>CM040242.1:225278834-225878834 GCA_022545495.1 Chrysanthemum lavandulifolium | reverse complement strand
TTGACAACAGATGGTCCAGCGACATTGCTACTCTTTGGTTTGTCATTATCCCGCACCTTGAGAGATTCCTCAATGTGCAGATGATTATCAACTCAACAAGAGTTAACTCCTCCTTCATATGTTTCAAGGTATGCTTGAAATCTTTCCAAGAAGGAGGAAGTTTATCAATAACACAAGAGACTTGAATAGCCTCATCCATGTGCATATTGTGTTGTGTAAACCTTCCAAGTATTCCAAGAAGTTCATTGTATTGTTCCATAACTGGTCTTGAATCAGTCATTTTGTAATTTGTGAAATTACTAACAAGGAACTTCTTACTTGATGCATCCTCAACCATATATTTGGCATCCAAGGAATCCCACAGTTCTTTGGAAGATTCAAAGTTCGATAAATATCAAACAGAGAATCGACATACCATTGAGAATAAGACCTCTGCATATGTAGTCATCATTCTCCATTTGCTTCTCCTCTGATTTGCTCCACAGTAGCATCATCCCCATCATCGATTAAATTTTGGGGTAATAATCTATGGCAAACATGTCATTCTATCAATTGCTAATGGTTTTCAAGTTATGTTCATTGCGGCTTATTACTGAGGGTTAATCATGGACAAAGCATAAATGGTTTAAAGTTCAGAAGTTCATTTCTGCAAGCTTATTTCATTTCTGTTGATGCCTCATTTATAGCCGTTGAGGGGGTCTTTGTGTATCTTAATCTCCTATTTAATCCATCCCCTAATCTAGGGTTAGACACAACTGTGTGTGCAGTCATTGTCTCACATTCTCTTCTTTCTGATCATTATACTGATCTTGTTTCTTCTTTGTATTTGTCTGGTTATTGTCTCATTGATATTAACCTAATCTTGTAACACTTTGGATACTATTGTTGGTTTAATCTAAGCCGACTATTGAGGCTTAGGTTTGAATAAAGTATTGTTGTGAATCTATTGTTGCTGATACTTTCGTACATGGTATCAGAGCTTCAGGCTCATAATCATTGTTGATTCACCATCCAAGGGTTTCTTCGTAGAAACTTGGGGACATCTCTTCAAAGAACTATTGGTGGTTTGGGGTTATTGCTATTGGCGTAATCATTTGGTTATTTTCTATTCACAATTAGCCCTAGACTAAGTGAATCTAGGTAAGTGTGATTTGTTCTTTCCACGCATATTGCTCGTAAGTCTAAGTCTAATCTCTTCTTCAAACAAACCCGCATCGACTTAAGTCTTTGTGGGTGCAAACGGGTAGACTAACATCTTGATCTTATGCCACCTCCGAGTGGTATGAATACTGCTCATCTGGTTTACCCCAACGGCTCCACGTGCTTGGTGCTTGTTGTTTCTTAATTACAAAGTCTTACTTATTTTTTTATCATTGTAAAGCTTTATCTTATGCTCTCTCTCCGTGCCAGTTTGTTATCTTTGTCTATTGTTATTTGCTTGTCTTATTGTTTGCTTTATGGTCTTATTGGTGATGATAATACTGGTGGTGGTGGTGGTGGTTCTTCCACTGAGAAAAGCTTATCCTTTGGTGATGCTTTGTATTTACACCCTAATAACACCAATGGTACTCCTATTATTTCTATCAAACTCACTGGAACTGAAAATTATAAAATATGGAATATGGCCATGACCTTTGCCTTAAGGAATCATAATAAGTTAGGGTTTATTGATGGTACTTGCATAAGAGATGACTCAAATCCTAGTCTTGCTAATCAATGGGATACTTGTAACTCTGTTGTGGTTACTTGGATTCTTAACTCTCTCAGTCCTGAATTATTTGTTGGTGCTATCTATGCTAAACCGCTTATGAAATGTGGAATGATCTTAAAGATACTTATGATAAGGTTGATGGTTCAACTATTTTTAATTTGCATAAAAATATAAACTCTCTTAGTCAAAGTGGGTCTTCTCTTGCGATTATTACAACAACCTTAACTCTTTATGGAAACAATTTGATTGTATGATTAGCTTGCCTCCCGCACTTGTGAGGTCGCAAAACATTTTGAAAACCACAATCGCCTAATCAAATTAATGCAATTTCTTATGGGTCTTGATGACACTTATGTTCCTATCGAAGTAATATTCTAACCGAGACCCTTTGCCTAATGTCAAAACCGCTTTCTCTGTTGTCTCGGAGAAGAATCTCACGAAATGTGTCATCCGGGAATAGCTCGCTAAACCCAATGCCACCGCTTTTCTTTGCAAAAACTTTTGATAATGGAAAATTTTTTGATAACAAAAAAGGATCAAACAACAACAATTTCAATAAAGGTACTGGTTTTAATGCTGGTAACAGCTCTAATAACAGAGGACCAAACATGAATCTCAAATGCACTAACTGCAAAAAACCTGGTCACACTGTTGATAGATGTTATGATCTTGTTGGTTATCCTGCTGGATATGTTAAAAGGAACTTTAATGCTAAACCCTTCAGCAGTAACAATGTTTCCACTGATACTAATCATATCACTGATAATAGAGCTAGCAACTCTCCTGTCTCTTTGTCTAATGAACAGCTCTCCAGACTTATGAGTCTTCTTAATGACAACAATGTGTCTTCTGCTAATGCTAACATGGCGGTAAAAATTTTCGTGAACCTTCTTTAATGGCGTGTCAAGTTTAACATAAACTTCAACAAATTTTTAACAACAACACAAAACCTTATCTCGAAACATCGGTCTTGGTTGGATTGTTGACTGTGCAAATCAAGACATGACCAGTGTCGCAAAATTTTTAATTAATGTTGTTGACATTTCAAATCTTGGTCTAACTGTTGGACATCCCAATGGTACTTAGGCCTTAATTACTAAAATTGGTGATTTAAAGGTCAATAATGACCTAACTCTTTTGATGTTCGTTGTTCCCGAGTACAATGTCGGTCTGTTTGTCTGCTCATAAGATTGCTAGAGACAATAAGATGTTTGTTGGGTTTAATGAATCTAATTGCTATATACTGATTTACATCAAAAAGGATTGTGGGGATTGGTAAACAATGCAATGGGTTATATATGTTTGATATTGATTCTACATGTAAGATTACTTCTAATAACCGCATTTCCGCTTGTCATGTTTCTAGAAATCTACGGCATCAAAGACTTGGTCATCCTCCGACCAAGTCCTACATATACTTAAACCCACTCTTAAACTTGATAGTACATCCGAATCGACCATCTTTGTGATACTTGCAATAAAGCTAAACAAACCAGGGAACCATTCCTCTAAGTGAACATAAATCAACTAAAATTGGTCAACTTGTTCATCTAGATGTATGGGGACCATATAAAGTCACTAGCGAGATGGTTACAAATATTTTTAACCATTGTTGATGACTATTCTAGGGCGATGTGGGTTTATATGCTTAAGGGAAAGGATGATGTTTATGTTTCCATTGTTAACTTTACTCATATGCTATCAAATCAATTTGAACACAATGTTAAGATATTCAGAAGTGATAATGGGACATAATTTGTCAATAACAAACTTCAACACTTCTTTCATGAAAAAGGAATTTTACATCAAACCTCTTGTGTTTATACACCACAACAAAATGGTATTGCAGAAAGGAAACATAGGCATCTTCTTAATGTGGCTAGATCCCTTATGTTTCAGGGGGAATTACCTCTATATCTTTGGCTTGAATGTGTTCTAACTGCTGCATATGTCATAAACAGGTTACCCTCTTCAGTGTTGTCCGCAAGTCTCCTTCTCCTCGTGTATGGGCATGACCCTTCACTCTCTCTCCTTAGAGTCTTTGGTCGCTTATGCTATGCCACCATTCTCAACATCTCGATAAATTTGGTAGTAGGTCCGAGAAAAGTGTCTTTATTGGTTATTCAAATGAGAAAAAGGTTATAAACTTTTAAGCTTAGAAACAAAAATATCTTTTATTCCGAGATGTCAAATTTTATGAAATTGTTTTTCCTTCAAAATGAAAAATACTTTGTCAAAACCTTTTGTTGAAACTTATGCGCCTAAAGATTTAAATCACAAAATTTCTTTGACTCACAAATAAGTCCCAATGATGAAGGAGAGTGACATCCTATGATGATGGCACGGTGTTGGGTCATCCTACTAGGAATGATGAACTGTTGCAACTTCTATAGATGATAATACACACCCCGAGGGCACCATATCACATGAATCACATCCTGCCGATGCATCTTCCGATTCTGTTGATACATCTTCCGATTCAAATCGAATTCGAACAAGAAGAAGGCTTGCCACCACTCATCGCTAGAAGGTCAACCGAGTTTCTAAATTGCCCAAGAATCTTAATGACTTTATTGTAGAAGGAAAGTTAAATATGGTGTTGAAAAGGTTGTTAATTACTCTAACCTTAACAAAGATAATTATCGCTTTGCTTCTAGTCTTAATAAAAGTATTGAACCTACATTATGAAGAAGCTATCCTTGATAGTAATTGGGTTGATGCTATGAACTCGAAATTGAGGCCTTAAATGAAAATCATGCTTGGGATATAACCGATCTTCCACCTAATAGAACTCCCATTGGTTACAAATGGATCTTTAAAATCAAATATAAAGCCAATGGTGAAGTTGATAGATACAAGGCTAGATTAGTTGCTAAAGGTTATAACCAAAGGAAGGAATAGACTATGATGAAACTTTTTCCCTGTTGTGAAAATGTCTCATGTTAGATGTCTTATTGCCTTAGTCAGAAAAACAAATGGCCTCTTTTCCAACTTGATGTTAACAATGCTTTTTGTATGGAGACCTTGATGAGGATGTCTATATGACCATCCCTAAGGGGTTCTGAATGAGAACAATAAGAATAAAGTCTGTAAACTTGTCAAGTCTCTATATGGCCTTAAACAAGCTCCCGTGAAATGGAATGAAAAACTTGTTAGTGTTTTAAAAGAAAATAACTTTGTTCAATCATCAATGATCATTCTTTGTTCACCAAAAGAGAGAATAACAAGTTTATTGCTCGCTTGTTTATGTGGATGACATTGTCCTTCTTGAAACCGTATTGATGAGATAAACCTATTCAAAGAGTTTCTAAAATCAAAATTTCATATCAAAGACTTGGGAAACTTAAAATATTTTCTTGGTATTGAGGTTTTAAAACTGGAATGACATATGTCTCACCCAAAGAAAATACTGCCTTGAACTCCTCAAAGAATTTGGTCTTCTTGGTGCAAACACGTGTCCACTCCTATGGAACCCAACTCGTTCTTCCATACATACCCACCGCCGATGATCCCTTACTTATCAACATCATCGGCTATCGGGTTACTTGGGAAACTTATTTATCTCACCCATACAAGACCGACATCTCATACTCGCTTCATTGTCTCGCACAATATATGCATTCTCCTTGAAATCTCATCTAGAATGTGCCTCAATGTTCGAGATATCTAAAAGGAGCTCCGTGAAAAGGTCTAAGGTATAATTTCAAAGAACTCGAAAATCATCTTGAAGGGTATAGTGATGCGATAGGCTAAATGCAAGAAAACCGGAAATTTGTCACGAGTTATTGTGTTTTCTTTAATGATTGTTTGATCTCATGGAAAAGTAAAAACAAAATACTCTTTCAAAATCTTCCACGTAAGCAGTATAGATCAATGTCTCTCTTGCTGTGAAATTATTTGGATTCAAAAATCTTAAAAGATCTAAAAGTTGATATCAATCTCCTGTTAATCTTTTTGTGATAACAAATCGCTTTGCAACTTGTCATCAATCCTGCTTTTCCATGAAAGATCAAAACATTTTGAAATTGATGTTCACTTCATCGGGAAAAAATTGCAAGAGGTGTTATAAGTGCCAAAAGATTGGCTCTTCAAACCAAACTGCAGACATTCTTACAAAAACCTTCATGTTTATCAAGATAAATTCTTGTGTGAAAAATTGATATTGTTTGATATGTTTGCCCATCGATTAAGGGGAATGTTAAATTTTGGGGTAATAATCTGTGGCAAACATGTCATTCTATCAATTGCTAATGGTTTTCAAGTTATGTTCATTGCGGGCTTATTACGTGGGTTAATCATGGACAAAGCATAAATGGTTTAAAGTTCTAGAAGTTCATTTCTGCTGAAGCCTATATTCATTTCTGCGATGCCTCTCTTATAGCCGTTAAGGGGTCTTTGTGTATCTTTATCTCTTATTTAATCCATCCCTAATCTAGGGTTAGATACAACTGTGTGTGCGATCATTGTCTCACATTCTCTTCTTTCGATCATTATCATTGATCTTGTTTCTTCTTATTTGTATGGTTATTGTCTCATTGATATTAACCTAATCTTGTAACACTTTGGATACTATTGTTGGTTTAATCTAAGCCGACTATTGAGGCTTAGGTTTGAATAAAGTATTGTTGTTAATCTATTGTTGTTGATACTTTCGTACATGGTATCGAGCTAAGATCATAATTCTAATCATTGTTGATTCATAATGGTCTAAAATGTATTTCTTTGTTGAAATAATGGGGACATCTCTTCAAAACTACTATTGGTGGTTTGGGGTTATTACTATTGGCATCAATTATTTTCTATTCACAATTAGCCCTAGACTAAGTGAATCTAGGTAACTTGATTTGTTCTTTCCACGCATATTGCTCTATAAGTCTAAGTCTAAGTCTTCAAACAAACAAGACTTAAGTCTTTTCAAACAAGACTAACATCTTGATCCGCCACCTCGAGTGGTATGAATACCGCCTCGTTTACCCCACCCACAAGTAACACCCCGCCTTATCGCACCACAATATTGTCCGCTTAAGTCTTTGTGGGTGCAAACGGGTAGACTAACATCTTGACGGGTAGACTAACATCTTGATCGCCAGCCAACTCCACCGAGTGGTTATCTTATGAGCCCAAGAATGTCACAATCACCCCTCTTGGGACTCATCGCCCTCGATGAGGTTTGCCCCCCATCCCGAACGGCTCGGGATTGGCTCGATACCACTTGTAACACCCCGCCTTGGTGCTTGTTGTTTTGTGGCCTCATTTGAAGACTTACAAAGTCTTACTTTATTTGAGCACGCTTATCCCAGTTCTAAGAACTCCACCCGCAGAGACCACAAACACGTTGTGTCATTGTAAAGCGAATGTTATCTTACGAGCCCAAGATCTCTCGTGCCACACCGATGTGGGATTTGCTAGGGTGTCACACACGTATGCTTGTTGTTTCTTAATGTCTTACTTATTTTTATCTGTTATCCGCTCGGCATCTTTGTCTGCGTTATTTGCTTGTCTTATTGTTTGGGCTATTGATGATAATACGGTGGTGGTGGTGGTTCTTCCACCGAGAAAAGCTTATCCTTTGGTGATGCTTTGTATTTACACCCTAATAACACCAATGGTACTAATATTATTTCTATCAAACTCACTGAACTAAAAATTATAAAATATGGAATATGGCCATGACCTTTGCCTTAAGGAATCATAATAAGTTAGGGTTTATTGATGGTACTTGCATAAGAGATGACTCAAATCCTAGTCTTGCTAATCAATGGGATACTTGTAACTCTGTGTGGTTACTTGGATTCTTAACTCTCTCATCTGAATTATTTGTTGGTGCTATCTATGCTAAACCGCTTATGAAATGTGGAATGATCTTAAAGATACTTATGATAAGGTTGATGGTTCACTATCTTTAATTTGCATAAAAATATAAACTCTCTTAGTCAAAGTGGGTCTTCTCTTGCTGATTATTACAACAACCTTAACTCTTTATGGAAACAATTTGATTGTATGATTAGCTTGCCTCCATGCACTTGTGAGGTCGCAAAACATTTTGAAAACCACAATCGCCTAATCAAATTAATGCAATTTCTTATGGGTCTTGATGACACTTATGTTCCTATCGAAGTAATATTTTAACCGAGACCCTTTGCCTAATGTCAAAACCGCTTTCTGTTGTCTCGGAGAAGAATCTCACGAAAATGTGTCATCCGGGAATAGCTCGCTAAACCCAATGCCACCGCTTTTCTTTGCAAAAACTTTTGATAGTGGAAAATTTTTGATAACAAAAGGATCAAACAACAACAATTTCAATAAAGGTTCGGTTTTAATGTCGGTAACAACTCTAATAACAGAGGACCAAACATGAATCTCAAATGTACTAACCGCAAAAACATGGTCACACTGTTGATAGATGTTATGATCTTGTTGGTTATCCACTGGATATGTCAAAAGGAACTTTAATGCTAAACCTTTCAAGAAGAATAATGTTTCCACCGATGCTAATCATGTCACCGATAATAGAGCTAGCAACTCTCCTGTCTCTTTGTCTAATGAACAACTCTCCGGACTTATGAGTCTTCTTAATGACAACAATGTGTCTTCTCGCTAATGCCAACATGGCGGTAAATTTTTCGTGAACCTTCTTTAATGGCGGTGTCAAGTTTAACATAAACTTCAACAAATTTTTAACAACAACACAAAACCTTATCCGAAACATCGGTCTTGGTTGGATTGTTGACTCGGTGCAAATCAAGACATGACCAGTGTCTGCAAAATTTTAATTAATGTTGTTGACATTTCAAATCTTGGTCTAACTGTTGGACATCCCAATGGTACTCAGGCCTTAATTACTAAAATTGATGATTTAAAGGTCAATAATGACCTAACTCTTTTGATGTTCGTTGTTCCCGAGTACAATGTCATCTGTTGTCTGCTCATAAGATTGCTAGAGACAATAAGATGTTTGTTGGGTTTAATGAATCTAATTGCTATATACTGATTTACATCAAAAAGGATTGTGGGGATTGGTAAACAATGCAATGGGTTATATATGTTTGATATTGATTCTACATGTAAGATTACTTCTAATAACCGCATTTTCGCTTGTCATGTTTCTAGAAATCTCGGCATCAAAGACTTGGTCATCCTCCGACCAAGTCCTACATATACTTAAACCCACTCTTAAACTTGATAGTACATCCGAATCGACCATCTTTGTGATACTTGCAATAAAGCTAAACAAACCAGGGAACCATTCCTCTAAGTGAACATAAATCAACTAAAATTGGTCAACTTGTTCATCTAGATGTATGGGGACCATATAAAGTCACTAGCGAGATGGTTACAAATATTTTTTAACCATTGTTGATGACTATTCCAGGGCAGTCTGGGTTTATATGCTTAAGGGAAAGGATGATGTTTATGTTTCCATTGTTAACTTTACTCATATGCTATCAAATCAATTTGAACACAATGTTAAGATATTCAGAAGTGATAATGGGACATAATTTGTCAATAACAAACTTCAACACTTCTTTCATGAAAAAGGAATTTTACATCAAACCTCTTGTGTTTATACACCACAACAAAATGGTATTGCAGAAAGGAAACATAGGCATCTTCTTAATGTGGCTAGATCCCTTATGTTTGTGGGAATTACCTCTATATCTTTGGCTTGAATGTGTTCTAACTGCGCATATGTCATAAACAAAGTTACCTCTTCGTTTTCCGCAAGTCTCCTTCTCCCTTGTGTATGGGCATGACCCTTCACTCTCTCTCTTAGAGTCTTTGGTCGCTTATGCTATGCCACCATTCTCAACATCTCTGATAAATTTGGTAGTAGGTCTGAGAAAAGTGTCTTTATTGGATATTCAAATGAGAAAAAAGGTTATAAACTTTTAAGTTTAGAAACAAAAAATATCTTTTATTCCAGAGATGTCAAATTTTATGAAATTGTTTTTCCCTTCAAAATGAAAAATATTTTGTCAAAACCTTTTGCTGAAACTTATGCGCCTAAAGATTTAAATCACAAAAATTTCTTTGACTCACAAATAAGTCCCAATGATGAAGGGAGAGTGACATCCTATGATGATGGCACAGTGTTGGGTCATCCTACTAGGAATGATGAACCTGTTGCAACTTCTATAGATGATAATACACACCCTGAGGGCACCATATCACATGAATCACATCCTGCTGATGCATCTTCTGATTCTGCTGATACATCTTCTGATTCAAATCAGAATTCTGAACAAGAAGAAGGCTTGCCACCACTCATCGCTAGAAGGTCAACCGAGTTTCTAAATTGCCCAAGAATCTTAATGACTTTATTGTAGAAGGAAAGTTAAATATGGTGTTGAAAAGGTTGTTAATTACTCTAACCTTAACAAAGATAATTACTGCTTTGCTTCTAGTCTTAATAAAAGTATTGAACCTACCTGTTATGAAGAAGCTATCCTTGACAGTAACTGGGTTGATGCTATGAACTCTGAAATTGAGGCCTTAAATGAAAATCATGCTTGGGATATAACTGATCTTCCACCTAATAGAACTCCCATTGGTTACAAATGGATCTTTAAAATCAAATATAAAGCCAATGGTGAAGTTGATAGATACAAGGCTAGATTAGTTGCTAAAGGTTATAACCAAAGGGAAGGAATAGACTATGATGAAACTTTTCTCCTGCTGTGAAAATGTCTCTTGTTAGATGTCTTATTGCCTTAGTCATGAAAAAACAAATGGCCTCTTTTCCAACTTGATGTTAACAATGCTTTTTGTATGGAGACCTTGATGAGGATGTCTATATGACCATCCCTAAAGGGTTCTGAATGAGAACAATAAGAATAAAGTTTGTAAACTTGTCAAGTCTCTATATGGCCTTAAACAAGCTCCCGTGAAATGGAATGAAAAACTTGTTAGTGTTTTAAAAGAAAATAACTTTGTTCAATCATCA
Source organism: Chrysanthemum lavandulifolium (assembly GCA_022545495.1). Lineage (NCBI taxonomy): Eukaryota > Viridiplantae > Streptophyta > Magnoliopsida > Asterales > Asteraceae > Chrysanthemum > Chrysanthemum lavandulifolium. The sequence goes on along the minus strand of CM040242.1, from coordinate 225,868,179 downwards.
ATGATCATTCTTTGTTCACCAAAAGAGAATAACAAGTTTATTGCTCGCTTGTTTATGTGGATGACATTGTCCTTCTGAAATTGTATTGATGAGATAAACCTATTCAAAGAGTTTCTAAAATCAAAATTTCATATCAAAGACTTGGGAAACTTAAAATATTTTCTTGGTATTGAGGTTTTAAAACTGGAATGACATATGTCTCACCCAAAGAAAATACTGCCTTGAACTCCTCAAAGAATTTGGTCTTCTTGGTGCAAACCTGTGTCCACTCCTATGGAACCCAACTCGTTCTTCCATACATACCCACCGCCGATGATCCCTTACTTATCAACATCATCGGTATTCGAAGTTACTTGGGAAACTTATTTATCTCACCCATACAAGACCCGACATCTCATACTCGGTTCATTCTCGACACAATATATGCATTCTCCTTGAAATCTCATCTAGAATGTGCCTCAATGTTCGAGATATCTAAAAGAGCTCCGTGAAAAGGTCTAAGGTATAATTTCAAAGAACTCGAAAATCATCTTGAAGGGTATAGTGATGCGATGGGCTAAATGCAAGAAAACCGGAAATCATCACGTGTTATTGTGTTTTCTTTAATGATTGTTTGATCTCATGGAAAAGTAAAAACAAAATACTCTTTCAAAATCTTCCACGTAAGCGAGTATAGATCAATGTCTAATGCTCTGTGAAATTATTTGGATTCAAAAATCTTAAAAGATCTAAAAGTTGATATCAATCTCCTGTTAATCTTTTTGTGATAACAAATCGCTTTGCAACTTGTCATCAATCCTGCTTTTCCATGAAAGATCAAAACATTTTGAAATTGATGTTCACTTCATCGGGAAAAAATTGCAAGAGGTGTTATAAGTGCCAAAAGATTGGCTCTTCAAACCAAACTGCAGACATTCTTACAAAAGCCTTCATGTTTATTAGCATAAATTCTTGTGTGAAAATTGATATTGTTTGATATGTTTGCCCATCGATTAAGGGGAATGTTAAATTTTGGGGTAATAATCTGTGGCAAACATGTCATTCTATCAATTGCTTATAGTTTCTCTAGTTATGTTCATTGCGAGTGCTTATTACGTGGGTTAATCATGGACAAAGCATAAATGGTCTAAAGTGTCTAGAAGTTCATTTCTGCTGAAGCCTATATCATTTCTGCTGATGCCTCTCTTATAGCCGTTAAGGGGGTCTTTGTGTAACATTATCTCTTATTTAATCAGTCCCCTAATCTAGGGTTAGATACAACTGTGTGTGCAGTCATTGTCTCACATTCTCTTCTTTCTTATCATTATACTGATCTTGTTTCTTCTTTATTGTCTCATTGATGTTAACCTAATCTTGTAACACTTTGGATACTATTGTTGGTTTAATCTAAGCCGACTATTGAGGCTTAGGTTTGAATAAAGTATTGTTAATCTATTGTTGTTGATACTTTCTCATATCTTGAGAAGTTTTCCAGAAATGTTTAGGTGTAAGTGTGTGTGTGTGTATGTGTCGTGAACTATAGAAAGGAGGGAAGAAAGGACCAAGTCTTGATGATCAATTATGGTGTCTATGTGTTCCAAATCAAATAGATGAAGGCCTAGCAATGATTTCTACCAAAGTAAGCATCTTAATTAGTGTTTAATTGATGATTGAAAGGTTGGGGTTTATGAACCCTACATGGGGAAAATGGGTAAATGATGTTTATAAACTAATTGAGGAAGTTATGATGAATATGGGTTAAGTATTATTGAGTTAATTGATGAAATTGAATTAGGGTTTATGTATAATAATTGGGTATTTCATCATATGATCAAGATATGATCATATGATGATTAAAAAATAAAATTGGGTAAGTTATGGGTTGTATAAACCCTTAATATTGATATTGTTTTTATGTTGAAGTAGGTTTTGATGATGATGATGCTATTGGTTTAATTAGCTTGGATGAGAGGTAAGTAAATTGATTATAACAAGATGTTATATTGAGTTTATCATATTCGTATTATGTGTTATGTGTTAAATGATTATTTGTGTTAAGGTTATGAATGGCCTAATGACTACTATGCTTGGCTAAGAGGAAGATGTGGCTAGTTGGTTAGACTAGCTAAATGAGTTTAGCATAGTTGATATGCTATTAATGACATTTGTAGTTTAAGAGTTAATGTCTATTTAGTGATTATGTGTTTAGCAAAGATGTGGTTAGCCTATTTGTGAAGTTGGCAAGGTATGTAGAATTTTGTGTGTTACAAATGATGGGTTAAGTGAAGCTTATGATGCAAATTGTGATTATTGATATATGATAACTTGTTATGTCTTTTACTTACTAAGCGAAAGCTTACGGTTTAGTTGTTTAACCGTTTTGTAGGTTCAATTGTGAAGAAGGTAAAGTGATTGGAAAAGGCTTAAGGATTGGAAGAGTGTATGTTAGAAGGTTTGTATGCAAATAGGAGCTTGGGTAGAATACCGAGCTCGAAGTCAAAGTTGTTCCTCGGGAGTTTTAAATGGGTTAAATGTTTGTAGTGTCAAGTCTTTGAAATGGGTTAAGAGTCATTTATAGGTCCTAGAGCATGTTAAAGAGTTATGTTTAAATGGTGTATGCAAACGGGCAAAACGGGTATTTTGGCATAATACCCGTCACTTTGTAAAGCACGTTTCCGTAGGTCAATATGACCAATTTTATGCATATATTTGATGTTTATAATGACCTAATGATTTCTGGAAGTTTTGGTGTTATGTCATGTTGTAGAAGTCGTTTTCTGAAAAATGGGTCAAAGTACACAAAAAAGTTATGCAGAAAAAGAGGTGTTTGGGACAAGGTCTATTTTAACCCATTTTGGGTCAAACGGGTTAAGAATGTTTGGAAAAACAATGTATATGGTTAAGTGTTTGTAAAGTGGTTAAAATACTTGGAGAACTAGTTGGAGAACTAGTCAAAGTCAATTTCGAAAAATCATATCTATTTGACATATCTATAATACTTAAAGCTATACCCCTTAATTTAATGTGCAAGGTTTGTTTGTTTTTGTGTTTAACCAAAAGTTCTTTTAATTGTACATACATGTCTATGCATACCAAATAACTACAACTCATTTCGCTTTTAATAGGCCCTCATATTCAATGCGGTTCAATTTGGTTTATGAAGAGGCTCGAATTGAATGAAAATATCCTCGGCTTGAATGCTCGCAGCTCACAATAAACACATATTCAATGCCGAAACACAAAAGGGTTGCGAATTTGCACCCTCAAAGAATATGGATCAATCTACAATTAAAACACAACTAAATGGAACTCGATAAATAAGGCTCGAACCCATTATCTGCCCAGACATTGTGGGTAGGTGTACAAGTAAAAAAGGACCGTTATTTCTAAAATTATGGTTGTAGAAATCGGAGACCCAAATGTTGTATTGTTCCTGGACGAATTGAAATTGGATGAGACCGGTACGATCGTAGTGATGCTCTGTAGGATGTGGGATATAAATGCTCCTTCGGGACGATACTTGAGCACTGATTTCTTGGTGTCTGATGCTAAAGTTTGTTGACATCCATGTGTGAAAAACCTAAATAATGCCAATATGTAATAAAAAAGTTATCAAATGTCTGTGTTGTTTATCAATTTTTTCTTACGTACTTTTGATGCAGGGAAATGTTATCCATTGTACCGCCAAGGCAACGGTAGCTCACAATTTCTTGAGGTTAAAAGAGGGTGCTATATATTCGTTAAAATTTTGTAGTCATGCAAAACAAAGAAGATTTTCGTATCGTGAAGGATTTATACGCTCATGCTCGAGTTTAATGGATCAACAAGCATAAGGAAATCTTTGGTTATATCTAAGGGATTTGTTAGGTATCCGTTACAATTGGTTGATTTTGATCATATCCGACCCACATAAAACAAATATCTCATTGGTAATGTGTTGTTTGTTTAGGTATCTTAAAATTATTTGTTTTTTAAATATTGTTGCTATAAAAGTTTTTACCTTTCAGATGTTGTAGGTTATGTGACAAATGTTGGTAGGATGAACTATACCAAAACAGGATCCAAAAACCTTGATTTCTACCTGGCGAATCATAGGTTGAAATTTATATTTGTTGCAAAGGATGTTTAAAAAATGAAAATATTTTTGCCAATGTGTATTAGGAAACTTACTGTTCTCTTTATTTCGATTCCCTTTGTAATCGGGGCCACCCATACGGTGACCCCGGGAGGGCTTCTTGATGTGTTGATTGAGAAGAAGGCGACGATGTAGGCATGTGTCTTTGTTGTGGTGACTTCCACCTCGCAAAACAATATAACAAGAAGTGGCTTATGGACTATTTACCTTTTGCATGTTCAACACTTTTCTTTACAAATTTAACCTTTAATATTACCGCTAGATAAGCTCTATCTATCCAAAGTTCATCATCCCCCTCCTAGATTCCGTTGACATTCCCGCAATTAAATAATTGAATTCGACATTTGGTAAGAAACTAATTTTTATTATTGAATATATCCTAAAACCAACAAATTTTAACAAATCATTCAATGTTTGTTAGCATCATCGATGCTTCAAAAGGAGCTTCGCGTGTAGACGCTCTCGAACCAAGAGAAGGATCTATCGAGAATCGCTCATGTGGGCCCGAAATAAAAGGAATGATGTATGTATTATTTTGCACCCGCCATCTCTATATTATCTTTATAGTGCATAACATTTATAAATCTTATTTATACACGATCGCCGCTTTCATAATTAAGGCCAAGATTGATAATGCGCGTACTAGAAAGGGATGGAATTTCCCATCATGTGGGGAGACAACCGCAGAAAGGGGCTACTAGAAAGAATGGGCGATTTTGGTGCGAGTCATGCAAAGCACCATTGAATACCCGTAATAAGGTAATGACATATTTGTAACTTATATTTTGATTGTTTGAATGTGTTAAATAAAATTGCTCACCTTGACATTTACCATCTGCTGAATGCTTTCTTCAGATATCGTCTTGAACTTGGTATCTCTGATGATACCGAGCAGACTGTGGTGGTCCTTTTTGATGATGCATCCGTTGAATTGATCGGGTTCCCAGCTTCGGCGTTAGTGTCTGATGAGGATGAGGTACATTTATAAATCCCCGACTACTTACACCCTATTACATCATTCCCATTACTCACGGCTTACTCTACAGGGTTTAGACGATCATGCAAACTTGCCATCACCTATAGCTGACCTCATTGGGACAACACACGTGTTTGAAATCAAATCTCACACATATTATGAATATGGAACATTCGAGAGTTTTACGTGTTGGAAAGTTGACCCGCATAATCCATCAGCTGAACCCACAAGCGCAAGCACCGTTGATAATGAAACCGCTATTACAGGCTCATCATCCAAGTCACCCGCCTACCGCCAACCCTCACTACACCGCCCAAGCCTCAGAGAGGATAGGATAAGGAAAAGGTAGTCGAAACCAACAAAAAATCAAGACAACATGTATTTGTATAAAGGCACATACCGATGGAATTCCATTGTTTGTGGTGGTTATTGATGATTCAAATGACGTAAAATGAACTCTGCTTGGTTAATGATGTACAAGGTGATGAGTCTAATATTGCAACTAATAATACATCTTCAACATCCAGCCCATCATTCAAACGATCGATAAAGGCCAACCCCGCAAATGATAATAAAGATAAGAGGTTAGCAACCTTAAAACATTTGGGTGACAACAAAATATCTTTTGCCCTATTTATCTTACTACCGCAATACATTTAACGTAATAATCATGTTTCGTTGTATGCGGTGTTGCTATTGAGAATTGGACGCGGATATTGAACCGATAATCGAGACATTGAGCGGTGATGGTGATGATAGCACCCTAACCGCCAAGAAGAAACAAAGATGGTGAGCACATGTTGATTGTCACTTTTGTCGCTAACCCTTTTACGTTTGCCCGCATAATAACACGTTTCTCCCTATATATTTTGTAAATGTGTTTGTGGTTGAAGAATCGAATGACCCCAACCAAGAAGCGCCCATCAAGACTTTATAAAACAAAAGCTTATGACAATAATAATACATTTGATAAAACCGCTTTTGGGATTTTGTTTTAATTTTGTTTTAATTGTTGTTTGGAAGACACAAGACTCAACCGTTCTGTTACATTTGGTTTTATTTTTGTTTGACAATATATTTTGGTTTGCCATCAAACGAAATATTTTTTCTTTTTGTGCTAAACTCCATTTGATATACCTCCAAGATGAACATATTGTGGCTTTGGACACTTGCTACATGAAATCAAATAGATATGTGTGTTAGTAATGCCAGATGACCATGAAAGCAAGGATGGTTCTTTTGATTTCTCCATCAGACATTGTTACCAAATGTAATGTCTAATGTACAAGATAGTTCTATTAATAAACCAAACGTTCTTATGTATATACTATTTCATGTAATAGTCGGCAAGGATTGTTTTTTTTTTTCGATTTCTCCATCAGACATGGTTACCAAATGTAATGTCTCATGAACAAAATAAATATGTGAATGAACCAAATGTTGATATATGTATACTGTTTCATGTGATAACCGTGTAACCAAACATCTAATTAATGAAACTCATTTCTATGTAATTTACTAATTTTCCTGTTGTATCCCCTTTTTTTATTCACTCATATAACCCTTTCATGTGATAAACGTGTAACCAAACATCTAATTAATGAAGCGTATCAGATAATTCTCTAATTCTCCGTAGTATCCCCTATTTTCATTCACTCATATAACCCTTTAAATAATTGATCGACTTAAAGTACATAAAGGGTCATCTAAATTCATGAACACATGTGATTGATTCATTGTGAATACCTAATAAAAAGTTTTTCAAAACTTGCGGAAATTACCCAAAGGTTAAGACGGTGTTGTTTTAGATCTATATACAGAATACAGAAAACAAATTGTTTGTATTTGTTGTCAACAAATCCGCAGGCACAAAATGTGTATTCAAAGTTGCAGAATCCATCGCATAACAATAGCTCAAATGATAAAGATATTGAAGATGGTTATGCTGCTTAATGCAAACACCAACATTGGCTAAAATTGACTTTATTATATACCTAATAAATTAAATAATGACTGTTAAATTATGTTTGTTATGAATTATATGAGTTTGAAATCCTCCTTCTATTTATATGTATTTATACCATCCACTGCATATGTTTAATTTACACATACATTATTATTTTATACATAACAAGTGTGATATAAACTTATCTTATAAGGCAATTTATAAAACACGTTAATTCCTACTTTACTTTATAACAATTAAGAGTTTTTTACTTTCTCCATATGTTATATAGATGAACCATAATGCATTTGTGTGTTATTATTGAAAAAATCGGTCTCATTATTAAATCAATAATAAGAATCATAAAACACGGAGATACTTACCATACAAGCTCTGTTCATTGTTCACTACACTTATTGCATCGCTCAACACTAGAATCCCAAGAGATGCTTTAATATACATCTTGCTTCTATATCTTTCTAAACCCGCAAGGTTATGTGTTGCAAAATTGATACATATCCTCCAAATAATAAATGAATACAGTACATCTCAATTTAACAAGTTACTATACCTTCCAATTATGTATATGATTAAATCCATCTTTGTTTTTTCACATGTGGTCACAAAATGATCATGCTCGTGTTCCATCCCCGCGGACATGTTGCACAAAACTTTTGTTATTGATTCGAAAACAATTATCACCAAAGTGGAATAACACAAAGCTATTGTGGTTTACGGCTAAATGAAATTGTCAAATCATTTACAGTATGCACCACCCAAACATTCACTTGCATTATTATAGTACAAAATTGTTGCAACAATTGATACCGATTCGCATGTTCACCGTAATTTGTTAGGACAAACATCACGCCTGGGCGATTTACGATATGACGCCGAATCAAATGGCTTCGCTCAAAACAACCCATTATGTATAAAAAAGAAGATCAAGTAGTGTTTAATTAAACAAATTATATTTGGTAGACAATTGTTTCGTAATAATGAATAATACCTTAATGTTATTCATACAGAACACTCTCTCAAAGAAAAAAATCCCACACGGAGCCACACATGCATCCGCAGTAGTTTCATATTTTATAATTGATGCCTTATGTTATTTGATGGATAAAATGTTGTTATTCCCAATTAAATTTACCTTTTTGGCAAGGTGTTCCGTTGTTTACCATAATATTGGCCATCCATCATTTGAGTGTCAAAATTGCAAAGCGATTATGTGGTATCAGGAGAGAAGCGATAAATCAAAGAGCGCTACCAACCCAACTTTTTCCATTTGCTGTCAAGAGGGAAAACTTCTTTTTCCAAGATTTAATGAAGCACCTTCACCTCTTAAAGAGTTTATGGACTATAATAATCCTGCAAGTTTAAGATTCAAAGACCATATCAGGGTATATAATGGCATGTTTTGTTACACATCTTTTGGAGCAAGAATAGACCATTCAATTAACACGGGCAGGGGTCCATATACGTTTAGAGTAAATGGCCAAAGCTATCATCGAATAGGTTCTCTTCTTCCAAAACAGGGCATTCAACCTAAATATGCACAACTATACTTTTTTGACACTGGAAATGAAGTGAAAAATCGAATGAGGGCTTTTATAGACAAAGATGGGGGATATGTGGTGGATCCAAGTATAGTAGGAAGATTGATTAAAATGTTTGATCAATCAAATTCAATCACTAAGGCATTTCAATGGCTCGGATTGGTGCGAGAACCACAATTCACCCACCTTTGAACTACGGTTGATAAGTGGACATAGTACATCTCGCAATACAACGCACCAACCGTGGTCAAATAGCGACTCTAATTACTAATGACTTTGGTGATGGTATTCCTACAAGAGATATTATTGTAAGTAACAGGGATGAAGGTTTGAAACGTGTTTCTGAGTTGCATTCAGAATACATGGCACTCCAATATCCATTGTTATTCCCATATGGGGAGGAAGGATTTCATGAAAAGATACCATATTACAACAACATGGATGTACGCAAGACCAAAAGGGCTTTTGTCACAATGAAAGAATACTATTCATATATCATACAACAAATAAATAACCAAGGTACTACACTCGCTAGAGGTGGGCGATTATTCCAACAATACTTGGTGGATGCATATACTCATTGAAGAACAGAGGCTCAAATGGACCAGAAAATCAAGATACGTTACGCGTTGATCTATATCATAATGTTTGTGACGTTGTAACAAGGGGATACAAGTGCAGGACCGGAAACGAATCGCTCGCCAAGAAGTTTTGTAGGCGGTCCAAGGTATATGATGCAAAACTACCAGATGCAATGGCTATATGCCGGACGATGGAATCCGCACTGTTCATCACGTTCATCGCTAATCCAAAATGGCCCGAGATTGCGAAATGCTAAAGCACGCCCCGGCCAAAAGTCCATGACCGCCCGTATGGCAACACGTGTGTTCAAGATTAAACTTATTGAACTGTTAAACGACCTTACAAAACATCATATTTTTGGCAAGTCACGAGGAGGTAAAAAAAATTAACCCATAATTTTAATATGTTTACTCTTTTATATATACATTATGTATTATCTTATGTTTTTTTCCAATTATATTTCAGTTGTGTATGTCATAGAATTTCAAAAATGTGGACTGCCACATGCTCATATCCTACTATGGCTAGAAGAAGAATTGAAATGCAAACCCCATCCCGTATAAATGATATAATTACACCGAGATACCATGTCGAATCAATGATCCGGATGGGTATAAAGTAGTAACTGAGTTTATGTTACATGGACCTTGCGCTAAAGATGATAAAAACGCCCCATGTACAATTGAGGGTAAGTGCTCAAAACATTTTCCTAAACCTTTTGTGGCTGAAACAGTTGTTGATAATGATGGTTATGCTATTTATTGCCGGAGGAATAATAACGCTTACCATATAAAAGGGAAATTCAAGTACGATAACAGATATGTGGTGTCTCACAACCGTTATCTCCTCATTAAATACCAGGCCCACATTAACGTGGAATGGTGCAACAGATCCAAAGAAATTAAGTACTTATTCAAGTACTTAAATAAAGGTCCCGATAGAGCCACAATTGTTATACAAGAGAATGTTAAAAACGATGGTGATTTAGCAAATGTACAAGTTTTGGAGGTGGACGAAATAAAGAATTATTTGAATTGTCGTTTCTTAGCTCCATGTGAGGCGGTCTGGCGTTTGTTTTCATACGACATACATTACTCATATCCGTCTGTTATGAAGTCAATTACCACTTGTCGAATCAAGACGCAATCACACCACGCGACTCGTAAAGCTTACCCGCCCTAATTCAAAGGAAGGTATCGACATGACCATGTTCACCGATTGGTTTGAATTAAACAAGCGTGATACGTGTTTAATCAATATACGATGTCGAGATACCTACGCATTACGTGTGGCATGAGAAAGACAAACTGTGGAAAAAACGCAAATTGCAAAAATGCATCGGGCGGATTGTTTACTCTCACCCGGCGTCTGGAGACCGATATTATCTTAGAATGTTGTTGAACATTGCTAGAGGTCCTGATTCCTGGGAAAAACTCATGATTGTTCACGACAAACTATGTTCCACTTTCAAGGAAGCATGTTTTGAATATGGCCTTTTAAATGATGACACGGAATGGACACATGCTATATCAGAAGCAAGTGTATGGATGTTTGGACCACAGTTACGTGACATATTCGTAACAATTTTAATCTTTTGCGATGTTAGCAGACCTTTAAAATTTTGGGAAGAAAATTGGAAGTTTCTATCAGAAGATCTTCTACACAAGAAAAGGAAAATGTTTGATTATCCTGACTTGGAGCTGACGGACGAGCAACTAAAGAACTATTGTTTGATAGAGATCCAAGAGTTGTTAAATAGAAATGGGAGATCTTTATCTGATTTCCAAGACCTACCAGTGCCTGACCCAAGGTTACTAACCAACATGGACAATCGTCTCATATGAGAAGTGTTGAATTATGATATGAAATAGAGTAAGATTGAACATCAGCAACTTCATTCATTGTTAAATCCCGAACAACGTTTAATCTATGAAGAGGTAATTGAATCTGTCCATGGTAAAAAGGGAACTTTTACTTGGTACGGTCCAAAGGAACTAGAAAGACGTTTTATACAAGACTATCATCTCAAGATTAAGATCGAACGCATGATAGTGCTCATTGTTGCATCTTCGTGTACAAATTTATACTAAATTTTAAACAACAACCATTTTAAAATGGATAAAATTTGTGATGATTAACACTTTCAATTTGGGTAGAATAGCTTCATTGTTACTACCAGTGGGAGAACCACAGATAGCCGCTTTGTTATACCGCTTGAATTATTAGAGAACAAGACATGCGGCATAAAACAAAATACACATATGGTCGAACTCATACAGAAGTTAAACTTATTATATGGGATGAAGCTCCGATGACTCAAAAATATGCTTTTGAAGCATTGGATAAGACGCCAAGGATATTTTAGGATATCATGATCCCGACAGAGGAATCGAATATTTGGAGGAGCGACGGTCTTGCTTGAGGTGACTTTCGACAAGTCTCGCCATTATACCAAAAGGAAGCAGGCGACATTGTTCAATCATGCATAAACCAATCAATTATGGAAGCATTGCAATGTATTTAGACTTACACGTAGCATGCGTGTCAACGAGTATACCGAGAATGGGAGGTTGATACTCGAAAACAAGATTTTAATAGATGGGTTTTGTCATGGGGATGGAAACGTGTCAAGAAAATGCAAAGAAGGGAGGACGACCCAAGTTGGATTGACATTCCCGAAATATTCCTAATTAAATCGTGGGATTGTCCAATAAAATAGATTGTCGCAGACATACCCCGATTTTACAACGAGGCAAACCGACGATGTGTACCTCAAAGAAAGGGCAATACTAACTCCTCGAATGATGAGGTCGATGAAATCAATGAGTACATGTTTAAACAGCTTATCGGGGAATCATACATACAACAACGTAGATGAGATTTGCAAGGCATCTACAAATGACCTAGAACAAAGACGAACACTATCCGATTGAATTTCTTAATTCCTTAAATTTCCCGGATGCCCCCACATGCTCTTCACTTAAAAAGGAATTACCAATTATGCTATCATGGAACATCAATCCAAGCAAAGGGTTGTGTAATGGAACAAGGTTGCTCATCACGATCTAGGCCGCTTTGTTATTCACGCTAAGGTGCCGATGTGTTCAAATATAGGGATAACGTTATTATACACGTGATTATACCGACATCAACACAATCCAAGTGGCCATTTATTCTAAAACGGCGACAATTCCTCAGAAGACCATGTTATGCAATGACAATTAACAAAAGTCAGGGTCAATCACTTAATTACGTTGGCCTCTATATGCATTCTCCCGTATTCAGCCATGGTCAGCTTTATGTGGCGCTATCTAGAGTTACCAGTCCTGACGGCCTTAAGAAACTAATGGTTGAAGACAAGGATCCAGAACTTAAGAATTGCACGCGTAACATTGTTTTCAAAGAAACATTCAGCAACCTAACGTAGGACATATATGTGATGTTCAAGCAACATTTATTTATTATTACTTGGTTATTTGCCACAAACACTCATAATGTGCATGATATTGTTCCAACTCTTAACATGTATTCATAGTGCACCACGGTTACTCTATAATCAAATAACCACAAACTGTAGTAGCCACGACTTAACTATAAACCTTAAAACAAAAAAATTTTACTATGATACGCTCAGACTCATACTTAACGCATAAACGGACTCTCACAATACCAATCATAAGTTTCAGTTTTTTCCTCTATATTACAATTAAAATTGTCACATAAGGAGCTTAAAATCAACTAAACAAATATTCTAATAACCAAAACTTAACTATAAACCTTAAAACAACCAAAATTTAGGCTGAGAAAGTCAGACTCATTCTTAACACATAATTGGACTTTCAAAATATCAATTGTAAATGGTTTTGAACATTATTAGATTCATTAAAAACAACAATCCAAAGTATGCCTTACCCCATAACGGCCCATCTCAGCGTACAGTCCGCACTTTCTTCTACCAATAATCAACAATGCCAACAAAATCCCAAAATCAACAATAAACCAACTTTAGCTCAAAATTATTTAACCTGCAAGGAGTGTAATTATTAATTAGATATAAGCATAAAAAAAATCCTGTTTTTGTTTCAAGACACCATCATCATCCTAAACACTATCTATAAAAAACTTCAATCTCTTACAATTTTAGACTGGTAAGTAAAACATATACTTATTTGTTCAATTGAATCGAAACAAAAATAATCCGATATCATTTCTAAATCAATAAACATCATAAAGCAACTAACACTCAATAAATTAAAACATTTAAACATGCACGCTTTAATTTGATCATAATGAAATCGAATACCTGAAATATTGGAATCAATCGACGATAATCGATCCTTTATCATAACCCTCAAAAAATTATATTGTTTACTATTTATCTTGATCGGTTTGCCTTCGATTAAAAACCCTAAATATGTTATTTAGGTATTCAAGGCCTTTTACCAAGTGAGAGAGAGAGAAAAGTCAAACGGGTGAGACCTTAAAATATATTCAAACGGGTGATACCTTACCCTTTTAATATATAATAAAAAATAATAATAATAATAATAATAATAAATACTTAAACATAATCGATGATTAAAACATAAACATAACTGATCATTGATCAGTTGCTTCCATTGATAAGGTTATAAAACCAGTTACATATCCACCATTCATACAAACCATACATGAAACCAACTACATACATCAAAAGACAAAAGAAAATCTCCAATAGGTCCTAATCTTCATCATCAGAACTTTCAGCTTCATCCAACCTCTCCAAAAGCTCCTCCTTCTCCTCCAAGCTTTGACGACACAACACAAGCAGTTGAGCCAACAGATCAAGTTTCCTGCGATCCTTCAATTGTATTTCAAGGATAGCATCATGACCAGTTGCTGCCACAACATTGAAACGAGAATAATTGATAGATGCCTCATTGATTGTTTGCTCCTTTTTGTTAATCACTGCCCTTAACTGACTGCTCTCCTCCCCGATACGAGCAATGAAACCTTCCTCCTCTACTTTATCGTGAGTTATCAGCAGCCTGAAAGCATCAACAAGCTTTCCAGATTCAGTAAGAGATTTCAGTTCATCGAGGTTTGGTGTGGCTGACATTGTCATATTAGGGTTAAGGTGGATAGAGTTGTGTGTTAAAATTAGGGTTAATGTATAAGTATATATATATACACACAAAATTGTGTGGTCATAATAATTAAGGTTCGTAAATAAGAATTTGCAAAGAAAACAACACAAAAACAATAATTAAGGTTCAGAATAAGAATTTGCAAAGAAAACAACACAAAGACATCAAGAGGCATTGGAACATTTAATTTGGGTGTTACTGGAGACTTTGAAGTTTCCATGCATAAATGGGGAATGCAATATTTAGGAAGATGTCCAACATTGCAATATAACACCCTCAATTATACATTTGATATAAAACAAACCCTACATGCACAATGCATTACAATTAACATCCTAAGCTTAAAAGACATGCTTATAATTTATAAAGCTTCGTTTATTAAAAATTTCATAATCATAAAACAAGCAAAACACTTAAAATTTAAATACCATCAAAGATATTTAAATAAAAGTTACTAATTAAACTCATTCATTTTTTTAGCATTTGACTCTTCCTCACGAACACCGCCTTTAGCTTGCTTAAACAAATTAACTAACTTTTCAAGCAATACACGATGCCTCTCGAGTCTTTCTCAAAGCATCAATCGAATCTAAAGCTACGCCACGATGACCTAACGCCCATGTTCAAAATCATCGTGTTGTTTTTGCCATTACACGCCTCAAATGATGACAACAATCAAAAGCAACTTTGATAATGCATCATCTTCACATGCCTGTTGACAAACCACAAACGATACAATCATGCAATTTAGATGATCCTGAAATATTCATCAAATTATCTAACAACTCAAAATTTGCCATTGAAGAGTACAAATAGTTATATAATTCCAAATAACAAAAGTCACAAATAAATAAGCAACAAAACACTTATGTAACTTACTTAAATTAAAATACTACATATGAAAAGACTATGTTAATAAAAACTTTTAATGAAAATAAAATATCTAAATATAGATTCCACTAAAATAATATAAACTAAATTAATAATAACATTATTAGCCATCTAAATAATAAATACAATGCAACTTCTAATACGTATCTAAATACCATCATATACAACATTACGGATAAAACATCACCCTCAACCACTAGACCATTTAATGCATCGCACGGGTTGAGGTTAAACTAAATGAGCGAACATAACGAATACGTGAAACGTTAATATGTTCGTCGTCGTCAGCTTCATTTACGTACCTAGTTATCGTGATATAAAATGAATATATCATATCGTAAATATAACAGCAACTAGCCCATATATAAACCCAGCTTTTTGCTTTTATTGATCTTCAAACCCAACTTTGAGCCCAAAATAAGATAGTCCACTTCTGTTTAATATTGCGGCTTGGCGCTTGCTAGTGTTTTTTCTTATTTTGCTGTGCAAAATGAAAACTTTTACGATGAAGAATAATAATTCAAACGGCTATTGAGATGTATGTTAGTTATTTGTCACAATCTACATTCTTATAATCTAAAACAATTTCTGTTGATGTAATGTTTATGTATGCGTATATATTTTTGCATGTCAAGGTCCTATTTGGTAGTTATAGAAAACACCAATAAGCCACCATGGACCAGACATTGACCAAAACCGTCTAAACTGTAGTGCACGAGAGGAGCACCTAGCGATGAGCACGGTACAATATTAGTATCAAACCCATATCGAATTGGTGGTATCGTTTTTTTCTCGAGCATAAAGAGAGTAGGACGGCATGCATCGAATCGGGATTCTGATACCGAACCAGACTCAATACCGTGAAATCGGTACCTACATGGTTCTTCCTGTTTTTGTTAAACAACACGTAAGAAAATGCAGACAACAATTAAATAAACATATCACCAAGATAGTCGTAACTTACAAACGTTTCAAAACTTATAAAATTCCACTAAAACCATATGAAATAGTTCAAATAAACATATTAAACCATTTTCAACAAAAAAAAAAATCTTGTGTAGCCACTGTACAAATGTAGCTACTGTACAAACGTTTTAATAAGGGCAAATCACTTCAAAATGTAGTTAACTTGCCACTTTTTATGATTGTGTGTAGCTATCTTTATTTTTTCACATTCTATCAATAAACATGCATCGTTAGTCCTTTATGTGTACCCGTTACCTGCTAAACATGCATCGTTAGTCCTTTATACTAACAACCGTTAATAAATAACTTAAAATTTGGTTTTCTTACGCAAAACTTTCATCGTTAGTTAAAATTTGGTTTTCGTCCGTTTCTGTACGTTTTCATTCGTTTTTGCACGGTTTCGTCCGTTTTTGCACGTTTTTGTCCAATTTTTCACGTTTTTGTTCGTTTTTACACGTTTTCATACATTTTTGTACATTCTTATCCATTTTTAGCTATATAAAAGCGTATAAAAATGTACAAAAACATACAAAAATGTATAAAACGTATTTATTATTAGTTTTCTTACGTTTTCATCTGTTTTTATACGTGTTCATTCATTTTTACATGTTTTCGTCCGTTTTTTAATTGTTTAATATGTTTTTTATGTTCTCGTCCATTTTTGCACGTTTTCGTCTGTTTTTACATGTCTACGTTTGTTTTTACATATTTTCGTTTGTTTTTGCATGTTTTCGTCTGTTTTAACATGTTTCCGTTCGTTTTTGCACGTTTTCTTTTGTTTTTACACGTTTTCGTCCATTTTTGCACGTTTTGTCCATTTTTATACATCCTTTTCCATTTTTAGCTATACAAAAACGTAAGAAAACATATAAAAATGTATTAATTGTTGGTTTTCTTACATCTTCGTTTGTTTTTACATGTTTTCATATGTTTTTACACGTTTTCGTCTGTTTTTACACGTGCAAAAACAGACAAATGCATGTAAAAACAGACGAAAATGTGTAAAAGCAGATGAAAACGTAAGAAAACCCATAATTAATATATTTTATATTATTTTTATGCTTTTGTACATTTCTATACGTGCAAAACCAAACGAAAATGTGCAAAACAAACAAAAACGTAAACACGATTTA
Organism: Chrysanthemum lavandulifolium; assembly: GCA_022545495.1. Classification (NCBI taxonomy): domain Eukaryota; kingdom Viridiplantae; phylum Streptophyta; class Magnoliopsida; order Asterales; family Asteraceae; genus Chrysanthemum; species Chrysanthemum lavandulifolium. The sequence goes on along the minus strand of CM040242.1, from coordinate 225,850,887 downwards.
AACGTAAACATGAATGAAAACGTAAGAAAACCAATCATTAATACATTTTATACGTTTCTATACATTTTTGTACGTTTTTGTACATTCTTATACTTTTTGTACAGCTAAAAGCGGATAAGAATGTACAATAACGTGTAAAAACAGACGAAAACGTGCAAAAACTAACAAAAACGTGTTAAAACGGACGAAAATGTGTAAAAACGAACGAAAACATGTAAAGGAGATGAAAACGTATAAAAACGAAAGAGAACATGGATAAACGGACGAAAAAGTGCAAAAACGAACGAAAACATGGAAAAACAAACGAAAACGTGGACAAACGGATGAAAACGTGCAAAAACAAATGAAAATGTGTAAAAACGGATGAAAACGTAAGAAAACCAATAATTAATACATTCTTTACGCCAGATGCGCTTTATGCGTTTTGTACAACTAAAATGGATAAGAATGTACGAAACGCATAAAAGGTGTAAAAACAGACGAAAACATGCAAAAATGAACAAAAACGTGTTAAAACAAACGAAAATGTGTAGAAATGAACGAAAATGTGTAAAAACGGATAAAGACGTACGAAAACGTGTAACGGACAAAAACGTGCAAAAACGAACAAAAACATGTTAAACCGAACGAAAACGTGTAAAAACAGATTAAAACCTATAAAAACGGACGAAAACATGAAAAAACGGACGAAAACGTGAAAAAACGGACAAAAACGTAGAAAATCAGACTAACGATGCAAGTTTTGCGTAAGAAAACAAAATTTTAAGTTATTTATTAACGGTCGTTAGAATAAAGGACTAACGATGCATGTTTAGCAGGTAACGGGTACACATAAAGGACTAACGATGCATGTTTATTGATAGAATGTGAAAAAATAAAGATAGCTACACACAACCATAAAAAGTGGCAAGTTAACTACATTTTCAAGTGATTTGCCCTTTTAATAATGCAAGCTTAAAATGACTTCATGCTACAGTAGCTATAATAGGTTGATTTCATGCAAATCCATTTCATGCTAAAGTATCTGTAACAGTTTTCATGCATAGCGATTTCATAAGGTAGCTATAATATCAATGCTATTATTTTCATTATGCAAACAAAGAAAGAAAAATCATAATCTATTACCTTGTGCAGCATCATTATCATCTAATAGATCGTCTATGTCATTTATTGTAGCTTTTTTGGACTTTCTTCCCCAATTTTGGGTGTTTGAATAAGTAATTTAATTAAAAAATATGACTACTTTCGGGTATTTTTCGATACCACCCTGTTTTGGTATCGGTATCGTATTAGTGGTCCCAACTTTTTTTTGCTCGAATCATGGTACTGGTCTCGTACCATGCATCAGGAGTTGGTACCGGGATTCGGCTCTATATGCGCATCCCTATGAGCACCCCTAAAAGACCAAGTGTATTGGCATGCTTTTTTTGGTGTAGCAGGTTTGAGTACGGTGGTACAATATGAGAAACATGTATTATTTAAGAAGACGGTATACAAAAAAGGATGTCGAATGAGTTTTTGGTGTCCTCCAAGAACGTTGACGAATAATACAACAACCGACGCGTGCTTACACTATCAAAAAGCTATGAAGAATCATGTACACTTGCATCATATTGCTTAACATGATTTTGAAAGATCAAAAGTTCGCGATATGTGAATTCAAACAACTCTATATTAGTTCACAACTAAATATTCAACGTAATTGGATCGAAAGGTGCATTATACAACGAATAAAAGCCAAAAACTTAAATGATAAACAAATACATGAAAGTCTTCAAAGAAATCTTATGGAGCATCTTGGCAACGACAACAAAATTAGCTTATTGATAACTTTATGTTTTTTTTTTTTTGAACAATATTGATAACTTTATGTATTTTTATTTTTTTTTCGTAACTTTTTACCTTTTTCTGTTTTATTTTTGTAATTTTTATTATTTATTAATGTAATGTGTATCTTTATATTGAATGAAAATTTAGGTGGTTTAAAAGAACGGAAATAAAAAATAATAATAATGAGTCCCAAAATGATATGTTATGGCTTGTTATTAAAGCTGATATGACATGACAAAAACAAAGTTTGGCATGTTACTATACATAATGCATTAGAGCAGCGGGTACCCAGTGTTTTCGCTGGTGTTGTCGCGTAAAACGCAATGGTATGACGCAACGACGGCACCGTGGCTCACATTTTCGCGTCTTGAGCCGTTGTGACCAGCCGACATCGTTCTGGAAAACGCAATCAAATGACGTTACATGGGTACCGTACCTTTTGTTTTCCTTTTGTAAATTTATTATTATTATTATTATTATTTAAATTGTATACAATTGGTGTTTCAGACTGTGTGTTTTGTGAAGTAGTAAGAAATAAATTTGTTTAAGCTTGCTTCGATTGTGGTGAAAAAGTTAAGAAGGGTGGCTGCAAGAATTAGTTTAGAGCAGACGGTATGGTAACGCATCACCGCGTTAAACCTTACAATACCCCTGCGTTAAACCGCGTTATGATACCCTCCCCCTGCGTTAAAGGCAGGTTAACGAGCCTGCGTTATTGGCTTAACGCCACGTTAAGGTTTGCGCTTTCAATAAAAAAAAATCATTTCTGCCCCCTGTGGTTATCTAGATTGAAAAGGGACGAAGATCTGCACTTGTGGTTGGCTGCTTCTTCTTTTTCTTTTTTCTTTTTTTTTTGATCAGTGGCTGCAATGGAGAAGAGCTTCACTTGTGGTTGCAATGAAGAAGAAGAATTTGGGTTAGTGTTTTAAATAGTATAGTGGGCTTGGTTATAGTGTTAGTGTGTTTGGGTTATAATGACTTTTGGGTTTGGGTTAATATATCAAACAAGCACATTAAGTTGATTTTGTTTAATTTTTTGTCTAATTATTTAGCAATTTTTTTATAAATGGTATTAAGGAAATATTAGGTTGTTTTGTGAATGAATATTAGTTAAAGGGTTGAATTTGTAAATTTATTTATTAAAGAAAAGAGGGGCCCAAAATGGTTGAGTTAAGGTGAGTTAAGGTGAAGTTATGATAAGGGGTGTTTTTTTGGTGAGTTAAGGTTGAAATGTTAAAGCTAATGTGGCGCTGACGTGACACTATGTTAACGTTTAACTTGTGTTATTGTACCGAATGCTCTTAGGGTTATGGTGTGTGCATCATTAGGAGTGCTTTATATAACTTGAATTTTTATTATTATTATATTTTTTGTATATTTGGATTTTCGATTCGATATTACGGTACTAATCCCAGAAATGACTACTCTTTGGATAGCGGGAGTCGGCGCATGAAATCTCCGTGGCCAATGAAAAATTAATTTTCTCCTCGGGATTCGAACTCAAGATCTCTAGATACTTTCATGCTAAGAGGCTAAGCTCTTACCGCTAAGTCACCCCATTAGTTATATAAAGTGAAATTAGGTTTGTTAAAATGAGATTTGAATATAGCACTTACATTGGATTAACTGGATACCTTGGACTTGGACTATTACCTTTTGGTTCGTTCTTTGGACCATTCAACATCATAAAACGTTGAGATGGATATTGACCGAACCCGGCTCTAACATTTTGGACCAAACTAGTTTAGTTTATATACTTTTATTTTTATGTATTGTTTTTATTAAATGTGTTAGTTTGTTTTTTTTCGAAGCGGTAATTGTGGCTTACTGGCTCCTATCCTGGAAGGCGAGTGAGCCATACAACCAGGTTGGGTCAACCTGGAAGGCAATGGCACCCTTTCCTTTACACACGCGGGAGGAAACCCATCGCCCTGTGACAAGACTCGAACTTGAGACCAGCAGTAGAAGCAGAAACCTTCATACCGCTAGACCATAGGCCCTTTGGTAAATGTGTTGGTTTATTTAAATAAACAACAAATGAAAATTAAAAAATGCGGGGTCGAGGGGTGCACGACGGTATCAGAAACTGATGTTATAAGAAGGAGATGTGTTTTTAATGTTATGGTGAATTCTGATGTTATGAAAAAATGTGCTAATGTGGCAATATTTCTCATAAGACACCACACAACAGCACCACAAGGTACCTTATGCTCTTACCATTTATGTTATAGAAATTTTACCTCTTTTATTACCATTTTTTTTTTGCGGTAGATATGTTTTGCACTTGACCTATAAAAGCTTAAAACAGAAGAGGTTTAAGATGTGCATTATAGCTTTTTTTTTAGTGGTTTTCAGATGTATTTTTCATGTCTATTGACGTTTCTTTAGGTGTGAGGTTCAAATCTAGGTGATAGGTTCTTAAGCTTGGTATTTTAGAGCATACATTGTAGTGAAGCACATCTCCTCTTCATTTGGATCTCATCGGTAACACATCATCTTAACACTAACATAAAAAATACCCCTTCTATCATAATACAAAACAAACCTTTCATTTGGGCTCCACCCACTCACAATTTATATATGTTGTGCTTTAAACGGATACTTTTCATAAAGGTTGTTTGTCCCTTTGTGCTTCACTGCAATGACGAGAAGCCCAGCGACGTGGTGGCGAGACAACAACGAGCGCCGTTTGTCTGCCACGTAGGAACGTCGAGAGGTGCTATACCACCACACCGTATGCTCTTAGAGCAAATAGTGTGGTGAAATTTAGCTCTCGTCTTTCCTACGTGGCTATCTCGCCGATCCTCGCCACCACACCAAGGTGGCTTGCCGTTTGACCCTTTGTCGGGGAAGTGAAGCAAAAAAAGACAAAACACTTTTTCAGACTTTAATTTCTTTATGTTTATGTTTTAAAACTAAAGCTACCAAATGAATTTTTTTTTTTTTTTTTTTTTTTTTTTTTTTTTTTTTTTTCAAAGGTATAAAGGAAGAAGAAGACATAGACAATTTTTTTCTTAATTTTTTCAGTTTAGTTCTTAATAGTTTGGTCTTTACAAGTTTGGTCCTTAGTGGCTCTCTATTGTGTTTGTGGTTTCTTTGTGTTTAATAGTTGCTTTTAAATTTTCAGGGTTTTTTTTAGTATTAATTATTTGTTTTGTATTGTAATTTTATTTTAATGAATAAATTTTAGTGTATTTGGAAAAATAAAAAAGAAAATAAAATTAGGAGTGAGTAAGGTTCAAATGAAGAGTTTGTTTTGTGTTATGATAGATGGGGTTTTGTTATGAGAGTGTTAAAGTGATGTGGCGATCTTGTGACTGAATGAAAAAAAAAAAATTGCTTCACTACACCTATTGCTTTTAGTATCACTTCCAGGAATGGATCTCTTAAGAAGAAAATAAAAAAGAAGAATGAGAAATGTTTTCAGTACACATTTCGAATGAAGAATGAGAATTTATGGAGATCGATTTCTTGTCAGAGCAAGATCCGAAATGCTAATGGTGTCGTTATTTCTCATCCTTCTCATTTTACTTTTATTTCTTATTTGATCCTTATCACTTCCAATGCTTTGTATTTTCTATCTCCTTGCTAATTATATTACGGAGTAGTGAAAATTTTATTCGTTGTTCATAAAAAGAAAACAAAATAGGAAGTATTATAAGAAATGAAAATGAATGAATGAAAAAAAAAAGAAAAATTGAAATGGGGAACAGTTAAGGACGGATGAGTTGAGGATAAAGCGTGTCCACATTTTCTTTCTAAGCAAAGCACATCCATCACGTTTCAAATGTGGCACACAAATCATAAATGTGTTGTCTTGTGCTCCACAAAAGCATTCAATTCATTGTTATGAAATAATGCATGCCAAGACAAAGATGCACTTTTTGAACAAACTTAATGTTCAAAGTCAAGTTTATAGAAAGGGGAAATGGAAAACGGGAAAGTATTATGAAAGACATTAATAAATTATAAACACATCATATTAGTTGCTTCTAAATGTATGGAAGTATGGACCTGAGATTGGTTGCGTACTTGCGTGTGTGTATCCCATCGTGTATTTAAGATAATTATGGAAGGAGTAATCTTACATCTTTTGAATATATTTCAATAATTTTTTTTAAAGGTAATTTATTTTAACTAAAACACAATCAACCACAAACAAAGACTTCATTATAAATCATCGGTTTTTTCTAATATGTGCTCTCAAGCACATTTTAAGTAATGTTTATTAAATTTAGAGTAAATTGCATTTTTGGTCCCTAAGGTTTAGCCAAATTGCAGGTTCAATCCCTAAGGTTTGAAAGTCAGAACGTGTGGTCGCCATTTGAAACGTTTCTTGCATGTTCGGTCCCGATCAACATCAAATGACGAAAATACCTGCCTTCTTTAGTTTCTATTTTCTTTTCATATTTCTTACATAAATGGTCCCCTCTTGTCTTGGCTTTACAAAATTGTCCCGTTTTTTTTTTTTTTTTTTTTTTTTTTTTTTTTTTTTAAATTAACTATTACAATTAGTATTATTTTTTAATTCAAAATATTCAAAAATGTTAAAGATATTCCCAAAAAATTAATTTTTTTACATAATTTTTTTAATTCAAGAGAAAAATCCAAAATATATTCTGCCTCTATACGTTTTGTTCGGATTTTTACGTTTATTCGCTTTTTATGTTTTCGTCCATTTTCTTTTATTTTCAACCGCTTTATTACGCTTTTCATTGCTTTTATGTTTCGTCCATTTTTTCGCTTTCATCGCTTTTGTCCGTTGTTTTCAACATTTACGCGTTTTCTTCGCTTTTTACATCTATGTCCGCTTTTACGCTTTTGTGCGGGTTTGTACGTTTTAGACGCTTTTTATGTTTTCAACCGTCTTTTACGTTTTCGTCATTTTACGTTTCGTCCAGCTTCTTTTACGCCAACTATTTTTTTTATGTTTTCGTCCATTTTTACGTTTCGTCTTCTTTTACGCTTTAGTCTGCTCTTTACGCCGTCAATTGTTTTGCATTTTCGGCCTTTTTTTTTTTCGTCTCTTTCTTTTACGTTGCTTTTTACGCTTCGCCCAACGTAAAAGAGACGCGACGCTTCGCCTAACGAAAGAGACGCTTTTTAGACGAAAAAAAGAGACGCTTTTAGACGCAACGAAAAAAGAGACGCTTTTTAGACAAACGTAAAAAAGAGACGTTTTTTAGACGAAACGTAAAAAGCGTAAAAACGTAAAAATAGAGACGTTTTTAGACGAAACGTAAAAAGAGACGTTCTTTTAGACGAAACGTAAAAACTTAAAAAAAAAGACGTTTTTAGACGAAACGTAAAAAACGTAAAAAAGAGACTTTTTAAACGAAACGTAAAAAACGCGTCTCTTTACATTAGACGGAACGTAAAACGCTCTTTTTTACGTTAGACCTAAACGTAAAAAACGAAACGTAAAAGAAAGAGACTAAAACAAAAAAAGGCCGAAAATGCAAAACAAGCGATTTAAAACGTAAAAGAACGACTAAACGTAAAAGATCGAATTTAAAACGTAAAAAACGAACGAAAACATAAAAAAAATTGTTGAAAATGTAAAAAGAACGGACGAAAACGTAAAAAAATGGACGAAAACATAAAAAAACGGACGAAAACGTAAAAATCCGAAAAAAAACGTAAAGAGACGAACATTTTTTGGACTTTTCTCTTCGAATTTAAAAATAAATTATGTAAAAAAAAATTAATTTTTTTTTGGATAATCTTTAACATTTTTTGAATATTTTTGAATTAGAAAAATAATACTAATTGTAATAGTTAATTAAAAAAAAAAAAAAAAGGGACGAATTTTGTAAAGCCAGCACAAGACAGGGACCATTTATGTAAGAAATATGAAAAGAAAATAGAAACAAAAGAAGACAGGGGTATTTTCGTCATTTGATGTTGATCATGGACCAAACATAAAGAAACGCTTCAAAACGGGACCACCGCTTCTTTCTTCAAACCTTAGGGATCGAACCGCAATTTGGCTAAACCTTAGGGACCAAAAATGCAATTTACTCTTAAATTTATAAACTTCTTTTTCTTTTTCTTTTTTTTTTCTTTTTTTTTTCGAAAATACATTCAATTATATTAAATATATATAGTTATAAGTTATCATAACTAAATGTAAATTTGAATTTAATAATATCTGATCCAATTTTATTTCTATATAAAACTCAAACGTGTGTCATCAGAGCATATTTTAGAAAATCCCTATACAATTTCTTCTTATTAAGTCATTGTTTCAATTACCACATTTTGAATTCTTCTTGCCTTCTTAATTTAAAATGTAATATTTGTATTTTTGGGTTATATTTTTTGATTTAATGACATGTTTAATCGTGAAACTACATAAGGAATGACAGTGACGAAGCCAGGATTTAACATGTGGGTGGGCCGGAAATCAAATAGTAATTAACTTGAAGAGCGTTGTTAGTCGTTACTACTCATATATTTTACTTCGAATTTTCTATCTCGAATGCTTGGCTCCTACACAAGATGACAAGCACACTAACTCAATATTCAAAACAAGTGAGATGTTATTCGTCCATCTTACGTGCATTTAAAACTTTCAGGTCAACAAAGCCAAAAACAACAACAACAACAAAACCAATCTCAAATGAATGATAAAAATCAACAAAACCAAAATGAATGATAAAAAGTGATTTCAATCTTAAAAATGGACTACAGATGTAACATCATAAAAACATTTTTATTAATTTGTTGTATTTAACAAGTAATAATGCCTTTGTATACATATGAAGGACAGAGTATGAATATTGAAAATATCTTTACTACATATAAAACATTTAAGATTTTTATTTTTAGTAGTCTTAAAAATTTTAATCTTACACACTTACTATTATTAGTAATTTTGAAATTAAAATTTTAAAAATACACTAATTGCACATTAAATTATGACATTAAATTGGATGCATGTTAAAATAATAAAATATAATTAATAAATGAATTTAATATGTTTATAGTTAAAACTAATAACATTTTTAATTTGCATATATGATAATATAGCATATTAATTCTTGAGTCTCACAACACAAACACACAATTTCTAGAAACTATCATCGTTAGAAAATCGTTAAACAATATTCGCCAAAAATCGTAAAATCAAAAATCATTAAGCACAATTCACCTCCAAACCCATTGCTTACATACGGATAATTCTTAGTTTTAACTAATAAGCATTATAAATTGAATTAATGTTATAAGTTATAACAGTATAATACACATGAAAGATAAACAATGCCGCCAGATCCTCATATATCAGTTTAGATAGTATTACCTTTTAATCTTTTATTGGTTTCAGAATTTTGGGTGGACCATTTTATTAGTTACCGGATCAATTTACATTTAACAGTATACAATCAATAGTCCTTAATAAAAATTTTGGGTGGGCCTTGGCCAACCCAAGTTAACACATAGTTCCGTCCCTGAGGAATGAGAAACTTATGTTTTATTATAAACTTAACACTGTTGTCATTATAAGTATATATTAAAGCGAATGCATCATGTCACGTGAGCTTACAAAGATTCTTGCGTTTTTAAAAATAATGCTACTGATTGTATTTACAACAGACATCATGGTCAATTGCTACTGAAGAAAAAAAAGGTTATATTACTATTTATTAACGACAATCACCTCTATTAAAAATTACTCCTGAACGCTATTGACTAAACACTGATCTCGTAAAGTTAATAACCAAATACTCGTATGCTTCAAAATATAGTTGCAATCTTACATATACTCCTTCCGTCACATTTTAAAAGTCCACCGACAAATTCTTTTTTTGATATATTATAGATTGAATGAATTTGGACATTATTTGATTATCATAAAAACACATTTACCGTTTAGATGCATTAAATATAGTAAATAGGTTCTTTATAATTAATGAATGATATGGTAAAATTGAAAAATAATAAATTTAATATTTTTATTTAAGAAAGTGGACAATGATTTAAAAAAATTTAATGGTAAGGATGACAATAAAAGTGAAATAGAGGGAGTAATGCTTATTTATTAAAAAAAAGGATTTTAAAGATACTTATTGAAGATTTTTTTTATTTTGTGTCATGGTGGCAAATGGTTAATTGTTATCAATGAACATAATTGTTTCCAAAAATAAGTTCATTTCTATATAAAACAAACTTAAATTTGATAATTGCATTAATTTATTTATTTTAAAAGGTTTTTTCTTTAAATATATTATTACAAAAAACATTAAAATACATAAGATGAGAGTAAATCCCAGATCTTAGCTCATTACAGGCAACACAAACGTACTTATTATGCTTCAAACAAACACTATCATAAGTGATAAACTTATCTTATGAATCTACCAAAATAAAATACCAATGACAAAACTAAAACTACTTCCTAGCTCTACTGCGGATATGGATGTCCCACGCGTCACATAAAGCGAGTTGCTCTTCACTTAAATCATCAACATCATATTCTAAATCATCATAACCATCATAATCTTCATACTCCCGGAGACTTGCATCATTAGTTCCTCCACCAACATGATTTGGGTTAGCCATATCATCATCAATATCCTCGACTTTATCACTATCAGAATCTTCTCATTACATTTTTGTAACAATACTAGGTCCACTTACCGATGTCACATCAGCCTCCTTTTGCAACTGCATTAAAATTTGAAAAATACTAATATCAACCAACATATAAATATGATATTGTTGAATTTTAAATTTTAAATATATTTATTTAAGATAAAAGTGTAAGCATAGTAACCAAAATTAGAATACAAATAAATAAGTGTTAATAAAAAGCTCAATAAACGAAAGGATAATATAATGTTGACAAAAAATACACTCAATGGAGGAAATTTAAAAGTAGGGTTATATTAAAAAAAAGAAAAAAAATGGTTACATAGAACTCGAAAACGTGACAAATAAACTACATTACATTTTTAGACAACTATCCCAAAACGATACTATCAGACTTTTCTTTATCTAATGTGGCTAAAGCGTAACGGAAATGGAAATTTGCATTTATATATGATTAACTTAACATTGTCTTAAATGACATTTTCAATAAAAAGACAATACTCTACGGTTCTTTTTTATAGTATACATTACTAAACTTGTTATTCTAGCTCATTGCTAGCTTTTGTTCTAAATAAAAATATGCCGCTTAAAAAAATTGTTTGTTATAAAACTATTTTTTTCTTTTACTACAGTTACAAATAATCAATTTTATTATTTTACTCTTCATTAACTATTTCAATTTTAAGAATGTAAATATAAAAAGAAACATTGCAGGAAATGTAGAGGTAAAAAAAAGTCAAATTATTGGTTAAATCTCGTATTAGTTACACCTATTTTATACCTCACCTTTTTTTTGTTAATGGACAATAAATGTAGAAAGGAGTATATGACATCGATCTCTTTTGTTAGATTTTTTACATTTATGCAATGCTTGAGAGACCTTTAAAGATACATAATTAAAATTTTGTGATTCAGAGATGTATAGTAATAGTGTATTTAGCACATCCTTCTTCAAGTATTTGACCATTCTTCAACATGAATACATGCACAACCACATCTAAGTGGAGTTCTTATTTTTCTTTTCTTTTGAATGACAAGGAGTTAGAAATACTTCATTTAAATACAAGGATTTTCTAACCAAGTTATCCAATTTTGAAGATTTTCCAAATCCTATATTGTGGAGATCCACAGGAAAGAGGAAAGCTTATTGTATAAGCTTTTACTAGGTTACTTGGAGGAGAATATCATATTGTTCCTAACTAAATTCAATTTGGACCAACCTCGTCCCACACAAAGTTAACATCGCTTCTTGGATAATTAGAAATTGTAGGATCCCAGCTAGAGTCGACTTAAAAAAAAAAAAAAAAAAAAAAAAAAAACATTGATCTTCACTTGGTCCGGTGCCCTTTGTGATGATGATCTTAAAACAGAAGACCGCATCTTTGTAAGGCGCATCGTTGCAAAATCCACTTTGATAGATGTTCTTCAATGGTGGAACATTCACAACATCAATCTTGTTAATCTTAATGAGGTATTCTCTATCATGAGCCATACAAATTTATCTCACATCTATTTCTAGGTGCTTGATGCCATGATTCACTCCACCCGGCATTTGGATTCTGTGGTGTTTTCCGAATGAATATACTTTTTAACAAACAAGCCGAAGTAATTCTTGATGATGTAAAACCTTTCACTCTTAATTGAATTCCAATAGAACCATTGGGTGGCTCGAAACACCACGTCAAAGACCTTTAAAAGCTTGGTTAATTAGTGATGAGAGTTTATCGGCTAGGTTGATAGCATCATTTAGGCTGGTGACAGAAGTATTATTGATCTACATTGAGTTCTTAAACAATTAATTTGAAGAAAAAATTTCCATATTAGTATGGTGCTTTTATATCACATTTTGTGTAATATGTTATAGGCAATATTTGTATGATAAACTGCGGGCATGCAATAGAACCAAAAGATATTATAATATAAAAAGTATACAATATAAATAAAACTAACTCAGAAATACAAAGTTGTATTATGCACAAAAACTTATAGCAAAAGGCCACCACATGCTAACAGCCCGAATGGACCATACTCAAAAACAACCATATGGTTCCATTCACATTGTAATAACACTAACAATTATATGAAATCTTCAAATTCAAAGCTCTCTGGAATCTCAAATTTAAACATACTGCAGTAAGTTTCTCTGTCGTCATCGGTGCTGCTGCTGTTGACTAAGGTTGATGATGAGTTTAATGGTGTAGGACTTGACATGGGAGTCGATAAAACTGAATCAAAGTTAAAATTCTGGTTTGTGGGTTTGTATTTAGTTTCTATATCGGATGTCTGGAAACTCGAGGTGTCTGATGACTGTGCCTTAAATTGATCACTTTGACTATGGATGACAACATCATTTTCAGGTATGCATGTGGACATAATATTTTCGCTGATAAGTTGGCAGTTCATGTTATCCAAATTGTTTGGAAAATACTCATTGTGACTCTGCTGATTCAAAAGCTGTGTGTTTGAAAATTTGTAGGCATGGAAGTTGAGATAGGAAGCTGCTGATTAAAGGTTTGGTTCAATGGATTGATCAATTGGTTATTAAGAAACAACTCGTTGCTTTCGTTATTTGATGATGATGCTAATAGAGTAGCAAGCCTTAAAACATCTGGATTTACGAGTGTGTGGAGGTTCAATAGGTTTGAGAGATTGAGCTGAGCTGAGTTGAGTATGGAAGAAAGGTCCATTAAATCAAGGCGAGGAGTATGTGTAACTGGATCAATTCCATTCCTGAGTAGCCTTTTCCGAATGTGAGTGTTCCAGTAGTTCTTAATTTCATTATCAGTTCTTCCAGGCAAGCGAGCGGCAATTGATGACCATCTACATGATTTAACAAAACATAAGTTATGATATATAACTTTAAAAAAGTTATAGAAACAAATAAAGACAATTTATTCAAATGGTATATAATAAATTGATATTGTTTTATGATCCAAACATGTTCTATTTTATCCATAATTCAAATTATATTGGCCTTTACTTTCTGAAAACTACTCACTGTAAAAACTTGAAATTATTTGTTCAGTGAACTATCCAACATGTTAAACTTATTGGTCCAAAAGATGATAAGAACATGATCACATGAAAGATGAACTTACTTATTCCCTAACACACTATGCAGTTGAATTATAGTTTCTTCTTCTTCAAATGAAAATCTCCTCTCTTGATATCTGGCCTCAGGTAGTTTGTCCATCGAAGGCGACAACTTTTCCACAGCGTTGTAGTCCTGTATTGATAAAGGGTTTCTATGTTAGCGAAAACAAATCTAAAACTCTCATCGACACAAACAAATGAAGATTTATTCATCAAATGCAAACACTTACCAGCGTTCTTGGGCAACGTTCGCCAATTGCCTGGTCCATGTACTTGAATATATTCTGTAAGTTTAAGATCTTCTTCTTGTGTCCATGGACCTTTTTTAAGTCCATTTTTATCACAACACGGCGATCTACCCATTTCTTGTTGTTTAAGTTTAGTGTTTCTAGATGTTCTTTATAAGGAGAAAATGAATAGGCGATGAGTTGAAAGATGTATTGAAGACTAAGATAATGAAAAGTGAAGATAACTAGTGGCATATATATAGATGTCAAGAAGTAATCCTAAAAATGTCATGAAGTCAAAATTATTTGGTGCCGCCCGGCTCTACAGTCAACCTCTCTCTATCTCTTAGTTTGCATAATGGTAAAAAGTAAAAACTAATCAATTAAAATTTGGAAATGTATGATTGGATATTGATGACAGGTGTCTAGTGATTGATGGTATTGACTTTGTGTTCATGTTGACCTTAAAAAATATGATGATTTTATGGTGGGTAAGGTTGTTATATCTTCTACCAGTTGTGATGAAATGTTTCTTCCATGGTTTCTTCTTTGCGCTTCCCACATAAAATAAGGTTTTGAACTCATCTGTGAGCAGAAGAGAAGTCAAAAATGGGCTTACGTTTGAATTTCATCACTAGGGACCCGAATATACATCAACGTGTCAACTTTAATATACCTTTGATACCCATACTGAGACCACATTATCAGGTTTAAATACAATAAATAAAACAAGATAATTCTTTTTTATTAGCTTTTTGTGTTGCAAAACATGTAAACAGATAAATGAATGTGGTTTTACTTGTTAAGGTTACTCGGAGAGGGAAAAATTTGACTCAAATGTACGTGGCATAATCGTAACATCTCTGTGTGATCGTTTGCGCTAAAGAACATGTGTTATTACATAATCTATGCCTATAATATCAGTTCATATGCTGTAATATTCTAGAACATTGCCATATTGTACTTTAAGCAAATGACTCTTTTGGTTGTTTATTTGGTGTACGTGTAGACGTGCCGTGAGTAACATATAAAACATTCATGTTGTATTAATGCATGCATTGAAGGAGTTGAAAATTATAGTAAAGGAAGTCCTGACGATAAATCTTGTTTCCAGTTGATGGCCTTATTCTTAAAGGGTGTAACACTTCTTTTATTGCCGTTGTTTCTAAAATTCAACATCTTCTTTGCGATAGAAGACTTTAGACCTATTAGCTTCATAGAATGTCGATATGTCGATACAAGGTTATTGATAAAGTCCTTGCCAATAGGCTCATGAAAGTTGTCCACTCGGTGATTAGTGAGATGCAAATGACTTACATAAAAGGTTGGTAAATTATTGATGGTCTAGTAATTGTCAATGAAATAATATCTTGTGATTTGGGTATGTTTGGTAAAATTAGCTGCAAATTGTATACTGTAAATAGGATAAGTCGAGCCGTTCGTGAAAAGCTCAAGATCGGATCGTTAAAAAACTCGAACGAGCCAAGCTTAAACGAGCTCGAGCCTAAGTTGCAGCTCGTTTATTAATCGAGCTTGAGCCCGAGCTTTACATACAAAGCTCGTTTGGGCTCGCTAGCCTAAACGAGCCCTAATAAATATTATGATATTTTTAGTATTAAACATATATACGAGCCGAGCTCGAGCTTATTAACGAGCTCGATAAAGATATATTACGAGCCGAGCTCGAGCTCGAGCCAAGCTTTAATTTTTCTTGGCCAAATCGTATAAACGAGCCGAGCCCGAGCCTATATAACATACCACGAGCCGAACTCGAGCTTTATATTTAAGACTCGAAACGAGCCGAGCTTGAGCTCGAGATTTTTAAAACTTAAACGAGCCGAGCTCGAGCTCTGGCGAAGCTCGGGCTCACTGGCTGCTTTTCACCCTAATCGTAAGCTATAAATCGTAAGTTGTTGATCAGAATCGCAAGTTGTTAACATAAGCTACAAGTCGTATCTTTTTTAATAAAAGTGTTTGGTAAACTAATCATAATCGTAATTATAAGATGTAAAATGACATAAAAGACATATCTATAATTGTAAAATGTGAAACATAAAATAATAAAATTGTTATATTTATAATAATCGTAGTGTTTTAAGAAAACATGCTTGCAATAGTCATTGACGATGTACATTTCATATTAATGTAACAACATCATTCCAGATTCGTTTAATCTAATTAGATATTCTTTGAGAGACATGATCGCAATACACTTTCATAGGATTATCGTTATTTTTCGAACAACACATATATGTATATAATCTATTGTCTTTTTTCATGAATCAAATAATTCATTTTGAATTTAGTATTTATATAAATCAATGTTGCAAAAATCGGCCGATAATCGCCGATTAATCGTTAATCGGTCATATACCTTGTTGATTTTTGAAAATCGGTGGAAAAATCGGCCTAGGCAAAAAATCA
Organism: Chrysanthemum lavandulifolium; assembly: GCA_022545495.1. Lineage (NCBI taxonomy): Eukaryota > Viridiplantae > Streptophyta > Magnoliopsida > Asterales > Asteraceae > Chrysanthemum > Chrysanthemum lavandulifolium. Next base: position 225,834,721 of record CM040242.1, on the reverse strand, counting down.
GCCACTAATCAGTCAAAAATCGGTCGAATCGTCCAAATCGGTCAAGTTTTAAAAAATAATAATTTAGGCATATCGTTTATTTCCTTTATAACGCACAATGAGCCTCATAATCAGAATTGGAGCCTTTTATTAAAGTTTGGAAACATAGTAGTCTTGGAATCAGTTAAGATCTTTAGTTTGGTCTCCAGAAATACCCAAAACTTGCAGGAAATGCCAATCCAATTAATCACCGATTAATCCCGCCTTGACCGATTAATCGCTACAGGGTGGTCGACCGCCCAACTACCGATTCACGATTTTTGCAACATTGATATAAATTATACACTAACTAAAGTGCGCATAAACAAAGATAAATGCAATATCAGTAGAAAATGATATTTATTGTTGGACTAAGTTTGGCTCATACACCTCTATGCTTGCCGTTAAGTACATGTATATGTTAGAGGATATATTGGTAATTAACTAATTAAAAATCTAAGCAGCTCTAATAGATTTGAAACGCTTTTAATTGTAGCTTTCAAAATTTGAAACTTTTTCTATAATTAAAAGCTTGTAGCTAAGTTATTCAAACAAAGAGTTTTTTTTTTTTAGATTGGAGCTTTATTTTTAAAACAAAAAGCTTACAGCTTTTAAAAAGCCGCTTATCAAACAGGCCCTAATTAAAAAAGAAAGAGCGTCTCTTCGAGTAGATTTTTAAAATATCTTTTGATTTACTAGATTGGAACTTCCTTAATCTATTGCTATTTCTGTTTTTGGGCATGTCCAAATTCAGTGATGTTTCCTATGTCTTTGTACAAATTGGTCGAAGATTAATATAAATTTACCTTTTGCACTAAAAAAAACTTCCTTAATCATACTATAATGGTGGAAATGAATAAGGGATGTCTCAATTCGGCATACGGTTTGATACTTGTAAACGGGTCGCCTACTAAAGAGTTCAAGATTCAAAAAAGCTTACGTCTAAGTGACCTTTTATCTCCATCTTTTTTCATTATTGCGGTTGAAGCTCTTAATATTTCTTTTCATTATTACATTAATACAACATGAATGTTTTATATATTAAGTCATTTATTTTATCCTTTTTGTGTTGAAAAACATGTAAACGAGTAAATAGATGTGATTTTGCCTCTTAAGGTTACTCAAAGAGGGAAAAAAAATTGACTCAAATATACGCGACATAATCGTAGTACCTCAGTATGATCGTTTGCGTTAAAGAACATGTATTATTACTTAATCAGTGCTTAATAGCAATTTATATGGTGTAATATTCTAGAACATTGCCATATTTTACTTTAAGCAAATGACTCAGTTGGTTGTTTATTTGATGATACGTACGTGTAGTGATCAGTCTAACATATTAAACATTCATGCTGTATTAATGCATGCATTGAAGGAGTTCAAAAGCTCACAAAATGTTTATAGTATAGAAAAACATGTAAGAGAGTGACCTCTTAACAAGACTTCTTTATTTACTCCTTTTGAAAACTGCAATTACATGATAGGATAACATATGATACAATAGTTACATACATACTATCAATACGACATTGTGTTAGCTACAAGACCTAATGTGAGGTTTATTTGTGAGTATCTTGACTAATGTTACATATACAGAGCGACCTCAGCTCATAGCTCCAAACATGTTTGCCTCTACAATTGATCATCGACACAATGTAAAAATGTATATGTCTGTTTATGGAGTAGCAAAAACAAGAGAAGCATTTAGGAAATTATCTCAAACAACTTCAAACAGCTATTATTTTCAATGAAGCTTGAAGACAGGAAGGGTTGATCCAATTTCTTTTAACAGCAGAAATTTAATTTATAAACATCTGATCTACGAAGAAACTAGACAGGGGAAGTGGAGATATGATTTAAGATCCAATCGATCAAAGTGAACGAATTTTGCTACTACGATGTATAATCCATGATGAGAGAGTTTTGGTTTCCGACGACTAATGATATCGAAAACCTACACATGTGATGAAAAGAGCTATGTTTCAGCTGACCTTAATTCATGTCCTTCCCAAATTACCGTTCACCAATTATCCAAGTTTTTTAATCGTTTGCCTATCTAAACTCACATAATTTGGAGAACTCAATTCAAACTTTTCAAAAAGATAATAAGATTTCTCTATAATAAATCTAGTTTTAAACAATGTCCCACATGAGGGTTTCTCAAGCGCTGATGATGACCGTACGGTTTGTAACTTAAATTGTATTCCACTACTTAAAGTAATTTGTCTTAGTTTCATTTGACCAATTGAAAGGGTCGGTTTAGTGTGATCTTGTTTTCTTCAAATAAAAGAAAACTATTATTGATATTGAAATAGTCTAGCTAGTTTTCTAGCCATGAAACAAAAGTCAACCGAAATTTGATTAAGATTAAAAAAACACGACAATTTCATGCAATACAAGATAGGATTAGCACACGCAATGCATGCTTCCACATTTGGATTTGGATTTTTCTAGCTAATAATAGTATAAATAATTATTGTTTTCACCAATATAATAGATATAACCAAATTATTTATTTGGTGAGCATGACTAACATAAGTAAAAGTAAAAGAGTAAATATCATGTTAATTATCATTCATAAATAATTTATAATGATTTATGATTTGTGAAACTTAATCATTATATAATATATACTCTCTCAATTGGAAGATAATGTTTAATTTTCTATTTTAATTTGTTTCAGAGAAAAATATTATACTAAAATTTTAACTTAACCAGTTAAAAGAATTGTGAAAATTATTATTTCATTGCTGAGAAGTGTGATAATAGCAGTTCTAATACTGCATATCTCTTTTAGGTGTATACGATCTTTTAGATAGATAAAAAAAAAAAAAAAAAAGCATTTATGCAAAAAGTATTTACAGTTAACCGTTTCTTTGCATTTGTTTAAGAGAAGCAAAACTTAAAATATTTTTTTTTATGAAGAGCTGAAATAAGTCAAATAACTAGATGGGTGCAAGGTGTCAGTTGCCACGTGGTCCAGCATTAGTCGTTAATTTTTCAAATGTTGGGGACCATTGAAATAGTCAACTCTTTCGGATGCAACACGTAAGCATAGACAAGTTGTCCTTGTTACCAAAATTAATTATATAATTTGTTTTACGCTGATACGATTTTGCACACACAAACAGCAAAGCGAACACGTGGTATAGTATAATTTCTTCATAACACATGTACAAATCCCACTTCATGGTAACTTATAGATGTGTTCTATATTTCTAATCAGTTTAATTATTGAAAGCACTTGTTGATTTGTTAAAGATTAAATATGTATACATTTTCAACATATTAGTTTACGCCGTAATTGGTAAATGAAATAAAACCTCAGGAATTTAACTTAAAAACTAGTATCATATTTTTTTAAAAGGGCGGAGTAATCGTTCTATAGAATATACATGTTCGAAGTTAGTTGTCTACACCAACTTTTGATGTGTTGAAGGAATTCATTAAATAATTCAATTGTTTCATGCACGTACGTGCATGGGTGCATGCTATTAAATTAGAGTTAAATACATGTTTTGTCCTTGTGATGGAAAAAAAATTGCATGTTTGGTCATAAAACACAATTAATTACACCATTGGTCTTTGTGGTTATCTAAATTGGGTTGATCGGTCATTTGACCGATTTTTCATCTAATTGAAAGTTAACGGTGGGAGCATTTTCATCCTTTCACATTCACAAAGGCTATTTTTGTAACATATTATACACAGGGACGATTTATGAAATAAATCTTAAAAATAAACAGGGGTGGGATTCGAACTCGGGACATTCGGGTTGTATAACAAGCGGCTGGCTACTGTGCTAAGTAGTAAGTCCTTGTTAATGAGCTCCGCAACAAAAGCGAAGCGAGCCGCGGTAGCCTATTCAGTTTTACAGCTGCATCGTACCGGGAGTGGTCCGTACCTAAAGATAGCAGTCATATTAGATACCCAATAATCAGACCTTCAAAGATCAACTATGATAAGTCAGTAATTTCTAATATGCAAACAATTTATATTTATTCTTTAGTAAAATGACATCTCCACCCAATAACTCTTTTTTCACCACCCACCACCACTACCACTCAGCACCGCCGCTCACCACAACCACCTACTGCCACCACCCCCTTTGCCACCTATCCCACCACCACCACCCCCTCTGCCACCCACTACCACCACCACCACCCAACCCCACAACCACCCACCAACGCCACCCAACCCACCACCTCCCACCTTACCCACTACGCCACCCATTGGACCCACCACCACCACCGCCCAACCCCACCACCACCACCACTCACCGCCAACACCTACCCACCACCACCAACCACCATCGCAACCACCCACCACCACTACTCGACCGCCACCACCACCGCGACCACTCGCCCACGACACCGCCACACCTCTGCCACCCACCCACCACCATCGCCACCACCTAACCCCACCACCATCACCACCACCGCCACCCACCATCACCACCACCGCCACCTACCCCGCCACCACCACCACTCACCACCGCCACCCATCACATTGTTTTTCATTATTTTTCTCAATTCGTGTGGAAATTTAGGGAGCAAAACCCTAACCAAATTTAGGAGGTTTTCAGTGCTTTTCACCTTGTGAACTCAAGTGTATCATTGAGATTAGTTATTATTAATAATTCAATTATGTTCATCATTACTTGATTACGTTGATTTCTTATTCTTCATATGCTATGCTAGGCTAAATAACTTAGTGTTTATCTGAGATTGCATGAAATTTATTAGTGAATGATTATTCCTTTATCCCATTGCTTGTTTGCGGTTATGCATTTTTTTCCCATGCTTGTATGCGTTCTTGCTCTTATTTTAATGCCCCATTTTCTTCTATTCATGTTCTTTATATTATAAGTTTTGCTACACCCTCCTACTATTTCCTCCTATAAATTCTCCTACACACACAATAATATTATATAGTTTTTCCCACTCATACTCTCTCTGAATCAAAACCGTCAGTTCCGACAAATGTCAGCATTCTGTGAGTAGACACATTTGTAGGAGACTTTTGTAGGAATGTTTAGCATTTCTCTTATATTATATATTGTGCTTACATGTGTTATTTGATTATATGCTTCTGAGATGTGCTAGAACCACATAATTTTTACAAAATAAAACTCACAAAATGACGTGTCATGTAATATATGGTATTCTCTTTCTTCCTTTTAAAATTATTTCATAATTGAAGCCAATAATCACTATGACACATCATTTTGTGATTTTTTTTTTAAAATTATGTGATTTACTTCTATGGTGTCATGTTTTTTTTTGCTAATATGTCGTGTGCTTCTTGTTTGCTTGCTAGGCTTCATACACTTTCATAGTTCTTCTATTCTTGCATCTCTACATGATCACACGTTCACTCTTTCTTGAGCACTTTCTTCCTCACATTTACCCTTGTCGTCGGTCTTGTTGAAAGCAGTATCTCTACTCTCTGGTTTACCTTAAAGTAAGGGTACGATCTGTCCATACTTCACCTTTCCTATACTTCGTTCATACGAGATTAGGTATTGTTGTTGGTGCGCTTCTACACTAATGCCATACTTTTTGCTTAAACTACAAATTGGGGTAAAAGTATTCTATCTTTTAGCTTACGTTAAAATTACTTTTCTCCTAAATGTGGCAGCTCAATGCATGAACTAATCTATCTTCATTATATATGAAAAGGGAATAACATTCACTACAAAAAAAGGGGCTTTTAGTGACACAATTTTTAATGACATACAAAAAAAAGTGTTAATAAAAGTACATATTTACTTACACTTTTAAGAAAAATGTAAGCAAAAGTTTAGTTTATGCCTTTTTTAAAAGTGTGAGCAAAGTCTAACTTTACCCACACTTAGCATAAAATGTAAGCAAAGGTCTAACTTTTACCCACATAACATAAATGTAACCAAAGTCTAACTTTTACCACACTTTACATTAAATGTAAGCAAAAACCTAGTTTTGCCCACACATTTAAACAAGTGTGAGCAAAAGTCTAATTACACACACTTTTAAAAGTGTGAGCAAAGTATAGTTTTACTCACATTTTTTGAAAGCGTAATAATAGTCTTCCTTTTACCCACACATTTAAAAGAGTGTGAGTGAAATACTTTTTACAACTACACTTTATAAAAGTGTGAGTAAAAGTGTAGTTTTTATCTAAATAAATTTGCTAGGGAGACCGTTTCGACCGGACCGACCGACAAAACCGACCGGACCGGACCGAAGGACCGGCGGTCCGGTCTCGGTCCCGATTTTTACCTTATTTTGGTCTCGGTCCGGTCCGGTCCGACCAAAAAACCGAAAATCTTGCCTATTTGGACCGGACTGACCGAAGACCGGACCGGACCGACCACATTCGGTCTCGGTTACCTTAAATCGGTCTTCGGTCTTGTCGGTCTCGGTCCGGTCCGGTCCCGGACCGATGCTCACCCTTACTTGTATCTAGGGTTGATCACGGTCGAAAACCGGACCGAATCTGACAAAAAACTGATTTGATCTAAAACAGGGACCGAGGACCAGAATATAATGTTCGGTTAGGGTCGGTTCGATTTGTTGATCCGGTCTGATCTAACAAACCATAATGGTCGATGATGTGTAAGACCAAACCTGACCAGATTAATATATGTTCGATCCGGTTGAAAATATTATGCCCGACTACTTGTATCTATCTATACTTGTTGAAAAAATTAAATACAAGACTCGTTTTTACTTTTTACTAACTTAATCTAACAAAATATATATATATATATATAAAACTTTCCTAAAATAGAGGCAATTTGTAAAAAGTAAAAACATTACTTAGTAATCGACATTTTACGTATAAACTAATAAACCATCCACTTCCCTTTTCATAAAAACACTTTCCCTTTTCATTCATTTCCCCAAATTAAATCGTCACTCACACACACTCGCTCGATTCGTTAAACAAGATCAACACTCTCTCAACATGATCGTCAATCAATTCACTTGTAAATCTTCAAGTATAAGTTATGCTACTATGATTGATGCATAGTAGGGTTTCGATTCGGTGGTTAGGGTTTTGATTCGGTAGTTAGGGTTTCGAGTTTGTTAATCGCTAGTTAGGGTTTCAAATCGAGTAAATTGATCGGTAGTTCGGTTTGAATAGGAGTTAGTTAATCGGTAGCTCGGTTTGGAATCAAAGTTAGTTAATTGGTGGTTCCGTGATCAAAATCGATCGAATCGGCACACAATTGTAAGTAAGTCCTCAATCGCCTATTTTGATTCGTTTATTTGAATGATTGAGTATTTCATATTGTATTCTTTGTTTTATTTGCTCAAATGCCTCCGTAAATATAGATTATAGCAACATTTCTAGTTGTAGATTCTGCGAGGCTGTTGCTTCACTATAATCGGTTACTTGTACGATCACTTGTTACCATGAAAGAGCTTAATATATGGGCCTACATCCGCTACGATAAAATTCCCTAATATGTCATTATATATAGAGGTGATGCACACCACAAGTATGCATATATGGTGTTGTACCATATGCATTACAAATGTAATATTGTGGTGTGCACATCATTTTGTGTGTGCATATCAACTCTCTTATATATATGATCACACGATGATAGGCGTACCTAGATATATTCAATTTAGCACATATTTGGTTATTACACGTGCCATTCACCACTAGAATCTTGTTGAAATAGACTACCTTCATGAAAGTAGCCAAGGAACCATTTACTCATTTCGTGAAATATTATGTTCTGAGGACGGGCGCAATAGTTAGTTCGATTTCTTGTTGATGGTCATTATGGGAATACTATTTCTTTCGACTTAAGAGTCACGCTAATCTTTACGATTCCGTTGATGAGGTAGGTTTCTATGCTTAAAAGCTGTGACCTTTGTTATTACTTTATTAGTATAAAGAGGTGTCATACTCGGGATATGTGCCTTTGCTTATGTCATTTGGTTTCCTTTGTACATATCTAGTACATGATGCATTTGCTCGAGGATTAGACTTTTTATGCGGTGATGAGTAGTTTGAAATGTGTTTCTTTTGTATTCGGTGTTATCCATCCTCCTTGATCCCTTCTAATCATTACAATCTCTGAATAATCAATGAGGCATGATTTGAATTGAGAACTAGTGAACTACTAGTTATTAGGGCTTATGAGCTTATTTGACTCGTCTTAAATTTCATAAGCTCATATTCTTGATCTAATTTTAACTTATGAGCTTATTATGACTTAAATATGGAAAATAAGCCCATAAGCTAGAAAATAAGCCGGAAACATGAGTTATGAAATATAAGCGAGTCAAATAAACTTGTAAGCCCAAAATAAGCAAACAAACACCCTCTAGTTGATTCTTTTTATTGCCGTCCTCGTCGTGGGTCTTTCGAGAAGTAGTCCCTTTACCCTCCGGTAGGGTGCGATTGTCTACATCTGACTCCCCATACCTCGCTATGGTGGTATTGGGTATGTTGTTGTTACAGTCCTCAATCTATTCCCGAAAATGTCACATGTCTGAGGCTTGAGCATATTTGTTCTTGGTGATGCATCTACAAAACATTGTTTTCATGTTTCTTAGAAGTTAGAACCGACACGCATCTCATTGTTCTTTGAACTAGAATGCATCTAAGTATATTCTGACTATGTTATGCGGAAAGAGAAAATAATGGGGATGATTGATTCCTCCAACTAGCTAACTTTATTTCCCGACCACTTGTGAATGGCGATACTAAAAGCTAGACGGCCGGGAGAAAAATGCAAGTTGCCAAGGATTTAAAATATCCTTGGATCGTTTATGTCTGGCGAGGCATGATGTTACAGTACAATGACTTGTGAATTATTGAATATAGTATAGAAAGATTAGGAATCGATTGACTAACACGAATGTGAATAGTAATAGCTCATCGCTAGTTCAATTTAAAGCGTACAATCGAAACCTAAAAGCGTAAAAGATATACAAACATCGTTTAACTAAAATGTAAGCGTATAAAAACAAACGATCTATAACTACGGTGAGATTTGCATGTCTAGGCGACTTAAATGCAAATTAAAAGAGATAAAAGTTAAAATCTATTAAATAAACGCTATCACTATTTTTACGGATCGATGAGCGTTTATGATTTTATAAAACAAAATAACTTAAATAACCTATTTTAATCAAAGCGTAAACCTAAATTACTTAAAACGTTATTTAAAATGGAAGCAGCGTTATTTACAAAATGGCGTTTGGGCGCAAGCAAAACGTAAAATTTATGAAATAAAAGGCCTACGAGTGTAAAACTAATTTTATTACATACTATATGACAAAAGAAAATTTTAGAAAAAAGATTTATATTTTTTTGACTTTTATATTTTTTATTATGATTTAATTAAGTTTTACACTAATTAAATTATTAAAAATACTAAAACTATAAAGAAAAATCTCAACTTTTACGGAAAATACTTTATACTAATACTAAGGTAAGAAAATACAAAACTTGAAAAATTTGTTTCAAATAAGTCGGAATTGACTATTAAGCTCGAATAAGCTTATTGAACAAGGTGTAGTTAAGTATTAAAGTGTGCATGATATGACGGTCAAAGACCCAAGGGCAATTGGCATCCGGTACACACTAACGCGTTCATAAGGGGAGGTCTCGGGTTCGAGCCTACCTACCCCTTTTGCAAAACATTTTATTTTTTGATTTTCTTTTGCAAAACTTTATAACAAGCTAAAATATGGAACTTTAATAAAACCAACTTTTCAAAACTTGAAATAAGCTCTGTTGGAGCTTATTTCCATAACGAAATAACTTAAAAGCCTTAAAGCTTCCACATAGAAGCTAGCATTTGTACAAAAACTTGTTTTGGGCTTTTACGCTTTTATGACCTTTGAATATAAACAAGCATAATACATATTCTTGAAAATGGAACTTTACAAACTTATAAATAAGCTATACATGAGCTTATGAGTCATTCGATCAAGCTTATGGGCTCACGGTGGACTCATAAGTTCATAATAAGCTTGAAAAAGCTATACAACACGGAAATAAAAAGAAAGAAATATGTTTGAACAAAGCTATAGACATTTATACAAAAGCATGTTTAGCGAATTCAAACCATAAGCTCATAACAAACATAAGTTAATTTAGATAAACGACTTGCCAAACACCCTGCATACTTTAATAAAGACTAAGTAAGCTCATCAAATGAGTTTAAAAGACCAAATAAGCTTTAAACTCGGCCAGGTGGTGCAGGTGGCTTCCAAAAGCCCAAGCTCACCTAGTGGGGTTCACTTAGTGAGCTTGTAGGAAGCTTATGAAAAGTCGCCCATTTGAGTGGGTATGCTAGTGAACTAGCATATTCGACAAATGGGACAATCAAAGCCATAAGCGACCTAGTTAATGGGTTGCAATGGGAATTTAAGAGTTTAGGACTTAAAATCTAGTGAATAAGCTCAAACTGGAACTAAGTATCACAAGCTAGGTCCACGAAATAAGCTTCTTGATAGCTTATGAAATAGCTATGAGTGCACTGAGTTCTTTAGCATACTCGATATGGGACAAATAAAAGCTTGTGCGACTATACTTAATAAGTCGCAACATGGAAATTAAGACTTGGACCTTAAAGCGGGTTCTTGGTCTTTCTAAAAGCCAAGCCACACGGGCTTGTGATTACTAATGAGCTTGGTGTGAGCTTGTGAAATGGTGCAAATTCATAGTTTGAGCATGTAGGAATGGGCAAACACAAGCTCACAAGACTTCTCAAATAAGCTCATGAGAGCTCAACCAATCTTGAGACTTAGAGTATGGTGAATAACTTCACAGAAGCTAAAATCACAAGCTCTAGCTCTGTAGGAACTTTTCATGAGCTATGAAACCAACTCACTTCCATCGTGTTTGCTTGATGGAAGGAGTAAATAGGACAACATAAAGGGTCAAATTAAGCTATCTAAATAAGTTGAAAATGTAAAATAAGCATACAAGTAACAAAAGACCACAAGGGCTACACAAAGCGATAAGGTGCATAAGCTAGGGTCAAGTAATGAAGCTTATGCAAGCTCATTAACTTGACACCATAAGCGTAGTGCGGGCATGATTTCAAACGGTACTCAACATAAGCTAGAAAATAAGTACTTTATAAGCTGAGTTAATGAAAACTAGTATTTTTCTATTTTTCTTTAGCAATTGAACTTAAATACCCTAAGAGCTTTTAAGCTAAAACATACTATTAAACACACAGTAAAAAGATCTATTTTAATCAAAAATGACCCAAATGAAAATTGACTTTTTAAGAAAAACTACAAAGTTGACTAATATGAACTTTAAACTAATTCTAAGCATTGATTATGTTGTTACAAGGTAGTATAAGGCGATTTGAATAATTTGAACAACTTGTAAACACAAAATCATGATCCTAGATCTATAAAATCTAACAGATGAAGACAAAATTTTATCAAAAGCTAATTTTGACTTTTGCTAAACAAAGAGGCGGTTTTCTTGGTTTCTATGAGTTAGATAGTCCTAATAAGACACGAAACAAGCAAAAACAATGACTCAAACAATACCTATAACAGTTTAATGAAACAAATCCAAACAACCTTAAAGTAACTTAAAATGAAGTTTTACAAAGCAAAACAAAATGTAAACCATAAAGCGATGCGGACCTTGTATTATCCTATATTAGAACTAATGAAGCCTAAAACAACAACCATAACAACCTTAAACTTTGAAATGACAATAATGCAGTTTTAACTGTCAAAATAAGATTTTTACAAAATACAAATTTAAAAATACAACTAACTGTTTTTAAGGCTTAAACACATTTAACTATAGCTAATAAACATAAAGAAACAGAGATTAAAGCTGATTAACAATTACAAAAGTGAAATGCAAAATTTTGAGAAAATGGCTTACAAATGAGAATAGGACTGAGACATAGAACAAATGGACAAGGTTACACCTATTAGCTTTCCAATAAGCTCCTAATATCCATAGTACTCCAATTTCAACCTTTCTTCATCATCTTCTTCATTAACCCACTGTTTTTTATTTTCATTGATTTCCTTGAATTTTTTAGTACTTTTCTGAATTTAAAAGATATACTTGTTTAAATGAATCTAAAAGCTTAGTGAGCTTTTGTCAAGAGCTTATGTGAGCTATAAAATCCACTAAACAACTATATAACATGAATCTCAAAATCTGAAATTTAAAGGAAATTAAGCAAAATTAGGAATTTAAAAGTGACTTGCAATTAAACGTAAATTAAGTTTCATTACACTATTTTAAGTAAAATAACAACATTTAAACGTAAATGACATTTAAATTAAAGAAAGCTTGTAAAATTACACTATGTGAACAATGGTAGAAACCAAAGTTAGTCTTTTCTTTGCCTCTCCTCTTGTATTTATATTCATTAAAGTTCCTTGTCGACCTCTTATCAAATCCCACTTGACTTCTTCTCTTGAATGCATCAAAATCGTACACATGGCATTTTGGCGCCAAAAATGTCTTCGAGCAGGTTTTTTTCATTAATTGCCTTTGGATTGATGTAGAGGTGGAGGGGGGAGGTGGAAAGTTGATTTGAGGTGAGCTGGATTGGAAATCAAGTGGTAAAATACCACTGGTATTGGTGAAACAGGCGTGGAGGAGATGGATGAACAGTGCCCGCGGTTTCTTTTAAATTTAAAAACTGGACCGGGTCATTTGTTTGGGCTTGGATTTGGGCTAGTGATAATAAAGGTCCGTTTGGTTTGGTTTTAACAACAAGGACCATAATTGCAATTTAGCCAAAGTTAAGGGCTGATCTTGAACATGTTCCAAAGTTCTCATAAGGGTTAAACCTGCCAAGTAAGAATAGTTCAAGGACCTTTGTTGATATTTTCCATTTTTACAAATCCAGGGACCAAAATTGTCAATTTAGAAACTATAAGGACCAATATTGTAATTTTCTCCAAATTTTATCATAAGGACCATTTTTGCCATTTATTAATAGAACAAGGTTAAAACTTAATAATTTTCACTTTTTAAATTAACCAAGGACTATTTTGACAATTTTCAAAGTTAAAGGACTAAAGTTGTCAATTTGTGATTTTTAAACTTTAAAGGGTTTATTTTGACAACTTTTGAATCTCAAGGACCTAAAATGATATTTTACAAGTTTTTAATTACCGAGGACTGATTTTGACAACTTTTGTAACTGGGGACTAAAGCGCCAATTATGCAAACTTAATCGTTTTCATGATTTTGATGTTTTGCATTTAAAACATATAAAACACTTGTTTGTGATATTTTTATCATTTTGATGTGTTTTGAGTGTTTTCGGATGTTTTAACATTAACAATATAAAAATGATGAGTATTTGACACTCATCAATCCCCCACACTAAGATATTGCTAGTCCCTAGCAATGATTTGAAAAATTTAATGGATTTTATCTCTTTACCAAAAGCCATTACTTCGGAGTAGCCAATTGTTTTAATTCAAGTAAGAATCTTGGTACAATGATAACCAAATGATTTTGAGCAAATCATAAGTCATGTCAAGCGGTTTGATTTGTCTTTACCGAGCCGTACCATACGGACTAGCCAACTCTTAGATAAATTATCAATATTATCTTTGGTGAGTTAATTATCAATTATGGATTTTCAATCGCTTTACCACAAGCCATAAACTTGCGGGCTAGCCAACTCTTCACTTTTAAGGATATGGTGAAATGAACACCATACAATTTTAGGCAAATTGTAAGCCATAAGCGGTTTGAGATATCTTTACCAAGAGCCGTTGCTCTGGATTAGCCAATCCTTATGTGGGTTAGACATGGTGGATGATTACCATTTGTTGTGTTTAGTACATAGTACTTCCACTAAATAAAATTTTAAAATTTGGCCATTTTGGGGAAAAAGGGACTAAAGGGTACATTTACGATCAAATTCGCGAATTTCCCCACACTTAGAAATGAATATTGTCCTCAATATTCAAAGTACGGCTGTAATGCCGAAACTTAGAACGTAAAAGATAACATTTACTAACTAAGTGTAGAAACACAACAATTATTCTCTTTTAAATATATACAATTTTCATTTATTTTTAAGATCTATATACAACATGTGGGCATCTCCCCCACTAGGTGGTACACACGGGTGAAAACCCATGTTTAGCTCTTGTTTTTGATTTCAAGTCGCTAGCTTGACTCGACCCAATTAATTTGTTCATGGGAAGCCGGGTGGTATTGCCACTCAAAGAAATGGTGAGGAATTGAGTGAGATTGCCACTCACGGAATTATGAAATTCATCATTTAAGATGAGTCGAGAATCTTAGAAAGAAACTCGAAAAAGCGAGAAGAATCTTTTGATTTTTGATTTTATAAAAGAAGCGGAAAATATTTTGTATTTTTAAGGTTTATATATATATGTACAAAAGAAATTCCTAACAACCGCCCTCGAAAGGGAATCAGGTCTCGCAGAGCTCAAGAATCAGTAACGACCAACAACCAAATGTTGTGGCCGAGGGACTTATCAAATGGGCAAGTTGTGTGAAAAGGAAAAAATGTTTTGTATTTTTTAACTTTTATATATATACAAAGAAATGGCTTAAAAGGAAACCTAAATGAGATTTTTAATACATGATCTTGATTTAAACCTAATCTATCACATTCCGAGAATTATACTAAGCACGATAAATCCTTTTTAGTGTAAACATGGTGTTTAGCCAAAATTTAGACCTAGGAATATCAAGATTAGGAAAATTGACGATCAAATGCAAATCAAAGCACGATAGATTTCAACCATAAAATCTTTTGTATTTTTTATTGTTTATAAGAAATGAAGTATATGTAATTTACATACAAGGATAGGTATTTCAACAAAGTACAAAATACAAGTCATGTCTGTGACTAGCCTCCCGGCGTGGCGCCTATCCGGCAATGGCGCCAAAATTTGATCTCTCCCAAACTAGCTAACTTTATTTCCCGACCAACATGAATGGTCGATACTAAAAGCTAGAGCGACCGGAGAAAATGCAAGTTGCCAAGGATTTAAAATATCCTTGGATCGTTTATGTCTGGCGAGGCATGATGTTCGGTACAATGACTTGTGAATTATTGAATATAGTATAGAAAGATTAGGAATCGATTGACTAACACCGAATGTGAATAGTAATAGCTCGTCACGCCTAGTTCAATTTAAGAAACGTCAATCGAAACCTAAAAGCGTAAAAGATATACAAACATACGTTTAACTAAAATGTAAACGTATAAAAACAAACGATCTATAACTACAGTAGAGATTTGCATGTCTAGGCGACTTAAATGCAAATTAAAAGAGATAAAAGTTAAAATCTATTAAATAAACGCTATCACTATTTTTACAGATCGATGAACGTTTATGATTTTATAAAACAAAATAACTTAAATAACCTATTTTAATCAAAACGTAAACCTAAATTACTTAAAAACGTTATTTAAAATGGAAACGAGCGTTATTTACAAAAATGGCGCTGGAGCGCAAGCAAAAACGTAAAATTTATGAAATAAAAGGCCTACGAGTGTAAAACTAATTTTATTACATACTATATGACAAAAGAAAATTTTAGAAAAAAGATTTATATTTTTTTGACTTTTATATTTTTTATTATGATTTAATTAAGTTTTTACACTAATTAAATTATTAAAAATACTAAAACTATAAAGAAAAATCTCAACTTTTTACAGAAAATACTTTATACTAATACTAAGGTAAGAAAAATACAAAACTTGAAAAAGCTGTTTCAAATAAGCTGGAATTCAGCTATTAAGCTCGAATAAGCTTATTGAACAAGGTGTAGTTAAGTATTAAAGTGTGCATGATATGACCAGTCAAAGACCCAAGGGCAATTGGCATCCAGGTACACACTAACGCGTTCATAAGGGGAGGTCTCGAGTTCGAGCACTACCCCCTTTTGCAAAACATTTTATTTTTTGATTTTCTTTTGCAAAACTTTATAACAAGCTAAAATATGGAACTTTAATAAAACCAACTTTTTCAAAACTTGAAATAAGCTCTTGGAGCTTATTTCCATAACAGAATAACTTAAAAGCCTTAAAGCTTCCACATAGAAGCTAGCATTTGTACAAAAACTTGTTTTGGGCTTTTACGCTTTTATGACACTGAATATAAACAAGCATAATACATATTCTTGAAAATGGAACTTTACAAACTTATAAATAAGCTATACATGAGCTTATGAGTCATTCGATCAAGCTTATGGGCTCACAGTGGACTCATAAGTTCATAATAAGCTTGAAAAAGCTATACAACACAGGAAATAAAAAGAAAGAAATATGTTTGAACAAAGCTATAGACATTTATACAAAAGCATGTTTAACTGAATTCAAACCATAAGCTCATAACAAGCTTATAAGTTAATTTAGATAAACAGCTTGCCAAACACCCCTGCATACTTTAATAAAGACTAAGTAAGCTCATCAAATGAGTTTAAAAGACCAAATAAGCTTTAAACTCAGCAAGGTGGTCTGGGTGGCTTCTCAAAAAGCCCAAGCTCACCTAGTGGGGTTCACTAGTGAGCTTGTAGGAAGCTTATGAAAAGTCACCCATTTGAGTGGGTATGCTAGTGAACTAGCATATTCTGACAAATGGGACAATCAAGAAGCCATAAGCAGCCCTAGTTAATGGGTTGCAATGGGGAATTTAAGAGTTTAGGACTTAAAATCTAGTGAATAAGCTCCAATCGGAACTAAGTATCACAAGCTAGGTCCACGAAATAAGCTTGATAGCTTATGAAATAGCTATGAGTGCAATCGAGTTCTTTAGCATACTCGATATGGGACAAATAAAAAGCTTGTTGCAGCTATACTTAATAAGCTGCAACATGGAAATTAAGCTCTGGACCTTAAAGCTGGGTTGCTGGTCTTTCTAAAAAGCCAAGCCACACAGGCTTGTGATTACTAATGAGCTTGGTGTGAGCTTGTGAAAATGGTGCAAATTCATAGTTTGAACTGTAGGAATGGGCAAACACAAGCTCACAAGACTTCTCAAATAAGCTCATGAGAGCTCAACCAATACTGAGACTTAGAGTATGACTGAATAACTTCACAAGAAGCTAAAAATCACAAGCTCTAGCTCTGTAGGGAACTTTTCATGAGCTATGGAAACCAACTCCACTTCCACTGTTTGCTTCAGTGGAAGGAGTAAATGGGACAACATAAAGGGTCAAATTAAGCTATCTAAATAAGCTGAAAATGTAAAAATAAGCATACAAGGTCAAGTAATGTGCATAAGCTAGGGTCAAGTAATGAAGCTTATGCAAGCTCATTAACTTGACACCATAACTGTGGTGCAGGGCATGATTTCCAAACAGGTACTCAACATAAGCTAGAAAATAAGTACTTTATAAGCTGAGTTAATGAAAACTAGTATTTTTCTATTTTTCTTTAGCAATTGAACTTAAATACCCTAAGAGCTTTTAAGCTAAAACATACTATTAAACACACAGTAAAAAGATCTATTTTAATCAAAAATGACCCAAATGAAAATTGACTTTTTAAGAAAAACTACAAAGTTGACTAATATGAACTTTAAACTAATTCTAAGCACTGATTATGTTGTTACAAGGTAGTATAAGACTGATTTGAATAATTTGAACAACTTGTAAACACAAAATCATGATCCTAGATCTATAAAATCTAACAGTGAAGACAAAATTTTATCAAAAAGCTAATTTTGACTTTTGCTAAACAAAGACTGGTTTTCTTGGTTTCTATGAGTTAGATAGTCCTAATAAGACACAGAACAAGCAAAAACAATGACTCAAACAATACCTATAACAGTTTAATGAAACAAATCCAAACAACCTTAAAGTGACTGTTTTGAAGTTTTACAAAGCAAAACACAAATGTAAACCATAAAACGATGACAGACCTTGTATTATCCTATATTAGAACTAATGAAGCCTAAAACAACAACCATAACAACCTTAAACTTTGAAATGACAATAATGCGTTTTAATCACAAAATAAGATTTTACAAAATACAAATTTAAAAATACAACTAATCGTTTTAAGGCTTAAACACATTTAACTATAGCTAATAAACATAAAGAAAGCAGATTAAAGGCGATTAACAATTACAAAAGTGAAATGCAAAATTTTGAGAAAATGGCTTACAAATGAGAATAGAATGAGACATAGAACAAATGGACAAGGTTACACCTATTAGCTTTCCAATAAGCTCCTAATATCCATAGTACTCCAATTTCAACCTTTCTTCATCATCTTCTTCATTAACCCACTGTTTTTTATTTTCATTGATTTCCTTGAATTTTTTAGTACTTTTCTGAATTTAAAAGATATACTTGTTTAAATGAATCTAAAAGCTTAGTGAGCTTTTGTCAAGAGCTTATGTGAGCTATAAAATCCACTAAACAACTATATAACATGAATCTCAAAAATACGAAATTTAAAGGAAATTAAGCAAAATTAGGAATTTAAAAGTGACTTGCAATTAAACTGTAAATTAAGTTTCATTACACTATTTTAAGTAAAATAACAACATTTAAACTGTAAATGACATTTAAATTAAAGAAAGCTTGTAAAATTACACTATGTGAACAATGGTAGAAACCAAAGTTAGTCTTTTCTTTGCCTCTCCTCTTGTATTTATATTCATTAAAGTTCCTTGTCGACCTCTTATCAAATCCCACTTGACTTCTTCTCTTGAATGCATCAAAATCGTACACATGGCATTTTGGCGCCAAAAATGTCTTCGAGCAGGTTTTTTTCATTAATTGCCTTTGGATTGATGTAGAGGTGGAGGGGGGAGGTGGAAAGTTGATTTGAGTAATTGGATTGAAATCAAGTGGTAAAATACCACTGGTATTGGTGAAACAAAGTGGAGGAGATGGATGAGCAGTGCCCGCGGTTTCTTTTAAATTTAAAAACTGGACCGGGTCATTTGTTTGGGCTTGGATTTGGGCTAGTGATAATAAAGGTCCGTTTGGTTTGGTTTTAACAACAAGGACCATAATTGCAATTTAGCCAAAGTTAAGGGCTGATCTTGAACATGTTCCAAAGTTCTCATAAGGGTTAAACCTGCCAAGTAAGAATAGTTCAAGGACCTTTGTTGATATTTTCCATTTTTACAAATCCAGGGACCAAAATTGTCAATTTAGAAACTATAAGGACCAATATTGTAATTTTCTCCAAATTTTATCATAAGGACCATTTTTGCCATTTATTAATAGAACAAGGTTAAAACTTAATAATTTTCACTTTTTAAATTAACCAAGGACTATTTTTGACAATTTTCAAAGTTAAAGGACTAAAGTTGTCAATTTGTGATTTTTAAACTTTAAAGGGTTTATTTTGACAAATTTTGAATCTCAAGGACCTAAAATGATATTTTACAAGTTTTTTAATTACCAGGGACTGATTTTGACAACTTTTGTAACTTGGGGGACTAAAACTGCCAATTATGCAAACTTAATCGTTTTCATCGATTTTGATGTTTTGCATTTAAAACATATAAAACACTTGTTTGTGATATTTTATCATTTTGATGTGTTTTGAGTGTTTTCGGATGTTTTGGCATTCTAACAAGATAAAATGATGAGTATTTAGACACCATCAATGATTACGATGACGAAGAAGCTCCCGAGATTACTATGTGGGAGGCAATTGCTTGGCTTACTATTTTAACATTGTGGGTGTCACGTATTATCGGGATATCTCGTCGATGCCATACAGGTAACCTTTGGTCAAGGATGTGTCTACCATTATCACAAAATTGAAATAAGAAAGGGTTTGTCTAACTAGTGCCTCAAGGCACTAGTTTAGATGATTATATAAGGAAATTTTAAGTTTATTAAACTAGAACTAATTAAGATAAATTATAAGATCAATTAACATGTATTAAATGCATTTTCAATTTAAAAAGAAAGTTTGAAATGAATCATTGCACCTTTAACGATGCCACAATGGGCACTTTGAACAATCCCATAAGAAAATGGTTCATTTGTTTGCCACCTCAAACCGCTCACGGGCCTAATGGCTCGAACGTGTCTTTGGTCCCTTGATTTCGATTGGAAAATACAAGCTGCTGCTGGCCGCTTTTAAATTGATTAATCTTTCGGGGAGCATCGACTCATGGAATATCTTAGGTTTCTTTTATTAGTGTAATCTCCTTCCTATTGTTGGTAATGCCGCCGAGCATGCAAGCGCCATTATGTTCGCTATGAAAGACAAGCTTGTAAATCTAAAAACTTAAGCGGTTCATAAGCAACATACGTTAGTGTGAGATTTGTTAATTGATTGTCTAATCCACGTATTCTATATAGGACATCACACTTGGAGTAGCAATAGGGTCATCAACTCGGATATCCATGTTTGTGGTAATGACAAGTGTTCTTTTATCGTTTCTGCGACTGATAAATACTAATAGTTTGTAAATAGGATCTACCAAAGCTTCTTCATTATGCATAATTATTGTCAATGGGTCCTTTTACATATCTGAGATCCCATTCTGCGTGGTTGTGGGTTGGATCATGGGGCAGCCAATGGACTTGAATTTTCGACTCTTTGAGACCGCTACTCTTTTATCACGGTTTTGCGAGCAACATAAAAGTAGCTCAAGAGTGACTCCAACGAGCAATCTGTTGATGATGAATGGGAACCTTCTAGGTGGTAAGCATCTTTTGTTGTTATCTTTCTTTGTTTGTATATTAGCTTTAGTGGGAGGTTGGTAAATATAAAGGGCATTATAAGAAAAACATTAAAACCTTTTCTACGAAATGGCCTATATTGCAAGTCATGTGATCCTTGAGTTCTTGACTTGCCACAACTTTAGAACCCGCAGATCACATTTCTTATGTGTGTTAGGCGGTCTCTGCCAGAACCGTAGCTCACCATACCTAATTGTTAGAAAACACTAATAAGTAGTAAACCGTGTTAGCTTACTTATATTATGATAAACATTTGTTTTGTTCGAGTTCTTTGTGGGTAGATTTCATATCTTTTGGTTTGCTCCTCGTCTTTTATTTGTCTTGAAGCTTAGAATAAATGACAATAGTTATAGTTTCATATTCTATTGATTGTTGTTGTAAGGATCTGTCTAGAAGGATAGATTTCGAAGGCATTTGTGATGAAAAGTTTGAGTCTTGGTCATCAACCTACCGGAGACCAAATTCCATGGAAATTTTGTGAAATTTTTCAAGACGAATTGCAAGACATCCATATGCATATAAGGTATCTTGTATCTCTACTCTTCTTCTTTACTCCATTTTTCATGTGCAAACAGCATATTATACAAATATTTTACGAGTATAAATAAGTGATTATCATTTCACTATATTGCAGATTCAAGCAAAAGAAAGAGGAACTTGAGAGAAGTTGCACGCCAAGCTCTGAAGGTATTATGTGTGTATAATTTCATATTGAGCTATTGACCAACATTGTAATGCATTGTTAAAAGTAGGCGAATGACCTATATTGTCGGTTTTGAAGTGAATGAATAATATATCAACGGCACTCTCTTATATAGCATTGAGTTTTTAACTTCTATGTTGCATATTCTTTTTATCTTGTAGTTATGGTATATTTGGAACCGAATCGTGCAGCAGGTTTGTGTTGAGCAGATGTTTTGATAGTGAATGTAAAAGGATTTTAATGGGCGTGGCTTAAATTTTTACTCGTAGCCTATAGTGACACATGTTTGTGTCGAAATAGTCTCAACCTATCATGACACTATTAAGTGTCGATGATTGTGTCACTATACACTTTTACCGCTGGACTTTTAATGACACTTTTCATAAGTGAAGGTGAAAAAAAAATATAATTAGTGACACTTTTTTTGACATTTTCTGACACTTTTTGTGTGTCCCTAAAAGACTTTTTTCTTGTAGTGATTTCTTAAAGCTGATTAAAGTGATTTGTCAAAATTATCCTTTTAATGTTTAGTTGTTTTAAATTTGAAATTTTTTGTTACTCATTTAATTACATTTAATTAACTTAGGGCTTATTTGTTAAAATTTTATGTTAAGTTATCTTTAGTTAAGAGATGACTTAATGCAGACATCTTCAGTTTTATTGCTTAATATTTTCAGTCATCTTTTTTTTTATTAAGTTACAAACAAACAATTTTCATATGACTTAATGAATTCAGTTTTTTTTCTTCATATTAAGTCAATTAAGTTGAATTCAAACAGCACCTTACATATATAACACAACCATTTTCACCATCTACCATTTGTAAAAGAAAACTAGGTTGTTTGTTAATCATTCAATCACGCTAATGTTGATGAAATTGTTAAACAAGCTTTTAACCACGACGAGGTTAATATAAGAGTGTAGTATTTTGTTTATTGTGCTTTTATGTTATACTAGTCGTTTACTAATTTTATATACATACTTCATATTAATCTGAATCCTAATCCCTACATCTTAACCATAATATCGCAACGAGAATTATTTGACTTTATAAATTCGCGTCGTTATACACGAGTAATCGTCTAGTAGATAATAAAATAGTCGAATATAAGTTTAAGATTTAGTACCATTTAAATTTACAAAGATATGAAATCTAGTAGAAAGAACACGACTAACATCTAACCTAATAGCCCCCCTCACTTTACTATAATTTTCTTAGGTGAATAAAATGATAGTCATTTACTTTTTATTCTCACTACGACTCATTTTTGTCCCCTCTGATTTTAAGTATTAAAGTTAATTGACAATGCAGGTTAATTGGTATAAATTTACCCACGTTTTGTAAGTTGACTATTTCTTAGGTGCTAAATTATAACAACTTATTTTTTCTTTTATGTGTGTATTGAACTTTGCACGATACAAATTTCAAAGTCTGTAAAGGCCAGGTGCTCATTTCCAGCAACTATCCATCTAATTATGGATTATGGTCAAATACTATTTTATTCTCAGCAAGTTAACTACGTCAATGTACGCAAGCCTTTAGTTAACTTTAATAAAAGAGGGTGCCATTTTTATTTCAACGTTTGGTAAAGATTGAGGAGGACATTTAAGGCAGTTATTAAGAACAAAATATACACGTAATAGAGAAACAACGATAACAGATACTCCATCAGGTGAAAATGAGTCTTGCTGTTTAAACTTTGTTAGGAAAAACAGATACTCCATCATTTTATTTTTACGGATTATACTTTTTGATCGAGCTATATCTGCATTTTTATATTTAAATAGAGTTGAGTGATTTCTAGGATATTCAATTTTGATGAAAACTATTTCAAACATTTAGATGATGATCACGTACATCAGCCAAACTTGATGTGTCAAAGTTAATACAAAATTTTAATTCTCAAACATAGTTGTATGAACTATGTTGGAACCGAAATAACTTTTTTTGAAGTTACAAGGAGTATTTGCAAAATAATACTACGCAGATTTATTGCTAATCATGCAAATTAAATAATTATGACTGATGGATGTAAATAAGCTTTTCTTTTGCGTACTTGTTTAATTGGAATACGTACACATATGAATTTGTATTTCTTTGAATAAATTTCCAATTATTCATGATATAAAACTAAACCCCTCTTTGGAAATTCAATTAAGATTACCCTATTTTTTTATTCGACGTCCTCTACTCAAGATCCTAGTGTATATATTGTGTGTTCCCGTGTTTGCATCACTAAATAAATCAAACATTTAATTGTCATTAATAAAATAATTTTGAGTGTACGTGTATGTACCATACTTAAAATTATTTTTTTTTGAATTCACCGGTGGTTGCGAAACACGAGATTAGTTTCATGTTCATGGAATAGAATTATATATAATATTGTTTTTTTTTTTTTTTTGAACGGTATATATAATATTGTTGATTATGCTTACATAAGGTATCTTAATAAGGTAATTAGTTGTCACACAATCTGCATTGTTCCGTGTCGGAATTGCCTTAAGTAGTCTCCACATAATATAATATAAAATCTTAAAACGAACTTTTATTTAAATATTCATTTATGAATTAGTTAATTTGACTAAAAGTCTACGTATGCCATTTTTCTTCATTATTTCATGTATTTATTTACAAGATTTGGTGAGTTCGTATCCAAATTTATATTTTTTATATAACAAAATATTTATTTATGTGCATGGTAGTTCGTAAGAAATCCATGCATGTGGTTGCAATACTGCATTTGGTAAACTATGCATTTTGTTATACATTTGTTTATGCTTTGTAGGAATTTAGAGGATATAATCAAGAAGGTTCGATGAATTTTGTTTAGTATATTATTCATGATTATATTACTTTTTAAGCACACGTATCTTTTTTTAAAATTATTTTGTTCACCAGCAAATGCTAATTCTATATTCCGTCGTAATTGTTTAGTTTACATTGAATTCGTAGCCGTTAAAAATGAAATATTATTAAAAAATTGGTCATTTGGTTCTGATTTTCAGGTTTTTCGTTTTTATTAGAATGCAATTTTCATTGTTGCATTTGTTTAGACATTGGCAACTTATGTGGTTGGACTTCATGTAGATACGTGTCTGCATGATGATGATATCATGCGTGGAAATATGCATGCTCTTAGTTGATCGATATTGATACATCATTCGTCTATAAATCTTTATTAAAAGTTAGAGTTTAAAAAAAAATCAAATAATACTTTACATTTTATCAAACCGGCTTAGTGGCTCGTTCGAGCAGTTTTAATTTAGTATTTCGAATATTTGTGTGTTGTGAGTCTTGGTTTCAATTCTTCCTTCTAACCTTTTTATTCCTCACACCCCTTTTACCCTTTTATGTATGGGTGTTCATCAATTCGGTTATCAAGTTGTTCGGTTTACTCGGTTCGGTTAAGTTGGTTAATTTTTCTTGAATGAAACCGAAACCAAATCAAACGGAATTTAAATTGGATTAAATCGAACCAAAAATCGAATTTAAATTCGGTTCGATTTTCTGTTTAACCGAATAAATCAAATTACGTAATTTTTTATATATTTTTTCGTTTAATTATATGGTTTTTAGCCAAAAAAAATAAAAATTTAAGCTTAACAAAACTTATATTTGTACTAGAAAAAAGTTTTAGTGGTTCTATTATGTATTTAAATATAAAAAAATATATATACTCCTTCCGTATTGAAATATATACTCATGGTGCGGTGAAATGGTTCGAATATTTAATTCGGTTCGAATTAGTTTTAAGAAATTCAGTAAGGTTACCAATTCACCTCAATTTTATATGATTCAATTTGGTTTCGATTTTCGGTTTTCATTTGACATGTGTATTAGCCGATTAGTCTAACACCCCAACTTTTATGCTTAGAAGTTACAACAAATATTTATGGCCCAATTTCTTAAACTTTTTTGGGTCTAATATGATTTCATTTTCATTTAAACTGTTCTTTATATCTATCTTTGTTAGTTCTTATGTGTAATGAAACAATAAATTACTATGAGATATGTTTTCTTTAACCATTTGGATGGCTTAGTGGTAAAAGTTTTGTAACTAATATTACTAAAATGTGTGAGGTATTAAGTTTAATTTTGGTTAAGTTTAAATAACTTTAAAATGATTACGCCAACCTCCTGAAAAGATAAGGCTTTACCCGGTTTGAACCTTTGTAACTAATATTACTAAAATCTTTGTTATATGGTTGATTTAATAACCAAGATGAAATCTTGTAACTTTAACCATCACCAAATAGCCTAGGGCTAAGGTCTTTAGCTTTCAAACAATAGGTCAAGGGTTTAAACATCGTTAGATGTGTACATTTGAGGATGGCCAGGGAAGGGTCAGAAATAGTCCTAGATTAATCCGGCAAGGCCGTGTACATTTGAGTCAAAAGAAGCTCGCCCTCCTTAGGTAACCTGAACAGGGAAAACGACATCCGTTTACCTGTTTATGAAATCTTATAACTTTATTTCTTAATTTTTATTGAAATTGGCAAATCAGGGAGGAAAAATATAAGAATGTACAAATTTCAGTTTCTGCATTTTTCTGAAATAATGTTATTAAACATGGCTATATCCAAATCGAGTAATCCATGTTCAATAATGAGATACTTGTGCCAGCGCGTTGCATTGGGTGTAAAAATATTCATTTTGTACTTACGAAATAAAGATAACTGAAGTTAAGAGCTAAAGAATTTTGTATTACTAAACTTAAATGGGAATTAAAATATGAAGCTTAACCAGTTTATCGGCTATTTGTATTACTAAACGAGTACTCGTGCATAGCGACGTAACTTTATACCGGCAAATAATTGTAGTTGGGATATTGTTGGGTATTAAGGATACTACTGGTTTTGGGAGAATCAACTGCTTATAGAATTCTGGAGAAAAGTTCTAAGTGTTAACTGCTGCTAGTATTATTGAAACTGCTGCTGGTGTATTCTATCTACTGCTAGGTGTTGCTGGAATATCAAGGAATACGCTAAGTAGTAACTACTGCTGGACTTGAAGAAAATACTGCTAGAGTAAAGTTTCTGCTGCTGAAGACTAAGTACTGCCAGAGTAAACATATCTACTGCTAGTTATGTCAAGCTACTGCTGGAGTCTTAGAGTCTATTTTGTATTTATGGAATGACACGTTCCTATTATGTAGTATTAGATAAGTATAGAAAAGATACGATTGTGATATACGTTGTATAAGAAGTCATTGTAACCTAGTAGGACTCCTTATCTATAAAAGGGGATCCTAGGTCATTTGTTTAGATGTATGTTTAAGGCGGCTTCAAGGTTGTAAACCATAGTGATATTAAGATCACTCATATTATTATTCTAATAATATTGAAGCGTTTGATTGTTACTCATTGTGTTCTTCTTATTCATAAAGCATTATATTCTGCGTGATACTTTGTGATTCAAACAGTTTCTTAACAGAAGCTTAACAAGATCTATATTTACAAGGTGAACTGGGATCAAAAAGTGGTATCAGAGCTTGTGTGATCAAGAATATGTTATACCTAGAAGAATACTTTTGAAAAACTGCGAAAGATGGACTCTACACATGCTTTGACACATAACAGGCTACCCATGCTCAAGCCAGATGAGTATGAGATGTGGAAGATAAGGATAGAACAACATATTCAAATGATTGAAACTGGTCTCTGGGAGATCATTGAAACTGGCAACACTGTTCAGATTAAAACTGGAGCATAAGGAATAATCATTCCACTCACTGCTACAGAAGATATAGCCAAAAGAAGACTAGAGATGAAGGCCAAAACTATTCTCATGATGGCCATTCCAGACGAGTATCAATTATCCTTCAACTCCATAAAAGATGCTAAGCTTTTGATGGATGCTTTAGAAAAGAAGTTTGAAGGGAATGAAGCTACAAAGAAGAGCAAGAAGAATCTTCTGAAGTAGCAGTATGCAAACTTTTCTGCCTCAAGCACTGAATCTCTTGATGAGATCTGCAATAGGCTGCAAAAGCTTGTAAGCCAATTGGAACTTGTGGGAGTGGTGACTGAACAAGAAGACTTAAACCAAAAGGTTCTGTCAAGTCTTCCATCTGAATGGGACACCCATGCTATTGTGTGGAGGAACAAGCCAGAATTGGAGAAGTCAAGCTTGGATGATCTTCGCAACAACCTGAAGGTCTATGAGGCTGAAATGAAACAAAAGTCAAGTTCAAGCTCAGGTTCATCTAACTTGGCATTTGTTTCATCCAATAACATTAGTAGCACAATGGTTGAAGTTCCCACTGCTAAGGAAGGAAGTGCTGCTAGTACAATGGGAAGTGCTGCTGGAAGTGAGAACTTGAATGATGCTGCAGTTTGCTCTTTCTTTCAACTGGAAAATGAGGACATTCAAAATATCCATCCTGATGTTGTTGAAGAGATAGATCTTAGGTGGCAAATGGCTATGCTCACTATGAAGGCAAAAAGGTTTCTTTAGAGGACTAGAAGGAGCTTGCAAATGACTGGTACTGATAAGGTGGGCTTTGACAAGTCCAAAGTAGAGTGCTATAACTGCAAAAAGAAAGGTCAGTTTGCAAGGGAATACAGATTCCCAAGGTATCAGGAGAACAGGACAAGGGAGGTGGAAAGAAGGACTATTCCAGTTCAGGAGACTTCAACAACTGCCTTGGTGTCCTGTGATGGGCTTGGTGGCTATGACTGGAGTGATCAAGCTGCAGAAGGCCCTACTGATTATGCTCTTATGGCATATGCATCATCCTCCAGCTCTTCAGGATCAGATTCTGAGGTATCCTTTGAATCATGTTGTTCAGATTCATGTTTTTATAAAGATGACTATAATAAAGTAACAAAAGAATTTGAAGATGCAAAATTATTACTTTTAGGCTATAAGGAAGGTTTGAAAGGTGTTGAAGCTAGACTAGAATTCTTCAAATCTAATTAAACTGTTTTATGTGAAAAGATTAGAACATTAGAGGTTGAAGTATATCTTAGAGATCAAACCATAAATGAGCTTAAAACTAAATTAGATCAAGTTCAAACTGAAAAAGAAAAAGTTCAGGAAGAAAAGGATGGTATTGAACTACATGTTAAAAGATGGGAAAATAACTCTAAAGGGGTTAACAATATGATAGATACTCAGATTTATAATAGAATGAAGGGTATATGATATAAAAAGGGAATAGGTTATAATGAAGCTGCTCCTCATGCATCTGGTAATTTTTGTCCCCATATTCCTGATTTATCTTTTACAAGGGAAAAAAAGCATAGTGATACCTGTAAGGAAAAGGTGTCTGAAACCCATAGAGATAAGAGTGTTGATGGAGGAGAGTCTAAGCAGTCTAGAAGAGAGTCTGAGGCACCAGTGATTGAGGATTGGGTGTCTGATGATGAGCATGAAGCTAGTGTCAAACCTAGAGTCCTAAATAAAACTGTCTCTACACCTGCTGCTAGAGAAAATGTAGAGACAATAGAGTCTTGTAATAAAAACACTACTAGTCGTAGATGAAATCAGAGATGTTGGAACAAATTGATGTCTGATAGATTAGGAAGTGAATTTTTATGAATAATTAACCTTGCTTTACTTGTGGAAGTTTTGATCACTTGCATTCTACCTGTAAAGATAATTTAAAAGAAAAAGTGACAAAACCTGTGTGGAATCATGCTAATAGGGTGAATCATTTTAATTTTTCTAATTTAACTCACTCTAATGCTCAAAATTCATTTGTTCCAAAAGCAGTTTTAATGAGATCAGGATTGAAAAATATAAATACTGCTAGATCTGATTCTACTGCTACCACAAGACCAATAGTTAATGTTGCCCATACAAAGACATGTTTTTCAAAAAGGGCACATTCAACTATATATAGACCCATTAAAAGAAGAACAACATTTCTAAAAAACAGGGATAACCAAAAAGTAAATACTGCTTTAAGTAAACATGTAACTACTGCTTGGCGATAAGTAAATACTGCTAAGCCAAATTTAACTAAGAATGCTGTTATGGGTAATGAGGTCGATGCTGTAAAGGCCTCAACATGTTGGGTTTGGAGACCAAAGACCTCTAATTTAAACAATGTCTCCAAAGACAACAGTGCATCATATGTACTTAAAAAATTTGATTACATGGATGCACAAGGCAGACTCAAGTAAATCATGGCTTGGGTCCCTAAGAGAAACTAATTCTCTTACTTTATGTGCAGGGTAATCCATAGGTGGACTTATTGGACAAAGGTGTGATTGACAGTGGATGCTCTAGGCACATGACAAGCAACATGTCCTATCTTTCAGATTATATGCCTATTGATGGAGGATATGTGGCCTTTGGAAGCAACCCAAGGGGTGGAAACATCACTGGGAAAGGAAAGATTAAAACCAGTTCTCTGGACTTTGAAGATATGTACTTTGTCAAAGAGCTCAAGTTTAATCTTTTTAGTGTGTCACAAATGTGTCACAAAAAGAATAGTGTCCTTTTTACTGACACTGAATGTACATTCTTTTCCCTAAACTTTAAGTTGGTTGATGAAAGTCAAATCCTACTTAAAGTACCACGGACATGAAATATATACAATGTTGATCTAAAGCACATGGTTCCAAGGGGAGGTTTGACTTGCCTATTTGCTAAGGCCACATCTGATGAGTCTAGACTTTGGCATAAAAGGCTTGGCCATTTGAACTTTAAAACTATGAATAAACTTGTGAAGGGAAATCTTGTCAGGGGACTACCTTCCAAGCTTTTTGACATAAATGAAAACTGTGTTGCTTGTTAGAAGGGAAAGCAGCACAAAGCCTCTTGTAAGACCAAGACTGTGAGCTCCATCAACCAACCTTTACAAATTCTTCATATGAAATTATTTGGACCTACCTTTGTTAAGAGTTTAATGAAGAAAATGTATTGCCTAGTTGTCATAGATGACTATAGTAGATTCACATGGGTTTTCTTTTTAGCAAAGAAGGACGAGACTAGTGGGATCCTTAAGGCTTTTATAACCAGAGTAGAAAACCTAATTGATCTAAAAGTTAAAATAAGAAGGTGTGACAGTGGGACTGAGTTAGAATGATGTTATGAACCAGTTCTGTGAAGTGAAGGGTATTCAAAGACAATTTAGTGTAGCTAGAACTCCTCAACAAAATGGTGTTGCAGAGAGGAGGAATAGGACACTTATTGAGGCTGCTAGGACTATGCTTGTAGATTCCAAATTACCAACAACCTTTTGGGCTGAAGCAGTAAATACTGCTTATTATGTACAGAATAGAGTTTTGGTAGTGAAGCCTCATAACAAGACCGCCTATGAGTTATTTCATGGTAGAACCCCTACCGTAGACTTTTTGAAACCATTTGGGTGTCCTGTAACTATCCTTAATACCATAATATCAGCTGGGCAAGTTTGATGGGAAGGCTGATGAGGGATTCTTTGTTGGGTACTCTCTAAATAGTAAGGCATTTAGGGTATTTAACAATAGAACCAGACATGTTGAGGATAACCTACATATTAGGTTTGATGAATGTAAACCCAATGTTGTAGGAAAAGGTCCTGATTGGCTGTTCAATATTGATGTGCTAACCAAGTCCATGAATTATAAGCCAGTTACTGCAGGGAACCAGTCTAACAAATATGCAGGTACCAAAGAAAATGCTGCTACAGTTCAAACCAAAGTGGAGAAAGAATCTACTACAGACTACATACTGCTGCTAATTTTGACTGGTGATACTCCCCTCTCCTTAATAATGAAGAGTTCACAGAATGACAAAGATCAACCTTCCAGTGAAGATGTGATATCTGAAGAACCAGGGAACAAAGATGCTGAAAATGAAGAAGTTCCTGGTGGTGATGTTGGAGGTGATGAACCTCAATTGGATAATCTTGTGTCAGATAACAACACTGGCAAGCCTAGCAGTAGTTATCCTAAATCTACTGCTATGCCTAGTGTTCCTACTGGCTGAAGCTTATTCTGATGAAATTAACACTGGCAGTAGTTACCCCAAATCTACTGCTATGCCTAGTGTTCCTACGGCTGAAGCTTATTTTGATAAAATTAACACTGGCAGTAGTTACCCCAAACCTACTGCTATGCCAGATGTTAATACTGCAGAAGGAGGGATGTGTGAATTTAACACTAGCAGTAGTTACCCTGTACCTACTACTAGGCCATATCTTAATATTTCTGGAGACATGTCCATTGTCTATGATGATGATCACAACATCCCTCCTCTGGTAGATATGTATGCTGACCCAGATGATGATGTGCTAGGTGATTTTGGTAAAAAGGCTGATATGACCAACCTAGAAGATGTTACTCCAGTCAGTCTAATTGTTACTACCCGAAGTCACAGAGATCATCCCAAGGAAAATATTATTGGAGAATTGCAATTTGCTGTTCAAACCAGAACAAAGTCTAAGGGTTTGAAGGACTTAACTGATCAAGGGTTCTTTGCTAAAACCCTTCATAAAAGAAACAGCCATAAAGATCTCCAAAACTGTTTATTTTCCTGTTTTCCTATCCCAAGTTGAGCCTAAGAAAGT
This sequence comes from Chrysanthemum lavandulifolium, assembly GCA_022545495.1. Taxonomy (NCBI): domain Eukaryota; kingdom Viridiplantae; phylum Streptophyta; class Magnoliopsida; order Asterales; family Asteraceae; genus Chrysanthemum; species Chrysanthemum lavandulifolium. The sequence continues at coordinate 225,802,828 of CM040242.1, read as the reverse complement.
ACATCAAGCTTTATCAGAAGAGAGTTGGGTTGAAGCCATGCAGGAAGAATTGTTGCAGTTTAAGTTGCAAGAAGTCTGGACTCTGGTGGATCTGCCTAATGGAAATCTGCTATTGATACTAAGTGGGTGTTTAGAAATAAGAAGGATGAAAGGGGGATAGTGGTGAGAAACAAGGCAAGATTGGTTACTCAGGGATACATACAAGCAGAAGTTCTTGATTATGATGAAGTATTTGCTCCAGTTGCTAGGATTGAAGCAAACAGATTATTTTTGGCATATGCTTCTTTCAAGGACTTTCTTGTGTATCAGATGGATGTAAAAAGTACCTTCTTGTATGGGAAAATAGAAGAGGAGGTATATATGTGTCAGCCTCCTGATTTTGAAGATATTGATTTCCAAGACAAAGTTTACAAGGTAGAGAAAGCTATGTATGGGTTACACCAAGCTCCAAGGGCCTGGTATGCAACCTTTTGCACTTACTTAATGGACAATGGGTTTCACATGGGCACCATTGATAAAACTTTGTTTATACTAAGATCAAAAGGTGATATTTTGCTGGTACAAATCTATGTTGATGACGTCATCTTTGGGTCTACTAACAAGGAGTTGTGTATGGAATTTGAGAAACTTATGCATGATAAGTTTCAGATGAGCTCTATGGGAGAGCTTAACTTATTTTTGGGGCTGCAAGTGAAGCAGAAGAAGGAGGTTATTTTTATCAGCCAAGAGAAGTATGTGGCTGAGATTCTGAATAAGTTTGGGTTTAAAGATGTCAAAAGTGCAAGCACTCCTATGGAAACACTCAAGCCATTGCTCCCAAATGATGGAAGTGAAGCTGTGGATGTTCATCTCTACAGATCCATGATTGGGTCTCTTATGTATCTCACTTCATCAAGGCCAGACATGATGTTTGCAGTCTGTGTATGTGCAAGATTTCAAGTTACACCTAGAGCTTTACATCTCAATGCAGTGAAGAGAATCTTTAGATACTTGAAGGGGCAACCTAAACTAGACCTTTGGTATCCTAAGGATTCACCTTTTGACTTGATAGCATACATAGACAATGATTATGCAGGAGCTATCATGGATAGAAAGTCTACAACAGGTGGATGTCAGTTTTTGGGTTGTAGACTTATCTCATGGCAGTGCAAGAAGCAAATTGTGGTAGCTAATTCCACAACTGAAGCAAAGTATGTGGCTTCTGCTAGTTGCTATGGTCAAGTGCTTTGGATTCAGAATCAATTGCTGGACTATGGGTACAACTTTTTGCATACTAAAATATTCATTGATAATAACAGTATAATCTGCATCATTAAAAATTCTGTTTTGCATTCTAAAACAAAACATATTAAGATTAGACATCACTTTATTAGAGATTTTAATGAAAAGAAATTAATTCAAATGGTTAAAATCCATACTGATCAGATGGTTGCAGATCTACACACCCAAGCTTTTGATGTGGGCAGGTTTCAATATTTAGTTGCCAGTATTGGAATGTTAAATCTCTAAATGTTTGATCCTCATATATTTTTGTAAAGTTTTGTATGGATTTGTACTGCTATTTAAGTCAAAAAGTAAAAATGTTGCCAAGTGTTTCAAAATGCTGCTTGTTTTACTAAGTACTGTTGGAATCTGTTGCCAGTGGAAATTCCAGTTGCTTAGTATAAATCAATGTTGTGGTTCTTGTAGAATGGTTTTGCTTGTGTTTTTGTGGTATTGGATTAACATTTTGCAGGAATAAGCAAAAGTAGATTGATTGATTTGATGCAAATTTGGAGTGGATGCTACTACAAACAAACTAAGTGCTGCTAGGCAAAAAGTTAGTGCTGTTGAGCCAAAGTAACTACTGCTTGGAATATGCTGCTAGGTTGGAAAGTACAGGGACAAAATCATAAAATTTGGTGTGTAAATCCCTAATTGGTTCATTCAATTATATTTGTGCGCTTAAAACTGTCTCGATCATAAATCTAACACTTCTATTAACATCGCAACTGCAAACTCTTAATTCTCAAACCCTAATTCATGATGTCGACTCGATCCTTTGCCGACAATCACAACTTGGTTGCTATGCTGGATAAACCCATTCTAGAATCAAAAGGGTTTACTGAAATTATTGATTTCCTTAACGTTAGGAATATGCGCTCCAAAATCACTTACCAGCTACACACGTTGGGTGAATTCTCTGTTTGCGAACAGTAGATACAGTACAAAGAGCTGGTGTTATTAAAAAAATGCAAGTAGTATGTAATTATACACGTATGTGAACGCGAAATTATATAGCCTCTGATGACAGAAGGAGGGGTACCTGAAATCGAACGTGAAGATGCCACGTGTTCACCAGAAGAGGAGGGGATGACTCCCAGGTGGTGTATCTGCAGCCAGAAAAGACGTAAGTTACCTTACCTGTCCTCTGACATATAAGTTGGTAGAAGATCACTTGACAGAAATACACAGAACGTCATATTACTAACTTCTTACTATGAACGTGTCCTATGCAAAGGTTAAAACAAACAAATGATGCATATAACCTGTGTAAGGGTCCTTCTTATCCATTTTTAAGTTTTATTCTATGGCTCTTACCTTAAAGAGAATATATCGGTAGAGAAACCATTCTGAATAATCGTAACAACTCTGGAGTCTTTGGAAGCTGAATTGCGAGAAATATGTTGTGGCATTTGAAATACCAGAAATATGTTCTCGTGTTTGATCCAAGGGTAAAAGTAAGCATACAATAATACAACAAACTTTTTACATGTACCTTTAAGCCCACATAAGAGATTGAGAGAAGTTAGCAGACCTTAAAATGGTTCTTAAAAACAATCATGCCACAAAATGTAACCGCATATGGTTTGCATAGTTTTTGAGACATTTTGCAACCTTTTTTTATCATTATACTACTAAAGTTGTAGCCCTTTTTTTTATTTGTTTTTATTTATCTATTTATGCTGATAATAGATATCTTGTATCAATAAAGCTTTATAACACTACTAATAGCCATCATACCTATACATACATGTCCCATTCTCATCGACTTGTTGAGGCATTAAATGCCCATCGAAAGAAGAACACGACGTTGCATTTGTTGGTGCAACGATAACAATAGTAGTTGACATGCCTTGGACACGGAATCAATTGAGTTTAAAGGTAGTTGCCTTTCCACTGTTATTATATCTAACATATTTCAAAGGATATCACGATTTGCTACAACTGTTGATTATAAACGACCTCTTCTTAATTAAGTAATCAAACTTTAAGATAAGTAATGACGTTGCAGTCTTGAACAAACTAATTAGTTACAAATCCATTTTTATATTGACATGTAAGAATTGTCCACATGTCTTCAACTTCAAGTTCATAATTCTTTTTCATTTATCTGGGCGTATAGAGCGCGCATAAACACTATTCCCATGGGACCTGCTGCTACGCATTTGTTGGTCCTAAATATTACCTGTTACAGCAACAAATTGTTAACAGTTAGTGCAACTCAAGCTACCGAACGTCTATTTATCCATCATACTGATAAGATGTTTAGCAAATAAGCATTCCTATGCATGGAAATTCATAACCTAACATACATTGATGCGCCAAATGCCACTACCGGTTGTTCTTATGCGACACGGAACGCTCCTTTTCCCGAGTTCGAGTAACAAGTTCTTCAACATAGCTGACTGCAATCCCCCATATACATATATTCTTTTAGGGGCCCTGTATGAATACTCAAGAAACAAAAGCAAAGTCGTTAGAAAAAATGAAGGAATCCAAGGATCAACAAGAAGTAGATTTAAAAAATGATTTTGAAAGTATGTAACAATAAAATATGTCCATCACCTCGGGCTGTTGAACATTTATGTCGACTGTTCCCGTGTAAACTACTACAACCCTCTTATATTCCATCATTGATATTTGTGACAATAAGAACCGTCGGTGTATCAGTATGAGGTGAAGCATCTGGCCTGTATTCCCATTTGTGCCACATGACTGTTTTCTTTCATTAGTAGCTGAAAATTTGATAACTCCCAAAAAAAGGATAACGTAAATGGTAATGTATATATATCGCTATTCCCATGATAGTACCTGCAAAAGAAAGCATAATTCGTTAGCTCTAACCACAACAAAAATACACTATTCTACTATTGTTATTTTATATTCCACCAATATGCAAATAGTAATGATAAAAAAAACTTGCAACAATCTGAATTCTCTCAAGACTTTCATCGAACACTCGACGAGCGAAAACTATAACATAAACAAACCCGCTTCCCAATTCATCTTCAATTTCAAACATTTAATGCCATCTTCAAAGCAACCAATTATCGTCCTCTTGTATTTTCAGAGCACAAATGATGCAGGATTTCTGACCAGGTTTTAATATTTATAATGTCTAATTTACCTATGGTCCACCTTATGCACTCACGGGCAGTGTACCCGGTCGTGTGTAGTGTAGTAATCGGTAAAACCGAGGTCGTCCCAAGAGCTATGTGGGCGGATTCTAATTAAGTCTATGTGTCACTGGTTTTAACTGGTTTGAGGTTGAAATGATTAATTAACTAGTAAACAAGAAATAAAATAAAACTAGAGGTTGTGATCAATAGAGGGAGAGTGTGCTAACCTAATTAGCCATCCTATCGTGTAATGTTCATGTTTTATTACTTCCAATTGATTCAAGTGGGGATTTAAGTCGCTAGGACAACATTTAGTCAATTAATCCTAACCTATCAACAAAGGCTCCTACATGAGGTCAAAGGTCTACCCCTTGATAGTGGAGTGGTTTTAATTCGCCTAAGCCAAGTCATTAAGTACCCTACATGCAAGATTTGAAATAATGATTGCCCGGGTGCTAGTATCTTAGACACTCATCCCTAACTTCTTAAGTTCATCCGGACGACCGGTGATCATTTGGTCAGTTCGCACAAGCGAGGAAGGGTCTTCAGTTGGTCAATTCTTACCCTCCCCAACTCTACCTAATTAGGGCCAGTTTGTCAATTCTCCTAAGCAACTAGATACGACCGCATTTCAAAACTACCGAACCTAGGGTAACTACCAACGAATTATGCATGCATACACTAGAAACAATTATACGGAAGCATGAAAACATAAAAAAAAAATTCAAGGAATCATAACTAGGCTAGCACCAAAGGTGCTTAGCCGATCATATCAATGAATTCGATGTTTAACATAATGAAAGACATGAATCGAAAGTAAAAGATAAAAATGATCGCTAATGCTTATCGATATGAAGTGATTTTCCCTTGGAGATGGCTCCGTATACTCCGAATGATCTGCCTTTGGATCCATCTTCACATTCTATGACTTTGAGTTGTGAGTCAATGACTTTGAGTAGGGCTGGTATTTATAGGCACGATCCTAGTTACGGCATAACTTGAGTTGAGAGTTACGCCATAACTTCAATAATTCTCCAAATAATACCCTCGTTAAATAGGTTACGACATAACACTTGGCAGAGGTTACGCCGTATCTTCAATACAGATCTCTTTTGGGTGGACTACGGCGTAATGCTTGTGAGGAGTTACGGCGTAGTTGATGGAGGCGAAAAATATTTCTCGACCTAGATGATTACGGCGTAACCTTAGTTGGGAGTTATGCCGTAATTGCTGTTAAGTTGGTCTTCCGAGTCAAAACACTAGCTACGGCGTAATGTGAGAGAAAGAGTTACGCCGTAGCCTCTTCACAGTTGGCTTTCTATCATAAATCATAGGAAAATCTCCAAATCCGCGTCTCATAAGCTCCTATGCTCATATTTTACCTGAAAGTGAAATATAAAGGTATACAAGCATAAATCCATATAAATGATATAAAATATAAGCATTATCGGGGGAAATTGACGCTTAAAAGTCAGGACTATTTGATGTTATCAAATATCCCCCACTTGAACTCTACTTGCCCTCAAGTAGACCTCATTAGAGAATTTTCTAAAAAGATATCCCCCATTACCTGGAAGATATGAGTTTAAAAATCCCTTATGCTAGAATAAATCAAAGCCGAACATCTCGCGAAATGGGAAAAAAACACTTGTAACATATTGGATTTCACAAACACATCATATTATAATCACAAGTAGGCGTTTAATATTAGGTTTTAGAGAGAGAAAGAGTTAGAGGTTTGGGAACTTAGTGAGAGAAAATGAAAGTATTATTATGAGCTCCAACTCTCTACCTTGGTAGGTAGAGTATTTATAGTCTTACACAAATCGCCACCTACGGGCCGTGGATCGTGCATACAGGTGGTAAAGACCCGTTAGTCCTCCACGGTGTTACTTAACTAAATACTACTAAACATTAAATAATCTACGACTACGAGCTTTCTAACGATTACATATACTTGAGGTGACCGACTCTTTAATAACTGGATTTACTAAATCCTAACAATCTCCCCCTAAGGGAGGTCACCTCAAATTACATTGAATACAAATAGATATTACATTAAGATTGTTCTAGGATTCTTGTTCCTGTTCTTTGCCTAGTAGCTCGTAGTCATTGATTCTTCATTATTGCATGTTTGGATAATCTAAATGGAGGTATTTAACTGATCCACGTGATGATGAGTTTTGAGCATGCATTGAGATCATCAGCTAACATAAATCTTTGACTCTTCCATTGTGGTGTAGGTGTTATGTGATGTTGTGATATTTGGACAGACATGCTCACATTCTGGATCATGATTTCTTCTTATCAGAGTAGCGGAAGCTTTAGTTAATTCATGATATTTGCGGCGTAGTAGAAGCATGGAGTGAAAATATCGAGTCATTGATGCACTTATCATGATTTCTTTAGAAATGAATGTGTTGAGTGAGCATGCGGCTATGGATTGACCGCTTCATTCGGATCACCGCAAGCGTCGAGCGTACTGCATACAGCAGTTAGCAATAAAGTGCACGAAAGTGTCTTTGATCACTTTCGTTGAATTGAGGTACACGACCCACGGTTCCCGTTGATCGGTACAAATCTTTTGCTGATCGGTATAATTCAAGAATTTACTTGATGTGGTTTCGCGGTGCTCTAGTTGTTCTCAAACCGAACGTCTCAAAGAAGACAACACGGAGTGAGTGAACCAAATAATTGAGATTCACCGATTGATGAAAAGAGATTTGAAAAACAATCGTAACGCTCAATAGAAATTGTTTTGCAATAAAGCGAAGGTTTTAATGAAAATCAATTATCAATCATAAACACCTTTTATTTTGAAATATTTGTACATAGTCGATGTGCTAAGGAAAAGAATTTTAAGCACAACGACCGGTTTTTCAAAGGTATCCGTCAATCCATAACTTTGAACCAGAGTTGATTTAAAATATTGAATCGCCCCATTGTTTACATTCGGTTGTCACATGGTTGATCTATCGGATAGATCTCACATGCCACCCACCGAGAGCTTGTTTGATGTTGGCTCCGAAGGCTTTCCATCTTCATTGTGAATATGTTTGCATATCACTCGGATGTTCTGGCAATACCACAAGGATAATGCGTAGGACTCATAAGATATAATATGTCTTTCCACATTGTGTGAAATAGAGAGTCTTCATAGACAGTGTCCTAATGAGATTTATTTGTTGATCTCGTGGCTCTAGACTCAATTGTGCACATTTGATTTCCTATGTAGGAGACTAGGGAGAGGGTCTCCTTCTTCAATATCAACAATCTCTAGGAGAAAGTTGATAGATTATGTAGGTTCCCGTGAGAATGAAACAAGCCCTTTTAAAAGGAACTTGAGTAGCTTGGGAAGTTTAGTGCGGTCGTCCTTTGGGTCCATGACGTCTTGTCTTCAATACCGGTGTTACCTTAGTAAACACCAAGAACATATGTATTGAACCGGTTTCTTGTCCTAAGGTTGAATTATTGGAGGGCTATTTCTTTTCACCCTTTTTCACATTCAATTCTTTTTCATTCTTCAACCTCTTCAGTGCTTACCGAGATTTCATAACTAGAACATTGTTGGGTTTATTCAAGTACTAGCTCTATCTCAGTCCGCACTCTTCCCATATTCTCATTTTTCTCCTTTTTTCAACATTCCTAAAGACTCTACACTATCTAGTGGATTGTCCCTGGGAAGATCCCTCCGGTTCTGGTGGATCATGGGAACACATACCTAACCTTATCATCCTTACATCACCATACATAAAGTAAATATGGTCGGTCTATTTGGTATTGTTCATCTGCCATTGGAACCAATTGAAAACCATTTGAAAATCAATCCAGATACTTGTGATATATTATCAAAGCATTTTGTACCAGAATTGTTTTTGATATTTTTAGAAAAAAAGAGCTCCCCCTCTACATGTGCATTGTGTATTTGAAATCGTTTTGGCACACGGAGGTAAGAGGAAGAATTAACTTCTTTGATTACCATTTTATAAAAGATATCAACATCACTTCCCTGATCAAATCAAGTATATAAAGCATATTGAGAAAGGATGAGGTTTTCATAAGTTTGCTCCCCCTTAATATGTGCCTCGAGGTTTCAAAGAGTTTTGCATATATTAGAAGGAACCTGCACTTAGAGACAAATCAATCACGTTACAATTCTTTGTGGTTTTAAAAGGATGCTCCCCCTCAACATGTGCATGGAAAATTTGAAATTTTTTGGCACATGTGGGGAGGAAAGCTTGCAAAACACTTGTGAAACCATTTATCGAATCATGAGTTTAAATCCAATTTAAATCACAAATTCTCCCCCGATTACAATTTTCAAATCATTTGAGATTTGTGATCTCTATAGATTTAAATTGTTTTTGAAAGCTTTTAAGGAGAATTATGACTTGCTTATGAAAACATTTAACCGATAAGGATCACTTATGAGACTTTAAAATCCAATACCATGCATGAATATCTTTTGAAAACATGACAAATAACCTTTTGATTTAATTGAAATTATTCTCCCCCTCAATCAATGACATAAGTTGTTGATTGAGAGATCGAGATTTTGACCGATGTCAAGTCCAAGTGAATTTCAAAAATTTAGTCCGAGTTATTTTGTTTAACATTGTTTTCATTAGATAGCAAATATTTTTCAGAAGAATTTATAGAAGGACAAATATTTGTGAAAGAAACATTTGTCCTTTTGGTGACAAACATTTGTTTTTAGAATCAGAGCATGAGATTTGAAACATACGTTAAAGCATGACTCTGTTCTTTCATTAAAAACGGGTTATAGACTGAAATGACTATAAACCTTTGTTTCACTTTCTCCCAAAAAAATTTTTTGATTTTTTTTTTAAGAACATTCGACCAACATCTAAAGTCCCGTGTCATTCTTTGAATGACAGCACAAAGACCGTAGATATTATCGAATCGAGAAAAAACATGACAAATAGACAATATTTTTCGAAAATTTTCAAGATTTTCAAATTTTTAATGGATTTTTGAAAGTTATATATATATATATATATATATATATATATATATATATATATATATATATATATATATATTTTGAAAAATATTTACAAGAGATGGATGAAGAAAGACCTTTACTCCTCGTCTTCCTCTTGAAGACGTTTGAGTGTTTCCGGTTGAAGACTCTTGAGACCAAGTCGTGGGAGGATAAACTCAAAATGTTCTCTAGGAAGAGCTTTGGTGAAGATGTCTGCTAACTGGTATTCAGTCCTCACAAAATAGAGTTCCACCACACCGTTTTCTACTTGCTCCTTGATGAAATGATGTCGAATGTCGATGTGCTTTGCTCTTGAGTGTTGAACGTTGTTTCATGAGAGAGCAATGGCACTTTTATTATCACAGTACAGAGGGGTTCTGTTGAATTCAAAGCCATAGTCAGATAATTGGGATCTCATCCATAGGATTTGAGCACAACAAGATGACATGGCTATGTATTCAGCCTCTGTAGAGGAAATAGAAGTACTCATTTGTTTCTTTGAAAACCAGCTCACAAGCTTATCACCCAAAAACGAGCACCTCCGGCGTATTTGACGTGTATCTTGACATCCCGCATGATCGGCATTTGCATAGGTCGTTAGTGACATACCGGTGTCCTTGGTGCCAAAGTCCCATATTGATGGTTCCTTGGAGATACCGAAGACTCGTTTAACCGCTTCAAGGTGCTTTTGGTAGGCTTAGCACGATATCTAGCATACATGCAAACAATGACGAGAATGTATGGTCTCTTCGGTCGTGAGGTACATCGGGATCCAATCATACTACGATATTTTGTTTGGTCTACCATGATCCCTGAGTGGTCCTCATCCGCTTTAGTACGCTCTATCATGGGAGTGTCAACAGGTCACAAGAATCAAATGCAAATTTCTTTAAAATCTCATTTGCATATTTAGATTGATTTATAAAATGCCTCCGGACTTTGTGATATTTATAATCCCAAGAAAAATGACATTTGTCCCATCATTGACATTTGAAATTTGGAACCCATTTCATTTGAAAACGGTCACATTCATTGGGGTAGTCGAGGCAAAATAATATCATCAAGATATATTTGAGCGTGAATTAAATGTTTGCTCGACTTTCGGTGAACAATGTCGGATCAACTGCTCCTTTCTTTGAATCCGTAGATAGAAGAAACTTTGATAGCGTATCATACCATGCCCTTGGAGCTTGCTTCAAACCGTAAAGAGCCTTCTTCAAACGATAGACATGAGTAGGATGCTCGGATTCACAAAGCCTTCAGTTGGTCGGCGTATCGACTTCTTTAAGATCTCCATTAAGAAAAGCCATCTTTACATCCATCGATAGACTACCATGTTCTTACTTGCAGATTAGCCAAGAAGATTTTGATTGCCTCGACACGAGCAACCTGGAGCAAATGATTCTTCAAAGTCAATACCTCCTCTTGACGGTATCCTTTTGCAACCAATCAAGCCTTGTTCTTTAAAACATCACCATGCTCATCAAGTTTTACTTTGAAGATCCACTTTAGAGCAATGATCATAACACAATCTGGAGCAGGTACTAATTCCCATACATCTAGTCGATCAAACTCATGAATTTCTTCTTGCATGGCATTGAACCAACTGTCTTCATTCATGGTGGTTTTAACATCTTTTGGTTCGACCTTAGAGAGTACGGAGTTGAAGAAGCACCATAAGGCATCGGTTGTAAGTTGTTTCCATGTGGACACTGGATGAGAGAGGTTTCCAATGATGTTGTCCAATGGATGATCATGTGTCCATTTTCTAAGGTGTTCATGTGGTTGTTGTTGAGGAACTGAAGTAGCAGAGTCGATATCTCCTGATAAAGATGGTTTTGATGAAGATTCAGGAGTCGGGAGTAGCAAAGGGATTAACTTCATCATGGGTGCCAGAAACAATTCCATGATGTACTCTTGATGATTGATGATTTGTTGATGAGACAGAGTGATCAGCAGCAGGCGCTTCTTGACTTAATGACATTGAAAATGAAGGGTTAACTTCATTAACGGGGATAAAGCGACCTCTTTTGATGGAATTGACATATCATTAGCACTTGGCTCATAGTGTTCATCAAACATTGGATCAAATAATTTCTTCAAATCATCTTCGAAGGAGGTACATAAGGAGTTCTTGGTGAGGATTAGAAACAAGGGTAGAACCGATAGGACTACTTGATGAAGGTTGAAATGCGGGTCCGAACTCGATTGTCCTGGAGCCATTTGACCGGTCACTCATCGAGCGTAACGTGAATTGTTTCCATGATATTTCGGGTTCTCTTGTTGTAGATTCGGTATCCTTTTACATTTGGTGCATATCCTACAAATACTCCAATGTCCACTTTAGCTTTTAGTTTACCTAAATCTTGACCGTCATTAGTTGGGTAACATAAAGCACCAAAGACACGAAGTAGGATAGATCGGGTTTTCGTTTATGGACAAGTTCATATGGAGTTTTTCCATGAGAGGTGTGAATAAGGGAGCGATTTTGGGTGTAGTAGCGGTGGCAATGGCTTCACCCATAGAAACATTGGAACCTTTGAATAAAATAGCATTGTTCTTGCGGCTTCCACAAGAGTTCGATTTTGTCTTTCAACTACACCGCTCATTGAGGAGTTCGTGGAACACTTCTTTGATGACCGATTCCAACACTTTCATAAAAGCGAATTAAGTCTTTGTTAACAAACTCGTGCCATTGTGCATTGGAACAATTCTAACAAGATTGTTGAGTCGAACCTAAAGTTTGTTTGATAAGTTTGATGATGACATCCGGAGTTTCATCCTTTGTCCTCAAAACTTTACCCAAGTAAATCAAGAGTAGTCATCAACAACTACTAGAATGTATTTCTTCCCATTTATCGTTTGCACTCTCATTGGTCCGCATGGATCCATATGAAGGGTATGAAGAACTTCCATTATTGAGTTTGTGGGTTTTGGTTTGTGGGAATATTTCGTGCTTTTTCCCAATTGACATGCTGAACAAAGATGATCCTTTTCATACTTTAGTCTAGATAGTCCTCTTACTAAGTCCTTTCTGGAAAGATTGTTTATGGTACCAAAGTTCAAGTGATTGAGACGACGGTGCCATAGCCATGACTTAGTTTTAGAAGCCTTTGACAGTAGGCAGATGGGTGAATATTTCATCATGTCTTCGATAGAGATGGTGTATAGGTTTGAACCACGAGTTCCTCCGAGAAGTTCCACACCATCAACTTCTCTAACAAAGCAAGTATGTTTTCAAGGCCACTTCTAAGTTAGAGTCACAAAATTGTCCAACGAAAAATAGATTATGTCCAAGACCTTCAACATAATATACCACGAAATCACACTATCTCCTATAACATAGTCTCCATAACCCATAATTGCACGAAATGATCATTTCGAATCTAACGATCCCGATGAATTTACTCACAAAGTTCATGAGTGTGACCGGTCTCGATCATATGCTTGGAACGACTGAGTCCGGTACCACGAGCGATTTGAGCGATCTGCGGTTGAACATGAGACAAGAATGGATAATCGGATAATTGGGATCCCCATGCAAGAATGGGTTCCATTTGGTTAATAATGATGATTGGAACACCCACATCGTAAGTAGAAGCAATAGAATCATCGAAATAGATGTAGTGCTAGTGTCCAGTATTTGACCTATTCAAAGTGTGTTCACTTCTTAGGGAATAGTTCTACCCAAGAGGCATCCATTTTCTAGTGGGCATTGACTTAGCAAATTTAGGGCACAACTCATTAATCTTATGGCGGTGAGGTATCCATTGATAACCTATATTACTAAATTTCCTTCCTGTAGGTTTCTACTATTTTCTAACTTTCTTTCGCCTTTGCCTTTTAGCCTTCTTCACTTATTTTTTAACATTAACAGTTTTAATTGGGAATTTGACAACATTAGACAAATCATTCAAACTACATTCATGATTAGTAATGTAAATCAGCGATCATCATTACATGGTTTGCGGATAGTAGCGAAATTAATTAATTACGATGCGCTTATAGCTAATACTAGAATCAACACGATTCATTTTATTCAACTCAAACTTAATATTCCTAGGGTGATCTTCTCTCTCTTCCTATCTTGCTTGGTATTGCCGGAGGCTTTGACCCGCTTGCTTTTATGTCACCGATTACTCTGTAGAAGGAATTATGGGAACATTAGTTGGTTGATCTACTTTTTCATTCCCGAACTAGGCGATGCGGGGATCCGAACTACTTGAAGGCACATTAGAGTTCACTTTCTTAATAGTGGGAATAGAATGGTTTGTATGCTTGGAACTTGGCATAGAACAAGGCATCACAGCTTTACCTTTCGCACCCAAGGATTTAGGACATGTTGCTATTAAACATTCTAGCAGCTCTCGAGATCGTTTGGCTTGAATGCACACAAACCTAATTTCTCTGTCAAGAGGCTTATTTATGAAATCCTCTTCCACAATCTCACGGAGACATTCTAGACTATCCTTAAGGTGAGAAAAATAGTTATGAAACACAAGTTCATTATTCCTAAGATGAGGAGGAATGTATTTAATGATCACAGATATATTTGCGATCCGAGGATGACCTTGATGCAACATTCTCATTAAAGACAAGTGGCGCTTCTTTTTCCTGCCTCCTCGATTCTCAATTTCCTTTTGTAAAGACGTTATTTTTCGTTGTTCTTGTCACGAGTGACTTTAATTGAATCATATAACTCTTTAAAGTGTCGTTTAACTTTTCTTTTCTTCAAGAAAACCCTCGTTTTCCTTTTGTAAAGCATTAACCAAGTTTTGAAGATGAAAAGTCCGAGAATCTTGAGAATCTAAAGGATGAGGCATTTGGGAGGCGATCACATTGTTCTTTTCACCATTTAATTGTGAAATTTGGGCTTTCAATTTTCGATCGTGTTACAATGAGCTTGAATCTGTTCGTCACGTTTGTTTATCCGAAAAGCGCATCAAACTCGAACATCCGAGGATGTCTTGATATTTGAGGTTTTGACATTTTCTTTAAGATGTTGATATTTTAGTTGCAAATCAAAATGTTCAACTTCTAGTTTAGAAAGATGTTTTACCAAATTATCGTGATCATCACGATCAATTTTCTCATTTAGTTATGAGTTTTGTTTTCAAGCTCAATGACACGATCATGGGAAACTTTCAATGCAATAGATAATTCATGAAATCGAGAAGCAGTAATAGAGTGCTTAGTAAAAGTATAAAACACATCTTGCGCAACACAACTCAAAATCAAATTCTCATTTAAAATATGCAAGTTCTTCGTTTCAACTTCATTATATTTGAGTTCCTGTTCATAATCATTAACCTCAACTATCATTGCATCAAATTCCATTTCCATTTCTTTAATATCTGAATTTATTCCTTTTTGAAGGTTATCAAATTGACCTTTTAATTGTTTAAAGAAAGGCATGACCTCGGTTAAATAACATTCTTTAGTTTGCTCAAAACCTCTTTCCCCTCGGTTATCCACAGTAGGTGTGATTCTCTTCTTACATGTCTTCTCAAAATCAACGAATAGTTGATAAACAACATCTGGTGATTAAGGTTTTGCTATTAGTGGCAATCGATCTAGGAACTAGATGCATTGGTGTATTGGAGGATACACAGTAGCTGCAGCATTTTCCTAAGCGGTGTTTGTTTCAACAAGTACATTAACTTTTAGCTTATCCATATCTTTCTTCCAAAAGATCCATTCGGGGTTAATTGAGTTTGAGGCTTAAACATGTTTAGGAGATCCAATTTTCCTTAGTGTAATCGTGGGGTTTGATAGTTATGTTATTCTTTTTACACGCAGGATCGTTAAGCTTCTTATCTATTTTCACCCTAGATGCATCATCTAGTTTTCTATCCTCTTCCTTGCACTCAAAGACAACTAGGTTTACGCCTAGGCTTAAGGATTTCATTACCATCATAGATCACATTTTGAGCGACTTTTGCTATCTTATCATACTCGTGATTAGGTTTCTATAATGGGAATACTATGCTTATCGAGAACTCTATGCTTAGTGATCATGTGAGCGATCTGAATGGTATTCCTTGTACGTACAACTTATTTTCAAGCTTGTTTTTCAAAGTTTTAGATTAGAAAATCATTCAAAAGTTTTGATTCCTTAGCATGAATTCTTGTTTAAGCACTTTAACATTATCTTGCGACTCTTGATTTTGCTTAATGCTTTAGAAAGCTTTTCTTGTAAGGAGTTTAACTCTTGTTTTAACACTTCTTCTCTAAAATTACTTTTTCTAATAATTATACGCATTTGGTCATCCATTTCACCTCACGGGTAGTTAGCTAAAACTTAGCACTTGTTCATAAATAGCAACTTGTTCTTTATAGGCATTCAGTTTAGAGATAACAGAATCATCAGGGGCACATGCAGTGTATTCATCAAAAGCATAGCCATCATTGACTGCGGTAGATGCATTATTTGGTACAATCCCACTTTCACTTTGCTTCACATATTGATCATATGGGATAATATTGCTATTACCCTCATCATAAATATCTGATTCATAAGTTTCAAGAGATTGTACTTTATTATGCATCTTTTGCTCATCAACTTCATCATATAGTTTTAATACCTCTGAAATGATTGAATCTTTGGATGGATCAACTTTGTTGTGGTGAAGAGACCTTTGGAGAGACCATAGGTGAGATGCTAGCCATGAAAATTGTGCATGCGGTGGGTTCATCATCAACGTCGAGTCGTATGCATCACGATCGGCAACTTGAAAGGCATTCGATGATTATGACCTATCTCCGAATTAGCTCCTCATCCACATCTGCATCATATGTCTTGGCATTGCCCTCAAGAAGAAACAATCGCTCCTCTTCATCCAACACAGCCCATTATCACGAGCTTGCACAAGTAACATCTTGTCTTTGAAGTACTCGCATTTTGAGGCGTTTTGGAGAAGTGCGGTTCCTTGCTATGTGTCCATCACCACCATAATTGTAGCACTTAATTGGCTTAGCTTGACCTTGATTTGGATTCCTCCACGATTCGATTTGCCACATATCCTCTACCAACTCCACCTCTTCCTTGTTCATCTTGCCTTTCTTGAACTGGTTGCACCATAACCTTCCCATCTTTGAAAGTAGCTTGATTGTGTGGATTGGATCTTTGCTCGAGGTTATTGTTGGTGTGTGGGAGAGTTCATGTTTTGACTAACCATGAGAGCAGTTGATTGATGAAGTTTTCCATGAATGTGTTTGGGTCGGGGCTTATATCTTTGGATCGGGGATGAGCTTGTAATTACCATTACCCATGGGTATGACTTGATAAGCTTTGGTGGTAATTCCAACATTGGTGTAAAAAGTCGTAGAGTCATTTGACGAACTTGTTTCTCCACGATTGGTTTTGAACTATTCAAGAATCCTTTTTCAAACATAGCATGTCTCTCATTCTCAAGAAGGAAGGCATCAGATTGCTCATAGTTTGTATTCTTCAATCCTTTGGTTAGCTTCACGAGGTGACAAACTTATGCCATTCGGGTTCATGTTGTTCACAAACTTTGAGTTCAACTGAATATTTGGCATAGCCATTTTGATATTCCTCATATCATTCACAAGCTTGTGGAATCTCATGTAATATTCATAGATACTCTCTTCTAGTTTCATCTTGAAGTGCTCGAATTCATCATACAACTGTGATTCTCTGTCTTCCTTAGTCAATTCAGAACCCGAGAGAAGCATCTTGACATTATCCCAAACAGCCTTGGCTTCTGTGTTGTGATTGATAAGCTTGTAGATATCTTTTGGAAGACCTTGAAGTATAATGTTTGAAGCCACGATATCAACATCGAATCTATTTTCTCCATATCATCGAGCTCATCATACGTCTTTGGTCCATCCAAACCAAAGATCATGGTTCCATCTGCAGCAGATCAATTATGTCTCTTGTAGTCTCAATATGATACGGTCCTTCATCAATAGACTTGAGAATGTTGACTCCATTTTCCTTTCCAAGACAATACAACTGATTCGTTGAGCCCATGAGTCATAGTCGGTTCATCAAGCATGGGTGGACGATTGTCCAACCATTGCTTGAACATCCTCGACAACGGTGGAGATGATTGTAGGTATGTTGGTAGACATGTTTACATTTCACAGATTTTATAACTCTATGATTAAACCGGAAATAGATTCTTTCACGGGATTTTACTAAATCAAGAATAAAACCTTATTACAAACAAAAGATCAACCAAGTCGCTAAGAATCCTTGAACCAAGTCGCTAAGTATCAACTCGCTAGACTTCAGTTGCTATGAATCAAGTCGCTATGCCCAAGTCGCTAAGACCCAAGTCATTGGACACAAGTCGCTATAATACCAAATCGCTAAGCAAATCAAGTTGCTAAAGAACAACTCGCTAAGATCCAAGTCGCTAATATCAAGTCACGAGAATACAAAGTACAAGTCGCTAACAAAATTGAAAGCAAGTCGCTAACCTAACCAAGTCACTAGCCGTATTGGATAATCCACTAACTTGTACTGTTTGTCGGCTTGTCTCAATAGACAAGTTGCTAGGCTCAAGTCGCTAACAATTAACACTACAACTCGCTAACAATTCTTCAAGCAAGTCGCTACGAAGAAAAACACTACGAGTCAAGTCGCTAGCAAGAAAAACTTCAAAACACACTTTTCAATCCAAAACAAGCCCAACCACGTAGATTCAAGCTTTCCAAATCAAAACCCAAGCACTTACAATGATTCTAAACACAAAAGTACACCCAAAATTCAAACTTTAACACAAGAAATGATCCAATGATGCAAAAACCACTAAACTTTTCAAACTCAAAACCATCTAAAACCACTAGAAATCCAAGGATATGTAAGAGAGATGATCAAACCATGGCTCTTGATATCATTTGTAACATATTGGATTTCAAAAACACATCATATCATAATCACAAGTAGACGTTTAATATTAGGTTTTAGAGAGAGAAAAAGTTAGAGGTTTGGGAACTTAGTGAGAGAAAATGAAAGTATTATTTTGAGCTCCAACTCTCTACCTTGGGAGGTAGAGAGTATTTATAGTCTTACACAAATCGCCACCTACGGGCTGTGGATCAGGCATACAGTGGGTAAGGACCCGTCCATCCTCCACGGTGTTACTTAACTAAATACTACTAAACATTAAATAATCTATGACTACGAGCTTTCTAACGATTACATATACTTGAGGTGACCGACTCTTTAATAACTGGATTTACTAAATCCTAACAACACTCAAATTCTCTCAACTAGTCTAAGTGTCAATTTCGGGGTGATCACTCAAAGTACATTCATAGCATGTATTTTATCATAAGCTTGGCAGTTACATAAATCTCCACCGCTAGAGTTATGGACTAAACAATTCTTGAAGGCAATATGGGTAGACACAACATGGGTTAAGGGTGAAATGTCATTACTAACGTGTCACGGCAAAGTGGACAAAAATCAATGTTACATGACCAAATCCATGGCCAAGACACCAAATATTGCTCGCTTCATCACATAGACAAGCTTCTTGACTAACAGGGTAGGATAAGACAAGAGAAATAATTGGTGTAAAATAAAAATAATGAAGCAAATAGTCTTAACCTATAACCAAGTTGTCACTGCCTACTGTTCATCCAAAGTTCAAGCTTCATGGTGAAGAAACCGGATCATGATCTAACAAGTAGATGTGCCATTAATGGACATCATGATGAGCACATTACCTGTTCTTCATATGTTGGCGCAATAACTACCAACTCAATTTTTCAAATTTTACCGAGATGGCCTCCTCGATGTTTAATCTTTGATGAGCTCCAATCATAGTGCTTATAACATTGCACTTTAAAATAATCAATAAAGTTTTTTTTACATCATAACATAACATAACATCCTCCCACTTGAGATGAACATATAATGAGAATCTGGGGGGTCTTCAATGATCTTCAAATATAAGTCTTTGACGAAAGCGTGATTTCCGAACCTTTCTACTTGAACCATGAACATATGCAAACAATGACTTCCCGATCACAAATTAAGACTACACAGTAGGCTAAGGCAAATGGGTGTAACGAAACAATATATATTGGGTGAACAAAAATGAAAGGAATGGCTCAAACGGGTGTATCTAGGGGTATCATGCACTAATGGTGAGTGCAACAAAAGGGTTTAACAGGGGGGTCTAAAAGTCGAGGTGACTAATCAATAGACACACAAGGATAGGCTATTTGGGTGATAATCCTAAAAATATTTCCTTCTCAAACTGATTATTCCATATACATTAAGCGAACTCAACATACCTCATCTACGGTCTCGAAATGATGCAAAGGCTAAGTTCTAAAGTTTACAAGCTACCGAAACACTCATAATTTGGTGTATTGATGCACGTATGCAGCGCGTTCAAGGTCAAAGGAAACTTCCTTTTTGTCGAGCAAGTTTTTCAACCTCCTAGGCAGTGAACCTAATCGTTGTAGTATAGTATTGGGTAAGCCTTGGGGATTGATATCGTTCTCTAGGGGAATAGGAATGCTAGTAAGAAATGTATGACAAGAAGGTGGGGGTTGAGGATGATTCTTTTTTATATTTTTATGGTTTTTTAGAATGCTAAGGTAAATATCTCGGGGCAATTGGTTTGGGGGGTGGTACTTCTGCTGATTACTCTACTTATCTAATTATCTAGTTTATCTAATTACTACGAGTAGCTATGTCTATTTGATGTATGCTCGTATGATGATTAAAAATGTGTTTACCTAGATACTATTACTCCCTAGTTATCTTTTATTGGTCGGTTGAATTGTCACACATTATCTTAACGCGTTGTATTCCTAAGGTCGTAGGGTATGCGTAGTCCCTAGTTCTTTGAGGTTATCTCTCTTATACAACCTACGGAATCAGCAAGCCTTGGTTATTTCATCCATAGACCATATCCTCATAAAGCATACTCAAGCATTAAATACAACGAATGATGCCTAGTTGCACTCCTAAGCCAATTTACAATTAAGATAAGAAACAACCTAACAATAATCAATAAATAGGTTTCATAAATCTAAGCAAACACACAAGAAATTTAGCTAGACATGGTAAATAAGCAAGCATACACATAATCAATAGAATAAGGGATAGACATAAGGTTACTTAGGATTAAAATACTTATCTCGATGTGTAAAATAGGGTATGGGACCCTAAGATACTGTCCAAATCGGACTACAAACGATTTAGGGTTTTTTCTCCAAAATTCTACCTCTCTAAATGCAGAAAAATCAAATTCTATATATAGATTTACAATTGCGACGGCGTCACCTTTTGCATGGGACGCCGTCTGCTCGCCGTCATTAGGGTTTCATCTGGGCCAAGTCATCGATGGGACAACTTCACCTTAGAGTTGTGACGCCGCCAGCTTCAGTTGGGACGTCGTCTTGATTCTAGATCCGGGCCGTGCGAGTTGAAAGCGTGAGTGGCGCCTTCAATATTAAGGCATGACGTCGGTTATAAGACCGAATTTTCACCGAGTCGTCGTGCATGTTTTGATCAAGTCATCATAGAGGACGGCCGCCGCTTTGATTGGGACGCCGTCAGTCTTGTTGATCGACTTTGAGTGGCTTCGATCTTGACTTTGCCATTTTCTTCATGTATTTGCTCCTTTTCGTCCAAATGTGCTTTATTCCAGTATTTTGATTCCAAGAGACCTAAAAAGTGAAAAGGAACGAAATTAAGCAGTAACGGATATAAAAGTGGTCGATTTAGGGCTTAAATAACCCTCTAAAAGCGTACGTTTTAAATCCTTATCATGGATTTTGGGTAAATAAGTGGAAACAGATAAGGCTAATCTCAGCATAAAATATCAAGGGTTATAATGTGCTCGACTAAGGTTTAATCTAGTTAGGTTAATAAAAACAAGTCAAAATTTTAAAAATGGCATAATTTTTCAAAATAAACTAGAAAAATGAGGGCAAATAAGTTCAAGTAATAATTCTACTCCCGTCCCCCCACTTGAGATGTACAAAGTCCCTTTTATACAAAATATTAAATAAAGGTGAAGAGAAAGTAGAAATAGAGCGAGAACTTCCCTGAAAGTTGCTCCTAAAAAGAAAGAAGGCCTACGAAGATAATCGTGCCTTCGCTTAAGCATCCACGAGCAAACTTCATTCTCTGAAATCACACTAACCAACAAGTATAATTCTAAAAAATTAAAAGAAAAACAAAAAGAAATCTAACTCACTTTCGTAGGAATCACGGTTGGATTTAGCATATGCAACAAGCCTTTTAAACCACTTTGTGTCCCAAGTGGACGAGTGTAGTCTCGTGAGGGCTTACAGGGAACATACCCACAAAGTTCATTTAAAAACTAATACAAGGTTATTGCGTTAATACTGGAAAAATTAGGACTGCATGAGAATTACGACGTAACCCAAAAGAGGAGTTACACCGTAATTGTTGTAAAACCTGGCAATCGGCTACTGGAGAATAGCTACAACGTAACCATAGAATGAGATTACGCCTTAATGGTTTATGTCTTGGAGAGAATCGCCACTGAGGATATGTTACGGCGTAACCATGAGGATGAGTTACGCCGTAACTGTTGGACAAAATAGGTCCCCGTTTTAATCACTTGTGAATTCATCTCCAATTCCTGCAAAAAGGTTAAAAACACAAAACCCAACAAAAATTGAAATAAAAGAAATAAAAAGGATAATTTGGGTTGTCTCCTGAAAGAGCACTTTTCTTTATTACCGAGTCTTTAAGTTAGACTCAAAGCCATGGGGCTTTATGGTGGCCTTGAACCCGCCAACTTTTTCTCATTTCTTGGCGGCAATCGCTCATCCATTCGGCAAAAACTTTTTTCGATCGTGTTGCCGACTGCAGTATCAAACTTCTGCAAAAGCCATTCGTTGAATGATAGACATGACTTTCCGTACTCGTTGTTTTCAATCATAGAATTATTATCATCGAGGGCGGTATTCATGGTTGATCCTTTATCATCGGTCTTCGTATCCTTAAGATGATATTCATTGTAATTGAGCTTTAGCCGTTTGATTGAACATGCATTGACATTCGAGTCCCCAAATCTAACTTTGTACCAATCTTGAAAGGATAGATTCCCAAACTTTATGTCATGTCTCTCAATCTCATGTGGGCACGTCCATTCTTCAGTATTCATATCCCCGTTGCAATATTCGTGAAAAGGGTTACACGTGGGCCATGCTTTCATAGATCCGTCATGTTTAGCTACTATAGGAATGCAGTAATGCTTGTTAAGATCCAGAGCTTTATCGATGTCCCTAATTTGATCACTTGTTCTCTGTTCCAGTTTACAACTATCAACAACTTGTTCACAATTGTTAGTCCCGAGCTCATAGCATAAAGGCGGGTCAAGTAATGGTATATTGACAACGTCAACCTTTTTTGAAAATTTTAAATGAGGTTTCAATTGTTCATTCATGTCGAAAGTTACTCATTCCCCCTCAATCCCTAAAGAAATTTGCTTTTGAAAAACTTTTATATGAGCGCGACAAGTAGCTAAAAAGGGCCTCCCGACAATTAAGTTGTAATGTTCCCGTTTTCCCATGTCAATAACCACAAAATCAGTAGGAAAAAAAGAATTTGCCAATTTTTAGTAGAACATTATCCACAACCCCCCGAGGTACAGCCTTAGAAGAATCAGCCATTTCAACCATCATTGTTGTTTCTTTTAAATTGGTTAGTTTCAAGGTATCAAACAATTAAGTGGAAATAAGATTTACCCCAGCTCCCAAATCAGCTAGAGTGGGAATTTTTAGGTTACCGATAGTGCAATGCAACATAAAACTTTCTTGATAAACTTCCTTTTTAGGAAGTTGGCACGGGAAGTTTTCGTCATGTTCAGATCTGTCATCTTCTTTTAAGTAATTAATCCCACAAAGGTCATTAGTAACTGCTCCTCCTCCGGCTTATCTTGTGCAACCACGGATTTACATGTAACAACTTCATCATTCCTGGTCCCGAGATTCTTAGCCAGCTGCCCAATTGGGTCTCTAGGTTTTTTATTGCGGCATCCTGGTTCCGTAGGTTCATATCTGTGTCTTATTTCACTTTGACCATCCATTCAAATTTAAAAACTAATTGTTATGAGATGAGTTGTAAGATATGATAGGTTGTGTATGTAAGAGAATGTGTATGATAGTTGTGTGAGGGAGTGAGTTGGCAAAATAAAACTTAGAGAGGAAGGTTTAACTTGTATGTGTGTAAGTGAGTTGTCACTTGAATTTCAAATTCAAATTGTTTATTGATTGTAAGAGGGAAGTGTGTTGGAGAAGACATAGCTCATAGGCATGTATAAAAAATGTGTAAGAGATGAGTTGTATAGTGGTTGTATGAGGAGGTGTTATTTAAATTACAATTCAAGTTAGAAGAGTTGTGAATATGTGTGTGGGTGTGTATTTGGTCGTATGGTTATGAGTTTGTGTAAGTGATTTCAAATTTAAATTTAAGCGTAGTGAGGAAGAAGAAGAAGAATGGTGGTGAATTTGACTTTAGATAATCAATTAATCATAAGACAAAACGAATGTGTATTGGATTGTGTAGGAATGTAGGGGACACAAGTACAAGTTGTGTTAGGAATTAGAAATTCGATAGTGAAGAGTTGGTTACCCAAATACTATCTAGCATAAGTTAGCTCATACACATATCGTTATTTACGTTGTTTACTAGTTTATTAGTTAGTTATTAGCATAGATTAGTTTAGAGTAACACCGTGGAGGAAGGACGGGTCTTTACCCACCGTATGCACGATCCACACCCGGCGTGAGGCGTATTGTTTGTAACTATAAATACCCCTTCCATCCTTGGAAGGGGTGGTGCTTTTTCTCATAATCTAACCTTACATTTGTATTACAACTCTCTTTCAAGAAAACACCCTCTACTCTCTTCATCTCTCTAAACTATGGCATACTTGATTCATCACCATCCATACCACCCGAATCATCAAACACAATATATGTAAGATCCTACAAATGGTATCAGAGCCAAGGTTATTGTGTTGTGTTGATTTGTGTGCTTTCGTACCATGGTTATGTTTTGATGTTTTATGATTGATTTTGTGTTGTTGTTTAGGCTGTTTTTACCCATATTTTTTTGGTCGAAAAAGTTTTTTTTTTATTATTCTGGTAAACAACAGTCTTAACATGGTTTGTGTATCCTTTTTTGGTATAATATGTCTCCTGTAACATAAGGTACAGATTCTGTCTTGTGTCAAATTTTTGTCCAAGTCAGTTTCTTTATTCATTTTTTTGTGACATGTTGTTCCAAATCCGTGAAGTTTATTGGTGGTCATGACATATGTGGTCTTTTTTGTGGTCAAAATGGGTTAAAAGTAAAGATGTTTTTGATATTTTATGGGTAAATATGAAGATAGTCGGAAAATGGCTGGAATAAATCGCCGGAGCAAAAAGTCAAAAAGTCAAAAGCGACTTGTCCTTTATTCATAAAGCGATTTGTGTACCTGTTGTTGGAGAAGCGATTTGTGGTTATTTTACTGTTGAGTCAAATAAAATCAAAAGCGACTTGTTCGTTTAAAACAGATGCATGTTATGTGAAAAAGATGAAGCGACTTATTTCGAAATAAAATGAAAGCGACTTGTGTTTGTCTTAAAAAGATGAAGTGAGTTGTCTAATACTTAAAAGACTCATAAGCGACTTGTTGACCTAACATGTGACTCGACCAACTTCAACAAAATACCAGACTCATGACTTCAGTAAACCCATCATCAGTCGACTCAAACCCAAAACAAAATCTTCGAACCAAAACCAACTTCAATATCAAATCCCAATCTATCCTATTCCAACTCTTCCACATCTCAAGACCAAGACTCGAAACAAATTAAACAAATTATGCAAACGATCTCAGATACGATTCAAACTTCTCTTTTGTTTAAAGATCTTTTTGTTTGAATTCATGCCCATCATCGATAAAAAAATCAAAAGGTTTGTATTATATCCGAAAATAATTGAAGAAAGAACAAAACCATATCCTCTCCTCGTGCTCGGTTGAATGAAACATAAACAAATCATAGCGAAACCTACCTTGGTTTGATTTTTGAAGCCACGTCCATATGCTCAAAACCATCCTTGTGGTGAGCTATTTCTAATCACAAGCATGTGAAAGGAGATGATCATCGTGAGTATTTGTTGCTTGCTCGATCTAATTCAGTTGTGCATATGGTGAAACAGAGGGGCGTACTGAATATGTTAGTAGGTTTAAGACTTGACGTGATATCATCAGGAGATGAGAGGCGTGTATTTGGTAAGAACATTTAGGGTTTGATAAAATTTGTGAGGGATGCTTCTGAGATAAAGAGAGGTGGACATATTTTGATAGAAGTATTATTAGGGTTATGTGTGTGGTTAAGTGATGTTATATAACCTAATATTAGGGTAGTGACATTTTCATCGGGTATCAATTTTGTCGCATGGATCTGAATTGTTTTTCTTGGGCTGCACATGGGCGTCCTGATTTTTTGATATGAGCTCAAGGTGTATGGACGATTGGAGCATGGGCCGTATTTGGGAATTGCACATACGTAAGTCTTGAATATATTCATGTGTAAATAGCATGTGAAGTTGGGTATTACACATTGTTTTGGCTTCGAGTGGAATTTTATGTTATTTGTATTGGTAAGTCTTGAATATATTTCCAAAATCCATATTTGAATATGACTTAGATGATTATTTATTAGTTGGCCAAAAGGAGATTATTGGACCGTGCTTGAGTACTAATATATGAGGTGTTGAGTGGATATGATTTTATGAAGTGAATCAGGGGGCCAAATGTTCTTCAAGTTTGATAAGTTTGAGTAGCTCAAGTTTATTCCGAATTTTTTTTATCAAATATTGATCAAACCATTCTAATGAGTATCTCTACTATATTGGACTATTTGTTGGGTCAGTATCAGGGGTTAGTATTGAGATCATGGGCTGAAACGCATGCTTAATATCGTTGATAAAATGATTTAAATTGGAATGGATTGAGTCTTCATGTGCAAAACTAAGTAGGATTGGGTGATTATGTAGACCGGGTTTAATGATTTGTTTTTGGATCTTACTTATCTATAAAACGGATATGGATCGGGTCACAAGTGGTATTTTATTCATGGACCGGTTATATTTATTAGGATATTTGAGCTTTAATTTGGGATAATTAATTAGTCTTATGAATCGAATGTTCTTGGGCTGTGATTTGTAAGTCGTTGAAATGATTTGATGATCATGTGATTTGACGATGAGATCTGATGATGAGCTTTGATTATTCAAAGAGACTTGATGCGAGTTGATGATGAGATTTATTGTGTTATGGGGTTTGATACTTTGGTATATACATTTTCACGATGAATGTTATATCACGGATTGAATTGATAATTGAACGAGGTTGACTACGGGGTTGTTTATACGATATTTATTATTGGGATTTGAAGTGAGGTTTTCCGGGGGCGTTTACTTATTTGGTCTTCTTTATTTCTACCCTTTCGGGAAGATGACTTGTTTGGGCATTTATTGAGTGTGGTAAAGACTTGGCTATTTAGTTACTGTTGTGATTCTTTCTCGCTTAACGCACAACGTAGCTATCACTTCGGTGTCTCACGAAGTTGAGGATATGTCAAGAGGTTTGGTACATTGGGTACACCGTTTCCTTTTCACGAGGATTAGTACAAGTTTAAGTAACAAATCTAGGGAATTCTACTTTGTTAGCCTTAATAGTTTTTATTGGAATTGATGGTCATTCACATTTAGGAACTTTGTAACGTGTGTTAGATTTAGTGATAGAATAGTCAAAGGGCTCGTGGATTGGGCTAAGCTAATTGGGTATTAGTTTAGTTAAGCTAGCCTTGAATAAGTTCATTTAACCCAATCTAATCCAAGCCCATCCACGAGGCCCATGGAAAGCCTTTTAGGGCATCTAGTGCTTGTACTATAAATACCCCTCAAAGTCTCATTTGAGGGGTGTGCTTGAAAGTGTGTGTGTGTGTGTTTCATATGAAATATTGTTTTCATGTTCTTCTCCCTTTCTCTCTAAACATATACACGATCTATATTCAAGTCACCACCTTTCCATACTTAATCTTTTCTTCTTCATCTTTATGCTTAGTTTGTGTTTGTGGTTAACGTGTTCTACGCATAACGTGATATACGTATTCGTGTGATAAGGTTGATAGTTTTAAGGTCCTACAATTGGTATCAATCGCCTAACAATGGTTTAGGAGTGTTTGTGTTCGAGTTTTGTTGAAACTTTTTCTCCAAGTTTTGTTTTTTATATAAAAACGCAAGCTTTTTGCTTAAAGGTTTGATTTTTACGTGGTTTTAAGCTTAAAGTTGTAGACTTTATTGATTTTTAAGTGTTTTGGAAGAAGTTTGCGCAAAAGAAATTCATTGAAAACGTGTTTTTGGGTGAAAAAGTAGTGTTTTTGCAAAACTGGGCTGTTTTTACGCGTAAGTCACTTTTTGGTCAAAACCCTATTCTTACGCGTAAGAAAAGTCAAAACCCTAATCCTACGCGTAAGGTCTACGCGTAAGAATTTCTGTTTTCTATGCATAAGCTTTTGGTGCAGATTCTTCGAACTTCAACGGTTACTCAGTGCTTCCCTCACTTGGATAAGTTTGTGGAACACTTCGACTTTGGATATCTCTTACACTGTGATAGTGTAAAGAATTTTGTGGGCAAAACCCTAGATTTACGCATAAGCTAAATCTTACGCGTATAATCTCTTACGCATAAGCATTTTCTTACGCCTAAGCTTGTCTTACGCATAAGTAAATCCTACGCATAAGGATTCTACGTTTAAGTTTTTTAGTCTACGCATAACTCTACGCATAATGTTACGCGTAAGTTGGGTATTACGCGTAAGTTCTGTCTACGCATAAGAATCCTACGCCTAAGCATCCTACGCATAAGAATCCTACGCCTAAGCATCCTACGCGTAACCTCTTCTCTCTACGCCTAAGCTCTTTCTACGCAAAAAAAAAATTCTTTAAAAAAAAAATAAATAAAAAAAATTTGGGGAGTCTAATCATTCAATTTTTACGCGAAATTCAAATTTTGGTATAACTTGAAAAATTTTGGTCAAAAATTCAAATTTTTGGACCCAAATTCAAATTTTTTCGGTCAAATTTGGCGTCAAAATTGTCAAAACTCAAATTTTTCATACATCCTTAGAATTGTTTTTTATAGTGAATTTCAAATTTTGGGAGAAAATTTTTTTACGTCTGAGAATCGAGTTCACGAGTACAACTTTCAGCAAAACTTCAAACGGCAATAACTTTTAAACACAACTCCTTTATCGTTGAATCGATCCTACATCAACTTTATCATACATCATCATTCATACCTTCATCAATGGCAACTATGCAAGATCGTGATACAACTGATTTCATAAATGCTATTGTTGCATTCGCCAATGCATTAAACATCAGTGGTTACTCTACACCGAATAACAACAACCCATGGATTTCATCGTACAATACGCAGTTTTCTCAACCAAGTATTCATATGAGTCAAGAAGGACACATGGTTGATGTTATTGGGAATCAGAATGAAGTTGCTACGGGTATACAAATGGGGAATCAGATGCAATATGCAGGAC
Source organism: Chrysanthemum lavandulifolium (assembly GCA_022545495.1). Taxonomy (NCBI): domain Eukaryota; kingdom Viridiplantae; phylum Streptophyta; class Magnoliopsida; order Asterales; family Asteraceae; genus Chrysanthemum; species Chrysanthemum lavandulifolium. The sequence continues at coordinate 225,773,854 of CM040242.1, read as the reverse complement.
AATATGTTGGACATCAGGGGGGTCAGATTGTGAATCAGAATATGGGATATCAAAATGGGAATAACTGTTTTATGACTTCGGTTCAGAATGCTACCTCCGAACCTCAAAGCCAAGATTCAGGTTATTTTGATTCAGAATCTAGTGTCAAACCAATGACGAAGCTTGAAAGGCTCAAGTACATGTTGCTTTTAGCACAAAAAGAAGAGTCGGGAATTGAGTTGACCGATGAGGAATACGATTTCATGTATCCTGGACGGGTAGATAAAGCAAACGATAATGCAAACTACTGTCTTCCAGTCATTCAGCAAGACACGACATCATGCAGTACTTCTGACACAACTCCCGTCTATGACACAGATCCACTCAATGAGGTACCAAATTATAGTAATGTTGCTAACCCGTTTACTCATGAGAAGCCACATTCATGTCTCCGAAACTTATTATGACACATATGTGGGAGAGCAAGTTAATAGCAATGTTAACTCGAAACTCCATATATGGATCCTAATGGAGGTCAAGTTGCATGAATGGTGCTAATGATGAGGAAACACGTGCTTCTTGTGAAACATTAATTAATAATTGTGGTATTGAGATTGAGAAAGTCCAAAAGGCCAGTCGCGACGTTAAGGCCGCGAATGCTAAATTGACCGCTGAGCTTGAGAGTTACAAAGAGAATGCAAAAGCCTTTGAATTTCATAAAAACAAAGAATTAGAATTAGAAATTGGTTATCGAAATTTGGTTTATAAAGAACAACTATTGCAAATCAAGTATAACACACTTGATGTAAATTTGAACTTGAAAATTAAATCTTTAAACAAGGAAATTTCTGATTTAAAAGACCAACTTTCTAAACAAAAAGCAATGTTTTCTGATCTTGAAAAAGAGAAGAAACAGTTGATTATCGATTTTCAAAACGAGAAGATTCTCTTCTTGATGAAATTCTTGATAAAGATGAAAAAATCAAAACTTTGGAAAATTTGCTTCTTACAACGGGTCATTCAGCTAAATCAAACAAGATGCTTTCTAACCAAGTAAATCTGCGTTTTCATACTTCACATAGAATGGCACTTGGTAACGACCCTTCTTCGTTCCTCATGAAAGCTCAGAAACCTAAGAATGTGTTAAACAATGGAAATGCTTTACATGAACCCATAATTGTTCGTGATTCTCTTGAAACGTTAGAACTATCTAAGGAGAGTAGAGAAAGAATGAAACAAAACCATCCGGAAATCAAACCAATCGACTACAACAAATGGAACAAAATTTCTGGAATTACTTTTGTTAATCAAAAAGAAAAGTCAAAGTTTTCCATCACACCAAGTGTGTCAAACAAAGAGTCAACACCTGTTTCAAAACCAGTTTCAAAAACAATTGTTGTCTCAAAATCTCTTTCGAACATTGAACAAATGTCTTCAAACAATCCTTTTAACACAAGTGATGCGAGAAGTATTTTAGACAATGTGAAAACTAGAATTGCGGATCTTCAAGAGACGGTTAAAACTAAAACCACTATTACACCTAACAACTGGTTCTCTAGTTTTGATATCGAACAGAGAAAGTTTTTTGAAACTCAAATTGCCCTTAGCTGAATAACATCAACTCAAGGGTAATTCATTTTGAACAAGCATTTTTGAAAGAAACAACTGACTTTGTCAAGGACCATAAATCTCTGGTAAAGCAAGCTAATGAAAATGTTGAACACATCAAAGTTTTGGAAAATTTAAATGATTCTCTCTTGAAGATGTTATGACTACCGATATCATGTCCATTATCTTACAAACATATTCGTTGAAGACCATGAAAGACTCCATCGAGACCTCCGCAATTGTTTCAAAATATGAAAAAGCTCTTGAAAAACTTGAAAAGAAAACGTGTCCTATTTTAAACAACTTGATCGAAAATCGAGGAATGCAAGTATGACAAACTGTCATATGAGCGTGCCTACAAGGACATGAAAGAGCAAAATGATCTTTTGAGAGCTCATTGGAATGTCTAAAAGGGAAGGTCAGGATACTAAGTTTACAAAACCATTGACCGAGGAGAAACAAATGTTCCCAAACCGGTTTCAAACAAAATGTCTATTTCTCGCCTCCTCCAAAGTCAATGAGAAAATGATTTATCAAAAACAATCACTCTATAGTCTTTGCCTATTAAAAGAGAATTATCAAAGGTTTTGAAAACCTGTTTTGATAAAGAAAAATGTTTACACAGCATTTCTAAGACTAGTACACGAAATGTGACCAAAATCCGCTTAAAGAATCATTGTTTCTAACGACATGGTCAACAATCACTATCTAGAAAAAGCTATGAAAAAGGCACAGACTCAAAAAGACGGAATTCTAGGTGCAACATCTAGGGTGATGAATTCTACAAGATTTCAAGGCACTGCTAGTAGTAGTAATTGGCGTGCATCTAAGAGTAGTTATGGGAAGCTGAATGCTAAGCATGTAGAAAACAACACTAGAAATCCTAAGTCTTTTTCGAACAAGAAACAATTTCCAAATGACTGTAGTGACAATGTTAAGGTAGTTGTCCTAAACAAGAATGTTGACAAGAATGTCTGTCCTACATGTCCAAAATGTGTCTTTTCAGCTAATCATGATGCTAAAGTTCAATCCACTAAGACACCAAACAGAAACAAACTCGTTGATAAGATGAACATGGATAAGAAACCTACTAGGTGGATCTCTTAAGGACGTAGTTTTTCAAAAAATGTGTCTTCCGCTGTATCTGAAAAGAAAACAACTCCTAGATCTTACCTTAGGTGGAAACCCACGGGAAAAGTTTTCAACAAAGTAGGTCTTAGATGGATTCCCACAGGAAATATTTTGATACTTGCACCAACACAAATAATAGTGACAATCATCGGGATAAGGAAGTAGAAACCATTATAATCATGATGATGTACACCCTCCGAGTGAGGAATCAAATACTTCTAACATCATTATTTGTGAAATCTCTTCATCTTTGGTTGCGGTGAATCAAATATCTCGAACCCAACTCATCGAGGGTTCCAATTGTAAACTTTTCCTCTTCATTCTTTCTATCTTCTATTATTGATTTTCCATTTCTTTTATAAAACCAACAAAAGCAAAATATAAAAATATAAAATCTTAAAAAATAATAAAAAAAATTCAAAAACAATATATAATCAAAATCGAAAAATATTCTTCTCACGACATGTCTCTCAGATAATCGATATTCATGCGTATCTAGAAATGTCATTCAACAATGATACGGGCATGTACAGATGCTTGAGCGAGAGTTCTTTAAATGTTTTCCAAAACATGTCGCTTCTCAATATTTCTTTAATTAATGGCTTTCGTATACTTGAAGACGAAACCCGAACTTCAAATTAATGGCTTCGAACACATCGGTTCAGACCCGTGCTTGAGAGAAAGGAAAGTGCTTATCCAAACCAAAGGTCTTAAATATTTTCAAAGCACTTTTCCTAAAAACATAATGGCTTGCGATTACTTGATCAGTAACCCGAACTTTAAAGAAAGGAAAGTGCTACATAAAATCGATTTTCATAAATATCGAGCACTTATCCTAAAACAAATGAAGATAATTCTTCTTCAATATCTTCAAAAGATTTTTAAAATCTTCATCTTATGCGTTCCATTGATTCGAAAGTTTTCAAAAGATTTTCAAAATCTCTCACATTTGGTACCAAGATAACTCCTCTAAACCCTTAATTGATTCTAAATTTTCTGTATGAAAATATGCTTTCGTTAAGGGGAGTATTAAACCAAAATTGTTCCAAAATTCATGCTAAATCGGTTTCTCTCCAAATGGTTTTCGAAAACATATCTTTTAATCATTTTGTTTCAAAACATCATCGATATGCTATTTTGAGGGGAGAAACGTGATTAAAATGTGATCAAAAGGTTTAATGATCGTTGTTTGAATCTCAAAGAGCTCGACTCGATCGTAACCAATGAATTGACGAGAATTAAAGTCGAAATGTACCATTTAGAAACTTTCTATGGAATTGACCAGGACGGGTAATAATTTCAAGCTAGTTCTCTAGTGATGTAAACGTGTCTCGAATCGGTCTAGTTCATTTAAAGTTGATCAATTCAAAAGTGCGAACTCTACCCTCAATGTGAAGATTTAAGCTAAAACAATATAAGCACATATGAAGGGGGAGTGTTTCTGAAAATATAAAACTCACAGAGTGTTTCAAACATGTTTTCTATCATAAACACTCTGAGAGATTTTCAAGGAAAATGGTTTTATGGCAACAATAGGATAGTCATGGAGTTATAAGGTGACTAAGGATAGGTAAATTCGTCCTATGATCCGCCAGAGCCGGAGGGATCTACCCAAGGACATCACCAATAGTTTAGTACTAGAAGTCCTTAGGTATGATTGAAAAAGGAGAAATATGAGAAAGGAGAAAGAAGGGTTGAAGAATTAAAAGAAATGTAATGAAAAGGGTGAAAAGAAATAGCCTCCATAATCAACCTTAGGGCAGAAACCGGGTTCAATTCATCTGCTGCTGGTTGTCACTAAGATGACGCTGGTATTGAAGAAAAAGACGTCATGGACCCAGTGACGCACTGCACTAAACCTTCTAGCCACTCAATTGCTCTCAAAATGGATTTGTTTCATTCTCACTGGGAACCCTACATAATCTATCGACTTTCTCTTAGAGGTGGTTGGTATTGAAGAAGGAGACCCTCTCCCTAGTCTCCGCTTAGGAAACCAAAATGCACTAATTGAGTCTAGAGCCACGAGATTCATCAAAAGATCTCATAGGAACACATGACAATTCATCGCTTGTTGTTCATCTATAAGGACACATGTGATATATTCTAGAGTCCCACGCAGATCTTAGCAATCGCCGAACATTTATGAGAGGTTTCACAATTGTGATCCTCGGTGATTGAATGGAAACTCCTGCCGAGGTCAACATCTAGCAGCCCGACAGCAGTCACTGTAATTCCTCATGGATTACGCTTAGTGTGTCTCAAACGGTCTCACATCATGGGGTGATGCTTGATGTACCTCAACGACTCATCCGAATCAGAGGTATACTTGATATATCGCGTTATCTCACTTGTGGGACTCAGTTCAGAATGGCCTTTGTGAGAATTAGAGATGTGTTTTCACACTATGTTGTTAACACCCTCAAAATTCAAACTTGTAAGTGCCAGAATCCGCTTATTACTAACCTTTTTTTATGTTTTCTTCTTATGGAAGCTCCGGAGCGGATTGATCGTACAGACTCTCCACATGATCATACCAACAACACATGAAAGTTCTCATCAAAATCAAAGGCTACTCAAAGTTAAAGATGATTCTTCGTCAATGTCAAAGAATCTACAAAGTTTAAAGACTCGAGAACTACATCATTGGTAACTAAAAGACAAATAGAAGTGTGAGCATGGTGGAGAAAAAAGTGGAGACACCTAACCAACGAAGTTGACAACGGCAGACAACCACATTAATTGATCACAAAGCATGAAGGAACAAAGAATTAAGACTATTCTATATCTACACGCAAAGTTCAAGCTCAAGGAAAGTAATGATCTTATCAAGTGGAGCATCTTTTGAATGACCACCCCTTAGGGGGAGATTGTTAGCCTTAATAGTTTTTATTGGAAGTGATGGTCATTCACATTTAGGAACTTTGTAACGTGTGTTAGATTTAGTGATAGAATAGTCAAAGGGCTCGTGGATTGGGCTAAGCTAATTGGGTATTAGTTTAGTTAAGCTAGCCTTGAATAAGTTCATTTAACCCAATCCAATCCAAGCCCATCCACGAGGCCCATGGAAAGCCTTTTAGGGCATCTAGTGCTTGTACTATAAATACCCCTTAAAGTCTCATTTGAGGGGTGTGCTTGAAAGTGTGTATGTGTGTGTTTCATATGAAATATTGTTTTCATGTTCTTCTCCCTTTCTCTCTAAACATATACACGATCTATATTCAAGTCACCACCTTTCTATACTTAATCTTTTCTTCTTCATCTTTACGCTTAGTTTGTGTTTGTGGTTAACGTGTTCTACGCATAACGTGATATACGTATTCGTGTGATAAGGTTGATAGTTTTAAGGTCCTACATACTTCATGTTCAAGTTTGATATATCGAGTTTATTTCTCCATGTGGTCACTACAATAACCGTCAGTATACGTGAATGATGTGTTTACCAATGGATTGATTGGTTGAGATATGATCGGCAATTCCCATGTGATATTCGACGCCACATAATGTCAATGATACTTCACAGTCTAAGAAAAATCTTTCAAGAATCTACATTGTCTTTCATGATTTTTCAAGATGTTTGCTTATGACAAGAACTCCTTGTGCAAATGGTCGTACACGTTATGATGCTTCCGAAAGTTCAAAACTATCATGGGGGAGAAACGTGTACTTTGATGTTACGGTTATCCTTCAGGGGGAAGTAGTGTATACTACTTGACTTAGTATGGTTTGTGAAGTTGTCTACATATGGGTAATGAATTGTTGATGATGGTGAAGAATCGCTGATGAACCGCTGCATGTTCCCCTAAAAACATATATTCACCGAAACCAAAGTTGTCATAACACATTCAAGCTGACATTGTTTACGGTTTTGTCTTGATTTTGTAAAATCCCGCGAAAGAATGTATTTCTCGGTTTAAATCATAGACTTGTAAAATCCCGTGACAATGGAAACATCCTGGTAATTATAAAGTGCATCTCCGGATCTTTCTTACGGTTTATTCTAGGTTCTGTAAAATCCAGCGAAAGAACCTATTTCTCGGTTTAAACCATAGAATTGTAAAATCCCGTAATGATGGAACCATCTTGGAGAAAGGAAAGTGTATTTCGATCTTATCGATCTTGGTGCTACGGTTTCTGCTTCAAAGAAGGGATAAAAAGGGTGTACTTCATGAATTGGATGTGTGTTTGGATATTCGTCATGGCAGTTTAATTATTACATGGTTTTACGAGGTTATGTGTTTTTAACCATGGTCGGGATGAAAACCATTATCATAGTTCACTTAAAATGTCAAAGAAGGCTAGATTTGAGCTTTTAACCAGAAAATGTGATAACGGCGTTAATTCACTATTATTTATTTGAAGTTGAAATGAAATATCACGGGCGAGTGTACTTAGTATCTGAAGGTATCGGGGATGGTTGGATGAAGATTCTTCAAGATCCTTGTTCGAGCTTATTATCAAAAACGAAGACTTGGAAATCTAGTTATTGTTGGGTGACTTTTCCTTTTCTTTTACCACTTGGGGGAATTGCGCTCTTACCACCACAAAATGACTATCACTTTAAGGAGTTACGTTGTAGTGCTCAGTGTCACATTGAATTGTGGATTTTCAAGAGGTGATGTACGTCTAATACTTGATGGTTGGTTGGATGAAGAGTATAGAGTACTTAGAGATTCAATGGAGGATGAAATCTCGGCACCGCTCTTTGTTACATATGTGCAAGTTTAAGTCACGAGTTCGGGTTAGTTTACTTCAGGGTCAAATTCATCATATTGGGTTTTTCTCCATCAGTTGTCACAACAAAGAGCCTACAGAATGATAATGGGGTTGATTATAAGTTTGCCAAGAGATGATGAAAAGAGAGAGATTATGACGTTTGAACACAATAGTTCAAGCCTCGTTCTCTAAAGAAAAGAAAAGTGTACGTCTCAGTGCGCTTTATCTTCAAAAGAAGAGAAATCTTCTTATGACGTTTGAACACAACAGTTCAAGCCTCGTTCTCTAAAGAAAAGAAATGTATACGTTTCAGTGCGCATTATCTTCGAAAGAAGAGAAATCTTCTTATGACGTTTGAACACAACAGTTCAAGCCTCGTTCCTCAAAGGAAAGAAAAGTGTACGTGTCAGTGCACTTTATCTTCTGAAGAAGAGAAATCTTCTTATTAATGACCATTCTCATCAACATGCTTCATGCTTTTTCCATGCGTTTCAGTCATCAAGTGAACCGGACTACTGGTAATTGTTCTTTTATTCCACTTGCTCAATTATAATGACGATGGCGACATCATATGCAACCTTTGGGGGGAGAAGTGTGAAAAGACTACATTTGGATGATGTTCACTTATTCAATCAAGAATGGCATTTCCGTATGCAATTCTTGAGGGGGAGAAGAAGTGTGAATTTACTGCATGGTTGATTGATATCTGAGAATAAATGGTCAAACGGCTCCTAACTCATGTAAGAACCGAGCTTCTTCTTATTGGGTCATCTTCACATGGAGTTTCTTCTAAGTGCCGTTGGTTGACATATTCTCACGGACGGATGAGTTTATCGACACAGTGCTTCCGGTTAATGCTTCACGTGCACATCAACATGATGATTCCGAACAACCTTCTGTTCTTGTTTGATGTGATTGTTTGCTTGGGGTTACCATTTCGTGTGTTCGTTGCAGGCTGATTGCTAATTTCCTTGATTAACATCTTTTTGTTCTTGTTTGATTGGGAGGGATTTTAGTTAAGGGGAATTGCAAGATGTAAGTTAATTGGGATGCCTTTTTGGTGAGATGGAGATGTTAACTATATATTCCCCAACTGGCTTGAAGAAGGTCGAGTCTACATTTTCTGCTACATGTTAGAAGACTAAAGATGAGTTGCATTTAAAGATCTAAAGACTTCTTCTTAATTTAAGCATTCATCAAACATATTGTCGATTTAGGGGAGAGCACTAATTGGGGGAGGGTGAAATGTCTGATTTAATCCCCAATTAGACTTGCTCACATTGTACTTCAGCAAGTTGATTCTCACAAAGACTTCAAGCGATCTTCTCAAAAGATTTCTAGTACATGAGCTTACAATGTGTTGCTTATTCTGAAGTGTCAAAACCAGCAAGGGGGAAGGAGACACACATCTAAAATCACAAGGAGTACACTTGATGAACTTAATTCTTCTAAGTGATTGAAGATATCCGGGAAGACAAATGTCATGACCGCAGAGAAACTCAGTGTTTGACTCGTGGCTTCTAAGTGTTCTAATTCCAAATATGTGGGGGAAGAGATGGAAGAGTTAGTTTTTGGTGATAAAAGAGGTACACAAGTGTGTGATGATTTCGATCCCATCGCAATCATCAGGGGAGAGAGATTGTGTACATTGAGGAAGCTCAGCTATTTCACTTGAGTGCTTAATCAGTGATTCAGAGATATAATCACTTATTCGGAGTTGACATCCACAGAGATATTCATCCGCAGAGATAATCGCGATTCACCGCTTCTTCAATGTTATCGGTTATTCTCTCTTGGACATTCGGGTACTTGGGTTCTTGAGCTTCATACACTATCATCGGGAGAGAAAAGTATACATCGGGATTATTCTTTGGCTATCGGACTTAATCGCTACTGATGGTATAAGTTTCTCCGTCTTGAGAATATGTGTATTCGGGTTCGTGAGTTCTAGTCAAAGAGACCGACCGCATCAATTCAACTACATGGGGGAAGTGGTCTCTTGACACCTTTTGGGGATGCATCGCTCCAAACTTCAGTGGTGATGAAATATGAGAAGAAATTTAAAGAGTGGGATGATACGTTGCTGTTCTTGTTGATGATATAACCCCAAATGACGAATCTCGACTATTGTTCTTTAAAGGAGCAGCGGGATTTATGATAATGGTGTGCTTCTCTGTGCACTGGCTAAGGCAAGCTTGGAATAGAGCTTGAATCTGCTCATCTAATGGATTTTCGGTTTGGGGAAGCGCAAAAGTCTCTCTTCTCAAAGGCTCATGTTCTATCTTCTATTCGGAGCCTCGAAGCTTTGGTGGTGGAAGTTTAAGAGATGACGAATTCTATCTTCTACGACGTGCTGCTCGATATCCTTATCTCGGTACTCGTATCATCATCTTCTTAAACTATATCATCTACTCTATCTGTAAATATTTATCAAAAACAAAATACAAAAATATAAAATCAACAAACAGAAAATAGAAAATTTTAAAACCTTCAAAAACCCATAAAAATCAGAAAATTTAAAAAGACCAAAAATATGTTTTCTCAAGACATGTCTTCTGGTATCGATAACACCTACGGTCTTTGAAATGTCATTCAATAATGGCACGCGACTTTAGATGAAGTTCGAGCAGGAGGTGTAAATATTTTTCAAAACATGTCTCAAAAATGGCTTGCGTTATTTCGCATCAGAACCAGCGCTTAAACCATGGTTTGCTATTATTTCGATAGCAACCCGCTCTTCAAGAAAGGAAAGTCTTTGCGCTAAAACAATTTTCTAAAATTTCGTGCACTTATCCTAAAACATATTGAGGAAAGTATGTCAAGGATCATTGTTCCTACTCAAATATTTTTCCTTCTAAAATTCTTCGAAAAATATTTGTTTTAACAAAATTGGTGGAAAATGAGTTGCTTGAAAACAATCAAGATTTAATGTTCATAAATTGAAAACTCAATCAATGACTTCAGCTTTTAAACTTTTCGTAAAATAAGTCATTGATTGTGGGGAGAATGTTTTCAAATCTATATCATCTAATGAGCTTATCTAATTATCCTATATACTTAGATGTAAACATGTTAACCTACGTTGAAGGACTAGGTGCCTAGGATATGATTGTTAGGATTAGATGATTGAGTTTGATAAACACATTATTACCATGCTTTATATGATCCGATTGATATGTTAAATTGACTTTTATTAGTCGATTCTTTGTTTGGGTGTTGTCGACCACCATATATGTCTATCTGTGTTCACTAACGTGTGCGATAACATGGTTTAAAAGAATGTTCCCGATCCGGATCCCACATAAGAAGATGATTGGATGCCGAAGGAAAGGGTAACTATTTCTTGTGTCGACAAAAGAAGAAACGGAGCTTAATTAGATCTCTCTGGATAGTTGGCACGATAGATGCAACTCGAGGTCTCATCGCTTGAGACGGTTTTCTTCAACCTCCGGCAACAACAACAAAAGCAACGACCACCTAACGACCTTTGTGCAATGATAATAGTGATGATATCATTTTTTAAGCAATTTTTAAATAATATTGTTTTGAAAATAAATTGGACTAAATTTTGGAAATCACCGGACTTCATTTTATCAAAACTTAAGTCACTCAATCAACGACTACGGTCATCGATTGAGGGGGAGAGTGATTTAAATTAAAATATTTTCAAACGATATTTCTTTATAAAAGTTCCGGTTTGTACAATAATAAGTGGTGATCTAAAGATTTAATGTTATGTCATGGTATGATTTTCTTTAAAACTCAAAGATCTTACAAAATGAAATTTTTTCTATTCTTGTTTGATTGTGAAATTGTTTTATTTTAATTAAAGATCTCTTAAAAAAACTATCATACTTGACACTAACAATATTTAATGTCTTAAATTGATCCTTATCAGTCATTTTTCAAAATTAAATTTTGCCACGTCTTTCCCCAAATTTTTCTAAATGATTTAAGTCAATCGGGATCCAAAATCTCAATTGGTTTGAAATTTTTGATCGGGGGAGAGATCGTGATTTAAATCTCAAATCGGTTTTACAGGGTGATTGTTTCAAAAGCACTCCTTCCTTCATGTGCCAAACGATTTCATATACATTATGCACATGATTGTGGAGGAACATTTAACCAAAAACCAGAAGAGTATTTAAACAAGGCCACATATTCTCCCATGTTTTCCAAACCTTATTAAATCACTTGGGATCCAAAATCTCAAAGGATTTGATGTTTTTGATCGGGGGAGAATTTGTGATTTATTATGAAATTTGATAAAAGATGATCGTTTTGATTCAAAGTGCAAGTTCTCTCTAATATGTGCTAAACTCTTTCGTATATCGATGCACATATTGAGGGGGAGCAAATGGTTTCTATTGACAATCGTGAAAAGTACTTCAAAACCTCTTGCCTCTATGTGCAAAATGATTTTCAAATATCCAACGACATATTGAGGGGAGAATTTACCAAGAAAATCAAATGGCTTTTCTAAGGAAATTGTGATCAAGAAATTATTTTAAAGAACTCTTGCCTCCATGTGCTAAACAATTTCAAAATCATATGCACATGTTGAGGGGAGCATTTCTAAAGATTAAAACAATTAAGGTACAAAATGCTTTGATTTTATATCACAAGTACCTTGATTGATTTTCCAAATGATTTTTCAATTGGTTTCGAGAAGGAAAGAACAATACCAAAAGACCAACCAATTTACTTTATGCATGGAGTTATAAGGATGGTTAGGTTAGGTATTCGTTCCACGATCCCTTTGAGCCGGAGGATCTACCGAGGACAATCCACTAGATAGTGTAGAGTCCTTAGGTATGATGAAAAAGGAGAAAAATGAGAATATGGGAAGAGTGCGGATGAGATAGAGCTAGAACTGAATAAACCTAACAAGGTTCTAGTAATGAAGTCTCAGTAAGCAATCAAGGGTTGAAGAATGAAAAAGAATTGAATGTGAAAAAGGGTGAAAAGAAATAGCCCTCCGTTAATTCAACCTTAGGGCAGAAACTGGGTTCAATACATATGCTACTAGTGTTTACTAAGGTAACACTGGTATTGAAGACAAGACGTCATGGACCCACTGACGCACTGCACCTTACTTTCCAAGCTAGTCAAGTTCCTCTTAAAAGAAACTGTTTCATTCTCATGGGGAACCTACATAATCTATCGAATTTCTCTTAGAGATAGTTGATATTGAAGAAGGAGACCCTCTCCCTAGTCTCCGGTATAGGAAACCAAATGTGCACAATTGAGTCTAGAGCCAAGAGATCATCCACAACATCTCATTAGGACAAAAAATTAAGGAAGACTTGCTATTTCACACAATGTGGAAAGTAAGTATATATTGAGAGTCCTACGCATTATCCTTGTGGTATTGCCAGAACATCTGAGTGATATTTAAAATATTCACGATGAAGATGGAAATCCTTCTAGAGCCAACATCAAACAAGCTCTTGGTGGGTGACATGTGAGATCCTTTCTAAAGATCAAGCTTGTGACAACTTGATAGAAACGATGGGGCGATTCACTCGTGAATCAACCTTGGTCCAGGAAATGAATTGACGAATACTTTTGGAAAAACCGTTCGATGTGCAAATCTCTTCTTTTCTCTAGCACATCGAATGCGTACTCATTTTCAAACACAAAAAGTATCTCTGATTGAAAAAATACTTTTGGAAAAACCGTTCGATGTGCAAATGTCTTCTTTTCTCTAGCACATCAAATGTGTATTCTTTTTCAAATACAAAAAGTATTTTTGATTGAAAATTGATATTTCTCATAAAACCTTCGTCAGATTGCAAAACTCTTTCTTCAAGCAATACGCGATTGTTTTCAAATCAATTTATCATCAATCGGTGAATCTCAATTCACCGGTTCACTCACTCCGTGTTGTCTTCTTTGAGACGTTCCGGTTTGAGAACGGCTAGAACAGTTATAAACCCCGTCAAGGAGATTCTTCGAATTATACCGATCACAGGCGATTTGTCTCGATCAACGGGAACCGTGGGCGTGTACCTCAATTCAACGAAGTGATCAAAGACACTTTCGTGTGCTTTATTGATAATCGTTGTTTGCGGTACATTTGGACGGTTGCGGTGATCGTAATTGAGAAGTCAATCCAAAGCCGCATGCTCACAAAGATCCACACTTAATTGAAGAAATCATGACTAGTGCATATCTACATAACCCGGCTCGATATTTTTATACTATGCTTACATTACGCTGCGCAAATATCATGAATCAAGAAGCTTCCGCTACTCGATGGAAAGATGTCATGATCCCGAAAGTGTGAGCATGTCGGTCCTAAAGTCACAACATCACATGATGGCAACACAATAAAGGGTGATCCAGAGATTTACTGTGGCTGATGATCTCAAAGAAAGCTCAAAGATCATCAAGATGTAGATCAGATCAAAGACCTCCACTGAAAGTACAAAGCACTCGGACTATGAAGAGTCACTGCTAAAGTACAAAGATGCAGAAGTTGAAGAATTTAAGTCTACGAGCTCAAGACTGAAGATAAAATAGAACGCTATGATTCAAAATGTAAATCATGGGGTGACCTCCCTTAGGGGGAGATTGTTAGGAATTAGAAATTCCATAGTGAAGTGTCGGTCACCCCAAATACTATCTAGCATAAGTTAGCTCGTAGACATATCGTTATTTACGTTGTTTACTAGTTTATTAGTTAGTTATTAGCATAGATTAGTTTAGAGTAACACCGTGGAGGAAGGATGGGTCTTTACCCACTGTATGCCTGATCCACAGCCCGACAGGATGACGTATTGTTTGTTACTATAAATACCCCTTCCATCCTTGGAAGGGGTGGTGCTTTTTCTCATAATCTAACCTTACATTTGTATTACAACTCTCTTTCAAAAAAACACACTCTCTACTCTCTTCATCTCTCTAAATTATGGCATACTTGATTCATCACCATCCAAGGCCACCCGAATCATCAAACACAATATATGTAAGATCCTACAAGTTGTGTAAGAGGGAATGTAAGAGAAAGTTTGTGTGGGGTATTTGAAAATATTTAAAGAATGTTTAAACTTTCATGAACATAAACTTAAGTATTCAAACTTGGTAATCCTTAGTTAACCAACAATTAAATCATCCACTAATCATCTCGATGAAAGTAAAAAGAGTGCTTTGCATCAAGATAAATCAAGATCTCATAAATGAGATTATTTTGTTTACGCAAAGTGACCTCGGCTTAGTTGACTAATAAAGGAGTAAACCCGTTACGTGATTAGTAAAGATAGATGTAAGGATTATGGTCACTTGAATACTTTCCTTTGAAGTTTTAGTAAAAGTATAAACCTCCTAGGTTTGAGGAAAATAATTTTTCCTTGGCTCGAGGCTTTAAAAAAAATGTTTATAAGTTGGCGTTTTTGTAAAATATGGAGGACTTGTTTTTGGGCATCTCTATAAGTCTAAATTTTAAAGTAAACTGCTCAAATGATAAGGATTTAAAACATACATTTTTAGGGGGTCATTTAAGCCCTAAATCGATACATTTTATATCCGTTACTGCTTAAAATCGTTCTTTTTCACATTTTAGGTCTTTTGGAAGCCAATTGCTGAACCGAAGCATTTTTGGACGAAAAAGGAGCGAAAACATGAAGAAAACGACAAAGTCAAGATTTCTAGGCTGATTCACAAGCCTGAAGGGTTCCCAACTCATAGGGCGATGCCGTCGCTCACAAGGTTTTCTAAAAAGTCTCAAGCGACAGCTTAGGTCATATTTTGGTTCTAACACATGACGGCGTCACGCCTAAATCCAAAAGGTCGTCGCCATTACTTTTTGACCAGAAAACCAAGGTCCATTCTAAGACGACGTCCATAACGAAGCCAGACAGTGTCACAATTTCTCACATGACGGCGTCCTAACGATGACTTGTCTTAAACGAAACCCTAATGACGGCGACCAGACAACGTCACCATCAAAAGGCGACGCCGTCGCAAGTGTAAATCTATATATAGACTTCGAATTTTCAGTATTTGATGGGTAGTATTTTAGAGAGAAAACCCTAGTTCGTTAATAGTCCGACTTGGGCAGTATTTTAGGGTTCTAAACCCTCTTGTACACTTAAAGATAAATTTGTTTATCCAATCTATCACCATGTTTGATCTATGGTCAATTGTTTGTTTGTGTTCTGTTTGTATTAAGGTCTTGAAAATCAAATGATTGTCCGGATAAATTCTTGAATCGTGTAAAAGTTCACTTTTCTGATACAATATTTCTACCCTATTATTTCCCTTGGGTTACAAGAAATTTGTATAGAGATAAGACAAGAATGAACACTAAAATTCTAGGCAAAAGAAAGAGAGCAAAACATGAAGAATTTTATGTATGTGTTGATATGATTGTTCATCTTCTAAATGAAAGATCAAAATGATGTCTATATATAATAGACAAAAGTGACTTTTCATGTACCCTTTTATGAATGGTTATTTTTAAAGTAACCAATTTTAAAATAAATTTCTGCAACAATTAATAGTGACAGTTTTTCTGTCACTATTGACAACAGTCACCATGTATTAAATTGTTGCAACATTCTAGTGACGAATTTTCTGTCACAAACTTTACCATTCATTGTATCCGAAATCAAGTTAACTAATTTATACAAGTGTGCACTCCGCACCTCCTAACTTGGATTAGAACTAAACTTGAAATCCTTTTAGTCTCGGGTAAATCACCATTACACAAAAATGATTGATGACACACTAAAATCACCAACAATCCTCCCCCATTTTAGTGTAATCCTTGATCACCCAAATAATCAAAACAAATCAAACTCATGCATAAATGAAAATGTCTTTCGATTGAATTTTCATCTTAGTTTACTACACATTCCAAATATTCAAGAATCGGGATGTCGTAACGATTGAAACCGTCAACCCATTTGAATACATGAAGATAATATACACACAAGTTTATTTCTCTAATGTTTATACTTGACGCTTTACAAGCCATGCGTCCATATCCATTCATGAGTATATACAAAGCCAAGTCCAAGCTTATTGAAGCGGCAAAACTTCATACTCACATAGGTAGTTTCTTTTAATCATGCCATGCTTGCACTTTTTCAAAAGAACTATTCATAAGATAAACTTCAACCTCTTTATCTTGCAGGTCCGAACACATTCCTTGGGATAAGATAACATGTGTTCCAATCTCTAAGTGTGAGCTTTCCACATTGAATTCAAGCTTCTAACGTTGTATTAGAAGGGAATTGGGTGTCTCACCATTAAAGAATTTAAATGGACTTTTTAATTCCATAACACCGACTTGTGCACTAAGTCTCTTGCGAACCTCTTTGTCAAGTGGTAAGCTATCGATAGTGTAGATTCACTATATCAACCATGATATACACATGGTAACATGACTTTTAAACATAACACAATGTTTAATAACAAGTCATTCAAGCATTCTACTTTTTTAGAACATATAAAGATACAAAGACAACAATTCATGTTTAATAACAAGTCATTTCCTTTGTACAACTTTGCTTTTATGATCACAAGATAAGATACCACGCCAAATGTGAAAAATCCTTTCACCAGTGGCATACAATCTTTTTGAACAATTATCCAACTAGATTGCATCAATAATTGTATTACTTCAAATTATCAACAATCTTCATTTTGTTCTAAATCTAAATACATGGTTTCCTTCAAGTAATTAAATACTTAATTTATAACATCTCAACATATATTGTTAATATATAAACACGAGATAACCCATCGAATAGTTATGCACATAGCAGTGACAACCGAATCATAAAATTCTTTGACAGGTCCTTACCAGATAACAAACCATTTCCCAAAGAATTTTATAATGGGTTTTACAAGTTTCTGTTTAACTCGAAACTAATTAATTAATTTGAGTAATTTTCTTGATAATTCACAAAATGGCTTATGCAACATTGCAACCGGCCACTACTGTCAACTTTCCAAAATTTACAAAAGTTATATTAGTATCAAAAACAAAATCCCATGTATATGGTTCTGGGACCATCTCACAGAAGTTGTAGGTTTGTTTTAATTTATTCTCATGTATTTGATTTTACATAAATCCCTTTGTGATTTAAAGTAATAACAATCCTTATAATATCTATACCAGTTGATTGAACATCCCATGCATAGATGCAACAAATTATTTCAAAATCAAAAGTGATGAGAATAAGAACTTCAGTTATTCGATATACAATACATGAACAATATCATGTCATCATTACCGGAACCGAAACTAAAATAAACACACAAAATTTGAGTTTCATTACGTGATCAGATTTCAACAATGGATACCAATACCGAAATGCAATGCATGCATCATTTTAATGATTATCAAAAGTCCATGCATCATTTCCTTGGTTAGCATATCAAATGTTCTTTTATGACCATTGTTTGATTATCAAAAGTCCATGCAATTTAATTGTTTGATCATTTGCATCATTTCGATTGCGTAAATATACATCATGTAATATATTTACATTTATCTTTTATGCAAATGATCAAACAATTAAATTGCAAATCAATTTACTGTTTTATAAACACATGCACAAAAACCAATTAGTTATTCTAAACTTATTGTCAACACAAAAGAATTAATATGTGTTACCAAGTTAAAATTTTGCGTATCAAACAGAACAATGGTCATTCGATTCACATAGAGATAACTACAAAATCCAAAATTGAATTGCGTGGTGATCATTAAATCCAAAGTCACAAGCCCAACAAATTTTAACTGACGAAAGTGTGACGCATATTAAAACAAGGCAATTTAATTCCACGTGTTGCCACGTGTTGCCACATGTTGCAAAGTATTAATTCCATCTAACTGGTGATTACAATCAAATGTAGATTGTAAGTGAAAATAATCCACACAACAATTTACATCATACCGGAACCAATTCATAGTGCCACAACACGGGTCTTATTTTTAACTGATATATCATTTTACTTCTCAAAATCCATTGAGAAATTAATAGAATCGCTTTACATTAATTTAACTAAAAATAGTCATATGCATGGAACGCCAAATAGATACTATGACTCAAGCAACACATTGTTATTTGCAATATATTCACCATCAAGCAAGTATGCAAACTCAATTCCTCAGTAAATGAAACATGCATGCATGTCAAATCATATTGCATCAACAACATATCGATCACTTGTACTTTGCGGGAAAAGTAACCACCGATAACGGTTATCAAAGACCACAAATTCGAATTTACCGGCAAAACTCACAAATTGCTATTTGATCATGCAACATAAACACAAAAAATTGTCCTTTTATATCCCATATATATGCATAATTTTAAACTAATAATCATCAAAATTTCATGCAATCATATCAGTATTTATATCACCATAACATATGTGTTTATGTGGTTGTAATTTATCAATTCAAGAGTTCTCAAATTTCAAGTAGGCATAGTCATGCAAATTTGAAACATAGTTTTACACCGTATGTTAATCATATCATCATGATCAAAATTTCATATAAAATACATGCATAAACCATTTCAGTGACGATAATGAACATGGCCTTACTACTAATCCCAACAAGATTTTTCAATCAGACACATAAATCAGTTATACATGTTATTATGCCACATGTTATCATCTATATCATGCAATTCATACAAAGTCTTTTATTGTATAATAAAGAAGATGAATAGAAAATTGTGTACCCGTAAGTATAATCATGCCAAGTCCCTTAGTCCCTGTTTGCATCAATTTATACCAAATCAATTGAAACTTTCTACGTCATCTTCCAAAATCATATTCCCATAACATCTCTAAATTTTGGATCAAGTCTTGTCTTTCACAGAATACACGATCTTGATTATCACTAAGAATATATTGTATCAGTTTGTTAGTATTAAGGTCTTGATAATCAAATGATTGTCCGGAAAAATTCTTGAATCGTGTAAAAGTTCACTTTCCTGATACAATATTTCTATCCTATTAATTGCCTTGGGTTACAAGAAATTTGTATAGAGATAAGACAAGAATAAACACTCAAATTCTAGGCAAAAGAAAGAGAGCAAAACATGAAGAATTTTATGTATGTGTTGATATGATTGTTCATCTTCTAAATGAAAGACCAAAATGATGTCTATATATAATAGACAAAAGTGACTTTTCATGAAAAGTCATACCCTTTTATGAATGGTTATTTTTAAAGTAACTAACTTTAAAATAAATTTCTGCAACAATTAATAGTGACAGTTTTTCTGTCACTATTGCCAACAGTCACCATGTATTAAATTGTGGCAACATCCTAGTGACGAATTTTCTGTCACAAACTTTACCATTCATTGTATCCGGAATCAAGTTAACTAATTTATACAAGTGTGCACTCCGCACCTCTTAACTTGTATTAGAAGTAAATTTGAAATCCTTTTGGTCTCGGGTAAATCACCATTACACAAAAATGATTGATGACACTAAAATCACCAACATGTTCTTGCTTATCTACCATGCTTAACTAAATTAATCTAGTGTTTTCTTAGATCCAATGAAACCTAGTTGTTGATTATTGCTAGGATGTCTCTTGTTTTAATTGGTAGACGCTAGAGTAAGGAAAACTGGCTTCTTCTTTTATTGTTGCGAGCTTGAACGTCCTAAATAGGAAAAAGCTTGAGAATACACTTAAGCAATCGTTGTCTTTATTGCGTGAGTTATAGCTTAAGGATAATAGAGTATTCGGGGGAGATACTTTGGTAATTGGCAATCCCGGATAGTCTAGAGGAGAGTTACGATTCATAGAACTAGGGAATTAGGCACCCCCTATGACTAACACGGAATACAACGCACCAATTAGAATGAGGATGTGACAATTCAATCGACCAATAAGAGATAACTAGGGAGTAAGAAAATCTAAGTAAACACATTTTTAATTATCATAAGAAACACACTCAATCAATCCATAGCTTTTTCTTTTCATTAATTAATTAGTTTTTAGTTTAAAATTATTTAATAGTTTAATTGGTATACCAACCCCCACTCTTCAAACCCAGAGATTTTACTTGCTTTCCTAAAAAAAATATGAAAAGATAAAAGAATCACCCTCAACCTCACCTTTTCGTTATACATCTCTACTTGCATCTCTATTCCCCTAGAGAACGATCAACCCCTTGGGCTTACCTATACTACACTGCAACGATTAGGTACACTGCCCAGTGGGGTGTAAAGTGTTGGAATCACTCTTAAACTATATTTCAAGTGTTAGTGATTCATATGTAATAGTTAGCTTAATATGGCTTTTATGTTAGTAATCAAGGCTAGGCTTATGTAGAAAGGCCATAAGCCTAGGCCAAGCCCAATAAGTAAAAGGATGGGAACTTGGAGTGTTGCCTAGTTCCTCCTATAAATATCTTGTATAACCTCACTGAGGGTTGGTTGTTCAAATGCATTTCACTTCATACGCATAACTCTTCTTATTTCATACGCATAAGTGTTGTGTCTTGTTCATCCGATCCTTTCTCTTCTCTATTTCTTATATTGATGCTTGTGTTACTAATATGGTGACCTAACAGGTGGTATCATTCGCCAAATAGTTGGGTGAACATCTTTGTTTTGAAGTTTTTGTGGTCTTACGCGTAAAACAGCTTTCTACTTTGTTACGCTTCAAACGTATTTTTACACTTTTCAATCCAAGATTCTTGTACTTTCAACGTTTTAGGTGTTAAAATAACTGCTTTTGGCAAACAGTTTCAAACTTTACGTGTGGATCATTGTTTTAAGCTTGGTTTTATACGTGGGATACTTTCTCACGCATAAGGTGTTTAAAAGTTTTGGATCATCAAGTTTCACACTTTTGTGTTATTTTGGTGATATTGAAGCTATTTCATCACAAAAATGCGGTTTAGAAACATCATTTGGCGTAAATCGCTTTGGCTAATTTCTCGCGTGAAAACCCTATTCTTACGCGTAACTCATCCTGGTTTCATCTTCGTTTTAGTGTTTACTCGGTGTTTCTTGCTTGGATAAGCACGAAAACACTTCGACTTGGATATCCTTTACCTTTGTGATTGTGTAAAAGATCTTTTGGGCAAAACCCAATTTTACGCATAAGCTTAAGCTTACGCGTAGAACTCTTTACGCATAAGATTATTCTTATGCCTAAGCCTTGTCTTACACATAAGCTAATCCTACGCCTAAGTTTTCTACACCTAACTTTCTGTTTACGTGTAACCTTAGTGTTTCTCATATCTTACGCGTAAGCTAATCCTACGCGTAAGTTTGGTGTTTTTACGCCTAAGTGTTACCTTGCCTTTACGTGATTTCTACGCCTAAGGATACTTCATCAACATCGTTTCATTCGACTACAAAGATCCGTTTAACAACACAAGTTTTCAACATGTCACAACCACCATACTCTAACTATTTTCCTTACACTTATCATCAACAACAACAACAACAACTAAGTCCACAACATCAATAATTTAATCATCAACAACAAATTTATCAACAACAATTTAATCAACAACATACTCCACAACTTGGAGCAATTCCACCACCATAAATGGTTCAACCACCACCAAGTCTTCAAATACAACCTTACACAAACTTCTACAATCAACATCCATCCCGGAGTACTATGAAGTAACCGACATGGTTTGGCAAGATGTGTGAAGCATTAAGTAGCCAATAATCAATTCATGAAGCTGGCTCACTTGATAGACCTCCAATGCTCACTCCCGGTAATTATGATCAATAGGTGATAAGGTTCTTTAGGTTTTGTGATCTAAAGAAGCCACATGGAAAGTTCTTAAAGAAGGTCATTATGGAAGGTCCATTTCAGATGCCTACTATTGTCACACCTGCAGATCCAGATGCCAATCCACCAAGAGATGTTGTCACCAACATTGCAACTATCTCAGATCTCACTGCTGATGAACTTCTACACTTTGAAGCTGATGAACTAGCAATGCAATACATCCTTTTAGGATTACCCAATCCAATCCTTCGAAGTGTTGATGCTCAAAAGACTGCAAAAGCAATGTGGGAACATATTCATCTTCTTATGCAAGGCACTACACTCAATCAGGAAGACATGGAATCCAAAATCTACTTGGCTTATGAACACTTCATGATTGAACCAGGAGAGACCTTAGAGTCATATCATCATCGCTTTTCAGACATCATTAATGATTTGGAAAAACACAACATCATCATGCCACGAATTGCTGTCAACACTAAGTTCCTAAGTAGTCTTGGTCCGGAATGGGAGAAGTATGTCATTTTTCTCCGTCAAGCTAAGAATCTTCATCATGCTACGTGCGGTTGTTGTATGACTATTTGAAGCCTCACAAAAGAAGTTGACAAAGAAAGGACTATCCGTGGACTCCGGCTTCACGATCGATTCACGATAATCAACAACTTTCTTTGTGGGCTCAAACTAGTCTTCCTCCTCAACAGCTCCTCGACCAACTCGTAACCATCACACCATATGATCAATCACAAGAACAACCACAACAAACTCAATTGGTTCCATACAACAACAACAATGCTCAAGTACTTTCGGTGGGCGTGACGAGACTACGATGCTTTGATGAATTGCAACAAGGATTTGTTATGATTGCTAAAGCCTTCCGCTCGGTATACAAACAAATCCAACAATCGCGTTCGTTCCTCATCCAACACAAGGAATCAAGTTGTTGTGAACAATGGACGCGTTGAAGTTCGTAACCGTGGTTATGGTCGTCGGATGGGAGGTGGTCAAGGGTTTAATGCTATTGGAAGGAATAACATGGGTGCTCTGCAACAACAAAGGGTCAAGTGGTTGAGCAGGGGAATGCTCGAGAATGGGGTTAATGGTCTTCGTTGTTATAACTGCAATGAGAAGGTCACTGGCTAATGCATGTCCTAAGCCGAGGACAAGAGGCATTGCTTATCACAAGAGGCGTTGCTCTTGGCTCTTAAGGATGAAGGCGGTGGAACTCTTACCAACAAGGAACGAGCTTTATGGCGGTCTGATTCGATGATGATATGGAGGACTTGCAAGCTAATGCGGCGGTTGATGTTGATGGCACAAATGCAAGCTCTACACATGAGTGACACAGGCCCGGTGTATGACACGATGGCTTGTCTCAGTCTTTAGAACAAAATATACTCATCCACGATCGATATCTCCGCCAATTTCTCCATCCAGACAAGGATCGAGTGTTCAACATGAGCCATCCACATCTCATTCCGATGATTATCAAATAGATCCCGTAGTTATATTTGACGATCAAGATAACCTTATGGTTAATATTGATAATCAAGTTGACTCCGTGGTTATATTTGAGGATCTAAATAATGATCATGATGAGACTCACGTTGAACAAGATGAGCTTCGATAATAGAGAAATTGAGCTCGACCTTAATTAAATACCAACACTCGCTTTGGAAATTTGCACAAAATTAAAAGAAAAAAATGCATCATTAATTAGGGATAATGAATGCTTAATTCGACAAATCAACTTTTTAAAACTCAAGAAAAAGCGTGAAGAAGGTTTTGAAGTCGCTTTTGCTAAATCTCATCAAACGAAAAATCATTAGAACGACATATACGTGATCTAGCCGCTTCCAAGAATGCTTTATTGTCTCAAATAGAACAAGCTGAAACATGAACATAAACAACAAATTAACGCTTCTTACTTTGGAACTCTAAAAGCCAAGGTGAGTTGTTAACTTGTCAAAACAGCTCTGAGTACAAAAAGCATTCCACGAAGCGAATAGAAAACTATCTTGAAGAAATTGTCGACAAACCAAAATCAAAGAGTTTCAAATGTTGTTTACAAACATGGTGAGTCAATCACAACTATTCAAAAGTTTACTTTTAAACCTAATCCAAATAGATATGGACCAATTCTTGCGATTACAAACCTAAGTTTTCAAACGAGCATTCAAACCAAATCCGATGTTTACAATGCGGAACATAGAATTGATGATTCAATTATACTATTGTTGAATATAATCGCATGGAGGAATTAGATGGAGATGGCGAGTCGGTCAAAATGGAAAATGTCGTTTATAAAAATCATTTAACTATTCAAAAGCCGTAACTTTTGTCACACAACAAGATACTTCTAACAAACCTTTTGTTATCACACCGGTTTACGAAGTTAGTCCCAAACACAATGGTGCACAAATTAATGGTCCTTTACCTTCACTTAGTGAAGTCAAAACAAAAGCCGAAAGTTGTCGCGTTATAAAATACTTTGACACTTTCTTATCTCGCCTCAAAATTTTGGAATGTGAGATTGAATTTCATTACGAAATAAAAGTTGAACATTTTCAATCGCCAATGGCGCGAGAACAAAGAGACATTCTTGAAAAGACTTTTACCCCATGTCAAAAATTTGAAAACTTGTGCACTATATTGGGAAAGGATTTTCACAAGGAACTCGCCTCATGAAACAGTCTTCTAGAAAATGAAACATCGATTTAAAATACTAAACGTAAAAGAAATTGTTGAGAAAAGATGTTGATCGACTCTTGGAAGATGTTATACGTGGCTGATATCAATAATCTTGTTTTCTTACAATGCTGCATATGCATCGATCATATCTCCTCTGGATTCCTGGAATCTTTGGCATTGAGAATACTTGATAATGCGCATCGGGATCGAATCTTTAAAAGTTGAAAATGAGCGATTGTTAAATGAACTTTCAAATTCAAAGCGTAAATCTTCAATGGTGTCAAAGAGATTGTCAAAATCATGAACTTGCTTTGCAAAAAAAAATCCACCAGTTGAAATAAAAAGCGTTTAATCCTAAAATTGAGCAACCTGGATGATCAAAGCGTGTCTTTGAAATGTCAAATCTCAAAATATGAACAAGAACTTGCAAAAGTTAAAAAGAATATGGTGTCATATTTGATTTACTCAAACAGACTCGAAATGAAGCATCAAACGAACTTGATCATTATCTTGCACACTAAAGAAGTCATGAATTTTTGGAAATCTTCGTTTTGAAAATCAAGATTTGGTGCACACTATCATTAAGTTAAGGAAATGTTAGAAAGTATTAACAAGTTCAGCCTAGCATCATTAAGAAAATTCCACAGTAACACTTAGCAACGTGAACCCAGTTGCCTCTTGATAAAACACAAGATACTAATATGCTTCCTCTCTTGAAATAGAAATAGTTGCCTTTTCCAAGCGCCCCACTTCACGACCTAGAGCTATACAAGGAAGAATAGGAAGTTGCGACCTAAGAAAAGATCAATAAAGAATCTTTGAAGTAGAAAGAACACCCTAGGACTTTGAATAAGACTCAAGTTGCACCCACTTTAGATATTGCGTCGACAAATGTAATGGAAAAAGTGTTGTAACGAATGCTAAACCTTTAAGTACTTTTGATATTCGATCCGATGCTTCTTGTGTTATTTGTCGTAAAGTATGCTTCGATTGTCATGACAAATGTGTTGCTAGAGCTATCTTGTCTCGTTTAAGGAATCCTAAGAATCGGAATACCTCTAGACCCACTAATGATTCTAAGTCGTGCTTGGTAAACCGTCCTCTTTAGATTCTAAAACACATTGATGTCCCCGTAGTTCCATATCACCTCAAGGAATGTCGTGCCACCTAGTGCATTCACTAAGACTAAAGCTAATACTAGTTGGAGATGGCGAAATGGTTACATAATACACTAGGATTTAAATGGATGCCTAAAATCATTGATGTGTATTTCTACCATAAGCGCCTCGAACCCTCTAACACTTCGGGTTCCACATCTACTTATTCCATCTGTATGCGTCATATGTCGCAGTGATACAGATCATCCTTTGGATTGTTGATAGCGGATGTCTCGACACATGACGGTGCAATCTTAAACTATTATCAAACTTTATTGCAAAGTTCATTGACCTTTGCCGATTCGGGAATGATCACTTCGCAGCTATCATGGGCTACGGAGATTATATCAATGGCAATATCAAAATTAGCAGGGTATGATGGATGTGGACACACTCCTTGTGTCAATGATATTTTGTATGATATTATTAAGCACGCGGAATTTACTTAGTAATACTTAGAAGATGAATTATATGATGTAATGTATGTAAACACAGATTAAACACAAAACTTAAGCTCCAATATTATTGATGAATAATACGAGTGATCTTAGCTTATCACTAAGGTTACACCTTGAAGCCTTTGTGAGTAATACGTAGGTAAATTAACAAGTTCCTAAGACAATGACCTAGGACCTCCTTTTATACAACAAGGAGTCCTTTACAAGATAAGTATAAAGCTAACATAATAGAATATACACAAGATCTATTCTATACTTATCTAGACCGCGTTAACCTTATCATAAATTGATAGCAGTGGTAATAATGTATGGCGGTGAGAATACGTTTCCAATCGCTAGTGTTAATCTGACGATGTAAACCACAACTATCCGTGTAACGATTATTCCCAACAATCGTCCCCTAAACTTATGATTTCTCCGCAAATCAATAAGTTTCTTCAATATGCATTATCTTCAAGGATTTGGGGAATTAAACCAAACACTTCACTTCTTCCTTAACTTCATAGCTCTTAAACATTGATCTTGAAGCCTTTGTAACAATGCCCCGACCTTCTCATTGTCTTCATTAACTCTTATTGTTAAACTTAACATCAACAAGAGCTCCATTTCTGAGTGGATATTCTTTTCAAAGAAGCATGAAAAAGTCTTCTCCATTAGTCAGAGACATGATGAACTTCACATGAATCATAGTAAAACCATTTAGTACCAAAACATGTGAATAAGGTTTTCGTAAGTCATCATCAACATTTGGTTCATAGAGCCTTCTAAGATTCACCCATAACCGCATCTCCTTAGTATCTTTGAGATCTTGAGCATTAAACCTTTCTTGAACTAACCTCCATAGCGACATTAAGGTCATCTCGTCAAAAGCTTTAATAAGATCTTCAAATGTCATGAATGATGAAGTTTCACCTCCAAATTGTGATCTTCCATGATGAAGCAAAATTTCTAGCGGTGAAAACTTCCCAATCAATAATAGGATGTCGAACTTGCAAGTGGTTACGGATAAAATCTATTTCTTCAATTACAATCATTCCAAATCAATTGATCTTGATGAATTTCTCGGTGAAATTTCCTTCTTAGTAGACATTGCTTGATCTTCATCAACCTTAGTCTTCTTAACAGTTTGAGAATCACTTACTTTGGACTTTCTCTTCAATCTAGGAATCCTTCTTGCTTCTTCTTCAGAACCCATTGGAACTTTATCTTGTTTTACAGCTCTGTAGTAAGCCTTTTCAACTTGATCATCATGCATTCCTTTAAATTGATGCTTCTTCCAACCACCAACATGACAACAATAAATCTTCATATATGAAAGAATTTGTGCCTTGGTAGGTTGTCTTGATTTCTTTTGACCCTTTTGCACTAATCACATATTCAAGTGCTTGATTGTTCTTCATTTGAATGAAATCCTTCAACCGAGTTGTTCTTTGTTCCTCGCCATTAAGGATGCATCACCTATCGTGTCAATTGCCTTTTTCTTGATTTACGGATTATTAGCAATCAAGAATTCAATATCATCTTCGTAGGAACATAGCTAAACTCCGAATCTTTTCTCTAAGAATTGTTGGTTGAATATTGAGCAATGGATCTTCTTCCATTCTATTCAATCTTTTAGCTTCCATAAAGCTTGCAACTTCCAATTCTTCAAGCTTTTTCTTTTCGACCATTTTTCTTTGAGATCTTTCAAGAATTTCCTATCAAGAACAAGATGTGCTTGTCTTTTCTTTGAAATCTTTCTTCAGTTTGCTCTACATTTTCTATAATCGCTTTACCTTTGTCATCCTTGGTTTATCAAATTCTTCACTTGCAGTTGGCAATAATTGGCTCTTCTATGGAAATAGAATCATGGCGATGTAAAATGTCTTGATCATCAAGTTGCTCTCCATGAGTATCTTCCTTTGCTCCTTTACTTGTATCTCTTTCATCTTCAAAAACAATTTTCATCCCCTCAGTGGAAATAGACATCCCCAATCACATTTTCAAGAGGATGTGATTTATGCATAGAAGTGTTTGCCCCAGTTGCACGAATTGAAGCAATCAGGCTATTCTTAGCTTATGCATCCTTTATGGGCTTTAAAGTCTATCAAATGGATGTAAAGAGTGCTTTTCTATATGGGCAGATTGATGAGGAGGTTTATGTCTCACAACCTCCGTGGATTTGAAGACCACGAATATCCTAACAAAGTCTACGTGGTAGTTAAAGCTTTGTATGGCTTGCATCGTGCACCAAGGAAATGGTATGAAACCTTAACTACTTATCTTCTTACTAATGGGTTTCATAGAGGCAGAGTGGATCAAACTTTGTTCATCAAGAAAGACAAAAATGATATCTTGCTTGTTCAAGTGTATGTTGATGATATCATTTTTGGCTCTACCAAGACAGAGATGTGCAAAGAATTTGAGAAAATGATGAAAGAAGAATTTCAAATGAGTTCTATGGGTGAACTCACATTCTTTTTGGGACTTCAAGTACTACAGAGGCCAGATGGTATTTTCATTAATCAAGATAAATATGTGGCTAAGATACTTAGGAAGTTTAAGTTCACCGATGCAAAGTCATCCAAACCCTCGCAGACAAGACTACACATCTACTCAAGGAAAATAGTGGTGAAGTCGTTGATGTGCACATGTCTGTGTCTATGATTGGCTCTTTGATGTATCTTACATCCTCTGACCGATATCATGTTTGCAGTATGTGCTTGTGCAAGGTTTCAAGTTACTCCCAAGTTCTCTCATTTGACTGCTGTGAAGAAGATCGTGGAAAACTAGAAGGGGGGTTGAATAGTTTTACCAATTAAAACTTCCTTTTAAACTATTTAGATCGACTTATGTCAATCTATTTGGTTGTGTGTGTTAAATGTTGATAAACAAGCATATAAAGATATGTAATGAAAAGATAAGAGTAAGAAGCACAAAACCACAACGCGAGTATTTTTAGTGGTTCGGCTACAAGGACACCTTCCTTGCCCTACTCCACTCCCCGAGTCACCTACTCGAGAGTTCGTAAACACTACACCAATCTCCTTATGGCGGAGAAGCCTTCACAACGTCGCCATCCCTTTTTCGGTGCTAGGATAACCACCAGGTTCTTTCCTCCAAGGTGAACCAAACCTACACAACGTCAGCCTACCCTTTATAAGGTACTAGGCTAAGTACCTAGTTCTTTCACACCAGGTGAACTACACCTTCAGCAACGTCAGCCTACCCATTATTAGGTACTAGGCTAAGTACCTAGTTCCATTGCAATGGAGGAACTACTACCACACTACACCAACGACTAATCCCAAAGGAGATCTACTACTTTACAACATCATCAAGGACATCAATGTCTTTGGATCTAATGGTAGTCTATCTAGTACATCGAAACACACCATATCGAATGTACATCTATGGCACCTTTCACTAATGTCTTTGACTAGATCTACAAGACACCTTTCACTAATGTCTTGTGTCTTCACTTCTAAGCACCTTTCACTAATGCTTCAAGTCTTGACTTCTAAGCACCTTTCACTAATGCTTCTTGTCTTGACTTCTAAGCACCTACCACAAGTGCTTATGCTAGACGATAGATACCCTTCACTAATATCTTCGTCTTGACACTTGAGACATCTTTCACTAATGTCTTCAACACTACTTCTTTGAAGAAAGAAAGATCATCAACAAGAGGACTCAGAGCCTTGATGATGAGGAAGCATGGCAACTCATGGACTTGAGCTTGCTCGACTTAAAAGTTGGTGATCTTGCCTTTAAGAGGAACCTAAAATATCACACAAAACAAAACTACAAACATAGATCTCTTGGATCTAAGGTTAGTGAGATTTAACTCGGGGGAAAGTGTGTTAGAAAGGGGATTGAAAGGGTGAAATAATGAAGAAATGGCTCACTATTTATAGAGGAAAATCCCCTGTTCCTGTGATCCTGCGGATCTCTTCCACTTGGGATCCCGGCTAGAACAAAGCGTGATCCGTGGAGCGCTCCTCTTTGCCCATGGGTATTTTGGTTATGGGTCATGGGTTGAACCATGGATTTTGAGTGCAATGCACTTAGTCACTTGGGTATGGGTTGATCCATGGGTTATTCCATGTATGATATAAGCATGATGTCATGCAAAGGGTTATGGGTCAAGATCCATGGGTTATGGGCTTTGGGTTGTACCCAACTACATTCAATGTATTTGCCCAATGGGTTGTGATACTTAAGTTTCTACCCATTTATATTACTCAATATACTACATACTAGTTATGTGTATATTTTATCCAAATATGTAAACACTAGTTGTTGTACATATGTATTACTTAAATCATAAAATCACTTATACTTGTTTTAGTGTTTTATGTGAAAATGTGAATATGCTAGAAACTATTAGTTCAAACCATTTACGTATTTTATTTGTTCCGTTAATATGATTTTATGTTTGTTATCGACAAAACATTAGAAGATCATAAAATATAAATAAACGTTTTTACGGCTTATTTGTATTAACAAAGATTTTTAGATATCTTAAAGCATTTCCTACTCTGGGATTGTGGTACTCCAGAGATTCTCCTCTAGATCTCGGTTACTTATTCGAGATAGTGACTATCTTTGAGCTAGCTTGGATAGAAAATCTACAACGGTGGATGCCAATTTCTTGGCAACAAATTAGTGTCATGGCGGGCAAGAAGCAAACTATGGTGGCAAATTCTTCAACTGAGGCAGAGTATGTGGCTGCTGCTAGTTGTTATGCTCAAGTCCTATGGCTTCATAATCAACTTTTGGACTATGGGTACAACTTCATGAATACCATTATTCATATTGACAATAGCAATACATTTTGCATCATTAAGAATCCTGTTCAACACACAAAGACCAAACATATTGAAATTAGACACCATTTCATTCGAGATTGCTATGAAAAGGGACTAATTCAGGTTGTCAAAATTCATACTGATGACAACTACACTGATTTGTTAACAAAAGGTCTTGATGTAGGAAGATTTCAGTACTTGGTCACAAGTATTGGGATGCTTAATCCATAACCTTTTTGTTAAAATGTTCTCTGGTGTTGAGGGGAGGCTGTTGGGTACTGAAATTGTTGTATGAGTTTTTATATGCAAGTTATGATGGAAGTTGAATGTAAAAGGTGTATATCTGAGATACATAACAAATGGTTATTGATTCACCATGTTTTACACACATAAGAATCAACTAGTCCAGAGCAAACGGCTACTGGTAAAGACTTGACAAATCCGTTTATGGTTGATAGTTTACCAAAAACTATATGGTTATCAACTCACCATATTCTTTATGATTAAGAGTTGGCTAGTCCATAGCAAATGGCTCATGGTAAAGACATATCAAATCCGTTGATAGCTGGTAGTTTGCTAAAAACTATGATAAGAGCGATCTTTTTATCACATGATTTTATTTACCACGCTTCTTTGAAATTTTTGTCAAAATTACCATCGCTTGTTCACGCTTTCCACCGCAGGTGTTATTTTACCACTTGTTGTTCTAGCTGTTACAACCATTGTGTCAAGAACTAATTTTTACTAGCCGTTGAAATTAACCACCCATTGCAATATATATAGGGTTAAAATTTTAAGGAATATATCTTCTCTCCATATTATAATTAATACTTACTAAAGATAATTTTACTTGCATAATTCTAAACCCTAACCCTATATATCTTTCTCTCTCAATTGGCTAGTTATTCTTTCACTATTCTTCGACATAATATCGTTTTTCATCAAAAGTTTCTATGGCATCTTTGAAATTTGCGAGATGAGCACAACCTAGTGGCCTACCTACAAAAGTCTAATGAGAAGAAGCGTACTGTTTTTCATCGATTGTGGACTTTCAATACCACTCATATAAGGTATGCTTTGCTTTTCAAACCCACAATCTATATCTCTCAAATCAAATAGTTTTGGACTTACGCTAAGTCCATAACACTTGAGATTGAGATACACATGAAACGATGGATGCTCTACGAGCCACCGTGGATGGGGTAATTATTGATGTTACTTGAGGCATCCTTGAGGAGAGTACTCCAATTGGGTGATCTCAATGGTCTCATCACATTACCTATGCCCGAAATTCATGATACTTTATTATCCATGGGGTATGATACCACCGACAAAAGGCTACTTTCAAAAGAGTGGTTTTGTCCCCAATGGAGATTTTTGATTCATACTTTGTTACATTGTCTCGGGTCAAAGAAAACATCTTATGAACAATTTAGTTCAACCATGGCTTCTCCTTTGGTTTGTTTAGTCACTAATAAGATTTTCAACCCGTCAAATTATATTTTACAAGTATGAAAAGCAATGTACGAGTAAAACAAAATTTTAATGTATCCAAGGTTTGTGCAAGCGGTGCTAAATGACTTTCAACCGCAACCCCACTAATGTTTATCAAATCGGTTGCCTAAAGCCTAAAGTTTTTCAAAATTTAAACAAAGATGGCAATATGATTTTACACCTCTTCTACCCCAAATACTTGCTAAAATTACATCGAACAAAACACACCTATAATTAATGTTCCAAACATTGATTATACCCCACCGCGTTCAAGAACACGTGAGAGAAGGTCTAAACAGTCAACTCCTCATGACAACACGCAAGTTTACGAACCTTATGGTCTAGAAACAAGCATTGGTGGTTCTAGACTTCAACCTAGTCTAACTAGGGAGGAATCGAACCTTGCCCCATGATTCACCTCTCCTAATAGGTAAAACAGTTGGAAGTGATGAGGGCAGTGGGAACCAAATTGGAATTGATGGTTTTGTATACAAAAATATCCAAGCAGGTTGAATCTCTACAAAAGGATTTGGCACATGTCAAGAAGCAGCATGCCTTGATGTTAAACACTTCAAGGAAGAGATTCAGACCTTAAAGGAAGAGATACAGGAGTTGAAAAAGCACAAGAAGACTGCAAAGTTGGTGATTTCATCTTCATCCTCACCTACTGATGGTGATCCAGCTGATCATGATTTGGGAAATTCTCCCAAACAGGGGAAGAAAATAGGTGCTGACACTGAGGGGAGGAAAATTGTTTTTGAAGATGAAGGAGATACAAGTAAAGGAGCAAAGGAAGCTGATACTCATGGAGAGCAACTTGATGATCAAGACATTTTTTGTACTGCCACTGATTCTATTTCCACTGTAAGCATGTTGTCACTGGTTGCAATTTAGTTCCCACTGTAAAATAATTTATGCATAAACATCAGTGGACAACTAGAAATTCAAACATTAGAGAGTGACCATTCAATGTAAACAAAGAATCATTCAAATCTGCAATTCACGAACATAAACCAAACACTGGAATCACTGTTGAGGTTTGTCAAAGGTTAGTGTATATAAATGAATGAACATAGCAGTGGCTATACTCATTAAAGTTAACTCATAAACACTGATACACTTTCCAAGGCAACAGGACTCCAATTAACTTCTCAACCACTTACACCTTCCCCTTATTAACTTCTTGAATCCAACTTAACATATATGAAACAAACCCTTTAACACAAACCACTCAAATCACATACTCCAAAAATTTCATTCTTCAAAGATCATTTCTCCAACAACACCATGAGTCAATCTAGTCCAATCAATCTTTCTTCTAGCAGTTCATCTGATAGTTCATGGGATGACTTTGTTTTGAAAAACCCTGGGAGAGTTAAAAAAGAAGAGTATGAGAAGGTTGTGTCCAGAAGAAAACATTCAATTTTTCTTTCAAATCCTTTTCTCGCTGGTCCTTCATCACTACAACGAGCCTCGGGATGCATTAATCAAGGAAGATAGGCTCGGAGATCGGCTCCTATGTATCTCCATGTAGATACAGATGATGAGACCTACGAAGAGTCCCGAGTGTTCCCTACTCTTGCAGAATAACTCCTCCCGAAGAGCTCCAACCATCACCTTTCTATCATTGCAATCGACCACCATCACCAGCCCTTCAAAATCCTCACCACTTCATCGGGATAGTGGTGATGGGATTAGCAAGCCCTAGAGTGTATGGTGGATTAACATGCGTGGAGCTCTAAGGTGATGCTGTCGGGCTTCCCAAGAAACCATACATGGTTGATGATGGGTAGGTCGGGAATGGGAATAAGCTTGTGTTTGGGGTAGGTTGTTGGTAGTTGTTTTCGATTGATGTAGTGATGCTTGTAATCGAATTCCATGGATGTAACTACCGCACTTAGAGTGCATTTTTGTGAAATAATAATAATATTCCATGTTTTCCTTTATCTTTAGTGTTCTCAAGATCACATTTTGTTCCACTAACTTCATTATCAAACCGACATACCGTCCATCATAATGCTCAAAATCGAAAGATAGAACTTGTTGCCAGTCATGTGCCATGAACATCCACTATCAGATATCCTTGATCCGATCTTTTGTCCTTGGATGTTCCTGAACATAAGAGTAAAGAGTTAGTTTCTTTTAGGGACCCAAGCCATGATTGACTTGGATCTCGCCTCGTGTATCAATGTAGTTAAATCTATCAAAGGTCATTGATACACCATTGGGATTGGTTGTAGAGGTATTTCCTTTAGGTTTCCATTCCCAACGTCTTGAGGCCTTCACAAGATTGCCCATGTCCCCCTTTTCTTGTTCAAAACCCTTGCGGTGGTAATTTTGAATGAGCAAGGGTAATCACGATTTCTTTTTAGGCACCCACTGTTGGTTATAATTAACCTTTAGCTTGAAAGGTTCCTTTCCCTGCTTTGCGATTTTGCAAAGTTGTTTTGAGTTTGCACTTTAACAGTGACTTAGGTAAGCATTGTTAACGCTTTTTGCAATGGCAAAAGTTTTGAGGCCACTTCTAGTTGAAGCGCTCTTGGGACCATTTGCAATGTGAATTAGGGTGTACATAATTTTGAAACTTGTTAGTCTCCACCTTTTTATTCCCATAGACTTCCTTCTCCCAACATGATAGTCACAATAAGTATGTAAATGATCAAAACTACCACGGATATAGCATGCCTTATTGTACATTACAAAATCACTACCTAGTTGTTGAGATTTAACATGATTCCAACTCCTCGTTACCCCTAGGAGTCTGTAGGCTTGTTCTATACATCTCGATACCTTACAGTTGGTCTAGGTTTATTAACTGTTTTCCTAGGTTCCTCCGAACAGATATAACAACTTTTGGGATAGAAGCCTCTACATTCTTTTTAACATTCTCATCAACAACGTGATGAGTCACTAGCACTCTCAAAAAACATCATTATCAAGCTTAATCACTTCCTCACTTTTCACCATTGTGTCCTTTAAAGGACCATATTCTCTTTCAAGATCCTTAAAGTCTTCTAAGCTGTATGAGCTAAATCTATACCGGAGGTGATGGAATACCTCTTAGTGGTGGAGGCCTTTGTATTATAACCCATACGGTACTTAGCTTTATTATATAATTGAGCATTCCAAATTTTATCAATTGACTTAGGCGATGATAACATGTGTCTAAAGTTAAATTGACATTTTATTTTTCTTTTGAAGTTTTCAAGCTCTTTTAGTATGCTTCATTCACAGCGAAGTTGTATGTTCTACCTCTTTCTAAGAAGAATCATATCATCATTATATTTTGACTCATTTGCTGATAGTGCTCTATTTGCTTTTCTAATCTTGACATAGCTCTCCTAAGATTAGACACGATATAATTAGCGATATAACTCTTGCCTTTCATTAGGTATAAATCATTAAGCCTTTCAACTTTTTAGCGCCCACATGTTTTAGAACAACTATCAAAGTTACGTACCTCGAGAAAGCCATGAGAGCAAATTCGAGTAGCAACAAAGAGCGACATCGAATGTTCTTCTTCTTGTTCATCACCATGAAACTCCAATCATAGCTCACACCATCAATAGCCAGCATTGCTTTTGGTTCTTCCACAATTGGTCCCTTCTTTTGCTTGTACCAAGTAGACATGTTGTCTTTGGTCTTTGGTCTTCTGCATTCTCTAGCAAAGTGTCCAAACTTGTGGCAGTTAAAGCACTCCACTTTCTTCTTATCAAAGCCTGTAGTTTCATCACCATTGATGTGAATAGGCTTGCCAGTCTTCTTGTAGAATTTCCTAGCCCTCATGCTAAGAAGAGCTATCTGCCATTTTATATCCATCTCCTCCAAGTCATCTTCATCAATTTGTTCTATGTCTTCATGAGTTAAGATGCGAGCCATCAACTTGTGGATATGAAAGCATAAAGGTAGGATCTCCAATACTAACAACCTTCTTCTTTGAACTTCTGCGGTGGTAACATTTACATTACCGGTGGAAACTTTAGAACCGACAATGGCAACTTCATCATCGCTTTGTTCTTGAATCATCACCGTCAATAGGGGTTGACAACAATGCCAAGCTACTAGATCTTGTGCCAAGTTTCCTGCCTTCTTCAACCTTTGCTCAATTAGTTTGAAGTTGTTGTAAGGTCATTGAGCTTCATTGTATCTATGTGCATTTGTTTTCCCCAACGGTGACATTGGTTTGAAACTCTGAAGGTAAACTTCTTAGAAACTTCAAATTGAGGTCTTCCTTTTCTACCTCAATGCCAAATCTTGTCGGTTGAGTAACAATCTTTTGTAGTTTGGTGAAGATGCTATCAAGTGAATCATTGCTTGAAGCGGAGAAGTTTTCATAACTTTGCTTCAACAAGGTCTTCATGTCTTCTTTGTAGCATCATTACCACCAATCTTGGCAAATCTCTTCAAAAGCAGTTCTTTAGCGGTCTTGAACTTCTTGAATGCAATGATCTGGTCTCTAGGAAGAGTCATCAGGTAACAAACTTCTAGCCTTAAGATCATTCTTCCTAAGTCTTTTTTCATGATTGATTCTAAGCGTGAAACTTTCACAACATCATGTCACCAACCTTACTGATTACTAGTCACGGGCTTGAAAGAATCACCAATTTGAAAATCTCCCATAGACATAGTCTGAATGAGAAAGTATTGCTCAATCAAGGTATCCTCCACATCTCAAACTTATTAAGTTTGAGCTTAGGTAACAAGGTGTAGAAGCGTTGGATTGGTTGTTTTCCATCTCCATTGAATTGAGTGAGTAGGTTAAGCTAATTCCTTGGATCTTCTAAAACAAAATATCGAGAACCTTCTACGATACCACTTGATGGATGTGGACACACTCCTTGTGTAAATGATATTTTGTATGATATTATTAAGCACGAATTTACTTAGTAAAACTTAGAAGATGGATTATATGATGTAATGTATGTAAACCTGATTAAACACAAAACTTAAGCTCGATATTATTGATGAATAATACAGTGATCTTAGCTTATCACTAGGGTTACACCTTGAAGCCTTTGTAGTATCACGTGGGTAAATTAACAAGTTCCTAAGACAATGACCTAGGACCTCCTTTTTACAACAAGGAGTCCTTTACAAGATAAGTATAGCTAACATAATAGAATATACACAAGATCTATTATATACTTATCTAGAGGCAATTAACCTTATCATAAGCGATAGCGATAATAATGTCTTGGCGGTGGGAATCGTTTCCACTTGCTAGTGTTAATCAGTAGTGTAAACCACAACTATCCGTGGTAACGGATTATTCCCAACGGTATATTATGTGGAAGGCCTCGGTCACAATCTCTTTTCGATCGGTTAATTTTGTGATGGAGATTTGGAAGTTGCTTTTCGGGAGAAAACTTGTTTCATTAAGTGATCTACAAGGAAGCGATCTAATGTACGCTCTCGCAATTTCTAGTCTATACACAATCTCAATACAAGACATGGTTGCTTCATCTCCCGTCTGCTCTACTTTCAAAGCAACATCAACAAAATCTTAGCTATGGCACCGTCGTCTCTCACATTTAAACTTTCAAACCATCACCAACCTTGCTCGACATAAACTTGTTGAAGGTCTCCGAGATTACGGTATTCTAAAGATCACCTTTGCTCAACTTGTGAATAAGGGAAAATCACTCGTGCTCATTTTCCTTCAAGGTGGAACCTGACTCTCGACATGTGCTTCATCTTCTTCACATGGATTTGTATGGCCCGATCTTGGCGTGCAAGCGATTAATGGTAAACGCTACATCTTGGTAATTGTCGATGACTACTCACGATGGACTTGGGTCTACTTTCTTCAAGTAAAGATCAAGCTCCATAGATGATCATCACCTTCTCACGAAAATTCAAGTTCGACTCAAGAACCGATCCGCCAAATCGAATCGAGACAAAGGCCGAATTTGTGAACCAAACTCTTCGAGAATTTTATGAGAAAGTGGGAATTGAGCATCGACATCTATTGCACGTACGAGAACAAAGCGGGTTGTTGAAAGATGAAGCAAATGCGTTAGTGGAAGCTGCAAGAACAATGTTAATCAATGCTAAACTTCCAGTTATTTATGGGCGTAAGTATCAACCGCATGTTATACTCAAAATCGTTCAATGATTACAAAAGCATACAACAAAACACCTTTTGAGCTTATCCACAACCATAAACCGAATATCAAACACTTTCATGTATTTGGATCCCTTTGCTACCCAAATAATGATCGTGATGACTTTGAAAGCTCAAAGCCAAAGCCGACATTGGAGTCTTTATTGGATCATCTGTGAGAATTCTAAAGGTTCTTGGATCTCGATATCGTAAATGCAAAGCGGTTATGGAAGCGATTCATGCTAATTTTGATGAACTTACAAATATGGCTTCACGAGCATAACAACATAGAACCCGGTCACAACCGCTTAAACTTCCTCAAACCCCATCATCACCGAACTAAGCTGAAACCACTCGTCAACAAATGGAAAAGCTATTTGCTCCAGCTGTTTAGTGATGACATTGATGAGCGTGCTCGGTGTATCTGCATTTTCATTGCTCAACACGATCATACTCTTATACGATACACTGCTACAACAACTCATTGTTGAAGAAGCACCACCAGTTGACTCTACAACAACAGTTGAAAAAGCGCTTCCAACAACAA
The DNA here is from genome assembly GCA_022545495.1 of Chrysanthemum lavandulifolium. NCBI lineage: Eukaryota > Viridiplantae > Streptophyta > Magnoliopsida > Asterales > Asteraceae > Chrysanthemum > Chrysanthemum lavandulifolium. Next base: position 225,734,446 of record CM040242.1, on the reverse strand, counting down.
CAACGAACCGGTGATGATGTTCTTAATGAAGTACCCCACCCGTTTGCCAATGAACGCTACACACGATGTCGCGGAATCATCAACAAACCATTTAAATCCTCAAAATCGCACAATGTATACCAACATCAACCCTCTACACATCGTTGGACAAAAGACCATCCTCAGAAATATTATTGGTAACCCGAATCAACCGAACGTTACAAGACAACGTCTTCACGATGGATGAATTGTGCATTTATGCACCACATCTTGTCTGCTTGTCACGAGCCTAAAAACATTAAAGGCGCACCGACAAAAGACAACTGGATTGAATCCATGCAAGAAGAACTCAACCAATTCAAACATCTTGAAGTATGGGGCGGTTGAAAGACCAACAGGGTCTCGTCATTGGTCTCAAATGGATTTGGAAGAACAAATTGATCTTTGAAGGGCGTAATCGAAATAAGTCAAGTACGGTGGCTAGGGTTATAGGCAGGAAGAGGTATTGACTTTGAAGAATCATTCGCCCGGTTGCTCGTCTTGAGGCATTGGATCTTTCTCGCGTTCGCGACTCATATGAATATAACGGTCTTTGGATGGAAGTCAGCGCTTTTACGAATGGGCAACTGAAAAGCAGTTTATGTCGACCGACCGGAAGGATTCTATGATCCCGAGTTCCCGAACCATGTCTACAAACTGAACAAGGCTCGTATGGTCTCAAACAAGCTCCTCGGGCGTGGTAAGATAAGTTATCATCCTTCCTCATTGCCAATAAATTCACCAAAGGTTCGATCGATCCTACACTTTTCATACAATATCACGGGGCACACATCTTAATCATTCGAATCTATGTGGATGACATCATTTTTGGGTCAACACATTTAAAATATAAATGCTTTTGCAAAATTAATGACAAAACATTTTGAAATGTCAATGATGGGTGAACTCACATTATTTCTAGGAATGCAAGTTCATCAATCACCCTCGTGGTATTTTCTTGAGTCGGTCAAATATGCCCTTGAATTGTTAAACAAATTTGGAATGCAAGCGGACACCTATGCCACACCAATGGCTCATACCAAGAAGCTGAATCTTGATTTACATGGGAAATTGGTGGACCCTACCAATCACCGTAGTATTATTGGGTCTCTCATGTATCTAACGACTAGCGGGCGATATTGTCTTTCTTGGTATGACTTTGCTCCGTTATCGATCGAGACCAAGCTGAAACCCACTCTCTCGAGGCTAAAAGAATCCTCGATACATCAAGGAACCATTAACGGGGATCCGTATCCGAAGGGTTTTGGTTTTGAACTAATAGCTTTTCGGATCGCGATCACGCATGATGCTTAGACTCACGAAAAGTACTTGAGGCATTACAATTTCTTGGTGATAAAGCTGGTGTCATGGCAATCAAAGAAGCGAGGATTGTACATGTTGTCCTCAACCAAAGCGAGAATATGTAGCCATGTCGGTGTGTTGTGCTCAAGTCATTTGGATGAGAACACAACTCAAAGACTATGGTTATGTATTTGATGAATCCGATATCTCGCGACAATCGGTGCTATTGTGATCTCGTGCAACTCGGTTCAACATTGAAATCAAAGCACATCGATCTTGATATCATTTCATCAAGGACCCGCGTGGAGCAGTCTTGTCGAATTATACTTTGTGGATGCGAGAATACCAATTGGCGATCTTCTCACCAAAGTCTTAGCTCCTGCTAGGTTTAATGAGTTGGTCCACGGTTGGTATGCGGTGTTTGACTCAGAGGAGGCTGGATGAACTCTTAAAACATTCTTAAAACCGTCACAACACCAAAACCTCTTTTGTAAATATTTTCAAAACAAAATACAAAATTATAAAATCATATAAAACAACAAAATATTCTTCTATCTATATTTCTTTTAACGTGGCAAGTACTAATCTTCCGTCGACACTCAAATCTATCAAAATTCAAGATTTTTTTCGATCAAGTGTTGAGGGGAGAAAACAAATATTTCTCAGTTTCATAAAACCTTGTACTTGCATGTTACTTTATCCTGGTTGTTTCTTTAAATGGTGGTCACTTTTTCTGGTTTACTGACACTCCTTGGACAAAAATTTATAAAACTTCATTATTTCTTAAGTCGAGGGGGAGTTTCGTTAAAATTCTTTCCAAATATCCTTCGTTTGGTAACCAAAATGGAAGTTATGGACATTGGATGAAAATGGTAAAGGTGTAGGGACTAAATGTGTCAAATGATCAAAGTATTTTATATACAAAAATACCTCAACAACTTTCAAAACACATTAACTTCTCACATTTATTACACTAACATAATCCTAAGCCTAATAATCTATCCTCGAATCCGAGTTCTTGATCATCAATTTGTAAGTGGTTTTATAATCTTAACGTATTTACAAACAATGGTTTTGATTCTTTCATAAATCCAATGGTTTAAACATGAGTTTGAGTGATTATTGTGTTCTACGCATAAGCTATGAACACATAATCAAGTTTGTGTGTTAATGGTTAAAATGGTTGTGTCAAAACATTTGTTTTATCATATTAATACCATTTCTATCACTTAATCTCACCCAGAAATACGAATTGATTGATTTTTGAAAACTAGGGTTTATGCGTGGAATTGGGTATTTTCATATGAGAACGTTTCTGGATAATTGGTTGCTTGTAAGATGTTGTTTACAAGTTTAATTGATCATATCTAGGCTCAGAATCAACCCAGAAACATTTATTGCTAGTTTATTAAGAATTAGGGTTTATGTTCTTGAAGTTTGGGTATTTTTTATTCACGTTGAGTTTGATGTTAAGACTTGGATAGAACAACTTAATAGGCATCCTAGACTTCCCGGAATCATTTGGTGCATTTCCATATGGCTAATTATCTTAGGCGTAATACTTGAACCTTAGGGTTTAGGTTCTCGATAAGTGTTTTTCGCATAAGCGGTTATGAGTAATTCATGCTTTGTTCGATAAATATTGAATGTATGAGTTAAGATTGGTGTTATGATGAACTTATTTCAGTTTTCTACGTGAAAATTCGAGAATCAAGGTTACTTTCCATCTACGCATAAGGATCACCTCGCGTAGCATGTTATGCGTGAAATCTTACGCGTAACGTTTACCGCGTGAGGTTCTACATTGGGACTACTGCGTATCACGTAAAGGATATGCGTGGCTTGATGACCTCTACGCATAAGGTTGACTCTTACGGTAAACCTTGTGTGTAAGGTTCCATATCTCGCTGCTGCGTAAGCTTTACGCATAAGGCCCTCTTTTCTCTCAGCGTAATATTTCTTCTGGCGTAAGTCAAGAACTATATGCATAAGCTTGTGCTTCTGCGTATAACACTCTACATATTTCGCATAAGCTTGCCATTCTCGCTAAGCCTGGTTTTTAACCTTAATTATGAATTATTCTGCGTGCGAACTTGTAAATAAATAAATCATAACGCCACGAAACCAATAATGTCACCAATAAACTTAATCGTGTAATATGTTGTGAAAAATAAGTGAAAACATGGACTTTAAAACTTAAAGTTAATCAACTCACGAAACTTATCACGGCGTCATTGGACTATTGGACAAACAAGTGACATTGGACTCGTAACAATCATCGACATATCTCATTCAATAATTGAGACAATAAAACCATCATTTGACTAACATAATGTCTTCGATATGTTGGTTCTTTTGGCTAAATATCTTTCGAGATCACGACATGGAGCCTTTCGATTACAAAGCGTGGATGCACGAAATGTTCTCACCATTGTGATATATTCCACAATGGCTATCCATGAAGATAGGAAAGAACAACCTACGTGTTGATTTTGATACTCTCGCTGCTCGGAATCCTCTTGTTTAATTCTTGTGGATATTACGAAGAATCATCCCCATCAGAACATGCTCACCAATTACGCTTTCGATTACTGAGATCTATATTCACGGGATTGGAATACAATACAAAAGATCAAAGGACAAATGCTATGCGGTGGCCTTCGATGACAAACAAGTCGCCATCGCTTTTCGAGACTTGAGGGCTATTCTTCTCATCCATCATCGAACCAGCTGAATACAATGCCGCACCAAGCCGAAGAGGCATTCTACAATTCATGATCGACATTGGTTATGTGAAGCCTACGAGGTAATCACTAAGCATTCATCGTGGATCTTAAGAATATTCCTCGACCATGGAGAACTCTACATCATAATCACCAATCATTTACGGGCGTGGCGGTGGCTATGAGCATCCCAAGCTCATGGAACTACGCGGATATTTTAGGCTTTGGTCAACAATAAACATATTGAAGTTGAAGCTACGATATGGGGACGACATGATGTCATTCCTTAAAAGCTTGGCACCAAAATCTCGTATGTCGGATATACCAAGCTGTTGATAGCTCTAGGGTATAATCTGATATTCCTTGAGACTCGATGACCCCAAACAACACTCCATGTTGTATGACCCCCACTCTCGATCCGATTCAAGGACTCTACAACAAAGAAACAAGGTGCGATCTTGCCGGATCACCTTATAACCGATGATATCAAACAACTATACTCATACAAATGATGTCGGTAGCGGTTGAAAGAAAGCAATGGGTTTCTCGATGAAAAGTCCGCTGGTACACCTTCAGAGAAAACCGAGAAGAAGGCGGTGCAAAGTGTTACAAGCGAGAGTCAAAGAAAGTTCCCAAAGAGGAAACCTCCACTCAAAGGGCAAGTTCCCTCTAGGAAGTTGTTCTATTCCCATTCCCAATCTCGAACCGCAAAGAAAGCTAGTGGATGAAAGCTACGATGAAACCGAATCGACGAGGAGGTCACCTACTCAAACGCAACCGATGTCACTCCAACAAGAGCTAAACCTCCCGGTCAAAAGTTGACCAAGGCAAAGGGAATACTCGATTACTTGAGCATGAAGAAGAAAGCTGGGAGGAAGAGCCATCTTGAATACGGGAAGAAGTTCAAAATCATTAGACTCCAACCGTGGCAAAAGAGTTTGAACAACAACAAATCGTGGCCGGGAGGGTCAAGTGAGTGGTGTCCAATCTACACCAATTCACGATGCGGTTAATCAACCCGATAAGGGCGGTGCCACCACTCTTGAGCAACAACAAAAGCGATGGAGGATTCTATTGATTATGACTTTGAGACACGAAAAAGAAAAGTCTCGAGAAAGAAAAAGTCGATGAAGAGGTTGCGGCTCAAGCCAAAGTTGATGAAGAGGCGGATTCAGTGAAGTAAAGGCTAAATACGGACAAGATGACGATGTAAGTATGATGATTATCTTCGCAGCAGGTCCTACTCGCTCTAAGGAGGAAACACGAAACTCCTAAGGACCACGAATCACCTCACGACTCCTCATCATCGTATTCATTTTCTCACTCTTCACCTCCACCATCCAAAGGAACAACCAGATCCACATCCAAATATGTGAAGAAACCTCTGAGCTCTTGGATATCTCGGCGAAATACAAAGATTGTTCAAGCGGTCAAACAAGTCGGGAAGAAAGATGTGACCAACAAAAAGTTAGATATACTCGACAACATCAAACATCTTAATGACGAGATAGAAAAGATGTCTAATGAAAGGAGTATATTTAGAAGTTCATGCAACGTGATGTCCAAGGAGGCGAGCGAGATGATTAAGGGCTATACTCATCGGTTCTTACTCGACAAAGTTAAGGCGTGACAAGAGAGATGTTCAATAGACAACTCTATCCAAATCTAATGCATATAGCCAAGCAAACTATAAGATCAACACCTATGACCGTAACAATTAACCCCTTGATCCTATAGTGTTCTCCGGATCTTGAATTGGTTTCCGGTGGTAACTCAAATGTCTAAGCGATCGCAACATTTACTTAACTTATGAAGGTAAATTGTTTGAAGCATTCTGGAATATCAACTCAAATCGGCATGCGAGAGAAAAGCTCAAAGGCCTAAACGTCCAGGGCGATGAAGATAAGGATAAAGATAAAGATAACGAGCCTAAGCGCTCAAGAAAATTGTTGAATCATCCTCCATGCCACCTCACTTTAAGGACTCCATTCAACAACGATCTCCTCCACGCTCTTCTCGACAAACCTCGGGACTCGAGTTACCACCCCTGCATGAGAAAACGGTGATCACTTCGGTATCTTGGTGGTAATGATGAGGAAGTCACTGAGCCCCAACAACAACCCGCCTCTCCCGCTCGACTAAGAGCAGAATCCTCATCTAGGCCAAAAAAAGAAGAACAAAGACGCTAAGGTCGACGTCGTATCATGGATGTATCGAAGATGATACCCGAATATGACCGTTTTCTAAACTTGTTGATGCTACTCCCGCATTAATCGATGATCCGCATATGGTAGAAGGTCATACGTTGGACCATGCTAAGTTCTTGCAAGAAAAGTTCCGTGAAGAAGATGGCCAATCCGGGTTGAAGCGAATCAAGAATGAAGTATTTCAACTACTAAAGACAGCTCGGAAAGTGCTATTGAAGTTGAATATCACCTTGAAAATATAGAACGAGCCATTGATGGCGTACCCTCGATCGGTCGAAGGACCCCCTTGACCTCGATCGAAATACATTACGAAGACCCAGTCTTTCTTCATAAGTCATTGGTGGCGTAAAACCATTCATCATTGACATGGTTACCGGTTGGGAATCCGCCCGAAGCCTATGCCCCCGGTGTCTTCCTTGAAGATGCCAAGACAAATAAGAACCTTGACTTGGTCTTCCCCACGTTCCCACTATGTCCTTAGCTTCCCGCCAAGTCCGAGATAGTGGGGATGAAGCCCTAGCGGTTACCACAAATCGGGGGCGCCCCATGATCTCCTAGCGTGTGCTAACACTCTCCAAGCTATTTTCATCACCTATAAATAGGTTGGACGAGTCATTCAATGGTATGTTCACTCAACACAACATTTCACATACATCATATTATTTACAACTCATATCACATACTTACTCTCACGCGGAGGTGGTTCGCGAGGCCCGACCCTGCGCGATCACTTAACGAAGTGTCTACTATTTCTTATTGCGATTGACTACAAGTTTGGCGCAAGCATATCACCCTCATACCCTTGATCATCATCGAAGGCACAGTCGTCTGAATTATTGTACAATCGGTGGCGCCATCCGTGGGACCCGCTACTATTGGTCTCGTTATTCCAAACTTACACCCGATCAATCACTCTCACTAGTTTTACGGCATGAATCAAGGAAGAGAAGATACACCCCTCGGGTTTCTCGACCTTGACACCAATCGATCGATGATCCTAACAACCTTCCCAATATAACCGCATCCACTTTTACCACACGATCTCACCACGAAATAACTCCCAACAACCATGCTTCAACCTCGGCTAACCACAGAACGGTAATTAGTCCGGCGTTTGTCGAAGCTAACATCGAAGCATTAGAATCTTTACTAAGGGCTCGAAGGAGGCAAGCTCGGAATGTGGAGATGCGTAGGGAGTTAGAATATTCAAGCGATGAATATGACGAAGAGTTGGAGATGGAGACTAGGCCCTTGGCTCCGGGGCTACGTTCGGTGCTAAGGATAGGGTCTCCGGCGTTGAGGCCTAGTGGAAGGTCGGTTGGTTTTGAAGGCGTTCGGAGAGGGCTCGACTAGGCGGGAAGGTGCGATAGAAGGCTCCAATGGAAGGAGTCACCGAAGGGATGCTACGGAGGTTAATTTGCCACCACTTTTGGCGGCTCATGCAGGGAAGGCGGGGCAAGGGTTCGTTGCGGCCTTCTCACGCATCCGGCGTGAAGGCAATCCATCTCAAATGAATGGGGAGAAAATCTTCCTCCTCATGGTATGTACCCTCCTTTTCGGGCTCAATCTTACCCTCGGGGGTTTATCCCCCCTAATGGGCGGGCTAGCAACCCCAGTTTTACTCGACCATACGGAGTATGCCCTACGGGCAACCTATGGTATACCCCCGTACCACAGCCGAAGTCGCCCACCTTATATACCTCTGCTTACCTCGATGTGTTAACAAAACCACATTGGAATACCTCCAAATCATAACCCGTACAATCTGCCCCACATACATGCCACCTTATAAGCGCCTTTATTCGGATCCATGGGCTCCACACACCCTTAAATAAGATGGATGAAGACTACCCTTTACCCGATGGGTTGAAAATGCCAGCGCATATTGGCGCGTATGATGGGAAAGGGATCCGGATAACTTTTACACTTATTTGAAGGGGCTATTAGAATGCGAAGTGGGTTATGCACATTGCTTGTCACATGTTTACATACACCCTCGAGACTCTGCTCATATATGGTGGAATGGGCAAAAACCAGGTAGCATTGTGAATTTGGATGATCTCAAAGCCAAGTTCGGATCACATTTTATAGCGAAAAAAGTTTACAAACGCACCTAACGATTGCACAACATCAAGCGAAGGAGAGAGAGTACGAGCTTTCATCACGGATACACCGATGACACGTTACGGATAATGGGCTTGCATGAGGACCGCGCATCTCGGGGTTCGTGCATGGCCTACGAAAGCAGTTTGGTTGAATTTCTCTCCAGATCTCCACGCAACCTATAAGGGTTTGGTGGAGAAGGCTTACACGGATCGAAGCAAAGAAGTGTCTACCAGCGGGGCTCGGTCGAAAATAAAGAAAGTCACAATAAAGCCCGAAGCATCCTTCGTGGGAAGGGTCGAGAACAAACACAAAAGCAGAGCGAGGTTTACACGTATCACAAAACATCAACCATGGGCTCTTGGCTAATCATCCAAATCTCCAGGGAGATACTTGCTTTCTGAAAAAGCGGCGAAGACCTTTGATCCTCCTCCTCGCTTGGCAAGCAGAGGAAGGCCGAGATACTTCAAATTTTGCTACTTCCATGATGATTACGGACACGACACCAACAATTGCGAGAGCTCAAGAAGCAGATAGAAGAGGCCGTGAAGTCCGGCCAATTGGGACATTGGTGAAGGGTATAAAGAAAGGTAAAGACAAAATCTCCGACACACGGTTGGGAAAGATACCACACTGCCAAGCACCCATCCTAATGGTGTACAAGGGGATTCTAGTTCAAAGAGGAAAGAAGCGGAGGAAGCCTTGTGCGGAGTAGGAGATGTCACTTTTCCTTCAATCACGGGAAAGTTCTTTCAAATGACCCGTGGTCATCAAGGTCTTGATCTCCAGCGAGAGAAGTAAGCAGGGGCCTACCTCATTGCGGTAGCTCTTGTGAAGTAATCTCTGAATCTTGTTTTCTAAAGCTCAAGCCTTGATAAGGTCGAAGAGAGTAGATTCGAAGGTACCTTTAGTAGGGTTCTCGGGGAACACTCATGGCCCTTGGGAGAAGTCCCTCTAGAGGTTACGATTGGAGAAGGAAGGCTAAAAGAGCGAAACTCTAGTTTTCACGATCGTAAGGTCCGAATCTCCTATAACCTATTGATAGGGAGAGCGGCAATGCGAGAGATGGGCATCGTTGTCTCAACCATACATGCGCGATCAAATTCAAACACCCTTCGCATTGGAGCGGTTTCTCCGGCTATAAAGTGAAGGGCCTACGGAATTAGGCAAAAGGATCAAGCAGTTTTGGAAGAGCCTCAGAAAGATGTCCTCGATTATCTTGATGTTGAAGAACGCATTGTGGTAAATGATCTCTATCACGATCGGGCGGTGGTAATCGGAAGCGACTCCCACCTCCTTTAAAGCGAGAATTGGAAAAGGTACTTCGTGCTAATGCAGATGTCTTCGCATGGACCTACTCGACATGACGGGGTCCCAGAACTCTCATCATAGGCGGAAAGCCCTTGACCTTGAACACAAGCTCAATGAGTTCAAACATATTGAACCCATCAAACAAAAGCGTCGAAGCTTTGCTCACGAAAGAAATGCATTTGCATGCAAAGTGGGCGAACTTGTAACATGGGCATACTCGGAGAAGTGAAGTATCAAACTTGGGTGGCCAATCGGTGATGGTCGAAGCATGATGGAGGATGGCGAATGTGTGTAGACTTCACGAGATATTAACAAAGCTGTCAGAAGGGCTGCTACCCTCTGCCAATCGTGGAAGGTAGAATCCTTGTCGGGGTTTCGGTGAAGTGTTTCCTAGGCGCTTATAAGGGATACCATCGGATACAAATGGCGGAAGAGGGCGAAGAAAGACAACCTTTTTACGGAAAAGGCGTTTATTGTTACAAAAGATGCCTTTTGGTTTGAAAAATGCGGTGCCACCTACCAACGTTTAGTGGACAAAGCCTTCCACAAGCGGATAGGTAGGAATGCGGGCGTCGTAGATGATATGGTCATCAAGAGCGGATCGGAGGAGGACATGCTCTCGACATCAAAAAAACCTTGACCCGACTTGGCCCATCAACATGAAGTTAAATCCCAAGAAATGTTCCTTGGCGTGGAAGAAGGACAATTTTGGGGCATTTGATCACCAAGCAAGGTATTAAGGCCAATCCTTGAAGGTCAAGGCCATCACGGTTTGCAACCTCCTAAGTCCCTAAAGGAAGTGCAAAGTGCGAGCGGAAAGCTAGCGACCCTCGGCGGGTTCCTATCGAAGGTGCGAGACGGATCTTTGCCGTTCTTCAAAATGCTCAAAGGATGCACGGACAAAAAGGCGTTCGATGGAGTATAGATGCGAAGAAGCCTTTCAAAAGCTCAAGAATTTCATGGCTATTCTACCTACACTTACCGCCCCAATCAAAGCGAAGTGTTGTTTATGTACATCATGACCTCCTTGGCTTGTCATTGACGTGTTATTAGCGAGAAAAGGAGAAGAGGCAAATCCTATCTACTTTGTTAGCGAGGGTTCTCCGGGGCTGAGCTAAATTATCCGACATTGGAGAAGCTAATTACGGCCTTGGTCCATCTTGCGAGGCGCCTTGAAGGTACTTCAAGCTCACCCCATAACCGTACTTCTGATAAGCCAATTAGCGGATACTTTCAAAGCGGAGAAATGGGAAGGATAGCTAAATGGGCTATCGAGCTAGGAGAGCATGATATTGAATACAAGGCGGAAACTTCGGTCAAAGGGCAAATATTGGCGGACTTTTAGCGAAACACCCTCGAACGAGCATGACACAAAGGTTGTTGAAAAGAAGCGACAAAGCAATCGAAGGGTGGAAACTTTATCTTGATGGACCTCCGACTCGATGGTTCGTAGCGAGTCTCATGCTTGTTGATCCCAAGGGAAGGAGTACACTTACGCACTCCGTTTTGAATTCGACGCTTCTGAACAATGAGCGGTCTGAAGCCTTGCTAGCGGGCCTCCGTGGCCAAAGACATGGAGGTAGAAGACTTGGCTATCTTCGTTGATTCACAACTCGTGTGAATCGGATAAAAGGCTCCCTACGAGGCAAGGCAACTGTGATCAAGCAATACTGGATAAGGCCAAGGAAATGCTCGAAGGGTTCGCATCCTACAACATAGAGCATGTTCGGAGAAACCAAAACAAGAAGGCGGATGCCCTTAGCAAAATAGCATCAATGGCATTTGCTCATTTAACTAAAGTTACGGTGAAGTGTTGGCGAGATAGGTCCATCGTCCGAAAGGAAGTGTCGGCGTGATACAAGAGGAAGACTCAAATTGGATGACTCAATTAGAGTATCTAATAAGTGGTATCTTTGGGAGGATCGAAATTAGCTCGAAAGGTCCGCATCAAAGCACCACGTTATAGGATCATGGGAACTACTTATCAGAAGGTCTTTTCTTTCCCATGGCTCTGTGTGTAGGACCTAGGCAAGCCGCCAACATCATTCAAGAAGTACATGAAGGATCCTGCGGGCTTCACGCGGGACCCGCTCCGTTGTTTCTAAAATCATGAGGTCGGGTATTATTGGCCTTCGATGCACAGGGACGCCGTTGACATCATTCAGAAATGTGAAGGTTGTCAAGTTCACTCAAGGGTTCCAAGGCTACCAAAACAAGATATGACCTCTGTAACCTCTGCATGGCCCTTCAGCCAATGGGGGATAGATATTGTAGGTCCTCTGCCAGTTGCTCCAGGAGGAGTAAAGTTCTTGGTCGTAGCCATCGACTATTTCACTAAATGGGTGGAAGCAAAACCTTTGGCATCCACCACAGGAAGGCACATGGAAAAGTTCGTATGGGAGCATATTATCATCGGTTGGAATACCTCACATCATCATTTCGAGATAATGGGAAGCGATTCGCGAAAGGGGTATTCCAGTGTTTTGCGAGGCACGAATATCAAACAATCCTTCACTTAGTCTACCATCCTCAAGGTAACGGACAAGTGGAAGTTACCAATGAGAGACATCATAGAAGGAATAGAGCGAAGGTTGAGTTCTGATCATCACGGTTGGGTAGATGAACTACCTCAAGTACTTTGGGCTCACAGCGCATACAAAGTCAAGTCATGGGGAGACACCTTTTAGCTTGACATATGGCACGGAAGGCTGTCATCCGCCGGAGTAAGTGTCGAAGCAGAAAGAGTCATGAACTTTGAGGTTGCGGACAACGAAGAAGGCTCGCGACAACCTAGACCTACTCGAAGAGCGAAGGAAATAGCCTCAATCCGGAGGCTATCCATAAGCAAAAATTGAAAGATACTACAACAATCGGGTTCGGCCTTGACCTTGAAACCGAGGGAATCGTCCTTCGACTCAACAAGCAAGTAAAGGCGAGTACCGGGGTAAACTAGGACCTACATGGGAAGGGCCCTACGTTGTTAAGGAAGCATATGGCAGCGGAGCCTACAAGGTGGAAACCACGGATGGAGCGTTATTGATAGAACACGGAATGGCACTAACCTTCGTAAGTTCTACGTATGAAACTTACAATGTCTAAGGACATTTTCTATTTTGCTTTCAATCAATGTATTTGCATTCTTCTCACTTGGGAAAGAAGCATTAATGGTAGGCGTCTAGTATTCATTTCTTAAAATGATGTAATCCTCCTACCCACAATGATAATAACACATTTCCTCGAATCTCTTGTTTCGTTCAATACAACAAAGATTTGCCCACCAATCGCTTTATAAGTTTCAATGTCGAAGGGATGTACAAAGACTAAATAACATGTCTTGCTCATATGCATAACATCCATCTCAACTTCACATTAACTTTCCTATATGGCCTTAAGGTATTTTAAGCCTTTATTTGCCCAAAGGATCAAGGCGGAGTGGGTCGCGACCCTCTGTCGTGATCAAATTATCGATTGCTAATATTCTTGGTGAAGTAACTACACACAATGAGGCTATGCATCTACCATCGCCTTAGGTTGTAAAAACATTTTTACATAAGTAAAAATAAAAGAGAAGAATCACGCATGGCAAAATTCGAGCCTAGTGGCTTCATGTAGATTTATGACTAGGCTAACTAGTCTAAAAGTAGTAGTATAACGATCCAACAAAATAAAATATTGTCTTAGGCCGTAGCCTACATCACACATACCACATGTTAATTGTTTCATCGGGCATGAAGCACGGAAAGGAACATAGACAATTGTTTTAAACAGGTACATACCACCACGAGGATCAAATTACAACCACATGGTTGCCTTCATCAAACCTTGGAATGAGTGGGATCGGTAGAACACGGAGAGGGACCTTGGGTGTGGAGTCTTCTTGGAGGAAGTCGGAGGTGGGCATCCTTGGCTTCTTGGCGGCGGGTCCTCAATTGAGGCCGTTGGGTCCTTCGTCACATCTGCAAGGAAAGGGAACTCTAAAGCAGTTAATTGATTACCTACATCATCATACTCTTTTTCATAAGTTGCCCTATAGTAAGGAACTTTTTCCAGCATCACCGGGTCCCCAGTCTTGGCTATCTCCTCCAAAGTGGTACACTTACCATGGAAAATGGCAGCATTCACCACATTCCCAATGGCAATCCCTACATCATCGCTATGGTAAAGTTCCATAGCAACATAGGGGATCACCTTGGTTACCGAGTCCACCTGTCCTTCTTGACATTTTGAGACGAAGGTTTAACCCATCCACCTTTTCTCGGAGCTTGATCTCTTGGTCCGGCAACTTTGCCCTTTCTTGTTCGAGGCCTCCACACTTGGATGAAAGAACGGATATCTGCTCCTTATAACCAGCGACCATTGAGCCTTGACGGTTAACTGCGCATTCGACCTCGCTCGTTGCCGGTGACCTTTGAGCTTTTCATTCTCGGCTCTACGAGATCTTGCACCAAGGGTTCTTGTCAAAATCCTCAAGGCATCTTCACACTTCTTCTCCAGTGCATACTTTTGATCCTAGCCTTCTCCTTCTCGGCATAACATCCATTTCTTCTCGAGCTTTTGAGGCAAGCCGGGCGGTTCCTTGTCCTAGCATTGGTGATTGTCTAGCATGCCTTTGGCGGATATAGCTTTTGTCATGAAGGTCGTGAGCCTTTCTATGGACATGTTATCCATCACCCCTTCCACTTGGGTGGGATTACATTACTCACGAGTTGGTGACAAGATAGGGAGAAGGAAGTTCTTTCGTGTCGAAGTCCTGCGGCATATATAAATGTGTTAACATATTATTCTTGGTATTTAATTTTTTGTTCTGGTATGAAACATTACCATGAATATCATCACCGTTGGGCCTTCGATGGTGGAAATACCACGACCTTACCAGGGCACTCTTTTGCTTGGGTAGTTCGAGAGGAGGAGTAGGTAGGATAAGCTTCCTCTTAGAATCGGACTTCACGACTTTTAGCTTTGCCACCTTTCACCTTGGACCCTCTCACCTATCTTGGGAGGGTCCTCGATGGCCAACTGTCCTTCGGAGGCGGTTCGTCGAGTCAACAACATTCTCCACAAGTTGATCTTCCACATCTATGGGTTCCTTTGATGGAGGAGCGGATGATCTGAGGTTCGATGGGTTGGGCTTCCACATCATTGTTGTTTATGGACGATGGGGGCCAGCGCCATAACTTGTCTCTTGGGGATTCTTTGGAAGGAAGCTTACTTCCTTTGCACCACCACCACCACAAAGTTCTGAGCGACATCTACTGCACAAAGAAGCAAATAAGATAAATATCGGAAAGATAAGTTTTTATTTTTATTTTAATCAAAAAGTACATACTTTCTCCATCACAAATAATCTCGGTACCAAGGAGACCCTCCCATCTTTCGACAATGCCGACCATGAAGAGGATTGGCTCGGGGAATGTTTGGCGGTCGGTGGATGGCGAGCCAAACGTTGATACAAAGGGTTTCTTCTCACGGTATAGGGTAATGGATCGTTGAACCTTTTTCATCATATTGAAATTTTGGGTTTAACAATGCGAGTATCTTGGGAGGGATAATGGTGTTTTGGATATAAAAGAATTTGCCTTTCCAGTTCCTTATGTTCGTAAAGGCCTATCTATCGAAATGGGCACATCCTCTCACCCCTTTGGCCAAGGTCAACCAATCTCCTCCGGATATAGATTGAGAAAACCCTAAGCACGGTCAAGGATGGTTCGAACCCATAAGCTTTGCACATCACGATGAATGTCGTAAGCTTGGCTAGGCCAAAGGGTTGAACCTAGAAATGTGTACCTCATAATCTGGGAGGAATTCTAAAATCATAGGGTGCAAGGGTATCCTAAGATTGGAGGTGGTGAATGCATGGGTATCTGAGGCCTACATAATTTTCAGGGCATCAAATATCCCTTGACTTTTACTAGGTAGCATGATTTTATGTTCCTTTGGAATTGGGTAATCGGCGAGGCAGCTTTAAGCTCCTCCTTGTTAATGTGCAACCTTGTTGCTTTATTACAAACTTTTATTGGTTGACATTGATTCTTCTAAAGAACACAATAATGTACTTGAAATCTGAGAAGAAGGAGCACTTTACCTTGTTTGATCGAAGGCTTGATCGGAAGAGGTTTTAGTAGGTGAAAAAACTTGGGCGAAGTTAAAGTTATGTTAGGGTTTTGTTTTCAAATTTATATACCCTACATATAATAAATCTTGGCCCTACGCGTGTCACAATTATCTCCTTATCGCGGTTTCAAAACTAGTTTAAATTTTGAAAGGACGTTTACTTTTACCGAGGATAAGGGTGGTTAGAATAATTGTTGGCATTAATTACGGTCAGCGGATGCAAGACTTTTCACCTTCGTTCGTTTTTGTGACGAAGAGGTAGTTTTGTCTCTGTTTACGAGTCGTAAGCAATATTTCTTGTTCGTACATATCACTTTCATTGGGGGCTTGATGGCGTACCCTCCGATCGGTCGAAGGACCCCCTTGACCTCGATCGAAATTACATTACGAAGACCCAAGTCTTTCTTCATAAGTCATTGGTGGCGTAAAACCATTCATCATTGACATGGTTACCGGTTGGGAATCCATGACCGAAGGCCTATGCCCTTCGGTGTCTTCCTTGAAGATGCCAAGACAAATAAGAACCTTGACTTGGTCTTCCCCACGTTCCCACTATGTCCTTAGCTTCCCGCCAAGTCCGAGATAGTGGGGATGAAGCCTAGCGGTTACCACAAATCGGGGGCCCCGTGATCTCCTAAGCGTGTGCTAACACTCTCCAAGCTATTTTCATCACCTATAAATAGGTTGGACGAGTCATTCAATGGTATGTTCACTCAACACAACATTTCACATACATCATATTATTTACAACTCATATCACATACTTACTCTCACATGGGAGGTGGTTCGCGAGGCCCAACCCTGCGCAATCACTAACGAAGTGTCTACTATTTCTTATTGCGATTGACTACAAGTTTGGCGCAAGCATATCACCCTCATACCCTTGATCATCATCGAAGGCACAGTCGTCTGAATTATTGTACAATCTCACAAACCGAAGAAGGTTAGGGATGGCTTGGCTTATAGGTTGAAGGCGATACATGAAGGCATTGGGTCTCCAAAGCGATGGAATTCTCGGGAAAGGCGGGATGTAAAGAGGATCATCACTCGGATCGATGAAAGGTTGTGCTGAAGGACGATTCGAACTACGGAGATCTTTGTAGGTGGTCGTCGAGATTACTCTCACGGCTATCAGCATACATTCGCATTCTGGAGATATTCTTTGGACTACCCGGTACCCCTTAAACTGTTTCAATTTCATACTAATTTAGATGTGTGATTATTTAATGACGATGGCTTGTGCACACATAACGATGTTTAACCCGTTCTTGTAATGAAAGGACCACGTGGTGCGCTTGATTGCCACAATCCTATAAAAGGAGCGAAAGCTTCTTACTTTTGAGTAAAACCTATCAAACCTTTCAATTTTCAAAG
Organism: Chrysanthemum lavandulifolium; assembly: GCA_022545495.1. NCBI lineage: Eukaryota > Viridiplantae > Streptophyta > Magnoliopsida > Asterales > Asteraceae > Chrysanthemum > Chrysanthemum lavandulifolium. The sequence continues at coordinate 225,717,297 of CM040242.1, read as the reverse complement.
GTTTTACTCAAAGAAACAAGTAATTCCCCTTACGTTTTCAAAACCTCAAAAGTTAGTATTACTTGTTGAGGGGAGTATTGCTAAAAACTTTGTTCACAAAATTGTTCTTTGTGATAATCTTCCCATAAAACTTGAAATGGTCATATTTATTATCAAAGCGTTATCAAAATAACATTTATATGCCATTTTGAGGGGAGAAAATTAGTGTGATAAGAAATATGTTGATTTGCTCTTGAATAAATCGTGTGAAAGACTTAACCCATGAATTGACGAGATCTCGAAACAGTCATACATTGAAAAGATTTGTCTTCAAAGACTTATCCAAGTAAATTGTACCTATTCGAGAAGCTCTTGATAGACATGAACACGCGGGTTTGACAACCTTTCGAGGTTTGTCCACACCTTCAAGTAGTTATTAGAGCTAGTTGTCACCTAAAAGGCGACAATCTAACTCTTTAACTATACAACGTAACCGTGTCCCTCGTGGAATTGTCTATCTTGAGTCGATCAATTCAAAAGTGTGCTCTTCTCTCCACCGCAGTTTACGTCTAAACACTTAAGCACGTGTGGAGGGGAGTATTTATGCAAATGATCAAACTCTTATAGTGGTACAAAATGTTTTTAATCATAACCACTTTGAGAGATTTTCATGAAAATGGTTTTATGGCAACATAGGTTAGTCATGGAGTTATAAGGTGACTAAGGTTAGGAATAACAGTCCTATGATCCGCCAAAGCGGAGGGATCTACCCAAGGACATCACAAATATTTAGTACTTAGAAGTCCTTAGGTATGATTATATGTTGGGATATGAAAGTCTTGAAAATATCAAAGTCATCAAGATATGGAAATCTTAGTACGCAGAAATCTTGGAAGAAGTCAAAGAGTCAAAGCTTGCTAAAGACAAAGTCAAAATCTTGCAAGATGGAGTCAAAATCTTGCTAGAACAAAAGAACTGTATATTCGTTTATGGAATGTATTGTATTCCATGCTTAGATTACTTGTCGTACAAGGTTATCAATTGTAAACCGACTAAGTTTCCTTGAGCCTATAAAAGGACTCCTAGATTGGCATTAGAGTGCGATTTAGGAAAAGAGTTTTAGAGTTTACGAATTAGTGTTTTAGAGAAAAGTTCGATTATCTTAGAGTTGTATTAGAGTATCTCGCATAATAAGCGATTTAGAGTTTATAATAAAGTTATTCTTCTTAGCTTTGTTAAGTAAATTCCATGTACTTGATAAAGATTGCTCGGTGTTTCTTTGTTAATAACTTAGGATTTATCCGAGGTTATTAAACCTTAACAAGCTAGTTAAGTTAGTTTGATTAAAGTATGTCGATCCAACAAGTGGTATCGAGCTTGTGTGGAAACTCGACTAGGAAGAAACCCTACTTCAAACAATATTCAAGATGTCGACCAAGTTGCACCACCACCCTCAATCACCTCCTCGTAATTCCAATAATCAAGAAGGAGAATATGATCTACGGTGCATGAAGATGAGGCGAAGATATTGCCATTATGACCATGCTTTATGGAATGTAATTGTGAATGGGAATGAAGTAGTTTGCATCCCATTGTTGTTCTGGACAACCCATCGCACCAAAGGCGGTCTTACCAAGAAGAACCCTAAGGAATCAAAAGAAGGCTCTAAACATTCTCTTGTGCGCCATTCCGGATGGTCATCTTCTCAAGTTTCATGATGCTAAAGATGCTAAGCGACTCACGAAACTCTCAAGACCAGATTTGAGGAATGAAGCCTTTAAGAAGATGCACGAAACTTCTTTGAAACAACAGTTTGAAACTTTCACGAGGGAGAAAGAGAGTCTTGATGTCGCATATGATAGGTTTGAGAATCTCCTCAACATGTTGGAGTTATACAAGGCACAAGTATCGGTTGAGGATGCTAATTTGAAGTTTCTAAGGAGTTTGCCATCTACATGGCATGTGATTGCTACTATGATCGAGGAGGACAACAAGGATTGGATGTTATGGACTTTGATGATCTCTATCATCAATCGAAGGTGTATGAACATGAGATGAGTGGTCAACCAAATTCCAAATCTCATAGTATTGCTTTTCTATCATACGAAAGAAGAACAAGACTTCAAAAGTCTTGCTTCTCCTTAAAATCTTGTTTCTCAAAGTCTTTGCATTTACAATCCTCATCATATGCTCGTGAGCCCCACCATCTACCACTTTGCACTCGATGAAGGTGTGCTCCTTCTTTGCACAACAAGCAAGCTTACCCGTCACTTATGAAGAGGATCTAGCATGATTGAAGAAGATGCACTTGAAGAAATTGATATCGGTGGCAAGTTGCTATGATCCTTGCAAGGATCAAAAAGTACATGAAGAAGACAGGGCAAAAGTATTGATTTCAAACCAAAACAAGGAATAACTTTTGACAAATCTAAAATTGAATGCTTCAATTGTCAAAAGATCGGTCACTTTGCAAGGGAGTGCGTTTGCTAAGTATCAAGCAAACAAAACTTAAGAAGCCTAAACTTGAGCTCAAAGAAATTCCAATAAGCGAAACAAAGGCTTTGGTTGCTCGAGAGAAGTTATCGAAGTTGACCGGAGTGAAGAATTTGATGATGAACCGGTGACTTCTTGTATGGTAGCGGTGGAAGATGCGGTTGAAGACACAATGGAAGCATTGACCGAGCACCGCTTTTGATGAAGAATCGAACATGCCGCTTTGGAATCGATGATGGCTTTGGAGGATTTGATTGGAGCAAAGAAAGTGAAGATGATCTGTTCTTCTTGCTATGGTGGCAACTTCACCAACTCGCCTCCTATCTACGAGGTATGCTCAAACTGTTATGAGTTTTATCTAAAACCGCTTAACAATTATGTGATTGAAAGAGATAATTGTATTAGGGCTAGGTCCGAGGTAGCAGGTTATCAAATCACTTTAGAGTCTATAGAAGCTAAAATCATAACACATGAAAATAATGAAATGGCTTGAATAAAAGTATGAACAACAGGATTACCGGTTAAAACTTAGTGAATGGAAACTAAAGCGTAAAATTGCTGAAATTGAGAAATTAACTAAGGAAAGAGATGATTTGTTAGCTAAGTTTGTTTGCTTGGGGAGAGTCTGCTTGTCCCATGTTGCTTATGTTGAAAAAGCAGAGAAGGGCTTACATTAGAACAGGCTTAGGATTTGGAATGGATTTTAGTAACATAGATGAAAACCAACCTAGTGATCGGGATGATGGTGTTTTTGAGGACATAACCACTAGTGATGATGAACTCATTAACTATGTAGATACATCTAGTAATGAGGGATCAATAAGTGAACCACCTCTGAATATAAAAATACAATGGTTATCATGTCGTTCCCCATCCATTAATCATCAACCCTCTAGGCACGATGTTTCTCGTTATGGTGTAGATAGTCTAGAGTTTAGGAAGAAGCTTGTTGCTCAATCTAGTCCGAGAAACCCAAAGAAACTGTTTAAAATCTTGTTCAAAATCAAGCAAAACCTTTAAACCAAAGTCTTGCTCAACAAGCGATACCTTCGCAAAATCTTTTCAAAACAGTCTTTGCTAAACCTTTTTGGGATAATTTTGGTCAAAGCAGTTTTATCGGTCATCAAAAGACAAAATAATTTTGGGCATAGACATAGAAGAAATCACTTTGGTCATATGGGTTTAAATCATGTTTTGTGTGTTCTGATCCTACTCACTTAATCAAAGATTGTGACAAACACTCGAATATCTAAGCAAGTTTTCAAGGAATAAATTTACCAACCGAAACCTAGAGAGCACAAACCAGCTTTGGACTAATTCAAATAGAGTTAATCACGTAAACTTCTCACCGGATCATAGGTACCCACACGGAGAAGACCTTCAAGATCTCACGGTGCTTTCCAAAGTGCTTTAAACAAGGTATCGATAACCCTACTTGGAATAGGAATCCTAGGAGATCTCACTATCAACCTAGAAGGTATCACAATTCATATGGGGATCTAGATCACGGAACCACATTAAAGCGAATGGATTAAAATGGAAAGTACTTTGCGAGACATACGATCGTTCAACAAAAAGTGAATCGATGTTTTTGTGATACAAGAAAAGGAGAATGAACTTGCAAAAGAGAGTTTTGTTCAAAACCACATGTTTTGAATAACAAGATAATCTTTGGATCATGCTTTAGAAAGCATGGAGATTATATACTCAAAGAATGTGAGTATGTTACCCCACAAGGGGAACACAAGTCGATGTGGCTTGGGTTCCTCAAAGCAACTAACTCTTTCATCTTATTAGACAGGGCAACCCAGAAGAGGAGCTTAAAGATCATTTTATTGTTATTGGTGGTTGTTCTGTTAGCATGACAGGAGACATGGAGATTCTGTCAGATTTGAAGGCATATTAGTTAGTGAGCTACATTTGAGGGGAGGACTATAAGGTGTTAGTATAGTCATGTGTATTGATTGAGGGGAGGATTCTTGTTTATACTTAGTTTCTATGAAAGAATTTGGCAAAGCTTGTTTTTCTGAAAGTCTTGCTTGGGAGAATCTTGCTTATGTGGAAAATCTTGTTTGTCGTATTAAAGCACTTGTTCCAACGGTAATATTGATGGGTAGTTGATAGTAACGGTAACTTTGTTATTTAGGGTGTGATTTTCAAATCCCACTATAAATAACTACTTCGATTTTCCTCTCATATTATTACTTTACATCTTTTCCATACTTATCTCCCAATCACCATCTCTTTATTATTCGATCAAAATCTTTATTGTGCTCACTTATTCAATAATGGTGAATCGTTTAACTGCTTTCAAAGCAAAATATGGTGGCTAATTTGGACAAGACCGAGGCGAATGTGGCTTTTATGATATTATTGATTATCTTCTTGGATCGCCTATTAGTTATGCTCTTTAGTTGAACGGATGTTATTGAACCGTGGATTCAAGAATTTTGGGCCAATGCTAGGGATAATATGGAGGAGGATGAATATTATATTAGATCAACGATTCTTTGGACGGTCATCAAGATTACGAAGCCTCTATTCGAGAAGATTTATTATTTGATGATGAAGATGGGGCTATTCGATTTGACAAGCAAGCGATTTGGGATACTTTTAGGAATCTTGGTTATGAAGGATCTTTGATGAGCAAACATTCAAGAAAGCATTATCTCAGTCCTCAATGGAAGTTCTTGATTCATGTCTTGCTCCATTGCCTAAGTTCTAAAAGTACTTCTTGGGAGCATTTTGGGTCGAATATAGCATCTGCGGTGGTTGGTTTAGCTATGAATGTAATGTTTAATTTTTCAAGGCTTATTTTGGATGGGATGCTATCACATATATCCTCGGGTCAAAATGGTTGATGTACCCCGTGTTTATGCGGGTTTTCTTAAACAAGCAATTGGGCGATGTTCCAAAACACGTTGCTTTGTTACACCATTATTGTACAACAAGCCAAAATTTATACATTCATGGCTAGGCGAGTGATTTGTTCGGTGGAGACATTCCATTAACTACTACAATGATGGAAGTTGTTCAAGCTATACGAGATGCACCGGAGAGGATGAAGAAGGTGAAGGTATTGATTCAAGACAAGGTCTTGCTTCACAAAGTGCCTCACAAGTCTTGCATCTGCAATCTTGCTTCTATTGTAGGTCTTGCATCTTTCTGGGGTAATGTTTCTCCAAGTCACGAGGTTCAAGCAGATTGAGAGAACACCTACTCGATCTCCTCAACGTTACATTCTGTTTGCAGGAACATTCACATCTTCAATTGATGATCATACTATACCTCGTGAAGGTTTGACTTTGGATAATTATGCTTTGACAACGAGCTAGTTCGGTTGAACAAGACCGTTGAGAGTCAAGCTAAATCACTTAGGAAGTTGAGGCGTAAGTATATGGTTGAAGAATTTTATTAAACCCTATATTCAAGGATTCAACTTATGGGTTAAGGAGGAAAACAAACGTCGTAAACAACTTGAAAGGAATTAAGGCGACAAAGGTTTCTAAATCATCTTCCGTCAACTTGGGAGGAATTGAGAAAAGGAAAATTTGAAAGAAGATGTTACAAAGAAGAAAGAATCGTAAATCTTGCGAGAAAAGATTATTTGGATTAGAAACAAGAAGAAGAAGTGCAAGTTCAAGGTGCGATGATCAAGGTCTTGAACATCAAAGTCTTGATCTTCATGATACATCTAGGCAAGAAGTAATAACACCAATAACTCCAAGGGTATTGAATTTTGAAGAGAAGATGGTCCTTCTACAAGCTGTTATAGAAGAAGAGGAGGAAGCTACATTCAAACCTATTAGATTATGCGGTGATGATGAATTAATTGCTACAATGTTAGATTTGTCACAACCAAGAGGAGGAGTTACTATTAAAGATGTATAAGAAGAAGAATAACCAAGAGCTTCTCAACCAACAATTGATCCTAAAGACAAAGGAAAGGTATTCGGTTGAAACTAAGAAAAAGAAACTCACTTTGGCGGAACTTAGAGCAATTGAAGTTGCTAGGAATGAAGCTGCAACGAAAAGTTCAAGAAGAGTTAGATGCTAAAGATAGAGAAGAACAAGAAGCTCAAGAAGCTAAAAATAGAGAAGCGACTCAAAAGGTGCAAGATGAATTAAATCTTGAAGCTACGAACCATTACGGTCTCTACACTGTTAGATATATGTCAAGAAGACCTAATTTAGCTAAAGAAAGGAATGCAATGATGGCATATTTAAAAGCGAGGTTATAAAGGACTGAAGCTAAATTATGTTGATATGAAAAGACTCTATGATGTCAAAGCAGAAGCTTATAAGAGTGTTCTTGATATTAAAGACTTTGAGAAGAAGCTTATTGAATTTGAAGTGAAAGGAAGAAAAGCTTAAAGAGAAAAAGAAAAAGCGAGTTCTGAGATGTTCATTTTTCAAAGAAAGAAAAGTTGAATTAAGATCCGAGACTAGTGATGAATTGAAGAATTATCTCGAGTGGTAGATTTTGATTATACAAAGGAAGATGATGACATGAAGATGAACGGATCAAAGATTAGTGTTTTCAAAGTTGTGAAATCTAAGAATGGAGATTACATGGTTTTCATAAAGAAGATGAAAGCTTCAAAGTTTTCAAAAGGCTATGGGATATCTTGCACATTATAGATAGAGTAGACCTATTCTACTTGTATCATGTTGTGAAGACTTATTTTGATGATAATCCATTAGAAGGGATTGGTTTGGTTTTACATGGTGATCTCATAACTATGTGGGAAGCGAAGAAGAAACCGATGATATCCGGAAGATTCAAGAAAGTTGGGAAATAGTTTCTTTGGAGATTAGAAAATGGAACAATGATACACATGTTTGCGAAAGAAGATACCCTCTTCAAGTTGAGCTCATGAGAAGAATGCTAGAGCATGGATTGGAAGTAGAAGAGGCTAATGAAGCCTTGCATGGTTATCAATTTGTTTATAAACCGGACTACCATTCTTGAGAATGATCTATAACCGGTATGAATTTTATTTGAATAAATACTTTTTGATATATCGATTACTTTTATTCAAAATCTTGCGATCGAACGATACTTTCATCAAAGTATCTTGTTCTTTGAACTAAACCAGTTAAATGAATTTTAGAAGAAACCTTTTTGCTAAGTAATAAATATTTTGAAATAAAGGTTGAATAAATGGTTTTGTGATGATAACATCAATAGGTTATCAATCCACCATGGTTACAAAAGGATTGACTAATCCATGAGCAAACGGCTCGGTAAAGATATATCAAATCCGTTTTTAGTTGACAACTTGCTAATAAGTTGGATGGTCATCAACTCACCATATCGATAATGTGAAGAGTTGGCTAGTCCACAAGAAAATGGCTTGTGGTAAAGGTGGAAAAACCATTATTGGTAATTAGTTCACCATTAGATAGAAGAACTAACTAGTCGGAAGGGTACAACTTTTGGTAAAGACAAATCAAATATGTTGATAGTCGGTGGTTTGCTAAAATCATATGGTTATCAATGTACCATGGTCTTACACACCAAAACATTTGGCTACTCGGAGATAATGGCTTTGGTAAAGAGATCTAAATCCATTATTTTTCAATGATTCACTTGGAAGTGATGAGAATAGTATGCAACTTAAACCGAATTAATGTACAATTTGTCATATGTTGTTGTGTTCTTTGAAAAGATGGAGGTTCTTGGATCTCACGTGAAAAGAACAATTCTAAGAGATACTTTGACAAGCACGGATATTCTTGAGATACAATCTAAAGATTAAGAAACAATCCGTTTTAAAGATGAAGTCATTAAAGATATATTCACAAAGAACTTGAAGTCGAGCAAGTAGAATTCAAGTTAGAGGAGGATTGTTGGGATATGAAAGTGCTAAAGATATCAAAATCTTGAAGATATGGAAATCTGTAAGTACGCAAATCTTGGAAGAAGTCAAAGAGTCAAAGTCTTGCTAAAGACAAAGTCAAAGTACTACAAGATGGAGTCAAAATCTTGCTAGAACAAAAGAAGCTGTTATATTCGTTTATGGAATGTATTGTATTCCATGTTTAGATTACTTGTCGTACAAGGTTATCAATTGTAAACCGACTAGGATTTCCTTGAGCCTATAAAAGGACTCCTAGATTGGCATTAGAGGTACGATTTCGGAAAAGAGTTTTAGAGTTTACAATTAGTGTTTTAGAGAAAAGTTCGATTATCTTAGAGTTGTATTAGAGTATCTGCATAATAAGTGATTTAGAGTTTATAATAAAGTTATTCCTCTTAGCTTTGTTAAGTAAATTCCGTACTTGATAAAGATTGCTCGGTGTTTCTTTGTTAATAACTTAGGATTTATCCGAGGTTATTAAACCTTAACAAGCTAGTTAAGTTAGTTTGATTAAAGTATATCGATCCAACATTATAAAAAGGAGAAAATGAGAATCGGAGAAAGATGGAGTTGAAGAATTAAAAGAAAAGCAAAGAAAAGGGTGAAAAGAAATAGCCTCCAGTTATTCAACTTAGGGCGACACGGGTTCAATTCATATACTACTTGGTCGTCACTAGATGACAACGGTATTGAAGATAAAAGTCGTCATGGACCCAATGACGCATGCACTAAACCTTCTTAGCCACTCAAGTTTCTCCCAATAGAAGCGTGTTTCATTCTCACGGGGAACCCTCGTAAACAATCGGCTTTCTCTTGAGATTGCTAGTATTGAAGAAGGAGACCCTCTCCCTAGTCTCCGCTCGGGAAAACTAAAGTGCACTATTGAGTCTAGAGCCACAAGATTCATCAAAAGATCTCTTAGGTACACTTGACAACTCATCGCTTGTCGTTCAACAAAAAGAACGCAAGTGATATATTATCGTGTCCTTCACGCATCTTAGCAATACTGTCGAGAACATTTATGAGAGGTTCACATATGTGATCCTCGATGATTGAATGGAAACTCTGCCGCGTGGTCAACATCAAACGACCACAAAGAAGTCACTTTGGTAACTCCCGTGGATTACACTTAGTGTGTCTCAAACGGTCTCGATCGTGGTGATGCTTCGATGTAGCTCGTGACTCATCCGAGCTGTAGGTGTGCTTCGATTACATCGTGTTATCTCACTTGTGGGACTCCAGTTCGAGAACGGCCTTTGTGAGAATTAGAGACGTGTTTTCACACTATCTTGTTAACACCCTCAAAATTCAAACTTGTAAGTGCGAAATCCGCTTATTACTAACCGTGTGTATGTTTTTTCTTCTTATGGAAGCTTTGGAGCGGACTAATCGTGCGATTCTTCACATGCTCATACCAACATCATCACTAATGCAAGTTCTCTCAAAAGGCAACACAAAGTCGAATAATTCTTCGTCAAGTCAAAGAATCTACAAAGTTTAAAGACTAAGAGAACTTCATCGATCTTGTAATCCAACGTTAAAGAGCGTGTGAGCATGTTGAAGAAAGGCGTGGACACCTGAGCAACGAAGCGGACACGATGCGAGACTACTACAACATACTATCACTATCATCACAAAGAACAAAGAACTAAAGAACAAAGTAATCAAAAGACGTCAAATCGAAATACTTCAAAAGTTACAAGATCCCTACACCGGGAGATTGTTCAAATCAAGACACTTCTTCTCACAAGAAAGAAGAATGTCGAAGACGCCAAAGCTACTATTACATCAACACCTACATCGTTTATCACTCTATCATTCATCAATAACACTTGGGGAGATTGTTGGAATCACTCCTAAACTATATTTCAAGTGTTAGTGATTCATATGTAATAGTTATCTTAATATGGCTTTTATGTTAGTAATCAAGGCTAGGCTTATGTAGAAAGCCCATAAGCCTAGGCCAAGCCCAATAAGTAAAAGGATGGGAACTTGGAGTGTTGCCCTAGTTCCCTCTTATAAATACTCTTGTATAACCCTCACTTGAGGGTTGGTTGTTCAATTCATTTCACTTCATACGCATAACTCTTCTTATTTCATACGCATAAGTGTTGTGTCTTGTTCATCCTATCCTTTCTCTTCTCTATTTCTTATATTGATGCGTGTGTTACTAATATGGTGACCTAACATAAAGCTTGCTCGTTGAAAAGGAAGTCTTTCGACCCCGAACTCACGCATCAAGTTTTTGGCGCCACTGCCGGGGAATAGAATAGCTAGTTAGGTTTCTATCTCGATTAGGTTTACTCGCTTGATTCCTAATTCTCTATATGGGGCCAAGCTAGTAATTGGCTTGAGCATCTTCCCATAGGATCCATCTCAAGTTGGGATGATCTTACCACCCTTTTTCTCGCCCAATTTTTCCCACCCGGGAGAACCACTAAGCTTAGAAATGATATCTTGATGTTCCAACAACGTCAAGGTGAAACCCTTTATGAGGCGGGGACTCGATTCAAAGACTTACTCCACAAAGTCCCTCACCATGGCATTGATATTTGGCTCCAAGTCCAAATATTCTATGATCATGTCAATGTCCCCACAAAGAAAACCATTGACCAAGCGGCCGGTGGTAAGCTTAGTGAATTAACCACGGAAGAATCATGGGGCACTATAGAGGACCTTGCCCTCTATGACAACGAATGTTGGAATGACCCCCATGAGTTGCCTAAAACCGTTAAGGCAATATCCTTTCCTTCAATCGACTCATAACCTTCCAATCGAGGATGCTCGAACTTGAAGATCAAGTCAAATTCTAATGAGTTCCTACGAAGCTTCTAAACCTTCACGCCAGTGAACAAAATCATTTCCTCTTGTGAGTTATGTAGTGGTCCCTATGACACTCGTGATTGCACAAAACTCCCCGAACAAGCTTTTGCGGACTACTCTCCACTGCACCGATGGAGCGGGAGAAAAGTGGTACACTTTCAAACCCGAGCAAAACAACATAGGAAATTCCTATAACCCTTCGTGGAAGAATCACCCTAACTTTAGGTGGAGCCAAAACTCAAACCCGCTTCAAAACAACTCTTCCACTCCACCTAATAGGTTCCAACCAAATAGTTCATCTTCAAACCGTACTCCTTACAACAACCCTTCCAACACTAGTAATCCCAATAATCTTTGGGGATGGTATCTAACTTTATGTCATCTCGAAGCTCGGTTATCTAAACTTGAAGCCGATTTCAAATGACAACAAGGCGAGATGACAAATAAGCTTGACACCTCTTGAAAGTCTTCAATGACCGAAGTTATAGGAGCACTCCCAAGTGACACCATCAAGAACCCAAAAGTAAATTAGATTTAATCAAATCAATGTTCTTGTTCATTGAGGAAAGCGATATCCATGCCCCTCACACCCGTAAGTCCACTCGGTTAACACCATCAAACATGTTTCAAGTAAACCACCCTAAAAGACCAAAAACCTAAGTTAATGGTCCATCCAAATCTTGAAACACCAATCATCCAAGAACTTGGATCTACTCTAGAAGAGGAATTTAAGGATCTTTACCAAGAAAAACCGGTTCTTGAAGTCTTGACTCATGCGCCCTACTATCATGCTTTGAAAGACAAATATGAGCAAAGACTAAAATTGGGAAACGTGGGTCCTCGCTTGTGCAAAACAATTTACCTAAGAAGTTAAATGATCTCGGCTTATTCATTCTTTCGTGTAGCATTGGAAATTACAAGTCTTTCGACACATTAGCCGGCCTAGGATCAAGCATCAACCTTATTTTGTTGTCCCTCCATAAAAGCCTTAACCTAGGAAAGTTAGAACCAATAGAAACCATCATAGGTTTAGCGGATGGAAGTTTTGTATATCTGGTGGGGATAATGAAGGACATGGTAGTACACATAGGACAATTGACTCTTTTGGCGGATTTCCATGTACTAGACATGACTAGTGATACCACATGTCCATTATTGGTTGGAAGAGGATTCTTAGCCACCGCTAGTGCCATAATCGATTGTAAGATGTCCAAAATAGTGGTACGAGAAGGGAGTGCTAGGTCAATCTATGATGTCAAGAAGCATTCCTATGATAATGAGGGTGAACAAACACCTCATGAGATCACTTTAGATAGGAGACCATCTAGATATGGACCTTGTACCAATAGAGATTTTATAGGCCCTAACGAACGTTCTATCTAGAAGAGGCATTCATGAATAACACATGCGACTTAGAGCAATAATTAGCTAAGGACATTGAAGTGAATACATTTGAGGATACTTTAGTGTTTAGGAGGATGACTGAATTCCTAGAAACCTTGCCTATTAATTTTTTCATGAATAGATGGAAAGCTGAGAGTAATAAGCCTAAGCATAAGTGGAATTGGGATAAGACACCTAGTGATGGGAATGAAGAATGGCACATTAGGATGACGATCTATGATCCCAATAGTGAGAAGTTTGAAAAGGCTTACCGGACTAAGCGTACTAGTAGGAAATTAAAAGAGAAGTTCGATCCCACCGATGTCCTTAAGGATGAACTCACTTACCTAGGTATGTAGGGTATGACTTCTAGTCTAGCTAAAAGACTCATAAATAAAGAAAAGCGCTTCTTGGGAGGAAACCCATGTTTATTTGTTTGCTTGTTTGTTTTTCATTCTTATTTGTGTGTTTATATATATCTTTCTCAGTATTAGCTAATTCTCATGTTTATTTTGTGAAAATGCTTTATTTTGTTTTTAACTTCGTCTTAATTGCATATAAAGGTATTTTACAAAAAGATAAGTGTAGGGAAGATCACATGTATTTTTAGAACTATTATGAACATGAGATTAACAATAATTGAAATTGTATATATATGTGTGTTTGTTAGAGTCAAATGCTTGTATCGAGTCATAATGGATGTTTTGCAGGAACTTTTCTAGGTTTTTAAAGAAGTATTTTTTCCAGAATTTTTTCTGGTAAACGCATCGGACTCTTTCTATCAGGAAAACCTGACGGCGTCGGGATTAAAACCCGAAGGCGTCAGGAAATATATAAACATATTCCAAATTTTCGTTTTATGTCTTGTAATTTTTGGAAGTTTCCAATTCTTAAATTTCCAAGAATCTGCAAATATCCATGTCACAAGCATTATATATTTACATGCTTTCTAGTGTAGTTTTGTTTTTATATAGTTTATTCACTGCTTTACGCGAGGTTTCTTTTTTTTTTTATAAAGTGTGCGGGTGATATTAGATAATGTGAAAACGTAGGGGGGGGGTGAATACGTTTCCGTTTCAAACTTAAAACTTTTGTATCAAATATAGTATAAACCATTGCATTTGCTAATCTCGACGCGAGGATGCATTTAACGCATTACGGCATGTAAGGCCAACCCCTTAATATCACATAAGATTCCGCAAGATTAATGGTTCATTATAAATCAAGTTTCACCATTATTAGTCCGGTTGCTTTTTCTTGATCAAGCGTGTCATAATATGTAAAGTGTTAAATATAGTTTATGACTATATGAAAGACCAAGTATGTATCACAAACATAGACATCAACCACATAGAAAATAAACAATGTAATGCAAGAATAAAAGTAAAGCGATAAGTAAAAGGATAGACAAACCAACACGAGGATTTATAGTGGTTCGGCTACAAGGACACCTTCCTTGCCCTACTCCACTCCCCGAGTCACCTACTCGAGAGTTGCTTCACTACACGACACCAACTCCTTATGGCGGAGAAGCCTTCACAACGTCGCTTACACTTTTCCGGTACTAAGCTAAACACCGAGTTCTTCCACGGTAGAACCAAACCTATCACAACGTCGCCTACCCTTTATCCGGTACTAGGCTAGATACCGAGTTCCATTACAAAGGAGGAACTACTACCCAACACTACACCAACAACTAACCCCAAAGGAGATCTACTCCTTATGACAATATCAACAAGGATGACAATATCCTTGTGACCCAATACTAATCTATCTTGTACATCGAATCACACCATATCGAATGTACACCTTAGGCACCTTTCACTAATGCCTTTGACTCGATCTCTAGGCACCCTTCACTAATGCCTTGTGACTTGACTTCTAGGCACCCGTTATGTTTTGTGGCCCAACATAACAAACCTTGTGTTTTATGGCACAAACACATAAACCATCTAGTCTAGTCATAGATGTACGACACATCCATGATACCCGTTATGTTTTGTGGCCCAACATAACAAACCTTGTGTTTTATGGCACAAACACATAAACCATCTAGTCTAGTCATAGATACAAGAATATGATACTAGACAATATCCAAGACAATATGTCTAATGGATATGAAGTCCTAAACTAAACATCAAGAACACAAAGCATGATGTAGTTAGTCTTCTATGAATTAAGATGACAAGTTTCCCAAGCTTTTTGTAGAAGATCTCCATGTGCTTGTATGCTTGTGATGGGTGATCACTTCAGTGGGTAAAGATGCAAGATCTCTAAGCTTGCTTTGGAGGATCACTTCGGGAGTATGCTTACAACAAATGAAAGTTAGAATCATTATGATCATATGATTTGAGGGTGGTTTACATGTTTCCTAATGATCTAAATATCCTAGAAATGGTGGAGAGAAACTATGTGTGAAGGTGTGAAGAAATGGTAAGAAGTGGCTTGCTATTTATAGGCAAAAAGGCCAAAACCATGTTCTGCCCCAAGGATCCCTCCTGAGGATCCGCCCTTGTAATTCCAAGGGATCCGTGGGACATTTGAGGATCCGTGCACGCTCCTCTTTACCCATAGTTTATGGGTTAAAACCATGGGCTATGGGTCATGGTTTTGAGTGCCCACCAAGGTACAATGTATCTAGACATTGGGTATGGGTCTTGGGTCATGGGTCATGGGTTTTACCCAACACATTTACTTATGTTTATGTATTTTATAAAGTGTTTAACTAAGCATGTTTAATGGTTTGTTAGGGGTTTGATCATAACGCAACATAACAAACATGTACGAACTCGTGTTGTAGCATACAAGGACTTGAGTCGTCGAGAGGTGTTGAGAGTATGTTGAGACAAAATATAATTACAAGTAACTTATACATTTTACGTTATGTATTACAAGTTACATGTTTGTCATCAACAAAACAAATGAGAATGTATAGATTAAATATCGTAATATTTGCACTAACAATCTCCCCTTTTGATGATGACAAAATATATGTAAACGTAATAGATAGGTAAAATGTCAAAGTTACTTGTGTCCGCATTTCCTATACATTACCTTCTCCGTTTACACTCTTCTCCCCCTTTTGTCGAAACAAAAAGGGTGTGTCCTTGGAGTTTAAACTTAATTTCTCCCAAGAATGGCGAGTTTGCATCATCCCTAGTGAAGTTAAAGTAAAAACACCTTATTGCTCCAATTGGCACACCACGCCAATACCTTCAACACGAAACACTAATGACGAAGCTTAGCAACTCATGACCTTGAGCTTGCACGTCTTCAAGAGGTGGTGATCTCGCCTTTAAGAGGAACCTAGAGAATCACATAAAAAAAAAATAGAAAGATCCTTTGAATTGTAACCATTATTGCCAACGGCTCAATGGATCAAATTTTTTAGGCTTAACCTACATCAAGGTTAGTGTTAAAAAATATATGATGAGAAAGAAATCTCCCTTTTGTTGAAACATAAAGGAATTTTGAAGAATGAATGTGTGCATGCTCCCCCTTGACGGTTGCTCCCCCTTGTTAAGGGCGTCAAGTATTTTAGGAAGGCTAAGATGAAATTATTGCAAAATTTGCAATGTTTTTGTTTTGACGAAAAACTCCCTTTATTGAGAGCGCCAAGTTCTCCTAGTGTGTTTTGAAAATCTACAAAACAAAAAGTTAGTGCAAAATTATATTCGTCCTTGGACGAGTAAGTCATATGATGCACTTTATAAATGCTCGACGGAAGCTCCCCCTAGCTCGAGGGCGTCAAGAAGAACCTACAAAAAATTAGTGTAAAATTTCGTCCATAAATGAGCGAGAATCCCATACACATCAAAGTGTATATATATGAACCTACAAAGAAAGGATTAGTGTCAAAAAGAGAATAATCCTACTACTTGCATCATCATGGTTGGTTTAGAGGTTGTAAGGTTTGTTCAAGGTAAAAAAAATGTGCTTAGGGATGAGACGCATTTCATTACGAAATTCACTTGGCTTTTGACAACATAGATGTTTGTGGAGGATGGTTGAGCGACCATGAATTGTAGTGGTAGTGAGACACTTGTAGGATGTGGTTGACACAAGTAGCTTGTGGTTTGAGATTGTGGTTGACACAAGTAGGATGTGGTAGAACATGAAACATACTTCATCACGTAGTTCATGAACTAGACCTTGGACACGGTGATGAAAGGTATCAAGGTGAATCTTTGACTTGGTTGATGACTCAATAGAGGTGGTAAACATGATGACTTTGTGAGTAGTGATAAAAGTGAAGTAAGATGGTTAGGATGATGCAAGATTAGGAATAAAAAAAATGTGCGAATGAGCACAACTTGACTTGATGATGAAATCGACCATTGTCATCCTACAAGAATCCAAAAGAGTTAGAACAAAGGAAAACATTTATACAAATGGATAAATTGTTCACATAAAATCATGAAACGAAAAGAAAGAACACGTAAAGAATCATATAAATGCAACTCATTTATAGACATATAAGAAAATGATAATCCTAAGCGTTGAACAAGTGCATGTGTGGGAAAAAGGAAATTTGAAATGATTATCTAGAGAGATAAAGTACCTACTGTTCCACAGTTCCACCGGTTCCCTCACTAGAGGGATCCGACTAGCTTAAGTCTAGGGATCCGGCTAACAAATAAGGTAAAAAAGAGGTGATTGGGTTCTAGCAAGGTCTAGCACCTACATATCCTAAGTTACTCATTCTATTAAGTGTCTTACATGAAGATTGACTTAAATGATCGTTTTAGCTAGAGTTGACATGAATTTGTCACCTGGATCCCATGGTTCCCTCCAATGAGGGATCCGTCTAGGCTAATCCTAGGGATCCGGCTCTCAGCAGCTTAGGAAAGGATAAAAATGATGTTTGTAAGGTCTAAAGCCTATACCTCCTTGAGTATTTCAGTCTTCCTAAGTGTCTTAAATGAAAGAGTACTTTAAATGATCAAGGGAAAATGATTGATGGTAGCCAATGATTTCCTTTTAAGGAAGGAAATGGGGCTTTATGAGCACCAATGGATGATTAAAGATGACACTAAGAAATTTGAGAGTATTAAGTGGTGTTAAATGATCCTAGAGATCAGATGATGACTTAAGATAGATTTGGAAAATTCCTTAAAAATCATAAGAAATTAAAAACTAGTTTTTGGCCTATTTTGAGGTAAGGATGACTAAAATCAATTTGCTAAAATTGAGAGAAATATCAAACTAGGTGTTTTGAGATGATAGGAACAATGTGTAAACATTGGAGCGGAAAGATGTTGAGTTTTGAAGTAATGATAAATCAAAAATACTTCGAATGTGATCCTAAGTCATCCATGAGTGAATGTGAGATTGACTGAGCCTAAGGAAAGTTTAAGTGATCCTAATGTAGCATGTTTAACTAGTCCAATAAGGTCTAGAATGTTGGATTGATGCAAGAAGGCTAAAAAGGAACTTCTGTCCACCCGGATCCCACGGATCCTTCACTTGAGGGATCCGTCTAGTTACATCTAAGGGATCCGCGCCTCGAGATGATTTTCTTAATGTAATAGTTGCGAATTTTGCTCTATGTTTCAATTATGAAACAAATTGTTTCTACAAAGAAGCATACATGTATACACGTTAAGCAAAGCAAGGAGAGCATGTAGAGATCACATATAGGCAATCAAATGAGATCGAGCTCACAAATAACACAAAGGTTTAGCAAACTTAACAAGCACTATTCAAGAAGCCCAAAAATATTTACGGTCTAGATTAGTAAATCATTTACACTAACAATGACATGAAAGGTATGTGTCTAGAAAGAAAAGAGCACATGATGGTGTTCAAGACAAAAGAGTTGTTAGGTGCTAGTTTAGGACAATCTAGTCATTACGGATTGTGATTAGCATACAATGAGCTTCGTCCATGAAGTCATGTAGCTCTTCTCGATCAAAGCAAGATAATCGCTTGATGAGGCAAGTGGTTGTGATTAACTAAAAGAAAAATTAATTTTACAACTTGTTTGATTAGTAATCCTAAGACAATGCAAAGTATTTCCATTGTAAACTTACTTTAGGAAAACATAGGAGTATAAATTTCTCAAGTGAGAGAATGAATATGAGACTATTACTAGCGGTGCTCAATTACGGCTAAACACGACCATTTTTACGGGCGATTCCACATACCCAACTTCTATCAAGGAAGCAATTCAACCGTTAGGTTAAATTGAGTTTCTAGTGCAATAAGTTCTCCAATATTCATTCTCAAGTTAGGAAAATTTATATTCCTACAATGTCCTATCGAAGAGTAACAATGATGATACTTTGCTTCGTTTTTATTAATATTATACTTGAAACAACTAAGGTGACGAAGGTGTCAAAAATTAAAAGTTGTCCATATGGTGAACAAAAAGATGGTTGGATGAGCTAGTTCAACATATGTTGTTGGAAAGCTCGAGTTTGGACTTTCGGATATGAACAATTATATTTGCGTTGCAAAATAATTTAC
Organism: Chrysanthemum lavandulifolium; assembly: GCA_022545495.1. Taxonomy (NCBI): domain Eukaryota; kingdom Viridiplantae; phylum Streptophyta; class Magnoliopsida; order Asterales; family Asteraceae; genus Chrysanthemum; species Chrysanthemum lavandulifolium. Next base: position 225,698,287 of record CM040242.1, on the reverse strand, counting down.
TTGAGTATATCGGATGAAATAATCAAGTTGTCAATCCTACTATGAAGCTTGGAGAGCGATCATGAAAAGGAAAACGGGAGAGTACATCATCAACACAAGTGTAGGTTATGATCCGATGTACATTCTTGTTGTTTTTAGAAAACGATACAAGAAAATATGAAATCAAGAAATCATATAAGCACATAAAACATTTATGTTGCACACATGACAAACTCAATCAAAAAGCCATTTAGTGTGTTATATGTTTTAAACATTTTTCAACTAACATTTTCGACACAACTAGATGTTATCCCAAACACTCCTTCAAGTAGCACATTGATTAGTAGAAAATTACTAACTCGACAAGCAAGAGAATGAATAGCAAGGTAAGGGAAACCACATATGTTATTCAATCAAACAAGCACAAAAGCTATTTGAGATAAGCAAATAATCAAGTAATGCAAGGAAGACAATTTATCATTTAGCATAGCATACGAAAGTTCTTTTCATCGCTTTGTGTTAAACATGTATACCAAGCTTGATTAGTTTCTTTTATAAATATGATCAAAACCTTAATTTCAAAAGAGGACACATTGTTATTCAAAGACGAAAACATCCGTCTCCAATTAGATCAAAAGTTTGTGCAAAAGTTATGACCAAAAATGACTTTCTATTATAAATCAATGATTCTGTAAATTTTGTTTTGAATCAGTTTATGAAATCATTTTAAATGAAAGTAGACTCAAATACCTTTAAAACGATAGGTGGCACGACTTCTAACGACTTACGGTTAATTAGTTATGAATTTTGAAATTCGAACAAAATCGTCTTCTCGTACGGATCCCACGGATCCCTTGCTTGAGGGATCCGTCCAGTGTAACCTGAGGGATCCGCGGATCTGACACAAAATTACAAAAATGCATGTTTTGACCCGACGAAAAGGTTTAACCTTTGTAGACTTTTTAGTGAAGTTATATTATCCATTTTTACCTTTATTCAAGCTTGATTAACAAGATATCTAACAACAAAACTTCAAAGAAAATAAAATCAACAAAACACTTTTCATATTATGCTTGACTTCACCAAAAATTTGATACAAGGACCTTACTCGTTTTGAAAACCATTTGTTTTAAAAACTAGAGCCAACCCGCTCTGATACCAATTGTGAAAACGTAGAGGGGATGAATACGTTCGCTTTCAAACTTAAAACTTTTGTATCAAATATAGTATAAACCATTGCATTTGCTAATCTTGAGGCGAGGATGCATTTAACGCATTACGGCTTGTAAGGCCAACCCCTTAATATCACATAAGATTCCGCAAGATTAATGGTTCATTATAAATCAAGTTTCACCATTATTAGTCCGGTTGCTTTTTCTTGATCAAGCGTGTCATAATATGTAAAGTGTTAAACATATTTTATGACCATATGAAAGACCAAGTATGTATCACAAACATAGACATCAACCACATAGAAAATAAACAATGTAATGCAAGAATAAAAGTAAAGCGATACGTAAAAGGATAGACAAACCAACACGAGGACTTATAGTGGTTCGGCTACAAGAACACCTTCCTTGCCCTACTCCACTCCCCGAGTCACCTACTCGAGAGTAGCTTCACTACACGACAACAACTCCTTGTGGCGGAGAAGCCTTCACAACGTAGCTTACACTTTTTCCAGTACTAAGCTAAACACCGAGTTCTTCCACGAGGTAGGACCAAACCTATCACAACGTCGCCTACCCTTTATCCGGTACTAGGCTAGATAACGAGTTCCATTACAAAGGAGGAACTACTACCCAACACTACACCAACAACTAACCTCAAAGGAGATCTACTCCTTATGACAATATCAACAAGGATGACAATATCCTTGTGACCCAATACTAATCTATCTTGTACATCGAATCACACCATATTGAATGTACACCTTAGGCACCTTTCACTAATGCCTTTGACTCGATCTCTAGGCACCCTTCACTAATGCCTTGTGACTTGACTTCTAGGCACCCGTTATGTTTTGTGGCCCAACATAACAAACCTTGTGTTTTATGGCACAAACACATAAACCATCTAGTCTAGTCATAGATGTACGACACATCCATGATACCCGTTATGTTTTGTGGCCCAACATAACAAACCTTGTGTTTTATGGCACAAACACATAAACCATCTAGTCTAGTCATAGATACAAGAATATGATACTAGACAATATCCAAGACAATGTGTCTAATGGATATGAAGTCCTAAACTAAACATCAAGAACACAAAGCATGATGTAGTTAGTCTTCTATGAATGAAGATGACAAGTTTCCCAAGCTTGTTGTAGAAGATCTTCATGTGCTTGTATGCTTGTGATGGGTGATCACTTCAAGAGGTAAAGATGCAAGATCTCTAAGCTTGCTTTGGAGGATCACTTGGAGTATGCTTACAACAAATGAAAGTTAGAAGCATTATGATCATATGAGATGAGGGTGGTTTACATGTTTCCTAATGATCTAAATATCCTAGAAATGGTGGAGAGAAACTATGTGTGAAGGTGTGAAGAAATGGTAAGAAGTGGCTTGCTATTTATAGGCAAAAGGCCAAAACCATGTTACGCCCCAAGGATCCCTCCCGGAGGATCCGCCCTTGTAATTCCAAGGGATCCGTGGGACATTTGAGGATCCGTGCACTCCTCTTTACCCATAGTTTATGGGTTAAAACCATGGGCTATGGGTCATGGTTTTGAGTGCCCACCAAGGTACAATGTATCTAGACATTGGGTATGGGTCTTGGGTCATGGGTCATGGGTTTTACCCAACACATTTACTTATGTTTATGTATTTTATAAAGTGTTTAACTAAGCATGTTTAATGGTTTGTTAGGGGTTTGATCATAACGCAACATAACAAACATGTACGAACCTCGTGTTGTAGCATACAAGGACTTGAGTCGTCGAGAGGTGTTGAGAGTATGTTGAGACAAAATATAATTACAAGTAACTTATACATTTTACGTTATGTATTACAAGTTACATGTTTGTCATCAACAAAACAAATGAGAATGTATAGATTAAATATCGTAATATTTGCACTTGTCTCCTTTACCTATGGTCCACCTTATGCACTCACGCAAGCAAGTACCGGTCCCTGTAGTGTAGTAATCGGTAAAATGAGGTCGTCCCAAGAGCTATGTGGGCGGATTCTAATTAAGTCTATGTGTCACTGGTTTTAACTAGTTTGAGGTAGAAATGATTAATTAACTAAGAAATAAAATGCATAAAGTAAATAGAGGTTGTGATCAATAAAGAGAAAGTGTGCTAACCTAATTACTCATGCTATCATGTAATGTTCATGTTTTATTACTTCTAATTGATTCAAGTGGGGGTTTAAGTTGCTAGGACAACATTTGGTCAATTCGTCCTAACCTATCAGCAAAGGCTCCTACCCGATGTCAAAGGTTTACCCCTTGGGAGTCGAGTGGTTTTTAGTCACCTAAGCCAAGTCATTAAGTACCCTACATGCAAGATTTGAAATAATGAGTGCCTGGGCGCTAGCATCTTAGACACTCATCCCTAACTTATTAAGTTCATCCGGACGACCAGTGATCATTTGGTCAGTTCGCGCAAGTGAGGAAGGGTCGTCAGTTGGTCAATTCATACCCTCCCCAACTCTACCTAACTACTTAGGGTCAGTTGGTCAATTCTCTTAAGCAACTAGATACGACCGCATTTCAAAACTACCGAAGCTAAGGTAACTACCGACGAACTATGCATGCATACACTAAAAACAATTATGCGGAAGCATGAAAACATAAACAAAACATTCAAGGAATCATAACTAGTCTAACACCAAAGGTGCTTAGCCGATCATATTAAAAGAAACAATGAATTCGATGTTTAACATTATGAAAGACATGAATTAAAAGTAAAAGATAGAAATGATCGCTAATGCTTATCGACATGGAGTGATTCCTCCTTGGAGATGGCTCCGATGCTCCAAATGATCCGCTTTGGAACCCTCTTCACGTCTCTCGACTTTGAGTTGAGAGTGAATGATGTGAAATGCGTAAATTAGGCTTGTATTTATAGGCACGATCCTAGTTACGGCAGTAACTTGAGTTGAGAGTTACACCGTAACTTCAATAATCCTCCAAATGATACTCTAGTTAAATAGGTTACGGCATAATACTTGGGAAAGGTTACGTCGTATCTTCAATACAGAAGTCTTTTAGGTGGACTACAGCGTAATGCTTGTGACGAGCTACGGCATAGTTGATGTAGGCGCGGAATATTTCTTGACCTAGATGATTACGGCGTAACCTTAGTTAGGAGTTACGCCGTAATTTCTGTTGAGTAGGCAATCCAAGATAAAGTACTGGCTACGGCGTAATGTGAGAGAGTAAGTTACGTCGTAGCTTCTTCATGAGTAGCATACTATCATAAATCGTTAGGAAAATCTCCAAATCCACTTCTCTTAAGCTCTAATGCTCATAATTTACCTGAAAGTGAAATATAAAGGAATACAAGCTTAAATCCATATAAATGATATAAAATACGAGCATTATCTGGGGAAATTGACACTTGAAAGTCAGGAATATTTGATGTTATCAAATATCCCCCACTGAACTCTACCGCCTCAAGTAGACCTTATTAGAAAATTTTCTAAAAGATATCCCCATTACCGGAAGATATGAGTTTAAAATCCCTTATGCTAAAATAAATCAAAGCCGAACACCTCACGAAATGGGAACAAAACACTCAAATTCTCTCATCTAGTCTAAGTGTCAATTTCGGGGTGATCACTCAAAGCACAGTCATAGCATGTATTCTTTCATAAGCTTGGCGGTTACACAAATCTCCACCACTAGAGTTAAGGACTAAACAATTCTCGAAGGTAATATGGGTAGACACAACATGGGTTAAGGGTGAAACGGCATTACTAACGTGTCATGGCAAAGTGGAAAAAATCAATGATACATGACCAAATCCATTGCCAAGACACCAAAGATTGCTCGCTTCATCAACTAGACACGCTTCATGACTAAAGGGTAGGATAAGACATGGGAAATAATTGGTGTAAAATAAAAGTAACGAAACAAATAGTCTTAACCTATAACCAAGTTGTCACCACCTACCATTCATCCAAAGTTCAAGCTTTAAGGTGAAGAAACCGGATCATGATATAATAAGTAGATGTGCCATTAGCGGACGTCATGATGGGCACATTACCTGTTCTTCAACTATTGGCGCAATAATTACCAACTCAATTCTTCAAATGTGACCGAGGTGGCCTCCTTGATGCTTAATCTTTGATGAGCTTCAATCATAGTGCTTATAACATTGCACTTTACAATAAACAATAAACTACAATTTTTTTTTTATTATTTTTTTATTTTTGTAACTAAAAACATAACATACCCCCACTTGAGATGAACATATAATGAGAATCTGGGGGGTTTTCAATGATCTTCAAATATAAGTCTTTGACGAAAGCGTGATTTCCAAACCTCTCTACTTGAACCTTGAACTTAGGCATACAATGACTTCCCGATCACAAATTAAGACTACACGGTAGGCTAAGGCTAATGGTGTAACGAAACAATATATGTTGGGTGAACAAATTGAAAGGAATGGCTCAGACGGGTGTATCTAGGGGGTATCTAGCACTAAAGGTTAGTGTAACAAAAGGGTTTAACATGGGGGTCAAAAAGTCGAGGTGACTAATCGATAGACACACAAGGATGGGCTATTTGGGTGATAATCCTAAAAATATTGCCTTCTCAAACTGATTATTCCATATACATTAAGCGAACTCGACATACCTCATCTATGGTCTCGAAATGATGCAAAGGCCAAGTTCTAAAGTTTACAAGCTACCGGCATACTCATAATTTGGTGGATTTGGGTAAATAAGTGGAAACGAATAAGGCTAATCTCACCATAAAATATCAAGGGTTATAATGTGCTCGGCTAAGTTCTAATCTAGTTAGGTTAAGAAAAACATGTCAAAATTTTAAAAATGGCATAATTTTTCAAAATAAACTAGAAAAACGAGTGCAATTAAGTTCAAGTAATAATTCTACTCCCGTCCCCCACTTGAGATGTACAAAGTCCCTTTTTTACTAAACTTTAAATAAAGGTGAAGAGAAAGTAGAATTAGAGCGAGAACTTCCCTGAAATTTGCTCCAAAAAAGAAAGAAGGTCCACGAAGAGAATCGTGCCTTTGCTTAAGCATCCACGAGCAAACTCAATTTCTTGAAATCACACTAACCAGCAAGCATAATTCTAAAAAAGAAAAACAAAAACAAAAAGAAACCTAACTAACTTTCGTAGGAATCACGGTTGCATTTAGCATATGCAACAAGCCTTTTGAACCACTTGGTGTCCCAAGTCGACGAGTGTAGTCTTGTGAGGGCTTACAGGGAACATTCCCACAAAGTTCATTTCAAATTAATACAAGGTTATTGCATTAATACTGGAAAAATTTAGACTGTAGGAGAATTACATCGTAAACCTTTATAAAATTTACGCCGTAATTGTGGTTAAACCTGGAATTCAGCTACTGGGGATTTGCTACGGCGTAGCGATAGAATGGGATTACGCTGTAACGATTTATAACCCGGAGAGGATTGCCACTGAGGAGATGTTACGGCGTAACCATGAGGACTAGTTACGCCGTAACTTTAGGACAGAACATGTCCCCGTTCTAATTACGGTGAATACGCCTCCAATTCCTACAAAAATGTTAAAAACACAAAACCCAACAAATATGAAATAAAAAAAATAAAAAGGATAATTCGGGTCATCTCCCGAAAGAGCACTTTTCTTTATTACCGAGTCTTTAAGTTAGACTCAAAGCCATGGGGTTTTATGTCACCCAGCACCAGAAGTGGCGCTCAATAGATTATCAGCATTCGTCCCAGCTTCTCCTATTTTTTGGCGGCAATCAATCATCCATTGGGCAAAAACGTTTTTTCTGACTGTGTTGCCGATGCTGCAGGTATAAAACTTATTCAAAATCCATTCGCTGAATGATAGACATGACTTTCCGTAGTTGTCGTCTTCAATCATAGAATTATTGTTATCGAGGACGTCATTCATGGTTGATCCTTCATCAGCGGTCTTCGTATCCTGAAGACGATATTCATTGTAACCGATCTTTAGCCGTTTGATCAAACCTATATTGACATTCGAGTCCTTAAATCTAACTTTGTTCCAATCTTGAAAGGATAGATTCCTAAACTTTATGTCATGTCTCTCAATCTCATGTGGGCACGTTCATTCTTCCATATTCATATCCCCGTTACAATATTCGCGAAAAGGGTTACACGTGGTTCATGCTTTCATAGATCCGTCATGCTCGGCTACTATAGGAATGCAGTAATGCTTGTTAAGATCCGGAGCTTTATCGATGTCCCTGATTTGATCAATTGTTCCCTGTTCCTGTTTACAATTATCAACATCTTGTTCACAATTGTTAGTCCTGAGCTCATAGCATAAAGGTGGGTCAAGTAATGGTATATTGATAACGTCAACCTTTTTTAAAATTATAGATAAGGTTTCAATTGTTCATTCATGTCGAAAGTAACTCGTTCCCCCTCAGTCCCTAAAGATATTTGCTTTTCAAAAACTTTTATATGAGCGTGACAAGTAGCTAAAAATGGTCTCCTAACAATTAAGTTGTAATGCTCCCGTTTGCCCATGTCAATAACCACAAAATCAGTAGGAAAGAGGAATTTGTCAATTTTTAGTAGAACGTTATCGACAACCCCCCGAGGTACAACTTTAGAAGAATCAGCCATTTTAATCATCATTGTCGTTTCTTTTAAATTGGTTAGTTTCAAGGTATCAAATAATGAAGTGGAATAAGATTTACCCCAGCTCCCAAATCAGCTAAAGCGGGAATTTTTAGGTTACCGATAGTGCAAGGCAACAAAAAACTTTCTTGATAAAGTTCCTTTTCGGAAGTTGTACGGAAAGTTTCGCCATCTTCGATCCGCTATCTTCGTAAGTAATTAATCCCACAAAGATAATTTGTAACGATGAGGGGTACGCCGCTTCCTCCGCTTATCTTGTGCAAACACGGCTTTTCATGTAACAGACTTCATCATTCCTAGTGATGAGTGTCTAAATACTCATCATTTGTGTACAATATAAACCGCAAAATCATCCGAAACACTCGAAACACATCAAAATGATCAAAATATCACAAATCAGTGTTTTATGTGTTTTAAATGCAAAATATCAAAATCGATGAAAATGTATCAAGTTTGCAAAATTGGCGCTTTAGTCCCCAAGTTTTAAAAGTTGTCAAATCTAGTCCACGAAATTCAAAAATGTGAATCTTATCATTCAAGGTCCCAAATCTTTAAGTTGTTAAAATGATCCTTGAATGATTCTTTGGTCAATTGGCAAGAAAGGTCCCTAAACTTTGGAAAATTGCAAAATTAGTCCTCGACCTTTGAAAATGGATTTTATGCAAAAGGATCCTTGTTTTATCAAAGTTTGTCAAAATTGGTCCTTGTTATAAGTTTGGAAAGTTGGCATTTTCATCCTAAATTTTGGTAGATTTGCAATTCTAGTCCTTGTATTCTATTAAACCAAACGGATCCCTTATGTTATTAAAAGCCCAAATCCAAATCCACTATCCAATCCTTGGCCCAATCCATACCCGCCCCTTTTTATTAATCTCGGTCAAAGAAAGTCAAAACCTCTCACTCCGCCTAAAACCACCTTCACCAGAGCACCACCTCTCCCAAACCAGATATTCAAAACCAAATCCTAGTTTTCCACATTTTCAACTCCCCTCCCATACTATGTCCCTCCTCCTCCACTAACACCAAAAACTTTAATTGATTGAAACCAAACTCTCATTAAAGCTAAAACCCTCACTCAAAGAAGAAATTGAGCCAAATCTACATGTGGACGATTATGATGATTTTGTGCAATCCAATGGTCGGAAATTAGTGGAAAGATTCGTAGATATCAAAGGAGTCTAAAAAGTCTATAAAAGGAGGTGGAAGCATTGTATGAAGATATCTAGAATATTTTAGTTTTACTTAATGTCGCTTTAGCTTAAACTCTATTTTCAAAGTATGTTTTAAATTAAAAGCTTTGTATGTCAAGTATTCGCAAGTGTAATAAATCTTTGAAGTCATCAATTTCGCTTTCAATTCAAGTTTCCGCTTTATGCAATTTACCTTTCAAAATCTCATATGATTCAAATGTTGATTTTAGTTGTTGTTTAGACCGAAATAGCTCGTAAGCTCCTAGGTAGCTTCTAAAAGCTATTAGATATCATAAAATCCAGTTTAGAAGTAAAACATAAATTACCAAAATACCAAATAATTAGTGAAAATCAAAATCATATGGAAATGGTGTTCACAAATGGAGGGTGGTAAATTTTGGATGGCCTTGGGTTAGTGGCTTAGTGGTAAGCCTATAGGAGTGATCTTGGCCTTTGGTTCTCGCCATTGGATAGCTATTTGTAAGCATTTTGATCCATTTTGGCATTTTATCGTATAAGTGTTCATTACTTTTAATCTGTGTTTTCATATTTATTAGTTTTAGTTAAGTAGTTAAAGTTTAAAATCGCTTGTTTGCTCTTTTAAATTAATAGTTGCTAAAATCTCATTTTGACGCTTAAATTAGTATAATCATCTTTCTTGTGTTTCATGTTGTTAGTATTGTTGTTTCATGTTTACTTAGTCTTATTTAACGATTATATAAGGTCTGCAATCGCTTTCATGGTTTAAATCTGTTTTGCTCTCGAAAATCACCAAATCGTGCTTATATAAGGTATGTTTGGTTTAACTTGTTCAACTGTGTCGAGGTTGTTTGACCGCTTCTTGTTATTGTTTTATATCATACTTGGTTCTAATAACTCAAGCAAGTCATAAAACCAATCCTTGTTTCATCCATAGTCAAAATCACCTTTGATCACACCTAGATAGTTCATCGTTAGGATTTTTGAACACAAATCTCATCAAAGTAGATTAGAATCTAACCTAGCTTCAATCGCTTTAATATAGCTTAGTATAACATAATCGAAGTAGAATTGATTCAAGTTCACATTAGTCAACTTATCCGTGATTCTCATTGAATTGCAATTGAATCATTGAAGTGTTATTTGTCGATTCTGTTGATTCATTATTTTGGCTTCGCGATATGCTTCACGATCTGCTTTGAAGTTTGTCAATTAACTTTTGATTCTCATTGATGTAGAAGTTTAGATTCTCACGACTTGTTTGTTGTTGCTAAATGCTATTTCATTTCACGATTCAAGATTTTAGATTCTACCGAATCTACCGATTCACCAAGTGCTTATTGTAGTTTAATAGTCCGCTTTATATTCTTTAGCTTATTTCAAGGTGCTTAAGTTGTTCTCGGCTTAAATAATTCAATCTAAATCCTTTACGATCACTATCCTTAGTGATCATTCTATCCTCCGAGTTTGTTTAACACACCATTGAGTCTCCTTGGGACTTAACGACCGGAATTCAATCTATTCTCCGTGACTTCATTGCATTTGTGTTTAAGTTTTTTAAGTCTGTTTAGACTTGACAGCTCGACCAGATCAAAATTTTGGCGCCTACGGGAGGCTTTAGCGTGTGTTTAGCCATTTTCGATCCATTGTTGCACATACCCACCATTTGTAAAAAGTTTTGTAAAGTTATAAGAAAATCAAAAGTTCATTAGCACTTTTCCTAAAGTGTTAAAACTCCAAAAATATAAAACAACAAAACAATCGAACGCTTATTTTGTATTCTCTTTAAGGTGATTCTTGAAGAGATACGATTTGGTTAAACGGACGATAACAAAAATATTGTCCAAAAGTTTTTGAACCCATCAAGACAAATCTAACCTACGCCTTTTCAAAGGTACTTAAAATATACATAAAAATCAACCACCGCAAATCAAGACAATGCACTACCTAACTGGGGTGCGACCATTAATAAGTTCCCTAACATCGATTTAAAACTTGCCTTTGTGTCACTTGTGATTTGGTGTAATTTTTCAAAGAAGCCATTTCATATGTGATTATTGGTTAAGTTCACTTGTGTTTTGCCTCATTTGTTTTGAAAATTGGTTTTATACATAGTGCATGCGCACTGTTCTTCCAGCTTCTACAAGTCCACTTTCTCAACTTGGAAACATTCCTCGAGACGAGGACGTTCACCTCCTTCACCGGATCGAGGAACGTCTACCACCACCACCTCCGCCGAAATGGCGTAAGACAAACCCATGAATGAGCTTCTCCAAGCACCCATCGAGGGTTACGGAGATGCTGTTGTCCCACCATTGTGGTCGACACTTTCGAGCTCAAAACCGGGTTACTCAATCTAGTAACCCAAAGCCACCCTATGGTTTTGAGGGATGATCCTCATGCACACATTCGATGGTTTAACAAGATAGCATCTACCATCAAGTACAAGAATGTCCCACACGGTTATCAAGCTTCTTCTCGCTCCCATTTTCTGTAGGACAAGCCCTAATTGGCTCGAGAAACAACCCCTCGTTCTATAGAGACATGGAAGATCTTGTCACCAAGTTCGTTAATCTAGTTCTATCCTCCATCCCGAACCACAAGTCTTAAGAATGAGATAATGAAATTTTCTCGAGATTTGATGAATCATTCGGGAGGCATGGGATCGTTACAAAGAGTTGCTTCAAGTGTCCGCATCACGGTTTTACCGAGTTAATGCAAATGGATACTTTCTACAATGGTCTCAATCAGCCAATCAAGACTCTTTGAATGCCTCCGCTGGAGGTATTTCCGAGCAAGACCACCAAAGAGGCCTTGCGATCATTGAGAACAAATCTCGTGTCCGTCCTTTCGTAGCAAAGACATATCGCCTAATGTCGGACCTTCTTCTTCTTCATCCCCCACACTTCTTCTTCATCCCCGTGAGTACATCTAGCACCGATGCTAAGATTAACAAACTCACGACATTGTTCGTGCTTTGGTTCTTGCTAACTGAAGAAAGTTTCCTTCACTCACCACCAACACATGTCAAGTGAAGAAAGTTGAGAGTTGTGTCACTTGTGGTGGTCCTCATGCTTACTACAATTGTACCGCCACCGATGGTAGTCCTTTGAAGCAAATGCTCTAGCCGTAGTTCACAACAAGGAGGTAATCAATACCGCCCTCAAAATGAACCACACTACCGTTAACACTAATCAGCACCACCCGGTTTCAATCAAAATCACAACATGCCAAACCGAATCGAACCAACCAAGAATGAACCAAGGTTATCAAAACCAAGGTAATTTCTATCTCGGACCCAATCAAGGTTTCCAACATCAAGGAAACCCTCATCAAAACAATTTCAATCGAGGGAATCAATTTCATGGGAATATGAATCCTAATCAAGGGAATTTTGGCTATAATCAAAACATACGGCCTCAAATTGTCCCTCCAGCCCTCCCGTCATTACTCCTCCAGACCATCATCCGATGAGTTATCAAGCGCTTTATGAAATCCCAAGATGAAATGAACAGTTGTTGGTCACCGATTGTCGATCCAAGAAGTCTTTAAATGATCGACCCTGGGCTGTGTACTTTACCGAGCAACACGATCGCTAACCCGAGGGGCGATGCCAAGGCGATCACAACCCAAGTGGTGTTTCATACACCGGACCCGCTGCCCTACTACCTCTTCTTCTTCTTCTCTTCCTAAGGTAGTGACAAGAACCTCCAAACACACGGACCTACGACTCCTATGCCACCTCCACCAAGCCAATGAGTCAAGTTACCAAGGAAACAACGGACAAAGTGCATAATTCAAGCCCACGGCACAAAGACACGCCCAACCTCAAGTTGTCCGAAACCCCGCCTAATCAAGGAGTTGTTTTTGAACCTCCTGTAGCTCCTATTGAGAAACAAAATCCAAATCTTCTATTCCTTACCCATCGCGCTTGAATGAGCAAAGTTCATGAAAGCTAGTCATCAAATGGATAAATTTTTCCAAATTTTCCAAGAATTACACTTGACATAAGCTTTATGGATGCTATCATGCCGATGCCCAAGTTCGCATCGACTCTCAAACACATGTTAAGCAATAAGGAAAAGTCGCTTGAAATGGCTAAGACCTCTTAACGAGAATCGCCGCAGCTATTCTCAAAAGCTTCCAGAAAACTTGAGATCCCGGGAAATTTCTCTTACCATGTGTATTCCTCAGAATGGTTGAATGCTTTGCCCTAGCGCATCTTGGTGCAAGCATTAATCTTATGCCATATTCAGGTGGAAGAAACTTTCTTCCCGAACTCACTCCTACATGCATGACTCTCGAGCTTGCAGATCGCTCCATATCCCGTCCTCTTGGCATTGCCGAGGATGTATTTGTGAAAGTAGGAAAGTTCCATTTCCCACCGACTTCGTGGTTGTTGATTTTGATGCCGATCATCGGGTTCCTCTCATTGTTGGTCGAGGATTCCCGAGAACGGGCCGTGCTCTCATAGATGTATTTGAGCAAGAAATCACATTGCGTGTTGGTAATGAAGTCGTCACCTTCAACCTTGACCAAACTTCGAGGTACTCCGCAAACTATGATTCCGAATCGGTTAACCGAATAGATATCATTGATGTTGCTTCGATGAGTACTCAAGAAGTTCTTGGTTTTCTCATAATTCGAGTGGGATTCCACTACATCTTCTCACCCTATCATAGCCAATTTACTCCTTCTCTCACCCGCTTGAGGAAGCGACTTCATCTTAGATGAGATTGAAGCATACTTGGCTAGTGATTCTGCACTTGGGAAATTGATCACGCCCAATTGATATTGAGGGGACATACTTATTGAGAAGATGCTTAATGGTGATCCATCATCAGCCCCTCATCCTAGTAATTCAATCCCAATTGAGATTAATCAAATGAGATTAATCCGAGGAGATATTCTTCGAGAAATTGTCAACCGGACACTTCTCCTCCTCTCCCTCCCATCAAGCTTCATAATAAGGAAATCAAGTCGCTTGAGAAAATCAAGAATTTCCGAGGTTGAGCTTAAGGACTTACCTCCTCATCTCGAGTATGCATTCCTTGAAGGTGATGATAAATTACCCGTCATTATTGCTCGAGATTTGAGTAAAGATGAAAAGTCAGCTCATTAAAATCTTGAAGTCACACAAGCAAGCAATTGCTTGGAAACCTCCGACATCAAAGGTATAAACCCCGAGTTTTGTACTCATAAAATCTTGATGGAGGATGACTTTAAACCCGCAGCTCAACATCGAGACGAGTGAATCCAAAAATCCATGATGTTATCAAACAAGAGGTTATCAAACTTCTTGATGCAGATTGATTTACCCGATCTCGACAGCCCTTGGTCACCCTAATTCATTGTGTTCCGAAAAAGGGTGGCATTATCATATCACAATGAAGATAACGAGTTAATTCCAACTCGATTGGTTACGGATGGCGTGTTTGCATCGACTATCGAAGTTGAATGACGCCACCAGAAAGACCATTTTCCTCTACCCTTCATGGACCGATGCTTGAGAGATTAGCAGGAATGAGTACTATTGCTTTTTGATGGTTTCTCGTTACTTTCAGATCCCTATTGATCCACGTGATCAAGAGAAGACCACATTCACTTGCCCATACGGAACTTTTGCCTACAAACGTATGCCTTTTGGCTTATGTAATGCTCCCGCACGCTCCAACGATGTATGATGGCCATATTCCACGACATGATCTGGGAAACAATGGAAGTGTTTATGGATGACTTCTCGGTCATTGGGGATTCTTTTCAATCATGTCTCTCCCATTTAGATAAAATGCTTCAAAGATGCGAAGACACCAATCTTTGTCTAAACTGGAGAAAAGCCACTTTATGGTCAAAGAAGGCATAGTCCTTGGCCATAAGATTTCTAAGAACGGATTGAGGTAGATAGAGCAAAAGTTGATGTTATTGTTAAGTCGCCTCATCCTACTACCGTCAAAGGTATTAGGAGCTTTTAGGTCATGCCGCTTTCATCGAGATTCATTCAAGATTTTTCCCAAATCGACCGCCTATGACCCATCTTCTTGAAAAGGATGCTCCTTTATCTTCTCACCCGAGTGCATCATAGCTTTTGAAACATTGAAGAAAAAGCTAATCAAGCACCCATTCTCGCTGTTCCCGATCGACTTGCCTTTTGAGCTCATGTGCGATGCAAGTGATTTTGCTATCGTGCAATCCTAGGGCAACGAAGAAATAAGCATTTTCAACCTATTCACCACGCAAGCAAAACTATGACCGAGGCTCAAACTCATTACACCACCACGTAAAAGAGCTATTAGCCGTGGTGTATGCATTTGAGAAGTTTCGCAGACTTAATCTTGACCAAATGCGTGGTGTATACGGATCACTCGCCTAAATATCTCTTTGCAAAACAAGATGCAAAGCCGAGATTGCTTCGTTGATTCTCCTCCTCCAAGAATTTGATATCATTATACGTGATAAAAAGGAGCCGAGAATCTAGTCCGATCATCTCGTCAGATTAGAAAACCTCACCAAGATGTCTTCGAGAAAAAGGAAATAAATGAAACATTTCCTCTCGAGACACTCAATGCGGTTTCTTCCGTGGAAATTCTACCACCCCATGGTTTGTCGACTTTGCAAATTACCATGGTAACTTCATTGAAAGGGATGTCGACCCAGCAGAAGAACAAATTCTTCAAAGATGTTAAACATTATTTCGGGACGACCTTTCTTGTTCAAAATCATGCGGATCAAGTCATCCGACGGTGTGTTTATGGACGTGAAGCTATTGACATTCTCACAGTTTTGCCATGCCGGACCCACCGGGGCCATCATAGTCCAAACTACACCGCCAAAAAGGTGTTTGATTCGGGTTCTATTGGCCCACAATCTATAAGGATGCCCATGATTATGTCAAAACATGTGACGCTTGTCATTATGGTAATATCTCTCAAAGGAATGAAATGCCACAAAATGCCATTCAAGTTTGTGAGATATTTGACATATGGGTATTGATTTTATGGGGCCATTTCCATCTTCTCGTGGTAACAAGTACATACTCGCGGTCGTTGACTATCTCACAAATGGGTTGAAGCAAAAGCTCTACCCACCAATGATGCCCGAGTAGTTGTGAAGTTTTGAAATCTCTGCTTGCTGTGTTTGGAACTCCGAGAGCGATAATCGGTGATCGTGGTACACATTTTGTAATGACCAATTTGAAAGACTCATGCAAAGTATGGTGTTACCCACCGCCTCTCTCGCATACCACCCCAAACAAGTGGGCGGTGGAAGTTTCAAACCGTGGCCTTAAAAGGATTCTTGAAAGGACAAGAGGCGAAAATCGCATCCCGGCCTGATAAACTTGATGACGCACTGGGCCTTCCGTGACAATTTTCAAAACACCCATCGGTGTACTCCATACAAGCTAGTGTACGGAAAGGCATGTCATCTTCCGATCGAAAGTTAGAGCACAAAGCATACTGGCCTCAAGCATGCAAACTTCGATATACGCACAAACCGGTGATCATAGAAAAGTTCAAATGAATGAACTAAATGAACTTCGTGATCAAGCTTTACGAGAACTCTTTGATCTATAAACAAAAGACAAAGAAGATTCATGACTCCAAGATCAAGAACCGCTTTCAACGTTGGCGATCGAGTCCTTCTTTTCAATTCAAGATTGAAGATCTTCTGAAAGCTCAAGTCCCGCTGGTCCGGTCCATTCACCATTACTAAGGTTTATCCTTATGGTACCGCTGAGTTATCTCAACCCGATGGTCCTAATTTTAAAGTGAATGGTCATCGAGTGAAGCATTACTTTGGAGAGGACATTCTCCGTGGTTGTCCTGGATTTACAAACATTCCCCATGAACCAATGAATGCGGGGATCGAGTCAAGCTAATGACTCGTAATCAAAAACATTAGCATGCACCATATGGGTTTTCACCCATAATTCGCCTTCTTACCCCTTTCTACCACCCAAGTGTGGGGAGTCTCCCAGCTCAGATATTCTCATTCTTTCTAAAAAAAAAAAAAAAAAAAAAAAAAAAAATCTTCTTCTAAATAATGACCGAATATTTCCTTTAACGTTTTTGTTTCGCATAACACGCTTGACTTTGAATATTGAGGGCAATATTCATTTCTATGTGGGGGAATTCTCACTAATTTCATATATTATCTACCCAATTCTGCTTTTGGCCAAAATTTTTTTTGGAGTAAGTGTTTTACACTTACTCATTTGGTTATCATCCGCCATGTCTCAGAAGACAAAAGGATTGGCTAATCCAGAGCAAACGGCTCTTGGTAAAGATTTCTCAAACCGCTTATATGGCTTGCAATTTGCCCAAAATTGTATGGTTCTCAACTCACCATATCCTAAAAGTGAAGAGTTGGCTAGCCCAAGGTTATGGTCATGGTAAAGGCAATGGAAAATCCATAATTGGTATTCACTCACCAAAGATAATTCGATAATTTTCTAAGCGCTGGCTAGTCCGTATGGGTACGGCCCGTAAAGACACATCAAACTGTTATATGGTTTATGATTTGCCAATAAATCATTTGGTTATCGTTGTACCAAGGTTCTTACTTGAATCAAAACAATTGGCTACTCCGTATGATGGCTTTTGGTAAAGAGTTTTTCAAATCCATCAAGTTTTTCAAATCATTGCTAGGACTAGCAATATCTCGCATGGGGATTGATGAAAGTGTCTAAATACTCATCATTGCAGTACAATATAAACCGCAAAATCATCTCGAAACACTCGTAAACACATCAAAATGATCAAAATATCACAAATCGTTGTTTTATGTGTTTTAAATGCAAAATATCAAAATCGATGAAAATGTATCAAGTTTGCAAAATTGGCGCTTTAGTCCCCAAGTTTTAAAAGTTGTCAAATCTAGTCCTGAAATTCAAAATGTGGAATCTTATCATTCAAGGTCCCCAAATCTTTTAAGTTGTTAAAATGATCCTTGAATGATTCTTTGGTCAATTGGCAAGAAAGGTCCCTAAACTTTGGAAAAATTGCAAAATTAGTCCTCGACCTTTGAAATGGATTTTATGCAAAAGGATCCTTGTTTTATCAAAGTTTGTCAAAAATTGGTCCTTGTTATAAGTTTGGAAAGTTGGCATTTTCATCCTAAAGTTTGGTAGATTTGCAATTCTAGTCCTTGTATTCTATTAAACCAAACGGATCCCTTATGTTATTAAAAGCCCAAATCCAAATCCACTATCCAATCCTTGGCCCAATCCATACCCGCCCCCTTTTTATTAATCTCGGTCAAAGAAAGTCAAAACCTCTCACTCGCCTAAAACCACCTTCATCAGTAGCACCACCTCTCCCAAACCGTATATTCAAAACCGGTCCTAGTTTTCTCCACATTTCAACTCCCTCCCATACTATGTCCCTCCTCCTCCACTAACACCAAAACTTTAATTGATTGAAACCAAACTCTCATTAAAGCTAAAACCCGCTTCAAAGAAGAAATTGGAGCCAAATCTACAAGTGGACGATTATGATGATTTTGTGCAATCCAATGGTCGGAAATTAGTGGGAAAGATCGTAGATATCAAAGGAGTCTAAAAGTCTATAAAAGGGAGGTGGGAAGCATTGTATGAAGATATCTAGAATATTTTAGTTTTACTTAATGTCGCTTTTAGCTTAAACTCTATTTTCAAAGTATGTTTTAAATTAAAAGCTTTGTATGTCAAGTATTCAGATGTGTAATAAATCTTTGAAGTCATCAATTTCGCTTCAATTCAAGTTTCCAGTTTATGCAATTTACCTTTCAAAATCTCATATGATTCAAATGTTGATTTTAGTTGTTGTTTAGACCGAAATAGCTCGTAAGCTCTAGGTAGCTTCTAAAAGCTATTAGATATCATAAAATCCAGTTTAGAAGTAAAACATAAAATTACCAAAATACCAAATAATTAGTGAAAATCAAAAATCATATGGAAATGGTGTTCACAATGAGCAGGTAAATTTTGGATGGCCTTGGGTTTGTGGCTTAGTGGTGTTTCCTATAGGAGTGATCTTAGCCTTTGGTTCTCGCCATTGATAGCTATTTGTAAGCATTTTGATCCATTTTGGCATTTTACCGTATAAGTGTTCATTAGTTTTAATCTCGTGTTTTCATATTTATTAGTTTTAGTTAAGTGTAGTTAAAGTTTAAAATCGCTTGTTTGCTCTTTTAAATTAATAGTTGCTAAAATCTCATTTTGACAGCTTAAATTAGTATAATCATCTTTCTTGTGTTTCATGTTGTTAGTATTGTTGTTTCATGTTTACTTAGTCTTATTTAACGATTATATAAGGTCCGCAATCGCCTTCATGGTTTAAATCGTGTTTTGCTCAAAATCACCAAATCAGCTTATATAAGGTATGTTTGGTTTAACTTGTTCAACTGTGTCGAGGTTGTTCGATCGGCTTCTTGTTATTGTTTTATATCATACTTGGTTCTAATAACTCAAGCAAGTCATAAAACCAGCCCTTGTTTCATCCATAGTCAAAATCACCTTTGATCACACCTAGATAGTTCATCGTTAGGATTTTTGAACACAAATCTCATCAAAGTAGATTAGAATCATAACCTAGCTTCAATCGCTTTTAATATAGCTTAGTATAACATAATCGAAAGTAGAATTGATTCAAGTTCACATTAGTCAACTTATCCGTGATTCATTGAATTGCAATTGAATCATCAAGTGTTATTTGTCGATTCTGTTGATTCATTATTTTGCTTTCACGATATGCCACCGATCCGTTTGAAGTTTGTCAATTAACTTTGATTCTGGCGATGTAGAAGTTTAGATTCTCCGACTTGTTTGTTGTTGCTAAATGCTATTTCATTTCACGATTCAAGATTTTAGATTCTCAATGAATCTACCGATTCTACCAAGTGCTTATTGTAGTTTAATAGTCTGCTTTTTATATTCTTTAGCTTATTCCAAAGGTGCTTAAGTTGTTCTCACCAAATAATTCAATCTAAATCCTTTGATCACTATCCTTAGTGATCATTCTATCCTCGAGTTTGTTTAACACACCATTGAGTCTCCTTGGGACTTAACGACCGGGAATTCAATCTATTCTCCGTGACTTCATTGCATTTGTGTTTAAGTCGCTTTAAGTCTGTTTAGACTTGACTTGTTCGACCAGATCACCTAGTCCCAAAATTCTTAGCAAGTCGTCCAATTTGGGTCTCTAGGTTTTTGATTGCGGCATCATGGTTCCGTAGGTTCATATTAGTGTCTTATTTTACTTTGACCATCCATTCTTTGAACCTGTCATTTTTTCTTATAGATTCTTTGATGTGTTTATGCACCAACTCATCAAGACTGGGTTTAGAAGGATTATTATTTATTCTCGTATAATATCTCGGGGGTCCTTCGGGTATTTAGCTCCGTTACCATTATATCCGTTAAATGACCTACCATTCCCATATTTTACCTCTTCAACTCTCTTGACTTCTTCTTTAAGCGGGCATTCCCTGCCAAGGTGAGTGCCATTACAATTATTGCAACCAACTTGTATAAAGTGCACATTCTATTTCAGTTTCTTCATGTCCCTACCAAGACTTTCAAGTTTATTATCTATTGCTGCAATGCCTTCCGTATTCCCACTTATGCTTCTATTGCTTCCTCCATTGTGCCACTTATGAGAGTGGTCAGCCATCTTTTGAATAGCCTTCAAAGCTCTTGTAGGAGTCATTCCAGGAATTGGTCCCTGCGAATCGAGCATCTGCCTTGAGGAGATGTTTAAACCCTTGTAGAAGACATTTACCTTTTGCTGGCTATTAAAGTCATGAGTAGGGCACTTGTACAGGAGTTCGTTGTATCTTTCCCAAGCTTGGTACAACGTCTCATCACCTTCCTGCTTCAAATTATGGATTTTCTCGAGTTGCTTTGCTGTCCTAGACAGAGGACAGTACTTTTGAATGAAATACCTTTTTAGGAGAGCCCATGTATTAACAGTCCCGGAGGGCAATCTGTCGACCCATCTTTTAGAAGCTCTAGTGAGTGAAATAGGGAACACGCGTAACATGACAGCATCGTTAGAGACCCTTGGAAATTTAAATAGGCTGACAATGTATTCCAAGTTATCCACGTGCTCGTAAGAATCATCGGTAATGCTTCCGGAGAAGGGGTTCGCACGAAGCTCCCTCATGAATTGTGGCTTGATTTCGAACTGAGTGTCATCAGCAATGGCTAGCCTAACAAGTCCCGGCCCTTGTTCATCTCGAGTCATAGCAAGATACTCCTCGAGAGTGAGGTTATCAATGTCCACAACCGCCATGGTACCTGAAACTTAAAGGAAATAGTGAGAAAACAAAATTTTAACAAAAAACAAAAATAAAATACTTAACAAAAATCCTAATATAACTCCCAGGCAGTGGCGCCAAAAACTTGATGCAGGATTTCTGACCAGGTTTTAATATTTATAATTGTGTCGTTTACCTATGGTCCACCTTATGCACTCACGGACAGTGTACCTGGTTGTGTGTAGTGTAGTAATCGGTAAAACCGAGGTTGTCCCAAGAGCTATGTGGGCGGATTCTAATTAAGTCTATGTGTCACTGGTTTTAACTAGTTTGAGGTAGAAATGATTAATTACCTAAGAAATAAAATACGTAAAGTAAATAGAGGTTGTGATCAATAAAGAGAAAGTGTGCTAACCTAATTACTCATCCTGACGTGTAATGTTCATGTTTTATTACTTCCAATTGATTCAAGTAGGGGTTTAAGTCGCTAGAACAGCATTTGGTCACTTCGTCCTAACCTATCAGCAAAGGCTCCTACCTGACGTCAAAGGTGTACCCCTTGGGAGTCGAGTGGTTTTTAGTCACCTAAGCCAAGTCATTAAATACCCTACATGCAAGATTCGAAATAATGAGTACCCGGGCGCTAGCATCTTAGACACTCATCCCTAACTTCTTAAGTTCATCCAGACGACCATTGATTATTTGGTCAGTTCGCACAAGCGAGGAAGGGCCGTCTGTTGGTCAAATCTTACCCTCCCCAACTCTACCTAACTACTTAGGGTCACTTGGTCAATTCTCCTAAGCAACTAGATACGACCGCATTTTAAAACTACCAAAGCTAGGGTAACTACCGACGAACTATGCATGCATACACTAGAAACAATTATGCGGAATTATGAAAACATAAACAAAACATTCAAGGAATCATAACTAGGCTAGCACCAAAGGTGCTTAGCCGATCATATTAAAATAAATAATGAATTCGATGTTTAACATTATGAAAGACATGAATTAAAAGTAAAAGATAGAAATGATCGCTAATGCTTATTGATATGGAGTGATTCCTCCCTTGGAGATGGCTCAGTATGCTTCGAATGATCTGCCTTTGGAACCCTCTTCATGTTCTCTGACTTTATGTTGTGAGTGAATGATGTGAAATGCAGAAATTAGGGCTTGTATTTATAGGCACGATCTAGTTACGGCGTAACTTGAGTTGAGAGTTACGCCGTAACTTCAATAATCCTCCAATTGATACTCTCGTTAAATAGGTTACGGCATAATACTTGGGAAAGGTTAGGCCGTATCTTTAATACAGAACTTTTTTAGGTGGACTATGGCGTAATGCTTGTGAGGAGTTACGGCGTAGTTGATAGAGGCACGAAATATTTCTTGACCTAGATGATTACGGCGTAACCTTAGTTAGGAGTTACGCCGTAATTGCTGTTGAGTAGGCAATCCAAGATAGAGTACTGGCTATGGCGTAATGTGAGAGAATAAGTTACGCCGTAGCTTCTTCATGAGTAACATACTTTACTTGAAAGTGAATTGACACTTAAAAGTCAGGACTATTTGATGTTTTTAGATGTACTCATCTTTAGTACACGATACCCCTAGTTAACCCCTCAGAGCCTATCTTTTCGCGGTTCTTGTGATGTTCCGGTTTCTGGAATATCAATGAAGAGCATTGTTTACAATCCACCCCCAAATATTACACCCAAATCGCCTTAGCCCACCTTGTATTCACTCGTCTTTAGTGTATTATTCTAACTATTGTTTAAACCCTTAGTTCAGTTATCTAGTTACTTGCATGGTTGCTAAGTCGAGGCATATCCTTTGTACACAATTTTGGGACGATTGGGACTCATGGGTTAAAGTGATATTTTATGGAGTAACGGGAAGGAACGATAAATTCAATTTCCCTTTGTCCACGTAATTAAGTACGCCAAGTGTTTTGATCTTTTCAATTCGGGTCAATTAGTGTTAATGAAATAAAAACTCAAGTGTAGGTATCCTCTTATATATCCCTTTATTTCGATGTTATCTTAGAGGATGGTAGAGTAAAAATGTATGAAAAAAAATCAAAAAAAGAGTGAAGTAAAAAAAATGATGAGAAAAACATATGGGCTACCATCCTACATCTATCTTATGTTTTAAGTTTATGTCTTTTGATTTTGTTTCAAGTTGTTATTTAGTGTTAGTGAGTCGAGTCTTGACTTAGCAACATCACATTTTACATGCATGTAACTTGGATTTTTGACTTGCCACCACTAAATATCCCCATATCCAACAAACCCCTTTATTTCCCTACCCCGAAGCCTAACATTATAACTCTTTGTAAAGACCTCTTAGATAGTTATTCCTAGGTGCTTACGCCAAAGCGGTGGAGGTTTGCTCTATTCTCAAGCCTATGGTAATCTATGTACTATGACAGGTAATGAGTGTTTATCTTCCATTTCCTTAATGTTATATTTCATATAAACACGAGAGATGAGAGAATCTAAAAACCAATTGTGATGTGCTAGTGTATAATTTTCATGCTTGTTATGACTATTATGGCGCTTGTACTTATTGTAGACTATTCTAAACCAATGCTAAATGACCCCTAACTCATAAATTGATTTTGCTTGATTACAAGCAAATTCCAAGTATAGGGATATTTGATAAGGATTTAAAACAAACGTTTTTATGGGGTCGTTTAAGCCCTAAATCATTACATTTTATATCCGTTACTGCTAAAATCGCTCCTTTTCACATTTTAGGTCTTTTGGAAGCAAATTGCTGGAATGAAGCATTTTTGGATGAAAAAGAGCGAAAACATGAAGAAAACAACAAAGTCGAGATTTCTAGGCTGATTCACAAGCCTGACGGCGTCCCAACTCATAGGGAGACGCCGTCGCTCACAAGGTTTTCTAAAAAGTATCAAGTGACGGCTCATGTCATATTTTGGTTCTAACACATGACGCCGTCACGCCTAAATCCAGAAGGGCGTCGCCCTTACTTTTTCACCAGACGACCAAGGTCCATTCCAAGACGACGTCCATAATGAAGCCAGGCGGCATCACACTTTCTCACATGACGTCGTCCCAATGATGACTTGTCCTAAACAAAACCCTAATGACGGCGACCAGAAGACGTCACCATCAAAAGGCGACGCCGTCGCAAGTGTAATTCTATGTATAGACTTCGAATTTTCTGTATTTGATGGGTAGTATTTTGGAGAGCAAACCCTAGTTCGTTAATAGTCCGACTTGGGCAGTATTTTAGGGTTCCAAACCCTCTTTACACTTAAAGATAAGTTTCTTTATCCAATCTATCACCATGTTTGTTTTATGTTCAATTGTTTGTTTGTGTTATTACTTATCTACCATGCTTAACCAAATTAATCTAGTGTTTGCTTAGATCCAATGAAACCTAGTCGTTGATTATTGTTAGGATGTGTCTTGTTTTAATTGGTCGACATTAGAGTAAGGAAAACTGGCTTCTTCTTTAGTTGTTGCGAGCTTAAACGTCCTAAATAGCAAAAAGCTTGATAGTGCACTTAATCCATCGTTGTGTTTATTGCATGAGTTGTAGCTTAAGGATAATAGAGTATTTCGGGGAGATACTTCGGTACTTGGCGATTCCGGATAGTCTAGAGGAGAGTTACAACTCATAAAACGAGGGAATTAGGAACCCTTCTATGAATAACACGGAATACAACGCACCAATACGAATGAGGATGTGACAATTCAACCGACCAATAAGAGATAACTAGGGAGTAAGAAAATCTAAGTAAACACGTTTTTAATTATCATAACAAACACACTCAATCAATCAATAGCTTTTCCTTTTCATTAGTTAATTAGTTTTTGGCTTAAAATTGTTTAGTAGTTTAATTGGTAGAATTACCAACCCCCACTCTTCAAACCCCGAGATTTTACTTGCTTTCCTAAAAAAAATATAAAAAGATAAAAAGACCACCCTCAATCTCATCTTTTCGTCATACATCTCTACTAGCATCTCTATTCCCCCAAAGAACGATCAACCCCCTAGGCTTACCCATACTACACTGCAACGATTAGGTACACTTCCTAATGGGTTGTAAAGCTTGCTTGTTGATAAGGAAGTCTTTCGACCCCAAACTCACGCATCATCAAATATAATGTGTGAACCTTAATTGAAAGAAGCAACTTAGTCGGGTAAGAGGAAAGCCGACTTTAAAAAACCGAAACACCAATGAGCGCAAGGGAGGTGTGACTAGCGCGAGCCAGCGCGCCAGGCCCAGACTTCATGGGGGTTTTTGGCTATCACTTTTGATTTTAAGTGTCTCAAATGTTTATTTATCATCATTAAAACATTGTAAAGGCCTTGACCATTATTTGCATCAACAAACTTATACCTTATATGAAATTTTTAAAATTTAAATTAAATTTATAATGCTTGGTAACTAATACTATGACAATATGAGTTTGGTTATCGTGAAAAAATAAATAAGATAAAAAGTGTAGGAATATAAGATTGTTAGGTGATATTTAAGTAAATAAAAAAAAATTGAATCGAAAGTTCGCAACTAAATTATTCCACACTACATAAATAAATAATAAATGAGAAGTAGACAAATCGCACCATGTCAACGCAATTGAATTTTGTCAAACAATATACATCAATGCTGCTATGGTTGTGTTTGGCAACAAGCGTTTTGAAGATTTTAGAGCGATGGCGACAAGTTAACGATTTGGTTGAAAAGTTTGTTTGGCAACGAAGCAACTAGAGTTTAAAATTAATGCAATCGCCCTATTTGAATGCTTGCTAAAGAAGCATTTCAAGCAAATGCTCTGCGCTTTGTTGTAATTTACTCATATACCCTCAATTGATTTATCATTTTTTAATTTTAATTTGTATATCTTGGCGTTCGTAATTTTACACTTTATAATTATCGCATACAACTTCTACTAAACAATTTTTTAGCAAACAACTACATCGCTACATGCTAATACTAACTGCCATCAAGCATCGTTTATCACATCGCATCATACTCATAACAGAACTGAATCACCCCGTGCGGCCGCCCAACCGACAGGCTCAACAATTTTATGGGGCCTCAAATTTTTAAAAGCCCATAATATATATATAAATAGGAGCACTGTTTAACAAGTAAAGGCCCATCAATAGTAGCTTCATGACCTTTAGCAATTATAAGAGTGAAGAAGCGTCAAAATGTTTATAATGTCACCGATGTGGGACTTGACCACTATGTTTTATTTGCCTTAAATCTATGTTCCATACTTCACTTATATAGAAGAATATCAATTCTTTAATGTTATATAGTTTCAAACACAAACATGTACTCCTAAAGTTTCTTTTCAAGCCATAGTCACTTATATACATAAGCTGGATACAAAAAGTGTAAGGAGGAAAAATTGAATAAGCAGTTAATTTTTGTTTCAGAGTGCCTCGTTTATATTCTTGGCACAGGGCCCCCGAAATCCACGGGACGGCCCTGCTCATACTGCTACGTGTCGCCAAACACACCCTATGTCCGATTAATTGTCTAATTTTCAAAAAAAGTAAGGAAAAATTATCACTTGAGACTTGAGAGTATCTAATTGTGTTTTTTCAAGTCCGACATCTAGTGTTTGGGCCATTAGTCGTATTACATCGGTCCACTAATAAACACTCATTACTTTCTTCACTTCATATGGAGTGACGAAAGGCAATTTTTAGGCTACCAATCCAAATGTCATCATAAGAAAGAAAATTTGACCCGTCACCCACTTTTCCACAAGAAATAGATTGTTGGTTAGTATTTTCCACAAGATATTTGTTACAATCGAAGATTTTTCTCCAAGGATCATGAACAGAGCATATTATTGTAAACGATATGCACCATTTTATTAGAAAAAATTATGTGTTTCGTCTATTTGATTTACTCAAAATCATACCCATCATTCTTATTCGATTTTAATTACATCATTAATACCTAATTCTCAAACTAGTTACATCAATAGTTCTTATTTTATCTACTGTGTAATAATCTATGTTTTCTCGACTATGGACTATCAATGAAAATAATTTGAAAAATAAAGATTATCTATGTGAGTAAAACCGAATAATGTCGACGAGTATGATTTTCGGTAAATCACAAAAACGAAACATGTAATTTTTTCATTTTATTAATTAAAATATAAATAGTGGCAATATACATTAAAGAAGGGTGTAATTAACTAATTCGTTAAAATTGTAATTGATTTTGATTTTTTGAATTTTCATTTTTCAACTTTAATCTTAACTTTTTTTTTATTATTATATAATTATTGATGCAAAATATATAAATAGATTGGTTTTAAATATATGTTCATTGGTATAATTTTCATCAAGCCTTATATAACACAAACAAAATACTTAAAGTTAAAGTTAAAAAAGAAAAACTAAAAAAAAATTAAAACGGTACAATTATTTTTAGAAGAAAATTGTATTACTCCATCCGTCCCATATTAAGTGTCCACTTTCCATATGCACAAAGTTTTAGAAAATTCCACTAATTACACTTTCCACCAATCAAATATCATTTTCACCGGAAATAATTACATGTTTGTCTATATGGTTTACCGAAATAATGAGTTTAATCCTTAAGTCGTTTAATTACGCCCACAAATATCTATTTTGAAACATTTAGTCCCTATTTAAAAAATAGGGATCATCATGTAATTATTTTATTATTACGGATAGTCCCTATTTCTTATAATAGGGACTAAATGTGCAACATGTTTCAAAATAGGTATGTGTGTGTAATTAAACGACTTGGGACTAAACTCATTATTTGTGGTAAACCATAGGACCAAACATGTAATTTTTCTTTCACCCACTAAAGTCTCATCTCATTGGTTGAAGTACATTATAGACACTTAATTTGGGACATCTCAAGATTTCATTGTGGACACTTAATGTGGGACAGATGGAGTATTTATTAGGAGGGGTATGGTCGCATTCATGCTCGTCGTTTCCGACGTGACACGCAAAATGGCGTCGCCATTTGCACGTTATTGCACCACCCCACCCGAGCGCCATTTGCAATGTGAGTCAACTCACTTTGCGTTATTTGTGTTGTTTGTGGCAATATTTGGTATTATTATTTTTTTCTAGCCTTTGAGCATAGTATAACGGTAAAAAAGTTCAATTTTTTTTATCTCACTTTTATAAATACTAGCACCATTTAACCATTTTTCACACAACAATCTTAATTCTCTCTAGAAAAAACACATACTTTCTACCGAAAACAAATTTCTCTCTACCAAAAGTTATGGATTGCACTTTCATATACCGTCGATGAAATCAAAGCTGGTGTTCATAAACTAATTGATGAGGATACCATTTGTAAGGAAGCCGTTATCCACTTAGTTGTGCAGTTTGACATTGCACAAATATCTAAACATGAACTTTTGAAAGCACACGTGGAATGCAAAGACATTCCGCAAGAAAACTAGCTTTGATTGACATTTTTTTAGAAGAAGAAACTAGGAAAGACTGGGATAGTAAAGTTGTTTTGTTTAAAATGGCGGGGACAATACAAATAACATCATTGCTAAAGTTAGATGGATGCATGCAAAAAAAAATAGGACGTTTGTATTTTTTTTCCGTGTAATGTTTTTAGTTATCGTGTTTTTTTTTTTCGTTTCTTTTCGTATTGTTTTTTTAATTTCCGTTTTGTAATTTTAATTTTCGTATTGTAATAATGTATTTTTATTTAGATAAATGAAAATTTAGTTAGTTTATAAAAAATAATAAATAAATGGTGTGGCCCAGCGAAACGGCATGCAAACGACTTGGGTCGCTGCAAAAGATGTATTTTGATGTGTAAATATGAAATGTTAAATATTATGACCGCATTGATTTGACAAAACGGCATGCCACCGTACCTCTCGATCTTAGTTCGCATAAATATAAATAGAAATTAAGGTGACACTCACTCCATCATAATTCTTTGCCCAATCCTTTACATTCAAAGAAATCTAATGGCTGACATGTTGACGGTTCTTGAAAACTGCCGAATCTCTCCGCCACCAGCCACGGTTACCGAGCGATCACTGCCACTTACTTTCTTTGACATGATATGGCTACCATTTTTCCCTATAAACCAGGTTTTCTTCTATGAGTTTTCGTGCTCTAGAGAACATTTCATCGAAACAATTGTTCCCAATCTTAAACACTCACTATCCATCACTCTTCAACACTTTTTCCCATTCGCAAGCAACTTAATCTTGTATCCTAAGACAAATAATAGTTCAAGTGTTGCAAGAAAACCTGAAATTCGCTATGTTGAAGGTGATTCTCTTGTGCTTACTTTTGCAGAAGGTGATCTAGATTTTGCTGATCTTGTAGGAAACCATCCTCGAGCTTGTGACAAGTTCCATCCTCTTGTACCTCGACTAGAACGTGCAACATATGTATCGGACCATCTCATCATCCCTCTTTTTTCGGTTCAAGTGACACTCTTCCCAAACAAGGGAATTTCTATTGGGCTTACCAACCATCACGTGCTTTGTGATGCTAGCACAAGGTTTGATTTCTTGAAGGCGTGGACTTCCATTTTTAAGCATGGTACGGATGAGTTATTCTTAGCTAGTGGCTCTTTGCCGTTTTATGATAGGGCTATCAAATACCCTGATTCGTTAGATGAAATCTATTTGAATAAACCTGAGATCGAAAGTATTGACGAAAATTACCAGCCTACACATCTAGCAAGCTGTCCAGATAAGGTTCAGGGCCACCTTTGTCTTGACCCGAGAACACATCAATCGGCTAAAGAAATGGGTATCGATCCAAAGCCAACACTCGAGTATATTTCATCATTTTCGTGGCATGTGGTTTTGTATGGAGTTGCATAGCTAAATCGAGTGCTGAAGTTGGAGAAAAGAAGGGCGAGGATGATCTAGAAAGGTTTATTTGTGTTGTGGATTGGAGGACTCGCCTTAATCCTCCGGTACCTCAAACTTATTTTGGAAATTGTGTTGGACTATGCGACACAGCGAAAACAAAAAGCATAATACTATCTGGAAGTGAAGGCTTTCTTACTGCTGTTGAATTGATTGGAAAGGCTATAAGTGAAACCGTAAAGAACAAGGATGGAATGCTAAAAGATGCCGAGACGTGGATGGACAGAGGGTTTGATCCGGTGCCAGCATTAGGCGTTGCTGGAACTCCTAAGATCAAAATTTACGACACGGATTTTGAGTGGGGGAGACCAAAAAAGTATGAGACCATATCGATTGATCACAATCGTTCTATTTCTGTAAACGCATGCGCAGAATCGCCCGAAGACATTGAAATCGGTTTGTCTCTTCCTGCTAAACAGATGGATGCGTTTATTAGCATCTCTAGAAATGAACTACAGAAAATGTGCTGAGCAACATGGAAAGTTAATCCAAAGGCTTTTGTTTATTTTTCCCAATAATGCCTTTCAAATATTCAGTTTTGTTTTTCTTGAAAATCTTGGGCAGTAATCAAGTTGGATATCATGATAATTACTAAACATTTAAATTATTTTGTTTCTGTTAGAATTTGACACGTCGTGACCCGGTCATCTCTTCGCGTCATCGCTTTTCTCTCCGATAATCGACACGACTAAGTTACAACAATCGTTGACCTAGTTGTGTTTTTTTTTTTTTTTTTTTTTTTTTTTTCATAAATATCAAACGGACATATTTTTTTGTAGACTATCGGTCAAATTTGAGACCGATTTTTTTTTTTTTTTTTTTTAGTTCGAGCGATATGTGACCAAATTGCCACACTCGACTCAACCGACTAAAATGTCGGTCACCCAACTTGACCAACCGATATTTTAAGACCCACTGTGGAGAGCCTTACAAGAATGTCTATCAACTTCTTCATCAACGGGACGTGTGATGCTACTGATGCACTTTTATTTTAATAAGAAATGCTGACAAGAGCCCTTATCATTAAATTTTCTTGTAAAGATATACTAATACTAAGACACGGCTAAGAATATTTGTCATCTTAATTAACCAAATGAACATTGTCCATCAACAGGTATGTATCACTCCTCTTCTCGTTCCTTGTCCTCAGGTTCATGGTCTCGCATTTGCAACCTAAAAAATGATCTGAGCAATCTTGGAATCGAATTACCAAGGCTTTTCAAGAAAAAGTTGGAAATGGAAGAAACACTTCTTTTGGCATGATAATTGGATTGGTGGAGCAACTCTTTAAGACTCATTCCATGCGATTATACCGCCTTGAAACAAACAAGAGTTGTTCTACAGTGATAGATGTCCTACTTCCTCTCATAACTCACATCTCACCGGTTACGCTTTTCACTTGCCTCACTGCATTCGACCCATCTTCACCATTGGCCCAAACCAACGGCCGACTACACCGTTTGGCCTTACTTTTAATTGGGCTTGGCTAAGACCAACTCGATCACAGGATGATCAAAATGAATTGATTGAACTAACAAACCTTCTTTCTGAGTTACACCTTACTGATGCCCCTAATACTTGGGAATTCATTAAGGACTCTTCAAGAAACTTCACTGTGAAAAGCATGCGGAACCATATTAACCACATGTCAAATCCCTCAACCTCTCAACCCATCAGATGGAATAAATTCCTTCCCACAAAGGTGAATATTCTCGCATGGCGCACCATGAACAAAAGGGTACCTACACGAGTTAATCTCGATAAGAGAGGGATCGATCTTGACTATATTCGATGCCCCCTTTGTGATGACGATATTGAAACTGAGGACCACTTATTCGCTCTATTAGCTAATCGAGTCCTCATTCTGCCTAAACTCAAAATGGATTTTGATGTTGCTGTAAACACCACTTTGTGGCACCTCTGGAACTTCAGGAACAATGAAATCTTCTCGCCTAAGCATCCAAGAAAGGAGTTGCTACATTAAGCTTTCGTCATTCACTTGGTTTTCGAGTAGGAATAGAAAAGTTTCTCTTAATTAGATAGAGTGGTTAAATAATTCATATAACACTATCCACACATTTGTAATTTACTTCTCTAGCATCTTTCTAGTATTTAATTAAATCGCCGTTAAAAAAAAACTAATTTATGAAGATTTTTCTTTTGACCATGCGTACTTTTTTGAATAAAAGGTGAAATGTGTTTAGGAAATAATAACTAATTTATGAAGACATTTCATTTGACCATGCGTACATTTTTGAATACAAGGTGAAACGTGTTTAAGAAATAATAACTAATTTATGAAGACTTTTCTTTTGACCATGCGTTCTTTCTTAATAAATGGTGAAAAGTTTGTTGTCAAATACTTATTTCTGACATCGATTAGTTTGATGTTCGAGAACAAAAGTTAGTCACACGTTCACCGATCACCATTGATTTTTGAAGAGACAATCTAAACAAACACCTCATTATTCACTTCTCATGCATCTCATAGGGTGAGGCCCACGACCCAATAATTGGTTCTTCCTTTTATTTTTTTTTATTATTTTTCTTTTAAGGCCCACAACCCAATGATCGGCTTTTTTTTTTTGTTTTTGTGTATTTAGTTGTGATAATAAATTTGTGTAGTGTATTTTATTTGTTTAAATTGTGTAGTGTTTTAATACGTATAATGATTTATTCACAGTAGTGTTTTTATATGTAGAGTATATTTATTTGTGTAGTTTTTACGTTATGTTTTTTAATTGTGTATTTATTTTCATTTAATTAAACAATAACAATAAAACATTAAAACATTAAACAAGTACAACAACAAATGTTACTAATATTACAACGAAATCTACTCCACACGAAGATTATTGATGCCATCTATAAGCTCATAGAGATTCCACTAGACCGATATGCGTGATCAACCTGATTTCTTGCCAATTCCAAAGGATGCCTCAACGCCTTTACCTTGCCTTCAACAAATTGTTTTGAGCCAATAGCATATTGATCGTGTTATCTTTAGTTTTAGCTTGAGCAATCGCGTTGAAGAAGAGGATTGACCAAAGTACTTTTGTTGAAATACTTCATTCCACATAAAGTATCGACACCCATACCTTTGATCCCCGGTTGTTACATGATGAAACAATTATAAAAATGTATTCTTAACAAACAAGTTATTGATATATTTACGTAAATAAGCAAACGTTAATTATTTACCTTTGATAAAGCGACACGCGTAATAATTCGCACTACAAGTTTTGGGCTTTTGGGATGTTCTTTCAATTATAACCATCGCCGACAACCACACAAGAAAGGATTTTCTTGTTGCATCCGCCAAAAGAATTTGTATAATTATTCACAACATAAATCAAGAATATCATGGTTCACAAAATTAGAAGCTTCAATACATAAACAACCAATCTTGTTATAGATTAATAGTTGATACATGGTTCACAAAATCTCAATATAACTAGAAACTAAGATCAATCACGCCGAGGCATAGTCGCTCCAATGATGCCGCCATCCGTCCCACACGAAACTTTAACTCGAAATGCGCCTCCTCAATCCTAATCTCTCGCTCGACTAAACGCGAGACGGTCAGTAATAAAAGATGAGGAAGAACCGGAGGACGGTGTATAAAATTCTCCTCATCTGCACTGGAGATATAGCCGGAGAGGGAGGAACATAAGATGGAGAAGAAGGCACATAACTGACTCTCAACACGAGCGGGTGTGTTGTTGACACAATGAATGTCCCTCCACCGAATGTCATCCGATTCTCGTAACAAAAGATGAGGAAGAACCGAGCAGAGCGTAAATATGTAACAAAAGATGACGAGTCGTTTACTATAAATCGATGTCGCTTACTATAAATCAAGAATCCGTAATCATCTATACATGTTTTGTCGTTTACAATATAAATCAAGAATCGCTCATACATGTTTTGTCGCTTACAATATAAATCGGTAATCTTCTATACATGTTTTGTCATTTACAATATAAATCGATGTCGCTTTCACGTCCTTCTAAACATGCTCGTCGTTCAAGAAACATATGTGCCCATCCCGCTGCCAAGTCATTTCGAACTATCTCCATTGTGGGTGAGTGAGCGGGAGTGGTGAGTTTTCATCCGTAACCGCGAACGTAGTTAGCACTTGGTCTTCCCCATACGAAGAATCACAACGGGGACAATAGTTGTGATGTATCCGACAAGCTCTCACGAAAGACACGTAATGAGTTGTGAATTGATATGCATACAATGGGACGGTTAAGAGGCAGAGTAATAGCCACGCCTGAAACCGGCATAATCATCCAAGAATCGTAGGGTATCGGACCCGATTCAAACCAATTCAATGAGTTAACCATAGTTGTAAACCATACCGCCCCCACATTTGCATGTAAACTTCCCGGTTATTGTCTACCTCTTCCCTGACAATAGTTCGAAGTCTGGGCCATATTTGTTCGTGATGACCAAGACCTACTGCAAGAGCTCGATAGCCACAATTTCCATCACCTTCCACATTAACGATCCCTAGGATCCACCGTCGGAAAAGAGGTGCAATTCGAGCCATAAAATATTCGCTATTGTCATTTGGAATGTGCAATTGTGTCTTAAATCGCCTCGCCACCTATTCGCTCAAGTCCGGGACGTTAGAAGGCTCTCCCACGATGAACTATGTCTTACGCTTTCTTCATTTAAGTCTCGGACTTTTTAGGTTTTGTATAGCTTCGGTGCCCCATGGGGGTTCTTTGTTCAAATCGAGATATTTTGTTTAGCCTGATTTTTTGTCCTTTGCGCTCGGACGTCCACGAGTACTTTCTTTAACAAAGAAGTTGTTGGGTTGACACAAATTCGTGGGCGATATACCTCGAGCATGTTTAATATATTTTTCTTGACAAACCACGATGCTTTGGTAAAACATTTTGGAATTTTTCACGCCATCTTGACAAGAAAAATATTCAGCTCTTCGTGCCCTCGAGGCTCTTCTCGGCGTATGAGTATGTCGGACTGGGCCGTGGAACACTTAGTGTTCTCCAAAATTATCAACAACATCAAGCGGAATAGGTGATCCTGTATTCAAAAAGTGACAAGTTAAAATTATCGGTATTGACGGGAGAATAACTTGATAGGCATAATTTAAAATACATACCATGAATCTTAAGGTAATACATTCGTGATAGCATGGTAAACCATAAACCAATCAAGAATCGATGACCACATTCATGCGGGTCCACATCCCATTTACTTCGGTGAGTATTAGTAGTAAAGCATCTCTTGAAACATTATACCGCAATTCGTTAAATAGTGCGCCTTACACGAATGCAGCTTGATTTTGCTTGTATTCATAGAGTCTCGTGTCGCAGTTTCTTGCGCAACTATAATCTTGTCGACCGAACACAACAATGTGTCTAAGCCGGATCGTGTGAGCCCAAGTATAACTTCAACAACGCGTGTTGACCCTCAACTCTACATGTTGTTGTCTCGGAAAGTCGCGATAATGATCGGTAATGTACGATACAAACATGCGGTCGTAATGTTGCACCGCTATTAAAATACCCTAAAACATCCGAGAAAACAATGAATTAATAAAGTGAGAAAATAATTTGAGTAGTTATTTATTAAATAATAATAAAAATGTATTAATGGGTAAGTAACTGCTTTTGGACCAATAAACCACAGAGGTGATGATAATAGTGCGTGAACACATCTTCGGCCGGGTCAGAACCATCAAATCCCATGTCCATCTAACGGACTCATACTCCTCTTGCGTGGCGAATTTGTGTCTGCAATGCTCGAGCACATTTTGATTGATATGCCATCGATGTAGTAATATGTTAGCGTTTGAGAATTCTCGCTCTGCATGCCCCAAGCAACGCTAAATCTCGCTCGCGTGACGATAACCCGCGGTAATATTGTTCTTCTATCACCAACTTAACACATTCCAACACCCATTTGAAATTTGGCTCTTTTCACTATTCAAAAGCTAAACGCCATTGAGAATGTTCTGCTTGTTGAAGTAACTCCAACAATTGTAAAGAATGGCGCTTTAAACAACGTGGTGTTGTATGTGGAGTCCATCAAGATGATTTCAGGAATGTTGTCCACAGGGGCATATGACGCCGGTGAACAAAAATATTTCCTCCAAATCATTAGTGTGGTCATTTACCCCGGGTAATATGTATAACCTTACGCCTCAAATATACTAAAAGGAGTTGATCGAGTCAAATCACCACGATCGGCGCCACAGTATCTTGTTTTGTGCATTATATATCGTTTTAATGCTAGACACGTTATTCGGATCGCTTTTTTATTGAAGAAAGTATAATTCGTGGTGCTACTTGATGTTTTGTCAACCGCCCACCAAAACTAACTCACTTTCTTTTAATCGCATGGCTGCGAAAACCATGGAACGAGTCTACAAAATCATGATTATGCCTCAGACACTTGACCCTCAAGATCCAACCACTAGTTTTAGTGGTACCAGTTCGACCTTTTATATATTTCGCCAGTAATCTGAATGGGCAATTAATTTTAGCGGTACTAGTCTGCCGTTCAAGTTCATCTTCTAAACCTTCACGTGCAGACGTCCCATGTCTAGAACACTTAAATTCGATAGAGTACTTATAGCCCCTATCTGTTTTAGTTCTTCCTTTAACAATAAGAAAACTGCTCGATTGAGCGATATATTGCACCCAATCGCTAAAGCAACTTCAAGATCAACACCTAAAAATAAAAACACAACAACTTTTATAACTTTCATTTTAACATATAATTTATACATTTTTTACAAACTTTTATAAAAATACAACTTTGTACATTTTAAACAACATTTGTTAATAACATTTGTAAAAATACAACTTTTATATTACTTTTATTTTTAAAAACTACAACTTTTATATTACTTTTATATTACATTTGTTAATAACAAAATTTAATTTATGTTACAAAATTTTATTTATATTACAAAAAATTTATTTATAAACCCTTTTTAAAGTTATATAGTGTGTGTGTGGTTACGTGTGTGGTGTTAGACCCGTTTACGCGTTTGTTTCTTGTGGGTTGTGTGCGCGCATGGTTTTGTTTCCCGCTCTCTCTGACTTGATAATATTCATCTCTACTCACTTCTCGCACCACTCTCTCTCACCTGTTTATCTCTCTCTCTCTCTAAAAATTTTAGATCTAAACATTTTAGATCTAACAAGTATAGGACTTGTTAGATCGCTGGTTGCATCTAAAAATTTTAGAGAGATGTGGTGATGTTGTGGTGGTATCTGTTGTGGTGGTGATGTTGTGGTGGTATCGTTGTGGTATCGATGTTGTGATGTTTCTTTGAGAAATTGTTTGGTTTAGTTGACTATTTTTAGATCTAACAAGCTTTTAGCTCGTAAAGACCGATTTTTTGATCCGTAAAGATCGATTTTTAGATCTTGAAAACTTTTTGATCCGTAAACTTTTAGATCTTGAAAACTTTTTGATCCGTAAAGACCGATTTTTTTAAAACTAAAACTTGTTAGATATAAAAATATAGAGATGTGGTGATGTTTACGTGAGAAGTTGTTTGGTTTCGTTGACTATTTTTAGATCTAACAAGCTTTTAGATATGGTAAAGATCGATTTTCTTTTAAAACTAAAAACTTGTTAGATCTAAAAAATATAAAGATGTGGTGATGTTTACGTGAGAAGTTGTTTGGTTTCGTTGACTATTTTTAGATCTAACAAGCTTTTAGATATGGTAAAGACCGATATTTTGGATCCGTAAAGACCGATTTTTAGATCTTGAAAACTTTTTTGATCTGGTAAATCTGATTTTTTTTAAAACTAAAAACATGTTAGACCTAAAAAAATATAGAGATGTGGTGATGTTTCTGTGAGAAGTTGTTTGGTTTCGTTGACTATTTTTTTGATCTAACAAGGTTTTAGATATGGTGAAGACTGATTTTTTTTAAAACTAAAAACTTTTTAGATCTAAAAAAATTTAAAGTTGTGGTGATGTTTCTTTGAGAAGTTGTTTGGTTTCGTTGACTATTTTTTGTGGTGATGTTTTGCAGGTGATATGCAGTTTCATTACTGGATGGTAAAGTGCAGTTTTATCTCACTTTGCAACTTTAAATGAAAACTTTTGGTGCCTATGCAATTTAATTACTGGATGGTAAAGTGTAGTTTTATCTCACTTTGCAACTTTAAATGAAATAAATAGGTTTTAAAAAAAGAGGCAATGACGATTTTTATAAAAAAAAAAAAAAACCTTAAGAGTTTTGGCATGGCAAATATGAATGAATTGCAACATTCATATTTGCAGCCAACATGATTGTTTATATCTCATAAAGAGCTAATAATCTGAGCCTTACCTCTTGCGTGTCAAATGGTGAACTAGACATGGTTGTTTGGTGTTGTTGGTGTTGTTGGTTCTTGCTTTTTGTTGTTGCTTTCTGCTTGCTTAGGAACTGGATTATGGGGTGCTTATGTAGATTGTCCAATTTAGTTTGTGTTGTAGCTTTCTTGTTGGTGCTGATGGTGTTGTGGTGTTGTTGCTTTCATGTGGCATTATAAGCCTGAAGTGCCTGCTATGCAGCTCCTCTTTGAGAATCTTAGTTACTTTCTTGTGAACTTTTGCAGTTTTGGAATCCTACTTACCACATTCATGTTGAAAACGTGTAACTTGTAAATATTGTTGAACTTGTGAGGCTTGTGTCCTTGTGCAGTTTGAGACTTGTGCAGTTTTGGACTTGTGAGACTTGTGCAGTTCCAGTGAACTTGTGACTTTGTGCAGTTGTTACTTAAAATTTTCCGAGGCGATGATGATAACCGAAACCGAATGGACGGTAAAGTGAGATCAAGTCTCACTTTGCAACCTTCGAGTTTGAGCCTAAAAATTTTCCGAGGCGATGATGATAACCGAACCGAATGGACGGCAATGTGAGATAAAATATCACTTGCAACCTTCGAATACGAGCCTCAAAATTTTTCCGACCACGCTTTTTTAAAGTTATAAAACAAATTCACAAAAAAAAAAAAAAAAAAAAAAAAAAAAAACTTGTAAAAAGTTATAAAAACTTGTAAAAATAAGTTGTAAAACAAAAAGGTTGTAAAAGTAGAAAAAAAACAAAGTCACACAAACATAACACAAAACACCCAAAGTGTTTCTACCTTATAATATTTTGCACGAAACCCATGCACCCCCAATAATTCAGGAAAGAGAAAATGCAAATACCCCCTATATATAATTTTTATGGGGTGCCTGCATAGTAGTGTCCCTTTTTGAAACGGACATGCGATATGTATGAATCTTATCTTTTAAGTTGTTGTATGTGGCACATGCATGTTTTACCTGATAGATAGGCCACGAGTGTGTGATATAAAATATCGGTTCCAACAATTTATATTTAGCGAAAATTATATGGAGGTCACCGTCATATCATGTGTATGCGAAGATCGGATTTTTACTTTACTCGGATGGACCAACCGGTCATGAAGCATACATAACGATCAAAACTCAACACGTGTCGACCGTAAACGAAAGTAGCACCAAAATTTTGAAAAAAAAAAAAAAAAATCAAACGCCGAGGTCGCTAAGGATTGTAATGTGACGAAAGACATGTTTAGCTACCAAAACAAAATCAATTAAAATAGAAAAATATAAGAAAGTGCGAAACTTACCCCTAAACTTTTTATATTTATAATATTTTTATATAACAAATTTTATTCACAAATATTTAAAAATATCTATCGAATTCGCTAATAAAACTACACAATTGTCAAAAGCTCAATTACTTAATAAAATGTTGCGATATCATTATACTTTCGACGTACATACGATTTTATAATAATCTTAAAATTTGATATATTTAAAAAGAAAACAAAACTTTTAAAATATTGAATTAGTTGGTTCCAAAGTTGAAACAAATATTAATTGTGGCACAATTAAAAGAGATACGTGGATTGATTCACATAGAACATCTTTTTCCAACTTTCTCGATTTAAAATTAGGAAATTAGCTAATATTTGTGACGGTTGTTTAAGAAGAGTTTGTATTGGAATGTAAAAAGAAGAAAACATAAAAGAAAAGATAGAAAGAAAAAAACTAGTAATGATGATAGCACGTGAAATAGATAAATTTAAGAATAGGTAATGATACATGGGATAAGTCATGCTGTATAAGACTATCATGTCTGTCTAAAATTAACTTAGTATAATCTTTTTGACGAAAGCTCAATACGTAAAAAAAACTAAAGAACAAATCGCTCAACTGAGCTATCGATCTTTATGGATCCAACGGTTGGATCTTCGTCATTTAATATCACGAGGGTATGTTGGTCCACACATTTTCATCCAACACATGCATCTGACTTACTCTCTCACCTTCTCCCGCATTCACCTCTCTAATTCTCTCTCATAAAACACTCACAATTCTCTCTCTCACCATACATTCATCTTCATCACATTTAATATTTTTCAAACTCAATAATAACCAAATCTTTACTAAATATTTTATTTTTGTGGTTTGGTGACGGGATTCACGGAGAATCCATGATCTACAATGCGATCGATGACATGGTGGTGGTTTCGTGAGGTGACTCACGGGAAAATGAGGTGTGATGGTTTGATTCGCCGAGATTTGTTTAACACGCATATACTCTCTCGAGTGTAAACATGCATATACTCGCCTTGTGTTTTATATAGTGGAATAGAAAGAAAATAAAAAAATAGATCGAGGAACTGAAAATATGAATTGACGAGAGGAGATAAAGATTGCTTTGCTTTGCTTGGATTAAAAGAAAAAGCAAATACGTGCCACCTTCCCTTGGATCAGAGGTAGTTTTAGTATCAAAATGATCTAAAGTATTTTATCTGAATTTATAAAATTTGGAAAAGAAGAAGATCTTGGATTTTATTTGATGGAATGAAATGGAGGTTATTTGTAGACGTGGATGTATGATCCAAATAGTGGGCCAGTTAATTCTTCTAACAATGAAGATATCACAACCAACAATGTCAAGCTTTTAAGTATTTTATTTTTGAATGTGTTCTAATTAAATACTAGTAACATATAGAATTAATAAAGAACACATGACTCCTTTGAAAGTTTCAAGATGAGTTATTTATAAATTAAATGAATACAAGGATAATTTATAGATATACTCAAATGAACAATCTACATAAGCAAATGAGATTTTCATTTCTCTTATAGTTATATCATTGGCTCTTTTTAGCAAGACAAGAGCCAAATAAACGATCGAAATCAACCACTCATTACCCAAAAAGGTATAATGTATAAACATTTGGCTCAAGGATCACCGTTAGGAAGTCGGGTCAGAACTGAATGCTCGGGTTTGTGATCACATTCAAAGTTTAGATGTACAAATGTAAACGCTTTTAAGTATTTTATGACAATGAAAAAGAGTAGTTTATTTTTGTAAAGACTTTTATATTTCAATGTGATCTATCAAAAAATCACATGAGATTTTGTGCAAATTACATGTGATTTACCGCAAATTACATGTGATTTTTACCTCAATTTTTTTAAAGTAAATCACATGTGATTTACACATGAATCACAACAAAAAACAGAATCACACGTGATTTCACTATTTTGTTTAATAAAAAAAATAAGCTAATTTGATATTGAAGATCACATGTGATTAATTACTTTAAAGATCGCATTGTGAAATCACATTGTGACTCGATAACGGCAAAGAAGAAATAATAGCAAAGAGTAAATCATATGTAATTTACATTTTTTCATAACATAAAACCAATAAATAACGGCAAAGAAGATGGTAGTTTTTTTTTTGTAAGACTTTAACTTTTTCAATGTGACTTACCAAAGAATCAAATGAGATTTTGTGCAAATCACATGTGATTTTTAAATCATACGTGATTTTACCTTAAATTATTTTTTAAAAGTGAATCACATGTGATTTACTCATTTTAGATTAGAACCGAATCTCACGACTTTACATTTTTTCATAACATAGCAAAAAATAAATAATGTAATCACACTTAATTTCAGGAATTTGTTTTATGAAGTAAAGGAATAAGTTGATTTGAAATTAAATATCACACGCGATTTATTACTCTAAAGATCGAATGTGACTTAGAAATCACACGCGATTTTTTTTGTAACTGTGTTTCCGACTAAATTAAAATCACACGATTTTTTAAATAAAAATCACACGTGATCTATACACGAATCACAACAAAAACAAATCACACGCGATTTTTTACTAATCACGCGTGATATTCCCGGATGGAAATTTAAAAAAAAATCACGAAAGTATATAAAAGTGCATATCTATAGAAAGATGATTTTTTCTCGTTGCGATGGTGTATTTTTGTAGAACAAGATTTACCGTCAAAGATATGTTGTTTAAAAAAACGTGGAAAGTGGGTTTTATGTAATTACATTTTTACCCTTCCTTCGTTAATTTTTTCTTTCATCTCATCCATCGGATGAAAAGAAGATTTAACAGGTTGAGATCTTACGATTTGTTCTTTAGATTAAATATGTTTTCATCGATCTCACCTCAATCTTTTTATGATTAAGCTAGTGTGATAAAACGATAACAGTTCTTACAAAAATATATCTTATTTAAACACAAATATATTATTTACAAAATATTTAATAAATACACACTCGTACAATACAAAAAAAGGACAAGATCAAGTATACGACCGAGATATAGATTTTTAGAATGACCATGACCATTACCGAGTGAGCGTAATGGATGACCGAGTGCCAAAGGGTGAATGAGAGCATGACCATGCCATTATGTCTGATCAAACTAAATTTGAAAATGTAAGGCTTTTTTTTTTTTTTATTATTTTTATTTATTTTTTTTTTTTTTATCAACTATGAAGGTGTTTACATGTCAAATTTTAGATGATTACAATACCTTTTTGGTTAATTTATAGGAGGAATTTTCATTCGCTTATCTTTATTTTGGTGTTTATCAGCGACAAATCTCCATCATCCATCTAGATTTATCTAATCATGGGATTAACCTAAATTTAATAGATAAACCCAAGTCCATGTTTTTTCTTGTTTTTGTCTTTTTTTTTATTCATTTTTTGTCTTTTTTTATTTAAGTTTTTTTTTTTAAATTCACGTTATTCACGCTTTTTAATTCGTGTTTTTTCGCTTTCATACGTTTTAGTATGTTTCGTCCGCTTTCATACTTTTTCGTCCGCTTTCATACTTGTTTTACGCTTTCACGCGTCATCGTCCATTTTCATACATATTCATCCATTTTCTTACGCCGTCCGCTTAATACGCCGCCGCTTTCACGCTTTTGTTCATTATTCATACGTTTCGTCCGCTTTCATACATTTTCGCTCGCTTTCATACTCGCTTACGCTTTCACGCGTTTCATCCGCTTTCATACATATTCGTCCGCTTTCGCTCGTTTCGTCCGCTTTTAAATGTTTTCAAAGGTTTTCATCGCTTATGAATATCACAAGTGATATTCGCGATATTATGTGATATTCGCGATATTCATATGATCACAAGTGATATTCTCGCGATATTCATATTATAACTTGTGATATTCTAAATATCACAAGTGATTTTCAACCAATGTTTTGTAACATCAAAATCACAATTGATATTCGAATATCACAAAGTGATATCTAGAAAATCGGCGATATTCATAATATCACAAAGTGATATTCGAATATCACAAAGTGATATCCGTAAAATTACAAGTGATATTCGATTATCACAAATATATAATTTGAATAGCAACTACATAGTTTGGGGGTAATTGTTAAATCTTATTTTATTTGCTTATGAGCTTATGTGATTTCGGTTTATGTTTCAAGTTTAATTTGCTTATTTTGAAACTTATAAAAATATGTAAGTTTATATTTACCATGTATAAAGATAAAATGGTTAAATTTTGTTTAGAGTTCATATATATTAAATGGTCGTTTTCACGCGTTTTAGTCGGTTTTAAATGTTTTTGCCGCTTTTCATATGTCTCTGAATATCACAAGTGGCATTCTCGTGATATCACAAGTGATATTCGGTATCACAATAATATTCAATATCACAAGTGATATTCGTGATATCCGATGATCAACAAGTGATATTCGTGATTTTCAAATATTACAAGTGATTTTCAACTAATGTTTTGTAACATGAAAATCACAAGTGATTATCGAGAATACCACAAAGTGATATCCAAAATCACAAGTGATATTCGAGAATATCAAAAGTGATATTCGAATATCACGATATTCGAAAATCACTGTGATAGTCGAAACGATGAAAACGTAAGAAAGCGGACGAAAACGTAAGAAAATGGACGAATACGTATGAAACGGACGAAACGTATGAAAGCGTAAAACACGCTT
Organism: Chrysanthemum lavandulifolium; assembly: GCA_022545495.1. Taxonomy (NCBI): domain Eukaryota; kingdom Viridiplantae; phylum Streptophyta; class Magnoliopsida; order Asterales; family Asteraceae; genus Chrysanthemum; species Chrysanthemum lavandulifolium. The sequence continues at coordinate 225,653,853 of CM040242.1, read as the reverse complement.
TGAAAATGGATGAAAACGATGAAAATTGACGAAAACGAAAGAAAACCGATGAAAACGCACGAAAACATATGAAAACGGATGAAAACGTATGAAAACGGACTAAAACATATGAAATGTATGAAACGGACAAAACGTATGAAATGGACGAAACGTATGAAAATAGACGAAAACGAAGAAAAACGCGAATGAAAAAAACGTGAATTAATAAAAAAAACGCGAATTAAAAAACGAATTTAAAAAAAACACGTGAAATAAATAAAAAACGTTAATATAAAAAAGACAAATAATATGTGAATAAAAAGAAAGACAAAAAGACAAGCAAAAACATGGACTTGTGTTTGCTTTTTAAATCTTAGGTTAATCCCCACCATTTGATCAAACTAGATGGATAGTGATTTATCCCTAAGTAGCATGCATTTATTGGTAAGCAAAATAAAGAATTAAAGATAGATACGTAACATTAATTCGTCATTTAATTGTTGTGTTGATAAATCTAAGGCTATGCATAATCATGACCACCTTCGACCTGTCACATCAACTTTCTTTTTTCCAACGATTTTCTAACGATCAAATTGCCACAACAACGACTTTCTTATTTTTTTTAATTAAATTTTTTTAAACATTAAATTTAAACTTCATTAATATAAAACATTACATAAATTATTCAAATGACACTAAAAACATTACAATAAAAAGATGACTAAATCTAGTCTTCATCTTCATCGTCATTGTCAGTTGTGTCTTCGTCTTCACTCTCTTCGACTTCATTTCCACGATTTTCCCAAACGTGTTCGACCAAATCGCTTTTTAAGTTTAGATGAGTTGTTGGTCGATTATCTCCCGAGTAATTACTAACGATTGTTCATGCGATCTTAAGGGATCATGATCACGGTGGCCTCATCTTCGTACCATGTGGGACAAATCGCCTGCCCTTGTTTCAAATGATCATATTGTGTAATATGATACATGTGTACACTATATCTTGGAGATTACGACGCCGATAGCCCTCGAGCGGAACTTTAATCATTTTTCACTTCTTCAACACACCAAAAGCTCGCTCCACATCTTTTCTTGATGCTTCGGCTTCCTCTTGTACAATATTCTTTTATCATCACTCGTGGAGGATTTGAAATGGACTTGATAAGAACGCCCATTCCTGATATATCCCACAAGAAGATAATATCCCTTTTATAAGCTACATCGTTAACCACGAATGGAAGGTCCGGTGCTCTCCCATATTTGATATCATCGAAAACAAGGATTGACGAAACGCTCACGCCGTTATTCATCCCGGAGAAAACAAAGAACGATGCCAAATCCATAAATCTTGGGAGGCGATCGCTTTCAATAAAATGAATGGATCCGCCCGTGATCACCCTAGCATATTGACCTCTCTCCCATTCGGACAATTCTCCTACGGCCAACCCGCACAATCAATGCTTCCTATCATCTCGAAACCCATGCTTTTCCTCGTGACGAGCATATAGTCGCTCAAGGTCGAATACGCGGGCTTTTGCAAACACTCCTCACAAGATAAGTATGATAGCCGCATAAAAGTTACAGAGACAATCACGGGTCGTTGTTGCACCCATTTGCAAATACTTGTCAAGAGAACTAGGAACGGCCCGTATGCTAATTGACAAATTGCCGACGACACTTGATCAATAGGGAAATACCAATTGTGTCGTAGCATCGAATTTTAATGTAAATAAGGAGAATAATCGGTTACCTCGAATAATTTGTGTGAATAGTTCTCGGCTCATTCGGGGAATCTTCTTTCTTTATACACTAGGTTGGCGGAGAAGTGTCGCAACTAAACGATTATGAGCACCGTGATGATCCCTAGCTACGCGGGTTCGTGGGACTTTGGAAGTGATATTTGGTACTCGACCCAAGCCGCCACGTAAACTCCGCAAGCTCGCTCATAACTTCTTCTTCATCGTCGGAAGATGAATAACTAAAAAATAGCTCGAAAGACATAATTAAGAGAATGTGTTCGAAGGTGTTGAGAGAATTATTGTTTGAATTTGTGAATGAAATTAGGAAATAAAAGTGGGGTATTTATAAATTTGTAAAAGTAGCAACTTATTTATTTATTTAATCAAACGGTTAGTTTTTTGGAGTTTGTGGAATACAACTCGGTCATGTTCACGATCTTTTCACTTTTTTTCGTTGCGATCGATCACGACCGATCAACCACAATGGGTTGATCGAGGCGCCGATCGATCGACCGAGCCCATGACCATACCGCTGTACACAACCTAATAAGTCTATTGAGATTGAGTGGTACATGTTGGATTACAAAATAAAAGTTCTTATATGCATGATGATTGATCACTTACTTCTAAATTAATATATAAGCTATTAAGAGCATAATGTCACGACCGCCCGCCGACAGAGTCATTTCCGAGGTTGGTCGGGATTCCAGATTGTTCTACACTTGCTTAGAAGACTTTATGAAATTATATAGAAGTTGTAAGAAGGTCTTGGAAGCCTCTAGAAGGATTTGGAAGTCCTTAGAAGCTCTAGAAGCTTTCTCCCATGGAAGGTTTGTAGAACCTTGTAGTGTGTACATAGTTGTAGTATAGATAGAGGCATCCTCATTTGAGGAAGGCACCTCTCAAATCACTTATAATCTCTTGTAAAGTTCTCTCAAGTAATACAAAGTATTTCCTCATTCCACTTGCTCCTTTCTTTAGAGATTTCTTAGTTTTCTAGATCGTAATACAAAGTATTTCCTCATTCCACTTGCTCCTTTATTTAGAGCTTTCTTAGTTGTCTAGATCGTTGAGTTTTCGAGCAAGGCTGACTTAGTTGAGAATATGTGCCGCACGGAAGAATCTTGTAGAGACAAGTCCATGACAAGTGGTATCAGAGCCAAGTTAATTCAAGAGATGGGGAACAAAGGTGACAAGAATGTGGGTAGTGGAAGTAGTGTTGTGATTGATGAGAACCATGGTCGGGAAGAGTCTCGCCAAGGAGGCAAGAGGAGTAGAGATGTGTCTAGAGACACGGTCGCAAGCTTGCCAAGAGGATGACGCGGTCGAGACATCCATGATGGAGTCAAGAACCAAGTCGAGGGCTTGGTAGGTCTAGAGTCCGAGTTCACGTGCATGAGGGATAACTTTAGGGTGGTCATCAATACCTTAGCGGCGACTTGAGACGTGAGATCCATGACTTAAGAGATATGTTCGTGGGTGGGATCACGAAGTTGCGGAAGGAGGTCGGAGATGAGGTCTCCGCGATTCGTCAAACCATTGAAGGCTTGCAAACGGATATGGTATTGTGCAAGCGTTTCATGGCTAGTGGGAGGTAACAATAGAAACATTCCTCCAAAGGTGGAGGTCCATAAACCATCACCGTTCATGGGAAAGTGAGAGGTTAGGGCGGTTGACGATTTATTGTGGGAGATGGAGCAATACATGGAGGTGTCAACATAGTTGATGTAGGTCCAAATTTATGGATCTAAGTAGCCTTTATATGACTTATAGTAAACTTGAATAAATCCAAATTCACTATGTGAAGAACTCTTAACAAATCACAGATGTGCTAATGCGAATATTAACACAATAAGTATGAAGAACACAATGATATACTAACTTCGTATTTTCTATTGATTGCTTTTAATCAATGGTTAAGGCTTACAAATCATACCCTAACCTAATACATTAAGGATCCTTTTATACACCAAGGAAACCCTAATTGACTACAAAACATAGAAAAGATTTGAACATATCATTTCCAAAGATATCTCTACGCTGTTCTTATCTTTTCCTACTTTCTCTCACTGCTTCACATAAATGACTTAACTATCTACCCGTACTAACTTTGTTCTCGCTGACTTAACAACATTAGTATCGGCGCACTTAACTAATGTAATTAATACTAACAGACTTAATTCGCCATACCGCACTTAACTATTATACTACCGTAACTAATACTAAATGACTTAAACAATCTTAAATATGTTTTACAAAATATAATTCCCTACAATCCTCCCCTAACTTGATCTTCACTTGTGAACTTCAAGTTCTTTGTACTCTTTGAGGATCTTGGAATTATCTTTGAGTCGCATCTTTGAATATTCTTCATTGTGTGATGCATGCAAAGATCCAATCTTCAAAAATATCAAGACTCCATAATCTTTTACGCAACTATGATCGTATGTACATCAATTCATAAAATTTTCATGCTATTCTCATCACATCCGGTGTGTAAACTCCGTGAGAGGTGAATCATAAAAACTTAATGGATTTGATGTCTCTTACCAATTAGCCATTACTATTTGAGTAGCCAATTTTCCGTGTAAACCATGGTACATTGATAACCATATGATTTTTAGCAAACCGTGAGCTATCAACGGATTTGATTAGTCTTTACAAAAGCCATTTTCTTTTGGACAAGTCATGGTTTTCCATCGCTTTACCACAAGCCATGAACTTGTGGGCTAGCCAACTCTTCATCAAACATAGATATGGTGAGTTGAGCACCATACAATTTTTGGCAATTGTCACCATAAACGGATTTGAGATATCTTTACTAGAGCCGTTTGCTCATGGATTAGTCATTCCTTATGTGGATTAGACATGGTGGATCGATAACTATTTGTTGTATTGGTGCGAGCACCTTCACCAAGTGAAACCATCTCAAAACCATTTATACTTATATCAACTTATTAAAATAAACTCAACAACATTTAGAAAATTCTTTCAAACACTTTATAAATTATTGCTATTGAGCTTTTGATTCAATAAATTTCAAAACCCGATAACAAGCATCATCTTTCCTTTCTCCTAGCAACTTCTTGTCAAGCATTGCCTCATAGATCTCGTTTGAAGTGGATAATCCACTGCTAGCATATAAACAATTAAGGTTTCTAATTCCAAATAGTGAACCCGACAAGTATGGAAATATCTCCATTTGATCACTTGTTCTTGACTTGCCGCCCACATCTCATTATCGAGATCTAGTGCTTCAAACATTGTTTTCAAATCTCCCAAAGGACTCTTTCACACTCCTCCTCGTGTCTTTGATCACCATGCTTCTCCACCATCAACTCGGTATATTGTATTCGATCATCCTGGATAAATCACTTAACATGACAGAAAATTGACATATATTGGTCGTAATAATTTTCCCTTACTACCGGTAAGCTCCTTTCTTTCCAAAGATTAATAATCAATTTTGAAATCTTTGTAAGAAGTGCTAATCCTTTAGAAATGGAGCCCATAGTGAACTTTATGTGGGCCCAAGTGTTGATGAACAGGCCATTATGTTTCTGGAGGCCCAAGATCGCGTGACAAAAGGGGCCTCACTGAAATGGGCATAACTTGGGCTACGGGGATCCGTTTTAGGCGAATGACTAGTCAAATCGAAGCTTGGAACGAGGAGCACGTGGTAGGAAACTGACATCGTCAATTTTCGGAACATTCGAGCCCCAAAACACTCTATTTTATGAGTTATTTGCATTTTAGTGTTTTTTGGACTTTGTTTATGCAATAACTTTCGCCCGCTTGTCTTTTAGGGCCCGCTTCGCTTTGTACTCTTATTTAAGAGGTCCTTTGTAATGTGGAATAACTGGTTCAAGAAATACGAAAAGTCTATTTTTGGCGCTTTTGCTAAGAATTATCCTAGTAATCGGTATTCTATGAATCAACGATTATTAGAAGAGTTGTTCTCGCATTCGTGTGAATCAACAGGATCAATTTGTGTCATCTTTATTTAGCCTACATCGAACTCTTCGATGAAGGTTCATCAACCTTGTCCTCCATGTAAGCTTCCACTTCCTTCGGCCTCATATTTGTCCTTCTTCTTTACAGCTTTATGCGGTGGACTTTCTTCCGTCCACTTAAGCACCGGTTTTTCAAATTCCTCCTCTTTCTTCACAATCTTTGGCTTATCGCCAACTTCCTCTTCTCGAAGCTTTTCACCCTCTGCAGTCTTCTCAACCTATTTAGTATTCTGCCTTTTGGCTCCCTGAGGTTGAAGTGTGATGCCTTGCCTTTTGAACTTAGAGGATTCTAACTCATAATCCATTGGAGCAAAGGTTTGAACTTGCTTGACCACATTTTTAAATTCTGCTTTCAAGTCATCAGCTTTCAGCTTCCTCAATTGATTTAATTTCTAACTGGGATGGCCTTGACTCTTTATGCAGTTGATCATGTACTCCCTTTGCTCTCCCTTTGTCAGAGGTCTATTCATCCTGATAGCAATCATAGCTATCTCGCCAATTTATATCCATCTCCTCAACATCGCATCATCAACTGCCTCCGGATCTTCATTGAGCAAATCTATCTCTTTGATGATTTAGCAAAGAGAGTAGATAACCTCATCAAGAACTCCAAAGAGTGCCCTCTTTCTTTAGTACTTAATGATGAAGTACTATAACTACCACCGTAATTAATATGGTTGTATTGCTCTTGCCATGTGAGACAAAAGAAACATTCGAGAGCTAGAAGAGGATGGTTTTGACACATTCTTGATTTCGTTAAAAACCCTTAGGTTGATGTACGATCATCAATTGACATGATGTCAATTTCAGTTTGGTCCTCATGGTCATTGCGGACTTGACCATTCTTGTGGCAAAGACCCGAGGAACTTGTGATTTACATCCTCATCGTAAACACCATCACCATAGGCCTCAATTGTGACAATAGTTGTTGAAACCTCATAGCCCTTCTCTAATCCTTCGAACTAAAATAGCAAAGGCCTCAAAATTTTGTTTGTAAACGACCTTTTGCATCTTTTAGAGTTAGCATTCCCTCCAAATCTTACTTTGATTGCCTCCCGGATCTCTTTTGCATCATCCATCCCTTGAAAACGTCCCGATATGCTACTTGGGAAGTGCCATTAACAAGATGTTCTTGGCCTTTCTCCTTCTCTACAAGAAGAGTTTTAGCGTGAAGTAATGTGGTAACACGAGTAAGTGCTATCTTTTCCTTTGGAAACCCTCTTTAGAGTTTCCTTTGTATCACCTTCCACACTTCATTATCAATGTACTCTAGATAGTGCTCCATCTCCTTAGCCCGCATCTCATATTCATCTTTCTTCAATGGTGGAAGCTTCATGTTGGAGATGGTTGTGGTATTTGTGATTTGGGGTTGTTTAGGTTGAGAGTTGTCTGCTCCATCTTTATGGTTGGATTCTTCATCACTGGGGTGGTCATAGTAGGTTTCAGTTGCTTTTTCAGACATGTTTGATGTTTTCTAGTTTGGAATGAGTGTTTTGTTTGTGTATCTTCAACAACAGAGTCCTTCTATAGAGTCTGATACCACTTGTAGGTCCAAAGTTATGGATCTAATTAGCCTTTATATGACTTATAGTAAACTTGAATAAATCAAAATTCACAATGTGAAGAACTCTTAACAAATCCTTAGTGTGCTTATGCGGAATCTTAACACAATAAGTATGAAGAACACAATGATATACTAACTTCAGATTTTCTATTGATTGCTTTTAATCAATGGTTAAGGCTTACAACTCATACCCCAACCTAATACATTTAGGATCTTTTATACACCAAGGAAGCCCTAATTGACTACAAAACATAGAAAAGATTTGAACATATCTTTCCAAAGATATCTCTACGCTTTTATCTTTTCCTACTTTCTCTCTACTGCTTAACATAAATGTACTTAACTTGTAACATATTGGATTTCATAAACACATCAAACCATGACAAGTATGGGCGTATGAATATATGGTATTAGAGAGAGAAAGTGGAGTGTTCTAGAGATAAAACAAATGGAAGGTTAGATTACTCAATGAACATTCAACCTCTCCTTGTGGGAGAGGGCTATTTATACATAGTATTACGCCTCCTTCAGTGTGGATCGCATACAATGGGTAAAGACCCGTCCTTCCTCCACGGTGATGCACTAGACTAAACTATGCTAATAACTAACCAATACATAACGTAATAAACGATATGTTCACGAGCTAACTTATGCTAGATTATATTTGGGGTGACCGACACTTCACTATGGAATTTCCAATTCCTAACAATCTCCCCAAGGAGGTCACCTCATGATTTACATTTTGCATCCTAGCATTCTATTTAATCTTCAGTCTTGAGCTCGTAGACTTGAATTCATCAAAATATTCAATCTTTGTGTTTTTGTGGTGATTTCTTCATAGTCCAACTACTTTGTACAATAAGTGTTGGTTATAGAGCTGATCCACATCTTGATGACCTTCAAGCTTTCTTTGAGATCATCAGCCACAGTTGATCTCAGTATCACCCTTTGTTGTGTTGCCTTCATGTGATGTTGTGACAAATGGACCGACATGCTCACATTCGGAACATGATGTCTTCTTATCGAGTAGCGGAAGCTTTAGTTGATTCATGATATTTGTAGCAGCCAGAGCGTAAGCATGGAGTGAGAATATCGAGTCGTTGATGCATTTATCATGATTTTTTAAAGATGAATGTGTTGTGTGAGCATGCGGCTATGGATTGACCTCTCAATTCGATCACCGCAGACGTTGGGTGTACCGCATAATAGTTAGCAATAAAGCGCACAAAAAGTGTCTTTGATCACTTTCATTGAATTGAGGTACATGGCCCATGGTTCCCGCTGATCAAGACAAGTAATCGCCTGTGATCGTGTATAATTCAAGAATCTCCTTGACGTGGTTTCGCAATAAGACTAGTCGTTCTCAAACCGAACGCCTCAAAGAAGACAACACGGAGTGAGTGAACCAATGAATTAAGATTCACCGATTGATGGAAAAGATTTGAAAACAATCATGTAACGCTCAATATAAAGAGTTTTTGCAATACCAATAAGGTTTTAAGGAAAATCAATTATCAATCATAAACACCTTTATTTTTGAAATATTAATACACAAATATGTGCTAGAGAAAGAGTTTAAAGCACAACGACCGGTTTTAAAAGGTATCCGTCAATCCATTACCCGAACCGTGATTGATTCATAATTTTGAATCGCTCCATTGTTTCTATTCAGTTGTCACATTATTGATCTATTGGATAGATATCACATGCCACCTACCAAGAGCTTGCTTGATGTTGGCTCTAGAAGGCTTTCCATCTTCATTGTGAGTATGTTGGCATATCACTCAGATGTTCTGGCAATACCACAAGGATAATGCGTAGTACTCATAAGATATATTCTCACTTTCCACATTGTGTGAAACAGTGATTCATCATTGATTGTGTCCTAATGAGATTTATTGATGATCTCGTAGATCTAGAATCAATTGTGCACTTTGGTTCCTATGCCGGAGACTAGGGAGAGGGTCTCCTTCTTCAATATCAACAATCTCTAAGAGAAAGTCGATAGATTATGTAGGTTCCCGTGAGAATGAAACAAGTCCTTTTAAGAGGAACTTGAGTAGCTTGGGAAGTTTAGTGCGGTGCGCCACTAGGTTCATGACGCCTTGTCTTCAATACCGTGTTACTTTAGTAACCACCAATAGCATATGTATTGAACCCGGTTTACGCCTCTAAGGTTGAATTAATGGAGGGCTATTTCTTTTCACCCTTTTTCACATTCAATTCTTTCATTCTTCAACCCTTCAAGCTTACCGAGACTTCATTACTAGAACCTTGTTGGGTTTATTCCAGCTCTAGCTCTATCTCACCGCACTCTTCCCATATTCTCATTTTTCTCCATTTTTCATCATACCTAAGGACTCTACACTATCTAGTGGATTGTCCTCGGTAGATCCCTCCGGCTCAAGGGATCGTGGGAACGAATACCTAACCTAACCATCCTTATAACACCATGCATAAAGTGAATTGGTCGGTCTTTGGTATTGTTCATTCTTCCTGAAACCAATTGAAAATTTATTTGGAAAGTCAATCAAGGTACTTGTGATATAATATCAAAGCATTTTGTACCTTAATTGTTTTGATCATTTAGAAATGCTCCCCCTCAACATGTGCATATTATCTTGAAATTGTTTAGCACATGGAGGCAAGAGTTCTTTGAAATAATTTCTTGATCACAATTTCCTTAGAAAAAGCCATTTGAATTTCTATGGTAAATTATCCCCCTCAATATGTGCGTAAGATATTTGAAGTCATTTTATCACATAGAGGAAAGAGTTCTTTTTGAAGTACATCCACGATCACAAAAGCCATATAGAAAACCATTAGAAAATCAATCAAGGTATTTATGTTAAAACATATAAATCTTTGTACCTTGAAAGTTTATTTTCTTTTGAAATGCTCCCCCTCAATATGTGCTTCGAGATTCAAAAGCGTTTAGCACATATGGGAGAGCAACATGCACTTTTGAATCAAATCGATCATCCTTTATCAGATTTCATTATTAAATCACAAATTATCCCTCGATCAAAAATATCAAACCCTTTGAGATTTTGGATCCCAAGTGATTTAATAAGGTTTAGAAAACATGGGAGAAAATGTGCCTTGTTTAAATACTCTTCGGTTTTGGTTAAATGCTCCTCCACAATCATGTGCATTATGTATTTCAAAATCGTTTGGCACGAGGGAAGGAGTGCTTTGAAACAATCACCCTTAAAACCGATTTGAGATTTAAATCACGATCTCTCCCCGATCAAAAATTTCAAATCTTTTGAGATTTGTGATCCCAATTGATTTAAATCATTTAAAATTTTAGGGAAAGACGTGGCAAGATTTAATTTTGAAATTGACCGATGAGGACCAATTATAGACATTAAATGATGTTAGTGTCGTATGATAGTTTTAAGAGATCTTTAACTAAAATAAAACAATTTCACAATCAAACAACAATGTAAAAATTTCATTTTGAAAGATCTTTGGGTTTTAAAGAAAATCATACCATGACATAACATTAAATCTTTAGATCACCACTTATTTTGTACAAATGGACTTGATTGATGAAATATTGTTTGAAAATATTTTATTTTAAATCACTCTCCCTCAATCGATGACCGTAGTCGATGATTGAGTGACTTAAGTTTTGATAAAATGAATTCGGTGATTTCCAAAATTAAGTCCAATTTATTTTCAAAACCAATATTTTTGATTTTCAAACAAGATTTTCGAATGTTTTAAAATGTTATCATCCACTACTTGTCCCGCACAAAGATACGTTAGGTGGTTGAGTCGCTTTTGTTGTTGTTGCCGGATGTTTGGAAGAAACCATCTCACGATGTAGTGAGACCTCAAGTTGCATCTATCGTGCCAACTATCCATGGAGAGATCCGATTAAGATCCGCTTTCTTCTTTATCGACCTAAGATATAGTTACCCTTTCCTTTCAAAGATCCAATCATCTTCTTATGTGGGATCCGATAGGAACATTCTTATATACCAATATACCGCATACGTTAGTGAACACACATACAGATATATGATGGTCGACATCACCCAAACAAAGAATCGACTAATAAAAGTCAATCCAATATATCAATCGATCATACAAATGCATGGGAATTATGTGTTTATCAAACTCTAATCATCTAATCATAACAATCATATCCTAGGCACCTAGTCCTTCAACATAGGTTAACATGTTTTACATTTAAGTATATAGGATAAATAGATAAGCTCGTTAGATGATATAGATTTTCAAACATTCTCCCCTCAATCAATGACTTATTTTTCCTAAAAGTTTAAAAGCTACCAAGTCATTGATTGAGTTTTCAATTATTACGAAAAATCAATCGATTGATTTACATGCAACTCATTTACCACCATTTTAGAAAACAACAAATATTTTTCTCAAGAATTTATAGAAGGAAAAACATTTGTGTAGGAACAAAGATCCTTGACATACTTTCCTCATAAAGTTTTAGGATAGGTGCATGAAATATTTAAAATTGGTTTAGCGTAGCACTTTCCTTTCTTGAAGAGCGGTTGCTATCTCGAAATAATAGCAAACCATGGTTTAAGCACGGTTATAGTCTCAAGTAATCGTAAGCCATTTCCTGCTCAACATTGGTCCTTTGCAATTAGTTTGTATCTTAGGAGTGGTCACCATTTGATGCTTCTTATATGGACTAGATGATCTCCTTATATTCCCGATCTTAGAGCTTCAACATTAAGTCGGGATTGTTATTCATCATATCGGAATGAATTAGTGAAGTGACTGGTTTTGACAAAACTATATTCTCATCAACTTGGGAGGCAAGCTTAGATTTTGATGGTTTAAATCTTTCTGTTTTAAATGCATTGGGCTGCCTAACTACACAGTCACTGCTCAATTATTAAGTACAATTGGCTTACCCAAGGTCGATGGTTTTGCAAACTTAGTGTTCACTCTATTTCCAATAGTTTTCCTAAGCTCATTTTTAAGGCAACAATGGTGAAGCTCTTATCCTGAATTTGGGCTTTGAGGGCATCATTGTCCATCAACAAGGAGTTAGTTTGATCTAACAGCTTGGTATTGTTCTCTAATAAGTTCTTCCTCAAGGACTCATTTTCCTTAACACTTGGTCACATAAAGCCAATTCATCATTCCTAGATTTAATCGCATCACTCACCTCACAGTTAAGATTGTTCATCCCTATATTACTTTTCTTATGCAGATATGAGAATTGTATTTTCATATTACATATGGTTGAGTCTTTGTCCTGAATCTGGGTTTTTAACTGGTTAATTTCAAAAAATTCTCGAAATTCTGGGAATTCCGGATTTAAGCAAGGTTTTGTAGCAAGAAAACTTTCTTCTTTTTGTTGTATTGCAATTTCTAAGGAAATGCAATGTTTTTCAAGGATTGAGTATTTGTTTGAAAGTTCATCAATAACCCTTTTTTCAACCATTTCATTTGTTTTAAAAATTCTAGACTCAGTCTCAACCAAGGAACATTCATCCGAATCATGTTCAAATTTTAAGATCGCTTTGTTTAGATACATTAGCGTATGAATTCTCGTTGAATGCTTAATGATACCTCATCAAATGACCCATGTTCAAGTGTCGGTCCGATATGTGCATCCACATCATGTGTGATAGGAGAGACCGAGCAATGGTTTCATCCTTCTTTGTTGTATATGATATTCTACATTCAAAGATCACGCCGACCTTTCAACTGAAACATTACCCGATTTATCACAACTTTCACTTAATTGCACCGACACTCATTCATATTATCATCCTCTTGAGCGCCTTCCTTAATGTACTTTTCCACATTATCCATAAGTTGGATAAATGTATTGATGAACTCATGAATTTCATTCCAATATGTTTATTGAAAGAAATTCCAACACGTGTTGATCAAGTCCGTGGAATATTTCCATTGATGAATGGTCAAATTTGTTGTGGATTACCCGTGCAAGATTGGAATCATCCTTTAATACCTTCCTTTTGGTAAGGTGAAGCTTCATTGTTCTAAGTTCAAGAGAAGGTTCTCGCCAATGTAGGTAAGTCCCGACGTAAGAGAGCACTACATGTTCGATCCCCGCCAGGATAACAAATTGATGAGTTGCAGATGAAGTAGCTGATAGGGCTCAATGCTGCATTCCATTTGCTTTGCATTTTGTATCATTAACAAGTGTTATTCATTGTTATTTGACTCAGAATGTGAAGTGTTTTGATCATAATTTGCTGAATCGATCATGGTTAAACTTTCTGAGTAGCAAACACTTTCTTTGTTCTGTGAGGTATCATAGAGTTTGAGCACATTGGAGATAAAAGGGTCAGTGGTGTAAGACATTGTGTTGAAAGATATTAGGCACAAGTCGCTTGCATTAATTCACCAAGTCGCTAAAGACATTGAAGACAAATCGCTTCTCACACAAGTCGCTAGGTATACAAATTGCTCAAGGGACAAGTCGCTTGACACAAGTCGCTATGAAGACAAGTCGCTTGTGACACAAGTCACTATGAAGACAAATCGCTAGAGACAAGTCGCTAGACACTGAGGTTGCTTGAGTAACAACTCGCTAGATAGACAAGTCGCTAGTGACAACTCGCTAGACAAAACTGTACGACCACTACCTTGTCCTTTTTGTCGTTTTGTCTCAAGAGACAAATCGCTTAGTGCACAAGTCGCTTCACACAACACAGACAATTTTAACATATTGGATTTCATAAACACATCAAACCATGACAAGTATGGGCGATGAATATATGGTATTAGAGAGAAAGTGGAGTGTTCTAGATGGATAAAACAAATGGAAGGTTAGATTACTCAATGAACATTCAACCCTCTCCTTGGGGAGAGGGCTATTTATACATAGTATTACGCCTCCTTCGAGCCGGGATCGTGCATACAATGGATAAAGACCCGTCCTTCTTCTATGGTGATGCACTAGACTAAACTATTCTAATAACTAACCAATAAATAACGTAATAAACGATATGTCTATGAGCTAACTTATGCTAGATTATATTTGGGGTGACCGATACTTCACTATGGAATTTCCAATTCCTAACATAACTATCTACCCGTACTAACTTTGTTCTGCCAGACTTAACAACATTAGTACTGGAAAACTTAACTAGCTGAATTAATACTAACAAACTTAATTCTGTCTTACCAGACTTAACTATTATACTTTTAGAACTAATACTAAATGCACTTAAACAATCTTAAACTGCTTTTACAAAATATAATTACCTACAATGATTTGTATCAAAGATCAAAACAACGACACATTACTTAAAGGACACCGCGCGTTATGGTGGGACGCCGATATGGAGATATTGAACGAGGTACGGTACCATCAATAGTTGGGCCGATTTTGTTCAAGACTTGAAAAGCAATTTTATCCGGAGAATGCTAAGCACGAAGCAAAGAATCGACTTCACAAACTTACGATTCGAACGATCCGGGAGTATGTCAAGGAATTCACTACTCTTGTACTCGAGATTCCGGATCTTTCCAACCAAGACTCTCTCTTCTCGCTTTCTTGATGGTTTGCAAGGATGGGCCAAGACGGAGTTAGAGAGACGAGGAGTCAAAGACCTTGCTACTGGCTATTGTGTATGCAAAGGCACTTATTGACCTTGTTGAGTGGAGGTCACGCAAACCCACAAATGAAGATAGTGGTGATGAGAAAGGTGGGGGAGAGAAACAAGTCCGAGATCGTGATGATGGAGCACGAAGATGGCAATGAAAGGAGAAAACACCATATAAGAGTATAGAGTGTTTCGTGTGCGATGGACAACATAGAGCACGAGATTGTCCTAAGAAAACGAGTTTCCAAGCTATGATGGAAAATACGGAAGAGAGTCCATGTGAGGAGGAGGATGCACACATGGGACCATAGCGAATCCTCAACGTCATTAATGCAAGGAAGGAGTCGCCCACGGTTGAGGCGAAAAACAAAGTGAGAGTGATGTCTTCCAAGATAGAGGCTAAGAGCAAACGAGCACCTAAGGTAGAGACCAAGGGTAAATTGAAGACAAATTCAAAGGTGGAGGCCAATAGACTTCGATTCATGAGCATAATTGTAAATGAGATATCCACAAGAGCCTTAGTCGATACGGGAGCAACTCATAACTTTGTCTCTGTAGATGAAGCTAAGAGACTTGGGCTTAAGACGATGGAGGATAGTGGATGGATCAAGGTTGTAAACAACGATGCAAAACCAATTAGCGGTGTTGCACGAGGCGTGAAGGCCATGATCGGGAATCGGAAGGAGAGTTAGACTTATCAATTGTTCCTATGGATGATTACAAACTCGTACTCGGGATGGAATTCTTCGATAAGGTACAAACCATTCCCATCATGTTTACTAACACATTATGTATTTTAGATAAAGGTCGAGTGTGCATGGTGAGGATGGAGAGATACACAAAGAGTGGAGCCAAAATGATGTCCAACTCGAGACCGGTTTCAAGGAGTTGAACCAAAATACAAGCGGTATATCAATCGATGTAGAGGTGTCGAGAGATACCCAAGACGTCTGTGCAATGTTTAGAGGCACAACATCGAGTGTTTTACCTGAGCGACGTGCATAAGAGAGTTCCGACAAAGGTAAAAGACGTACGAGGAGGAGACAACGTGTTACAAAGCACGAACAAGGATCAAACATGGAAGAAGCCAAAGGAGAATCAAGTATACACCTCAAGGAATGCCATGGATGAGATACAATGGTGTTGAAAAGAATACATGATAAGAACTTCGCGAGCTTTGGTTGGGGAGGATGTCACGACCCGCCCGCTCGATAGAGTCATTTCCGACGTTGGTCGGGATTCCGGATTGTTCTACACTTGCTTAAAAGACTCAATGGAATTCTATAAAAGTTGTAAGAAGGTATTGGAAGCCTCTAGAAGGATTTAGAAGTCTTTAGAAGCTCTAGAATCTTCCTCCCATGGAAGGTTGTAGAACCCTCTCATAAAAGGTTGTAGAACCTTGTAGTGTGTACATAGTTGTAGTATAAATAAAGGCATCCTCATTTGAGGAAGCCACATCTCAAATCACTTGTAATCTTTTGTAAAGTTCTCTCAAGTAATAGAAAGTATTTCCCCATTCCACTTGTTCCTTTCTTTAGACCTTTCTTAGTTGTCTAGATCGCTGAGTTTTCGAGCAAGGTCGACTTAGTCGAGACTAAGTCTCGCACGGAAGAACCTTGTGGAGACAAGTACGCGACAATAAGGTACCATGACGAGCACCTAGCCATTTCTCGACGTGGCCAACCAACTAACTAGCGCCATGATACCTCCACCTTCATCCGTCACTTCCTAAGCCACTTAATTGGCGTGTGTAAAACTGGGAAAAAATATGCTTTTATTTTATATTTTTTATTTTTAATTTTATTTTGTAATTTAAAATAGATTTGTGTTTGTGTAGTGTTTTTTAGTATGTGTGTGTGTTGTCTAGTGTGTGTGAGTGTGGATGTTTTACTAAAGAATGAAGAAGAAAGTGAATATCAAAATAAATTTTTGTTTTTTTTACTTTTTCCTTTTTTTTTTGTTTTTTCAAAGGCATGCCCAACCTACCAATTATATATTTTGTTTTTTTTAACAAAATTTAACATTATATTCTTTTAGTATTTTTTTGTTCTTTTTTGTTTTTTTAGTTTGTTTGAATAAATGTATAAGAAAACAAAATTGTGGGCAGGTGAGGCTCAAATGACATGTTATGAATGAAGAGGAGTTTTGATGTGTAAGAGCGTTCGATACCGTAACATGTTAACACAGAAAAGTGTCGTCACGTCAGCGGCACATCATTTCAACACCAAACCATTTAACACAAAAAAATCACCCTATATCATAACACCAAATAACACTACCTATTTGGAACCCACATTTTAAAAAGTTACAATTTACTAATTAACCCTCAAGTATTTTTATTCATTAAATTAATATACAAATAGCTTTTTATAAAAGAAATACAAAACTAAATAACCAAAAAGTTTAAAAGTTGTTAAAATTGTTTGGTCCAATATAAACCTGCTTTCACCACATACCAACGCCTACTTCATTGTTGAAAAAAAAACATCTTCTTCATCGACCTGCACACACACAAACTTGAACCCACAAACGCAAACCAACACACACACACATATAGAAACTCAAACCCACAAACGCAAACCAACACACACACACTTAAACACACACACAAACGAAAATCATCTACCCGTTAACCACCAGAGGGTGTGTTTGTAAATTGTTTTTTGTCCACGCTCACGTTTCAACCTGAGTTACTGCAACAATGTAACTAGTAATGCGGGGGCAACGTTTGTTGAGCCGGTATGGTAACGCAGCTCAAACGCAAGCCACGTCAGCCAACACGGCGTTGGAACATTACCATATCCAACGCTCTAAGGGTTCGTTTGGTAGGACGGAATGAAATATCAACTGAATTGAATAAACGATGTAATAGAATGAAGAGTGTAATGTAATGATTCATTGTAGTTATTAATCATGTTTGGTTTGTATGATAAGATGTAATAGAATCGATAATGAAAAGACTAAAATACCCATTAATGATAATTTTTTTTATTAAATGTTGTTAATTAATGATGGAGTTTTATGTAATTTTGATTCCGTTACAAGATGTAATGAAAAAAAAAGTAGGGGACCCCTAAGGAATGGTTTTGGTGTAATGGGTCATTACTTGTAATGAATCATTACATTCTGCAGGACTACACTTTTTCACCAACCTTACGCGTACACACCTTATCAAAAGATGAACATGTTAAACCAAACACACTTATGCGTATAAGAAGATGAAATAAAGAAAGGAAAAAGATGGTGACTTGATGTTCTACAAACCGTGTATGTGAAGAAAGATGAAAACAAGATAGATGTTTATTTCAAAGGAAAAACACACACACACACACATACAAGCACACCCCTCATATGAGACTTTGAGGGGTTTATATAGTACAATACATAAACGCCCTAATGGGCTTTGGCTTGGGCCTCGTGTACTTGGATTGGATAACACATGAAGAAAGGCTAGCTTAACTTAACTTATAGCCAATTAGCTTAGCCCAATCCACGAGCCCGCTGACTATTCTATACGATATCTAACACACGTTACAAAGTTCCTAAATGTGAATGACCATCACTTCTAATAAAACTATTATACAATAATCTCCCTAAGGGTGGTCATTCAAATGATGCTCCACTTGATTAGGTCTTTACTTTTCTCGAGCTTGAACTTTATGTGTAGATATAGAATAGTCTTGAATCTTTGTTCCTTCATGCTTTGTGATCAATTAATGTGGTTGTCTGCCGTTGTCAACTTCGTTGGTTAGGTGTCTCCACGTCTTTCTCCACCATGCTCACACTTCTATTTGTCTTTAGGTTACCAATGATGTAGTTCTCGAGTCTTTATACTTTGTAGATTCTTTGACATTGACAAAGAATCATCTTTAACTTTGTGTTGCCTTTGATTTTGATGAGAACTTTCATGTGTTGTTGGTATGAGCATGTGGAGAATCTGCACGATCAATCCACTCCGAGCTTCCATAAGAAGAAAACATAAAAACAAAGTTAGTAATAAGCGGATTCCAGCACTTACAAGTTTGAATTTTGAGGGTGTTAACGATAGTGTGAAAACACATCTCTAATTCTTACAAGGGCCGCTCTCGAACCGAGTCCCACAAGTGAGATAACACGATATACCGGGCACATCTACATTCGGATGAGTCGAGGTACATCAAGCATCACCCCACGATCGAGACCGATTGAGACACACTAAGCGTAATCCACGGGAGTTACCGGTGACTCGCCGTCGGTCGCTGATGTTGACCACGCAGAGTTTCCATTCAATCATCAAGATCACGTATGTGAAACTTCTCATAAATGTTCGGCAGATTGCTAAGATCTCGTAGGACTCTAGAATATATCACTTGTGTCCTTATTGATGAACAGTAAGCGATGTCATGTCAAGTGTTCCTATGAGATATTTTGATGAATCTCGTGGCTTTAGACTCAATAAGTGCATATTTGTTTTCCTAAGCGGAGACTAGGGAGAGGGTCTCCTTCTTCAATACCAGCGATCTCTAAGAGAAAGTCGATAGATTATGTAGGGTTCCCAGTGAGAATGAAACAAATCCTTTTAAGAGGAATTGAGTAACTAGAAGGTTTAGTGCAGTGCGTCACTAGGTCCATGACGCCTTTGTCTTCAATACCAAAGTCATCTAGTGACAACCAAAGAGTGTATGAATTGAACCCGGTTTATGCCCTAAGGTTGATTATGGAGGGCTATTTCTTTTCACCCTTTTCATTACATTTCTTTTAATTCTTCAACCCTTCTTTCTCCTTTCTCACATTACTCCTTTTCAATCATTCCTAAGGACTTCTAATACTAACTATTTGTGATGTCCTTGGGTAGATCCCTCCGACTCTGGCGGATCATAGGACTAATTTACCTATCCTTAGTCACCTTATAACCCATGACCTGTCCTATTGTTGCCATAAACCATTTTCTTGAAAATCTCTCGAGTGTTTATGATAGAAAACATGTTTCAAACACTCCGTGAGTTTTATATTTTCGAAACACTCCCCTTCACATGTGCTTATAAGTTTTGACAAATCGCACATAGAGGGTAGAGTTCGCACTTTTGAATTGATCGACTTTAAATGAGCTAGACCGATTTGAGACACGCTTACATCACTAGAGAACTAGCTTGAAATTATTACCCGTCCCGGTCAAGTCCATAGAAAGTTTCTAGATGGTACATGATTCCTCGTCAATTCATTGGTTTCAACCGAGTCGAGCTCATTTTGAGATTCAAATAACGAACATTAAACTTTTTGATCACATTTTAATCACGCCTCCTCCCCTCAAAAATAGCATATTCGTGATATTTTGATATCAACGATTAAACAACATTTTAGAATCTTTTGGGAGACAACGGATTTGATTTAAGCATGAATTTGGAACATTTTGTTTTATACTCCCCTTTAATAAAGCATAATCAATTAAAGGGTTTTTAGAGGGAGTTATATTGAGCATAAAATATGTTGAAAGATTTGGAAAATCTTTTTGAACAATCTTGAAAAAGTGCTCAAGATGATGATGATTTCTCACCAGTTTTAAATGTAGTGCACTGAGGCGTACACTCGATTTTTCTTTAAAAAACACGAGTTTTGATATGAAATAATCAAAAGTCATCATTTTAGTCCGGTTTCGCATCAAGTATACGAAAGCCATTTTGAAGAATTTTTTGAGAAACTACATGTTTTAGAAAACATTTAAAGAACTCTCGCTCAAGCATCCAGACATGCCCGTATCATTGTTGAATGACATTTCTAGAAACGCATGTAATATCGATTATACAAGAGACATGTTGTGAGAAGAATATTTTGGATTTTGAATTTTCTATTGTTTTGTATTTTGAAAGTTTTATATTTTAGATTTTGCTTTTGTTGGTTTTTCAAATTTTGTATTTTGTTTTCAAAAATATTTATAGCGAAGCTTTTGGAAAATCATTTTCATGAAGATTCGAGAAGACGTTCTAACTCCTCGTGGGTTAGGCTTCAGATTCCAATTGGTCGAACTAAATCGCCAAACCTTTCTTTTGGAAGGGCTTTAGTAAATATATCGGCAAGTTGGTAACTGTCTTCACGAAAAATAATTCAACAAGACCTTCTTCCACATGTTCTTTTATGAAGTGATAGCGCACTCGATATGCTTAGTCTTTGAGTGATGAACAGGATTGCATGATATGGCTATGGCACTTTTCGAGTCACAATACATAGGTATTTTATCGAAATTAAAGCCATAATCTGTGAGTTGTGTTCTCATCCATAGAACTTGAGCACAACACGCAGATAGAGACACATACTCGCCTTCACGGTTGAAAGTGCAATGGCAATCTTGTTTCTTTGAAGACCGACTTACTAACTTTTCACCCAAAATTGTGCTCCTCCCGATGTACTTTTTGTCAGACTTGGTCACCGCGTGGTCCGTGATCCGAAAAGGCAATTAGATCAAACCGATTCCTTCGATACCAAAGACCCTTGTGAATGGATGTCTTCAGTGCCGAAGATCCGCTTAACCTCTTTAGGTGCGCTCGGTAGGCTTAGCCTCGAAACCGTGCTAATAGGCAAACAAAGAAATGAATATCGGGTCGACTAGCGTTGAGGTACATGAGAGAACCAATCATGCTCGATATTTCTTCGGATCAATAGGTTTCCCAAACAAATCGGCTCTAATTTTTGGTGAAGTTACCATTGGTGTTCGGCAGAGTCACAATTATCCATACCATGATTTTTCAAAATCTCGGTTGTACATTTCGCTTGATTGATAAAAATTCCATGTGGGGACTGATGTATTTGTAAACCAAGAAAGAATTTTAGTTCCCCATCATGGACATTTCAAATTTACTTTTCATGAGATTTTCAAAATGTTTTGAGAGATTCGATTAGTAGACCCAAAATGATGTCGCCCACGAATCGAACAATCAAAATGTCATTTTTCATTTTGTGTAAACAAGGTAGGATCGACTGCCTTTGGTGAAATTATTTAGAATAAGGAAAGAGGACAGTCATCATACCACGCCTCGAGCTTGCTTTAATCCATAGATTGCCTTTTGAGTTTGTAGACGAGTCCGGATGTTCCATATCTCACGAAGCCTTCCGCCGACTCACGACACTTCTTCTTTCGTAGTTCCATTCAAGAACGCGTCTTAATGTCTATCCGATAAACCGTTATGTTTTGTGAGTCGCATAGGCTAAGAAAATCCTAACCGCCTCAAGTCTAGCTACCGCCAATGACTCTTCAAAGTCTATCCTTCTTCCTGCTCCGTATCCTTTGGCCACAAGACGAGCTTTGTTGCGTAATTACGCTCATCTCTTCATCCCTTTTGTTCTTCCATAACCACTTGAGATCAATGACACGAACGTCAATTGGTCTTGGAACCATATCCCAAGAGTCATGTAGACGGTATTGGAGTAGTTCCTCCGCATTGCTTCTATCCATGCGGTTCCGCCATTGCCTCGCGAATGTTCTTTGGTTCAATATTGCTAATTGAGCAAAGGTAAATGCACAAGTCGCAATCGGTGGCAAGTCGGCGCCTCATCCGAATTGGTCGTGAAGGTTCACCAACAACTTGTTCAATTGGGTGGTCTTTTTCAACTTCGTGAGTGAAGGATACCGCTGGTAAAACGTATGCGAGTTAGATGGTTCTCGTAAGCTTGAAGAAGATTCACCGATTCCGTAGCAAACGGGTTTTCAAATAAGTCTTCATCTAACGTTACATCGTTATGGTTTTGGTTTTGCTCATCAACCGTTGGTAGAACGGGTGCAAGAACCGGAGTAGTTGTAGATGATGTTGATGGAGTTGGTGCATTGGTTTCGACCGTTGTAGATGCATCTTCGTTGGTTGTGGTAGGTGATGTTGAGCGGTGCAATGGAATGATGGTTTGATGCATTTTTCAAGTTCCACCATAGTATTCATCGAACATTAACTCAAAGAAATTCTCCCATTCTTGTTCTTTAGGTTTTCAAACGAAGTTGATTGAGCTCTTTGATGTACGAGTCCCGAATCGATGTGTCCGTAAGTCTCATGGGTTTGGTGCGGGTTCTAGAGTGAGTCTCGTAAGCCATCCGTGAAAGTTCATCAAATTCAAGTTCATCGCTCCATGATCCTCCTAGTTCTTCTGTTATACACCCAGAATGCCCTCGAGCTATCTCGAATATCCAATGAAGATTCCAATATCACCTTTAGCTTTCGCTTTCCTAGATCTTCTCATCGCTTTGTCGATAGCACAAAGCGCCAAACACGTGAAAGTAAGAGATATCGGGTTTCGTTGTTCACTATTTCATATGGGGTTTTATTGAATCTTGGATGGATTAGGATCGGTTCGAGTGAAACAAGCAAAGGGCAACAAAGATCGACCATAGAAATAATAATTAATCGGAATAAATTAGCATTGTGCGAGCAACTTCTACAAGAGTACGGTTTCTTCTTTCAACTACCCCATTCTCATTGTGGAGTTCTAACAACCGATGTCGATGAGTTATTCCAACATCTTCAAAATAAGCTCTTAACTCCCGATTTGTGAATTTCGTGTTGTTGTCTGCTCGCACAACTCTTACAGGAGCTTGAAGAAGTACTTGAATACATTTTAGGAAGGTGATGATGATGCCCGGTGCTTCGCCTTTTGATCTCAAAACCTAACCCATGTATATCTTGAATAATCATCGATTTATAACAAGAATATACTTTTTCCCATTAATGCTTTCAACTCTCATTGGGCCACATAAGTCCATGTGTAACATATGCAACCTTGCTTCCGAACTAGGTACGGATTGGGTTTATATGATGCTCTTTGCTTTTTCCTTGTTCGCATGATGGACATAAGTGATCCTTGGTGTATTTGAACTTTGGAATTCCATTGACGATGTTTTCTTTGGCCGTTTGTTGATAGTGTCGAAATTGAGATGGATAATCTTCTATGCCACAACCAGACTTTGTTCCGTATGCTCGTGTCATAAGACATATTGGTGATGAAGAGGCCATTTGGTTAATGTTGATAGCATACAAGTTTGTATCACGATTCCCGCCAAGAGAGATCGCCATTCAAGTTTCTAACGGCAAGCATTTTTCCTAAAAGCAACCTCTAAATCGCATCACGTAATCGCCTGATCGAAACAAATTAGGTCCCAACCCTTGTACATAGTAAACCCGAGTGATCAAATAATTTCCAAAAGGTAGATATCCATAACCCATGATAGTCGCTACATGATCATTTTCAAACGCACGGTTCCCA
This sequence comes from Chrysanthemum lavandulifolium, assembly GCA_022545495.1. Lineage (NCBI taxonomy): Eukaryota > Viridiplantae > Streptophyta > Magnoliopsida > Asterales > Asteraceae > Chrysanthemum > Chrysanthemum lavandulifolium. The sequence continues at coordinate 225,629,762 of CM040242.1, read as the reverse complement.
TGAATTGCCGATTTAAATTGATCAAGAACTTCAGATTCCGGTCATGTGCTTGGAGCAACCCGAGTTGACGATCCAAAGACATATTTCGATAACATGCCAATAATGTAAGAAGAAGATTTTGGAAACCGTTTTGATTTTGGTTCCTTTAGGTTAGAGGTAAAATCTCGATCACACTCATAGAAGTCATCTATTGGTAAGACAGGTTCATCACTCATTCTACCATTCTCGAGTGTGAAAGTTCTACCCGCTGGTTTCCAAATGTCATCCCTAAAGTAAACATTATGCTCCTATCGGTAGTGTAAAGCCTAAGTCTCGCAACTAGTCTTCCTATTCGCTTAGCATAAGTTCTTTTGGGAACATTCTTCTTAACAGCTTAACAATCTCATTCTTAGAAACACAATCATCATGAACATTAGTTAAAGATTTCTTGCAAGTTAAACAAACAGATTCAACAGATTTATTAAACTTAGCAGATTTCATAGGTTCATTACATTCAGATGAAATGTCTTTCTTATTACAAAGCGGTAAATTCCTAGGGTGCTCTTATACTTTCTTCTCTTTATTCAAGCGACTACTCTTAGAGGCAAGCGAGACTCTATTGTTCCTTGTATTGCTCTTAGGCTTTAGTATGCTACTCCTAGAGGTGCTTCCTAGTCCTGTAGAAGGTAAGGCACACTCATTAGGATTCACATTTTTTTCTAGAGAAGTGGTTTCAGCTTTCCTAGTCTCTTTAGAGTGCTTTTCTAAACTTATGTCGTTTGTTCCATATGTTTTAGATGTGGAGGCGCACGCATTAGTGGTACTCATCTTAAAAGGCCGTGAGCTAAAACTTTGGTTTCTCAATAACCGCTTTTCCTTTATCAACATTTTGTTTAGGCAAGGCGTGGAGTGATCGATTTTGATAAATCGTTTTTCTCATTGACTTTTGGAGGATGCATTGAAATGTACATTTTTGGTTTTAAAACCGGTTTAGGAACATTTGCTTTCTCCTCACCAATGGTTTTGAAATCTTAGTATCCATCGCCTTTCCTTTTTGACATTCCACCGAGCCTCAAAAGATCATTTTTCGCTTTCATGTCATTATAGGCACGCCATACGACGCTTGTCATACTTGCATTCCTCGGTTTTCGATCATTCGCTTAAAATATGAGACATTTTCTTTTCAAGTTTCTCAAGTGCTTTTTCATATTTTGAAACAGCTTTTGGAGGTCTCGGACTAGAGTCTTTCATGATCTTCAATGTAATATGTTTGTAAAATAATGGACATAATATCGTGAGTCGAACATCTTCAAGAGAGAATCATTTAAATTTTCCAAAACTTTGATGTGTTCGACACGGTCATTAGCTTGCTTTACTAGGATTTATGGTCCTTGACAAAGTCAACTGCTTTTTCAAAATGCTTGTTGAAAATGAATTACCCTTGCACCGATGGCATTCAAATGAGGGGCAATTTGAGTTTCAAAATACTTTTTATTTTCATTATCAAAACTATTAAACCGATGTTTGTTGTAATATTGGTTTTAGTTTTAATGATGTCTTGAAGATCTACAATTCTAGTTTTCACATTTTCTAAAATACTTCTCGCATCACTTGTGTTAAAAGGATTGTTTGAAGACATTTGTTCAATGTTTGAAAGAGAATTTGAGACAACAACTAGTTTTGAAACAGATTTTGAAACAGGTGTTGACTCTTTGTTTGAAACACTTGGTGTGATGGAAAACTTTGACTTTTCTTTTTGATTAACAAAAGTAATTCCATTAGTTTTGTTCCATTTGTTATAATCAATTGGTTTGATTTCCGAATTCTTTTGTTTCATTTTTGATCTACTCTCCTCAGATAGTTCTAACGTTTCAAGAGAATCACGAACAATAATGGGTTCATGTAAAACATTTCCATTGTTTAACACATTCGAGATTTCCGAGCTTTCCGAGGAACGAAGAAGGGTCATTACCAAGTGCCATTCTATGATTAGTATGAAAACACGGATTTACTTGATTAGAAAGCATCTTGATTGTTTGAGCGAATGACCCGTTTTAAGAAGCAAATTTTCCAAAGTTTGGATTTTTTCATTTTTATCAAGAATTTCATCAAGAAGAGAATCTTCTCATTTTGAAAAATCAAGAATCAATCGCTTCTTCTTTTTCAAGATTAGAAATCATTTCTTTTGTTTAGAAAGTTGGTTATTTAAAATCGAAATTTCCTTGTTTAAAGATTTAATTTTAAGTTCAAATTCACATCAAGTATGTTATACTTGATTTGCAAAAGTTGTTCTTTAGAAACCAAATTTCGATAACCAATTTCTAGTTATGATTCTTTGTTTTATGAAATTCAAAGGCTTTTATGCTTCTCCTTGTAACTCTCAAGCTCGGGTCAATTTGGCATTCGCGGCCTTAACTTCATGATTGACCATTATAACTTTCTCGATTTCAATGCCACGCTTATTGATTAATGATTCAAAATAAGCGTGTTTCCTCATCGCCTCAAGATTTTGTGCCACACGCCCACTAGGATCCACATTTGAGTCTTAGAGTTAGTATTGCTACAACTCGGATTGTCCGGTATGTATCATAAGTAGGTGTCGATGTCACAAAATGCTCGTTCCTCATGAGTAAACACATCAAATATGACATTGTTATAGCATGGATCAATGATTGGTACCTCGACATCTGCGTTGGCGTCATAGATAGGAGGTGCGTCGTAATCGGTGTCATACTTAGTCTCCTCAAGATTTTCCATGAAGATGCGGTTTGCATTGAGTTCCTCGAGGTCTTCTAAATCTTCTATAATAGCCATGAAGTCATGTTCCTCAAGACTCAATTAAAGTCCGGATAGTTCCTTTGTACCAACATGATAGTCAAGATACGCAAGATCCTTCTTTTTCGCTTAGTAGGACAATTCCGCGCCATGTGATCCACTCCTTGACGCTTATAACACTTAACTTGATTACCCCGATTCACATTTCCATAATTCCCAACGATCGGGTCGCAACATTCCCATTCGATTACCCACTCCTATTCCCAACATTCTCACCCATCCGACACCGATTCGGAATCGCTTGATTACCCATCTCAAATCCAAGAGCATATCCCCTGGGTTCGCAATAACTCCAACCATTTGTCTTTGATTACCCATGTTCACACCCTACCGTAATTTGCCTATTGCGAGTGTTTGATGAAATCCTTTAGTTGTTGTTAGTTGGTGTGGAATAGCGACCTCTCAGATGCTTTACCCAAGAATGCAAATGCTTGTGACAAAGCTTCTTCTTGTTCCGCTTCAAGATCGGTGATTCCTTGTTCTCGGTAATGTTGTTGTTCGTGGATAGGTTTGTTGTTGAGGATAACGACTTGTTGTTGTGGAATGTATTGTCGCAAGTTGTTGTTGGTGGAAGATGATGAAGCTTGTTGTTGTGTATTCACCGGAGTTTGAGTCTTTGCAATGAGTGCCAATGGATCATGATTCTTTGCTAATCTTTCTTGCCCGACTTCATTCACTTCATTTTGGTTTTGTAACACCCCAAAATCACAAAGTGACGCGGAAGACTATTTGGGGTATTACTTAGAGGATCATAGTCATAAGTTACGTAAAACGACTCTAAAGAGACGTTTTAATAAGAAGTTGTTACCATTTCATAAAACTCGGTGTTTTGGAAACACAAAAGAAAATACCACATGTTTGAAATTACATAAAAGATAGTTTAAACGCTTACTTAAATGATAACTTTAATTGAAATATAACACCACTTCAAGCGTCCCATGACGCCCACTCCACGCCTTCATGATAATCTAATTTGTACCGAGATGAGCATGTTTAAAAGGTCAACAAAATGTTGAGTGATATTCATAGGTTTAAATAATTAGTTGAAAACAAGTAAAAGATGATAATTGCTTCGAATACAATCACCATGGAAAACATAGATTATTATTATGCGCTAAGCTCATGACACCAAACTAATCGCATACACCTAATTACCGTGTGTAAGTAATAATATTGCCCTCGAGATGGAATTGCCAATTCCATAGTTAACCAATATAGTGCGCCCGTTATGTCCGATAACCGAGTCGGGTCGTTAATTCCCATAGTACTATCCACAATATTCGCGTTCACCGCAAGTGATTAATGGTTCATGATATAAGGGGCTTATGGCGAGCAACTTAGGCTATAATAATAATGATCAGTGAAGATACGCTTTAAGAAAGACTTGTGTTCTAGTTTATAGCATGCATCTCCTCGCGGGGTTTGAAATAAATAAGTAAAGGCGAGGCTATGAACTCACCTTAGTAAAGCAAGATCCGAGTAGTAAAGAAGTCAAGTAAGTGGTGCACCAGCACCGTCCACGCGACCTATAATTTATGTACCAATACTTTAATTAATACCTTTGTATTTTGACTCGATAATATTTATATACTCCAAAAGTTTAAGTTATTTATGTGCATCGTTTATTATTAAACATGATTAATTTTGGCTCATGGAAGTTCTCAGACACACAAAAGTATTAAAACAAATGAGTCGTGGGTTTGTCGTAACCGGAAGATGATGTACGAAAAATATCGTAAACGAATAGTAAACGTAATATAAAAAAATGTCGTTTAAAATACGAGTATATATATAGGAAAGTAACAATTTTATTATAACGGTTAAGATAAATACATTTCGCTTATAAGTCTTTAATAGAAAATGGGTATAACCGCTTATTATTACAAAGAACTAGTAGTTTGTTACTAAAAGACTCGCGTAATATATTGTTTCGTTTTATTTTTGCGATAGTATTGAAGTTAACTTATAAGGTTGTTGTTGAAAATGTAATTATAAGTCTTTCGCAAACCATTTACAAAGCGTATAGAAGCCGTCATTTTAATAGGATAGTGATTATGTTATTGTAAATAAAAGATATGTTTTATCATTTTAAAATGCTTGCTCTCATTTACAATTGATATGGTTTTTGCCTTTTAAAGTTTTTATGCAAGTTTACAAGATTGGAAATTGTTCGAGGGTTCGAAGTAGCGTGTGCAATGGCAGCGAGGAGGGGGGAAATAGAGTGGCTTGGGCTTGACGTGGGCTGGATGAGCAGCCAAGGGAACATGGGTTTCGGTCTAGTAGTTAAAGACCAAACAGGGCCCAAGTTTTTGGGCGTGGTTGAGGCCCAACTGCCAACCAAATGTACCAAACGCAAGAAACAGTTTTACATTTGAGGCAATTGGACAAATAAAAGGCACTTTAGAAAAGGAAAGGCATTCTTAGTGCAGGGAGGTAGGGACAAGTTTTCACTTATACACTTCTTTTGACTCATGAAGGAAAAGAACATTTATTAAACGATCAAACGAAGCAAACAAAAAGAACATAAAAGTTTAATTTCAAGATTTTGCATTCAAAAGTAAGAATATGGTATTTCGCATTTTTCACTCAAGGGATAAGAAGCATGTGTCGTTGTTGAACCAGGAGAGCAAACCAAACGCACCCGAATTGGTGTTGAAAATCAGCAGCAACGCACCCCATTTGCTGTACCAAACGCACCTTAATTGCCGTACTAACGCACCCTTTTTGATGGCTGTGTTGCAGCAGCTAAACACCCTTTTAGGTGGCTGCGTGGCAGCAGCTAAACACCCTTTGGGTGGCTGAAAATAAGCCGAGACGAACACCCCGTTGTGGGCTGAATCGTAGCAAACAAACACACCTATTTGGTGCAGAAAACAGTAAACAAAAGCACTCTATTCGAGCTGGAAATCAGCTGCCAAACGCACCTAATAGGGGCTGAAAAGTCGGGTTTAAAACACCACCTTAACCGGGTTCGTCACGACAAATAAATCACGAATAAGTCGCGGAGATAAGCAAGATGGTACGTCGAGTACATCAACAAATAAACGAGGGGAAAGCTAGTCGATTAAGGCTTCTAGTGGGTTAAAGAATTTAGTCGAAAAGGATAGCCAATCCAAGCATGATGTTTTCTTTTAGGTTCTTTCCACACAACAATTATAGCGACGACACGAGCACATCAAACTCTTGACGTAAGCTAATTACCACATAAGTATTTGACAAGTTTTTATGTTTTGCTTTCTATATCCTGTCCTTGTATGCATTGTAGTAACAAAAGAACTAAAAACCCATTTAACTTTAAAAACATATTAGTTTGAAGTCTTGTTTTAACCATTTCATTAGACCCACATCCAAAAGGATGTCTCGACAGCAGTGGGTTTTTGACTCTACTCAAACTCAAGCATAACTCAATTCAAATATACAGTAAATCCAAATCGATAAGCCATAAAAATTTAACTAAACACTTCCATTTTTCGAGCCCATGTAAACAACATATTCGGATTTGCAAGCCTCACTATCAAACTTCATGGAAAGCTTATTATGGGTCGATTTATAAACAACTTCACTTAATAAGATTTGACCACAAAATCTCAACAATATTTACAACAATACTATTTCAAAAAGATAAGAAATCAATGAGACCTTACAACACTTTGGAGAGTATATCGGTGAAGAAAAACAACAAGTTAGAGCAAACCCGCCAAGCCGAATCCACAGGAACCACTTAAACACCTCAAGCACTCTTTTAGTTTTTGATTTTGGATTGTGAAGAGTAGTGGTATCAACGTGGATCGATGGGGTTTTAAAGGATCAAGATGGGTTGTTTGACTCATACTTTGAAGGTGGGGATGAAGTAAAACCTTTCTTGGTAATGATACCAAGCCTTCACGTGGCTCACCGGCTTCGTCTTGATCGTGGTCCAAGGAGGGAAGGGGTTTGTCGATTTCTTCAAGGATAAGCCAAGGGAAGTCTATTCTTGGTTTGAAGTTGTTTAAGATGTTGGGAAGGGTTTTTGGAGGTGTAGCTATTCTTGGAGAGGACATGGCAGCGTGTGCAGGGGGAAAAGGAGATACGAAAATGGAGGTGATGAAGGCAGGGATGCAGGTTTTTCAGAGGAGGTGGGGGCGTGGGGTGCGTTTCAGGGGAAGGCAGAAAAAGAGAAAGAAACAAAGGAGGTGATGAGATAAAGGAGGGGAGGGGTTTTATTATTTTATTTTTGTAAGTTATTAGTTATTAGAGGTGTATTATTTAGGTAATAGATGAATTTTGGTACTTCGTCTTTAATACGTAAATGTAAAATTTAAACGGAATAGTTATGTTACTCATATTTCTGGATACGTCATACATAAACTGACATGCTAACGAAACTTTAGATTTTTATTAGTTTGTTTTATTTTCTCGCGTTTTCTTTTATTTTATTTTGATGCGCTGCAGGGACTCATAAGACAAGAAAATCTTTCTTGTGAGACCGATTAGAAATCAAGTAAAGATCGTGCATAATTAAATAAGACTACTCGGATATGCATAATCTTTATGCAAGAAAAGATGAAATGTACATGCTAAAATGCTCAATTTAGATCAAATAAATTTGATAAATGTCTAGTTCATAAATATGAAGGTTTTAAAATAGTGAAATTTTCGGTGACTACAAGACCTACCCTTAAGAGGATTCCGTCCCGAATTCTAGTTTACATGGTTGTCGGAGTTGGATTTGTGAATGATGTGGGTACTTAACACGCATTGTGTCTTCGCGCCCCACGTGTACTCCGGTCCCCTCTTGAGTTCCATCTAATCTTGACGATGGGGATGCGACTTTGCTTAAGTCGCTGACTTCCTATCCATGATTTCAATCGGTTCCTCGACGGTTAAGCTTGTCATCGAGCTTAATCTCTTTAGTGACACAACAAGAGTTTCATCCGACAAGCATTTCTTGATTTGAGACGTGAAAGGTGGGGTGTACTCTACTATGTTCTTCCGGAGATCAAGCTTGTAAGCAACCGGCCGATTCTTTCGAGAATCTTGAAAGGGCCAATGTATCGAGGATGTAGCTTTCCTCGCTTTTCCGAATCGGACCTTTCCTTTCCAAGGTGATACTTTCAACATAACTCGATCACCAACTTGAAATTCCATGGGTTTCCTTCTAACATCGGCAGTAACTCTTTGTCGATCTCTAGCGACTTGAAGTCGTTGACAATTTGCACAATCTTCTCGGTTGTTTCTTGGACCAGTTCAGGTCCAGTGAGTTGGGCATCTCCAACTTCAGCCCAACAAACGGGTGATCGACACTTTCAACCATAAAGTGCCTCGAATGGAGCTGCCTTGATGCTCGCGTGGTAACTATTGTTGTAGGAGAATTCTGCCAACGGTAAGTGTTTATCCCAACCTTTCCCAAAGTCGATCACGCAAGCTCGAAGCATGTCTTCCAAGGTTTGGATAGTCCTTTCGCTTTGGCCATCGGTTTGAGGATGATATGCGACTCATATCCAAATGAGTACCTAAGGCCTTTGAAGAGATTTCGAGTGTGAAGTAAAACGACTGTCACGATCGGAAATGATGGAAATTGGTACTCCATGACGAGATACAATTTCCTTTAGGTATAGTTGAGCAAGGGTTTCCATTTCATCATTTTCCTTGATGGGTAAGAAATGAGCGGATTTGGTAAGGCGATCAATGATGACCCAAATGGTGTCGTAACCTCTAGCAGTCTTTGGTAGTTTGGTTATGAAGTCCATAGTGGTTCTCTCCCATTTCCAAACTGGGAGTTCAGGTTGAGTTAACAATCCGGAAGGTTTTTGACATTCGGCTTTGACTCGAGAACAGGTGAGACATTTCCCAACGTACGTTGCAATTTCGCTTTCATGTTTGGCCACCAATAAAGCTTCTTGAGATCTTGGTACATTTTGTCGGATCCCGGGTGAATGGAATATTTAGACTTGTGAGACTCATGCATAATGAGTTCTCGTATTCCTCCACAAAGTGGTATCCAACTTCTATCGCCAAAACATAAGGTTCCATCCGATCTTTGCACAAAGCCGTTCTCGTTTTCCGGCATTCCAAAGATTCTCTCGTTGGGACGATTTTCAGGTTTGAGGGCTTCAGCTTGAGCTTCAAGGATTTTTGATGGAAGGGGTGACTTAATTGTCATTCCCAAGGATCTTACTCGAAGAGGTTTAGGTCGATCCTTTCGACTAAGAGCATCAGCTACGACATTTGCTTTTCCCGGGTGATAACGGATTTCACAGTCGTAATCACTAAGCAATTCTAGCCATCGGCGTTGTCGCATGTTTAACTCCTTTTGATCGAGAATGTGTTGGAGACTTTTATGGTCGGTAAACACCGCACACTTGGTTCCATATAGGTAATGTCTCCATATCTTGAGAGCGAAAACCACGGCTCCCAATTCCAAGTCATGGGTAGTGTAGTTCTTTTCGTGAGTTTTGAGTTATCGTGAAGCATAAGCGATCACCTTGTTTCTTTGCATCGCATCACCCTAACCCTAGGTGTGATGCATCACAAGAGACCACAAAATCTTCCACTCCATCGGGTAAGGCTAAGATAGGGGCTTCACAAAGATTTTGTTTCAAGAGTTGAAAGGCTAACTCTTGTTTCTCTCCCCAGTAAAAGTTTTTCTTTTTCTGGGTTAGCTCCGTTAGAGGTTTAGCGATTTTCGAAAATCCTTCGATAAATCTTTGATAATAACCCGCAAGACCCAAAAATTGACGTATCTCGGTAGGGGTAGTAGGGGATGACCAATCTTTGACAGCTTCGATTTTTGAAGGATCAACGTGAAGACCATTTCTATCTATCACGTGACCAAGGAATTGAACTTTTGAATCCGAAGTCGCACTTGGAAAACTTAGCATACGCTTCTTCTTTCTTGAGCACTCTAGGATGGCTTTCAAGTGTTCCGCATGCTCTTCCTTGTTGCGGGAATAGATGAGAATGTCGTCAATGAACACAATCACAAATTTGTCCAAGTAAGGTTTACACACTCGGTTCATCGTGTCCATGAATACCGCGGTGCATTTGTCAAACCAAATGGCATCACTTGGAACTCGTAGTGGCGTATCGTGTTCGAAAGTTTTCGGAATATCCTCCTCCCGAACTCTTAGTTGATGATATCCAGACCTCAGATCAATCTTTGAGTAGACGCTTGACCCTTGCAGTTGGTCAAACAAATCATCAATCCTAGGCAATGGATAGCGATTTTTCACCGTTAGTTTATTCAACTCTCGGTAATCAATACACATACGGAAAGATCCGTCCTTCTTCTTGACAAATAAGACCGAGCTCCCAGGCGAAGAACTCGGTCGAATAAATCCTTTTTCGGACGAGTTCTTGAAGTTGGTCGACAATTCTTGTAGTTTGAAGGTGCCAATCTATAGGGTGCTCGTGCCACGGTGCCGCTCCAAGACTAGCTCGATTTAAATTCTACGTGCCGAATAGAGGAAGGCCGGAGCAAGTCTTCGTGAAATACTTGAAAGTCTCTAGCCACGGGACGTCTTTTAGTTGTTTCTCATCCGCTTCCTTCTTCTCCGTTACTTGTGCTAGAAAAATGTGGCATCCTTTTTCTATGTACTTGTACGCTTTAACGCACGAGATGATGTTCAATCGGGTCTTACTACGATTACCCGAATGATTAGAGTTTCGCCATCGAGAGGAATGTGAACGACTTTCTCGTCACAGATGATTCTTGCACGATTCTTGGATAGCCAATCCATGCCAATGACACAGATCGAAGCTACCGAGTTGAATAGGCATAAGGTCTATATCGAACGGGTGATTTGATAAGGATAGGTTGCAACCTCGAAGGATAGTGTTAGTTCCTACTATTTTTCCATCGGCTAGCTCTACTTCATAAGTGGTATCTAGGGTAGTTGGGGTGACTTTTAACAAAGGTGCAAACTTAGAAGACACAAAGCTTTTCGGCTCCGAGTCAAATAACACTTTAGCTAAATGATGGTTGAGTGAAAACGCACCGTAACGACATCCGGGTTCTCTTGTGCATCTCCATCTCCTAGCACATAAGCTCTTGCTCTAGCGAGGTGGTTGTTGTTGTTATTGTTGTTGTTGTTCCGCATGACTTTGGGCATCTACTCTTGACATGTCCAACTTCTCCACATCCAAAGCACGTTATTCCCAAGGGTTGAAGGTTACTTCCAGTAGCAGGGCTTCGGCAATCCTTGTGGGTATGGCCCACCTTGTTACACTTTCCACACTTTATGGTGCAACGTCCCACATGATGCAGGTTGCATCGAGTGCACAAAGGGTGTGGTCCAGCATAGCCTCTTCCAGTGGCGGGGGTAGCAGCATAAGCCCTCGCAACTTCTTGCCTACGGTTTTGTTGATTGTGGTGGTTGTTTTGGTTTTGGTGGTATGAGTTGGGATTGTTGTTGCGGTGTTGATTGTGATTGTTGCGGCCTTGGTTGTTGTTGTTATGGTTATTGTTGTGATGGAACGAGTTGTTGTGATGGAAGTTGTTTGAAGTGTTGCCTCGGCGGTCATCAAATTTCCTTTTGTTGTCATTGTTGCCTTGCACGGATCCATGTTTCAAAACTTGATCCATGAGTTGATAGGAAATTGTGATCACTTCCTCCACGGTCTTGGGCTTTGATGCGGTAACATTGCCTTCAATGTTTCGGGGTAGTCCCCCAATGAGATTTTCCAAGAACTTAACTTCATCGAAACCATGGATGGGCATAGAGCTTTCAATTCTTGGAAGCGCTTGAAGTAGGTTTGAGATCATTGCCCTTAGTAGTCGATGGTAGAACTCATCTTCAAGTTTCTTGATCTCGGTCCTTGGACGGTGATTGCTTCATCATCAATTGCTTTAGTTCACCAAGTGGTTTTGTAGGCTTCTTCCATGCCAATAGGTTGGGCATGAGCCTTCCACCAAGACAATGCATCTTCCATGAAAGTACCGTAGCAAACTTCACCTTGCAATCTTCCGAGCAATCACTTAGAAGAAACACGCTTCGCATCTTTCAAACCAATGGATAAGGGCAACAACGCCTTGGCCTTTGAAGAAAGTAGGTTTGCAATTCATGAAGTCTTTGTATCCACATTTGCGATTCACCACGCTTCATTTCGGTTGGCTTGATTTGGGGCTTCATTTGTTCGAGTGCCTCGAGGGTCTTGCAAAGAAAAGCAAGACCAATTTCATTAGTAACCAGACCTCCAATTGCTTGTGGGTCATCTCGGAGTTTGAGTAGGGGTGAGGTAGTTCTTGTTCTTGCCATTTTCTAAAACATACACTCGGTTTCGAATCATTCAACATAATTGTGAATTATTATAAAAATAGTTTCATAATAGTCAAAATCTTCACATTACATTAATAGAGTATAATCATCATAAGAAAGAATCACAACATGTTAGAACCACATAAGAGAATATATAAGAATGATCATTTCGATTCACATAAACCGATAAATAGGAAGATCATCATACATAAGAATATCAAGAAACAACAACCATAATGCCATAGGTTCACCATCCATACATGGTGATACAATACCATACAATGTCACATAAATAGCTTTGTTCGATAGTTTACAAAACATGCGAATACAAGGCCCTTATTTGTGCCACATGCGGCAGGCTAAAGTACCGGAAAACTAAATAGATGAATCACCAATCTAGAGGTCGTCGGGTGTGCCTCGAATCGGCGTGAGGTCACGGACTAGCTCCGCCAGATCATCCACCTCTATCTCGTGCCTCAATCTCTGCTCCAAGCGAGCACGAGTCTCCATGATAATCATCCTCTCGATCGCCGTCGCACAACTCCCTCCAATATCTCATTCGCCCGGCAGCCCTAGTCTATCGACTCCATCCTCCTCTCTAACATCAGAATCGCTCCGCTAGCTCTCTCACTGGGCACCGATCCTATCAAGTGCTCTCTCCGTCGTGGCCCTCCCGTTAAGGAGCTCTCCAACCTCATCCTCAATGTTCTCGTCGTACCAGCGGAACCTCATCAACAAATGCCACAACATCCTCAAGTCGATCCTCATTTCAAAGACTCGAGCGACTAACAACGGAATGGTATGATGAAGTGGTTCTCCGTGACGAGGAGAGTCTCGGCGAAGAAACGGTGCTCTCCAAGCTCCAGCGGCGCTAGGTGCACCCTCCTCCCGACCTCCATCGACTAATGAGCGGCATCATGTAAGACCAACGTCTAGCATCGACCTCCCTGTGCTCTCGGCTCGAGGTAGCAAACATAGCACGGTAATATGGGTCCGAATGTGCGGGTGAGAGATGGACTCTTCCCAAGAGATGTCACCGGCTCGGTGTACATCACCAAGGTGATGATGCACGAGTGAGGATGAAACCGATACGGTGGTGGTCGATAAATGAATGTGGTAGGTGGTGGTAGTGGTGAAACAGTATAAGTGGTGGTGCGTGCAGTGCGGTGGTGGTGGAAGCAGAGGATGATGGTATGTCGATGGTGGAATGAAAGTGATAGGTGCCTCGCCGCTTCCGAGCGGTATGCATAAAAGTGGCACCATCCTCACGATAACGGAATGGTCGACCAAATGGCGGCGGGCTCGTAGGGTTTGAGAACCCTAGCTCGCCTTCGCCGGCCGAGCAGGCGATGGTGATGGGCAAGAAATGTAAGACACGTAATCGGTGTGTGAGTGTGTTTGGGACATAATGTCGAAGGTGATAGCCACTTTGTGACTCGGATATCGGTCATAAGTGGGGGACCAAAAGCAGTGTGTGCTCGGGTATGGGCAAAGCGGTGGTGTGACAACGACTTCACCCTCCTCGAAGGGCTCAGTCTCAGAGGATACAAAGCGTGATGAGGCCGGTACCAAGGGAGTAGGGCGAGAGGACATAGTATCCTCCATCTCACCGGAGGTCAAGTCGATAGGGTGAGTAGCAGTCGACATGGTACTGTAACAACCCAAAAGAAAATGTGCACTTATAAGTAAATAAAGTCATGCAATAAATAAGTTTTAGTTAGTCGCGCATAATCTGCCATGCAAATCTAAATGCCTAACTAAATGAAAGCTAGCATTTATAAGTTTTTATCATGCAAGTTTTTGTAGTTATGTAATATCCGCTAAGCGAATCTCATACGTGCAATCGGAACGAAGTAGGCGTGGAGGACGTGAAGTGGTGGTGTAAAGCGGTCCATTTGAAAGCGTGGTTATAGTCCAATTTGTTTTGAAAATACAAGTTGGTTCTCATAACCTAGGCTCGATGCTAATCATAACACCCGCAAAATCACAAAGTGACAATGGAAGACTATTTGGGGTATTACTTAGAGGATCATAGTCATAAGTTCTGACGACTCTAAAGAGACGTTTTAAATAAGAAGTTGTTACCGTTTCATAAAACTCGGTGTTTGGAAACACAAAAGGAAATACCACATGTTTGAAATTACATAAAAGATAGTTTAAACGTTTACGAAATGATAACTTTAATTGAAATATAACACCACTTCAAGCGTCCCATGACGTCCACTCCACGCCTTCATGATAATCTAATTTGTACCTGAGATGAGCATGCTTAAAAGGTCAACAAAAATGTTGAGTGATATTCATAGGTTTAAATAATTAGTTGAAAACAAGTAAAAGATGATAATTGCTTCGAATACAATCACCATGGAAAACATAGATTATTATTATGCGCTAAGCTCATGACACCAAACTAATCGCATACACCTAATTCTTGGTGTAAGTAATAATATTGCCCTCGAGATGGAATTGCCAATTCCATAGTTAACCAAATATAGTGCGCCCGTTATGTCCGATAACCGAGTCGGGTCGTTAATTCCCATAGTACTATCCACAATATTCGCTCACTCGCAAGTGATTAATGGTTCATGATATAAGGGGCTTATGGCGAGCAACTTAGGCTATAATAATAATGATCGAGCAAGATACTGTTTAAGAAAGACTTGTGTTCTAGTTTATAGCATGCATCTCCCTCGCGGGGTTTGAAATAAATAAGTAAAGGCGAGGCTATGAACTCACCTTAGTAAAGCAGTATCCGAGTAGTAAAGAAGTCAAGTAAGTGGTGCACCGAGTACCGTCACGCGACCTATAATTTATGTACCAATACTTTAATTAATACCTTTGTATTTTGACTCGATAATATTTATATACTCCAAAAGTTTAAGTTATTTATGTGCATCGTTTATTATTAAACATGATTAATTTTGGCTCATGGAAGTGCTCAGACACACAAAAGTATTAAAACAAATGAGTCGTGGGTTTGTCGTAACCGGAAGATGATGTACGAAAAATATCGTAAACGAATAGTAAACGTAATATAAAAAAAATGTCGTTTAAAATATGAGTATATATATAGGAAAGTAACAATTCTTATTATAACGGTTAAGATAAATACATTTCGTTTATAAGTATTTAATAGAAAAATGGGTATAACCCGTTTATTATTACAAAGAACTAGTAGTTTGGTTACGAAAAGACTCGCGTAATATATTGTTTCGTTTTATTTTTGCGATAGTATTGAAGTTAACTTATAAGGTTGTTGTTGAAAATGTAATTATAAGTCTTTCGCAAACCATTTACAAAGCGTATAGAAGCCGTCATTTTAATAGGATAGTGATTATGTTATTGTAAATAAAAGATATGTTTTATCATTTTAAAATGCTTGCTCTCATTTACAATTGATATGGTTTTTGCCTTTTAAAGTTTTTATGCAAATTTACAAGATTGGAAATTGTTTGAGGGTTCAAAGTAGCGTGTGCAATGGCAGCGAGGAGGGGGGAAATAGAGTGGCTTGTGCTTGACGTGGGCTGGATGAGCAGCCAAGGGAACATGGGTTTCGGTCTAGTAGTTAAAGACCAAACAGGGCCCAAGTTTTTGGGCGTGGTTGAGGCCCAACTGCCAACCAAATGTACCAAACACAAGAAACAGTTTTACATTTGAGGCAATTGGACAAATAAAAGGCACTTTAGAAAAAGGAAAGGCATTCTAAGTGCAGGAGGTAGGGACAAGTTTTCTCACTTATACACTTCTTTTGACTCATGAAGGAAAAGAACATTTATTAAACGCATCAAACGAAGCAAACAAAAAGAACATAAGCGAATTTCAGTATTTTGCATTCAAAAGTAAGAATATGGTATTTCGCATTTTTCACTCAAGGGATAAGAAGCATGTGTCGTTGTTGAACCAGGAGAGCAAACCAAACGCACCCGAATTGGTGTTGAAAATCAGCAGCAACGCACCCCATTTGCTGTACCAAACGCACCTTAATTGCTGTACTAACGCACCCTTTTGATGGTCGTGTTGCAGCAGCTAAACACCCTTTGGGTGGCTGCGTGGCAGCAGCTAAACACCCTTTGGTGGTGAAAATAAGCCGAGACGAACACCCGTTGTGGGCTGAATCGTAGCAAACAAACACACCTATTTGGTGCAGAAAATAGTAAACAAAAGCACTCTATTCGAGCTGGAAATCAGCTGCCAAACGCACCTAATAGGGGCTGAAAAGTCGGGTTTAAAACACCACCTTAACCGGGTTCATCACGACAAATAAAACACGAATAAGTCGCGGAGATAAGCAAGATGGTACGTCGAGTACATCAACAAATAAGCGAGGGCAAGCAACTCGAGTAAGACTCCTAGTGAGTTAAAGAATTAAGTCGAAAAGGATAGCCAATCCAAGCATGATGTTTTCTTTTAGGTTCGTTCCACACAACAATTATAACGACGACACGAGTACATCAAGCTCTTGACATAAGCTAATTATCACATAAGTATTTGACAAGTTTTATGTTTTGCTTTCTATTTCCTGTCCTTGTATGCATCGTAGTAACAAAAGAACTAAAAACTCATTTAACTCTAAAAACATAATAGTTTGAAGTCTTGTTTTAACCATTTTATTAGACCCACATCAAAAGGATGTCTCGGCAAAGATGGGTTTTGACTCTACTCAAACTCAAGCATAACTCAATTCAAATATCTGATGAAATCCAAATCGATAAGCCATAAAAATTTAACTAAACACTTCCATTTTTCGAGCCCATGTAAACAACATATTCGGATTTGCAAGCCTCACTATCAAACTTCATGGAAAGCTTATTATGGGTCGGTTTATAAACAACTTCACTTAATAAGATTTGACCACAAAATCTCAACAATATTTACAACAATACTATTTCAAAAAGATAAGAAATCAATGAGACCTTACAACACTTTGGAGAGTATATCGGTGAAGAAAAACAACAAGTTAGAGCAAACCCGCCAAGCCGAATCCACAGGAACCACTTAAACACCTCAAGCACTCTTTTAGTTTTTGATTTTGGATTGTGAGTAGTGGTATCAACTGTGGATCGATGGGGGTTTCAAAGGGATCAAGATGGGTTGTTTGACTCATACTTTCAAAGGTGGGGATGAAGTAAAACCTTTCTTGGGTAATGATACCAAGCCTTCACGTGGCTCGCTGGCTTCTGTCTTCAGTCGTGGTCCAAGGAGGGAAGGGGTTTGTCGATTTCTTCAAGGATAAGCCAAGGGAAGTCTATTCTTGGTTTGAAGTTGTTTAAGATGTTGGGAAGGGTTTTTGGAGGTGTAGCTATTCTTGGAGAGGACATGGCAGCGTGTGCAGGGGGAAAAGGAGAGACGAAAATGGAGGTGATGAAGGCAGGGATGCAGGTTTTTCAGAGGAGGTGGGGGCGTGGGGTGCGTTTCAGGGGAAGGCAGAAAAAGAGAAAGAAACAAAGGAGGTGATGAGATAAAGGAGGGGAGGGGTTTTATTATTTTATTTTTGTAAGTTATTAGTTATTAGAGGTGTATTATTTAGGTAATAGATGGATTTTGGTACTTCGTCGTTAATACGTAAATGTAAAATTTTAACGGAATAGTTATGTTACTCATATTTCCGGATACGTCATACATAAACTGACATGCTAACGAAACTTTAGATTTTTATTAGTTTGTTTTATTTTCTCGCGTTTTCTTTTATTTTATTTCGGTACACGTGCGGACTCATAAGACAAGAAAATCTTTCTTGTGAGACTGATTTAGAAATCAGTAAAGATCAGGCATAATTAAATAAGACTACTCGGATATGCATAATCTTTATGCAAGAAAAGATGAAATGTACATGCTAAAATGCTCAATTTAGATCAAATAAATTTGATAAACAGTCTAGTTCATAAATATGAAGGTTTTAAAATAGTGAAATTTTCCAGGTGACTACAGTTTTGTTTCAGAAAATCGTTGAGTTGATCAAAGTTCACTTGATGTAAGTATTTTGTTTGGTTGACAATAGTGACATATCGTCCCCATTCTTACGGTAGATTGTTCAAGAACTTGATGTTGCTCATGATAGTTACGGGTGTCAACTTGTTTCGATCGACTCATTCATTAAAGTGCAGAACCTTCCATAGTAGGATTCAATGGATTTTCACGAGTAGATGTAAACTTCTCCCAAGCGATTAGCGACTTGTTCTCGTATCTTGTTGACCAATTTCGGTTCCATGACAAAGCCGTCTAACACGTTCCCACATATCGAAAGCGGTTTCTGGCTGTCTCTGACAAACAAAGATGTCTCTTGGTAAACCCGTTGGACAATATGAATTGCCATGTCATCTGCTTGACTTGTTTCGATCCTCTTTAGAGTATTCCGATTCTTTTGAAGATGAAAAAATGGTGGGGCGGGAGTTGTTGCATCAGCATTTCGTGGTCTTGGACTTGTCGAGTATGAAGGGTCCATTCAGAATGGATTTGATCATCAATTTTCCATTAGGTTTTGTCATGATGTAACGAAGCATTCGACTTGTCCATTGAAGATAACCACCTTTTTCCAACATAGGAGGCGGTTTTCGGCACGGTGCATGAATGTCTTGTTGAGTTGCCATTGATGAAGGTATGAGATGATAAAGTTGATGTAGGATCGATTCAACGATAAAGGAGTTGTGTTGGATGAAGATTAAGCTCGGTTGATGTAGTGAAAATTTGGTCTAAAACTTAAAACCTCAATAACTTCTTTTCGGAGCGTTTTAGGACTTGAAGGTTGACCGAATCAACTTTATTTTATTCGTGAGCTATTCTCCTCGTTCTTCGGTCATTTTGATGTGTAGATCGCTGAAAGCGGAGTTCGGTTCAAAAGTTATAGCCGTTTGAAGTTTTGCTCAAAATCTTACTCGTAAAACTGTTCTTAAAGCGTGAAATGAGTGCTTATCGTGGGATTGCTTATGCGTAGGATTCTTATGTGTAAAAGCTTAGGCGTAGGATCCCTTATCGTAAAACCCAACTTACGGCGTAACCTTTAGAGTTATCGTGGCTAAAAACTTAAGCGTAGAATCCTTATCGTAGGATTTACTTATCGTAAAGACAAGCTTAGGCGTGAGAAAATGCTTATGCGTAAGAAAATATACGCTTAAGATTTAGCTTATCGTAAATCTAGGTTAAAAACCAAAAATCCTTTACCTTTGTCAAGCGTAAAAGATATCCACAAGTCAGTGTTCCACAAACTTATCCAAGTGAGGAAGCATTGAGTAACCGTTGTTGCACGAAGATTCTTCACCAAAAGTTATGCGTGAAAACTAGGGTTTTGACTTTTTGACCTTCTGGCGTAAAAATTCCCAATGATTCAAACACTTTCTCTTGCACAAACACCTTAAAACACTCAAATAACACAAAAGTTTTGATCTTTTCACCCAAAGTGCTTAGATAGCTTATGCGTGAAAGCGTAAACCAATACACACGAGTTTAAAACTAATGAAAGACACGTAAAGCTTGAACTTTTTCCAAAACTAGACTCTTTAATACTATAAAACCTTAAACCATAAGAATCTTGAATATTTTAGTGCAAAAAGTAAAGCTTTAAGCAAGATAACTTTGAGAACGAGTCTACGCGTAACCACTACATAAAAAACTTCAACCAAACACTCCTAAACCATTGTTAGGCGATTGATACCAATTGTAGGACCTTAAATCTATCAACCTTAACAAACCCAACACGTTATGCGTAAAACACGAACAACACAAACACAAACATATGCGTAAATAAAGAAGGAAAGATTAAGATGATGGTGACTTGAATATATGAAACCGTATGTGAGAAGAGAAAGATGAAAACAATTGTTAGGATTTAGTAAATCCGATTATTAAAGTGTCGGTCACCTCAAGTATATGTAATCGTTAAAAGCTCGTAGTCGTAGTTATTTAATGTTAGTTAGTATTTAGTTTAGTAACACCGTGGAGGACGGACGGGTCTTTACCCATTGTATGCACGATCCACGACCCGTAGGTGGCGTTTATGTAAGATACTATAAATACCCTCTACCTCCCAAGGTAGAGGTTGGAGCTCATAATAATACTTTTACTTTCTCTCACTAAGTTCCCAAACCTCTAAACTTTCTCTCTAAAAAACCTCAAAGTATCGCCTAGTTTGATCATGGTTTGATGTGTTTGTGAAATCAATATGTTACAAATGGTATCAAGAGCCATGGTTTGATCATCTCTCTTACATGTTCTTGGATTTCTAGTGGTTTTATATGGTTTTGGGTTTGAAAAAGTTTAGTGGTTTTGCATCATTTGGATCATTTCTTGTGTTAAAGTTTGAATTTTGATTGTACTTTTGTGTTTAGAATCATTGTAAGTGCTTGGGTTTTGATTTGGAAAGCTTGAATCACTTGTGGTTGGGTTAGTTTTGGATTGAAAAGTGTTGTGTTTGAACTTTTCTAGCTAGCGACTTGAGTCTCGGATAATTTTTCTTGGTAGCGACTTGCTTCTTTAGTTTTCGACGACTTGTAGTTGAAGTGGTAGCGACTTGAGCACTAGCGACTTGTCTATTGAGACAAAGCGACAAATAGTACAAAGTAGTGGATGTACCACTTGACTAGCGACTTGTTCAACGTTAGCGACTTGTCTTTACAATTTTCGACTTGACTTTGTTGTGACTAGCGAGTTGTTCTTTAGCGACTTGCCCTCTTAGCGAGTTGTTCCTTAGCGACTTGCCCACTTAGCGAGTTGTTCTTTAGCGACTTGTCTACTTAGCGAGTTGTTGGTACTATTAGCGACTTGCGTTGTTCTTTAGCGACTTGGTTCTTAGCGAGTTGACTTGCGAGTTGTTCTTTAGCGACTTGTCTACTTAGCGAGTTGGTTGTTACTTATAGCGACTTGTGCTTTTAGCGAGTTGTTACTTAGCGACTTGGTTACTTAGCGACTTGTCTTCAAGGTTTATAGCGACTTGGTTGATTATTGTTTCTGATACGGTTTTCTCTTGATTTAGTAAAATCCGTGAAAGAATCTATTTCCGGTTTAATCATAGAGTTATAAAATCCGTGAAATCGTAATCATGTCTACCAACGTGCCTACAATCATCTCTTACATGGTGAGGGCGTTCAAGCGGTGGATCGGATACTCGTCCACCCATGCTTGACAGGCGACTATGACTCATGGGCTCAACGAATTAGGTTGTCTTGTTTGGGAAAGGAAAATGGGGTCAACATTCTCAAGTCAATTGATGAAGGACCTTATCAAATTGAGACTACAAGAGACACACTTGAAGCTACTGCGGATGGTACGTGATCTTAGGTTTGGACGGACCAAAGGCGTATGATGAGCTCGGTGATAAGGAGAAAAAGAGATCGATCTTGATATCGGGGCTTCAAACATTATACTTGAGGTCTTCCAAAAGATATCTACAAGCTTATCAATCACAACACTGAAGCCAAGGCGGTTTGGGATAATGTCAAGATGCTTCTCTCGGGTTACGAATTAACTAAGGAAGAGAGAGAATCACAAGCTGTATGATGAATTTGAGCACTTTAAGATGAAACCGGAAGAAAGTGTCTATGAATATTACGTGAGATTCCACAAGCTTGTGAATGACATGAGGAATATCAAAATGACCATGCCAAATATTCAATTTGAACTCAAAGTTTGTGAACAACATGAATCCCGAATGGCACAAATTTGTCACCTCTGTGAAGCTAACCAAAGGATTAAAGAACACCAACTATGAGCAATTGTATGCCTTCACCTTGAATGAGAGACATGCTATGTTTGAGCGAATGATTCTTGAGCAGTTCAAATCTAAGCAGGGAGAAACAAGTTCGTCAAATGATTCAACACCTTTTACACCAATGTTGGAATTACCACCAAAGCTTCTCAAGTCATACCCACGGGTAATGGTAATTACAAGCTCATTCACGATCCGACATATAAGCCTCCGGACTCAAACACACTCATGGAAAACTTCATCAATCAAGCTGTCTCTCATGGTTAGTCAAAATATGAATTCCACTCCACACACAACAATAACCTCGAGCGACATCCAATCCACACAATCAAGCTCTTGTCGAGATGGTAAGGTAGTGGTGCGAAATGTGCAAGGAAGGCGGTATGAACAAGGGATGATTGGAGCGGTTATGGTATCTTGGAGTAGGTGGAGGGTATGTGGCTAATCGAAATCGTGGAAGGAATGCCAATCAAGGACAAGTAAAGCCAATCAAGTGCTACAAGCTGTGGTGGTGATGGACACATTGCAAGGCGCACATCTCCAAAACGCCCTCAAAATGCAGTACTTGAGGACAAGATCTTGCTTGGTGCAAGCTCGGGATAGTGGAGCGGTTTTGGATGAAGAAGAGTTGTTGTTTCTTCTTGAGGAATGCCAAAACCTATGATCTTGATGTTGATGAGCGACCAATTAGGAAATAGGTCACAATCATCAAAATGCCTTTCAAGTTCTTGTTGTGTGATGCATTTGACTCGATGTCGATGATGAACCTCTTGCCCGAGACAATCTTCATGGCTAGCATTTCACCAATGGTCTCTCAAAGGTCTCGTCACCACAACAGTGGTCCATCCAAAGATTCAATCATTTCGGAGGTATTAAAACTATACGATGAAGTTGATGAGCAAAAGATACATAACAGTACAATCTCTTGAAACTTATGAATCGGATATTGATAATGAGGGTAATAGTAATATTGTCCCATATGATCAATATGTGACACAAAGTGAAAGTGAGATTGTACCAAGTGATGCATCTTCTGCGATCAATGATGACTATGTTTTTGATGAATACACTTGCATGTGCCCACGATGATTACTGTTATCTACGAACTTAATGCCTATAAAGAACAAGTTGCTATTTATGAACAACGTGCTAAGTTTGAGTTAACTACCGTGAGCGAGAAATGGATGACCAAATCGTACAATTATTAGAAAAAGTAATTTTAGAGAAGAAGTGTTAAAACAAGAGTTAAATTCCTTACAAGAAAAGCTTTCTAAAGCTGTTAAGCAAAAGCAAGAACTTCAAGATAATGTTAAAGTGCTTAAACAAGAATTTAATGCTAAGGAATCAAAACTTTTGAATGATTTTTCCAATCTAAAAACTTTGAAAAACAAGCTTGAAAATAAGTTATGCGTACAAGGAATACCATTGATTGCTCACATGATCACTAAGCATAGAGTCTTAAGCGATAAGCATAGTATTCCCTAGTTGAGAAACCCAATCCTAAGTATGGTAAAATAGCTAGAGAGCTCGGAAGGTAATATATGATGGTAATGAAATCCTTAAGCCTAGGCGAAAACCTAGTTCTTGCTGAGTGCCTTGAGGAAGATATGCAATTAGAAGAAGTCAATAGGGAGAAAATGGATAAGAAGCTAAAAGATCACGAGTGTAAAAGAAAAACATAACGATCAAACCCCATGATTACACTAAAGAAAATTGGATCTCCACGAACATGTTTAAGCCTCAAACTCAATTAACCCCGAACAAATTTTTGGAAGAAAGATATGGATAAGCAAAAGCAAAAGTACTTGTTGAAACAAACACTCCCTTAGGAAAGTGCTGCGACTCTTGTGTATCCTCCGAATACACCAATGCATTTAGTTCCTAGAACTATTTCCACTAATAGCAAGACCTTAATCGACTGTATGTTTGTTTATCAACTATTCGTTGATTTTGAGAAGACATGTAAGAAGAGAATCACACCTACGGGGATAACGAAGGGAAAGGGGTTTTGAGCAAACTAAAGAATGTTATTTAGCGAGGTCATGCCTTTCTTTAAACAATTAAAGGTCAATTTGAGAGTCTTCAAAAGGGATTAACTCGGATATCAAAGAAATGGAAAAGGAATTTGATGCAATGATAGTTGAGGTCAATGATTATGAGCAGGAACTCAAATATAATGAAATTGAAAGGAAGAATTTGCATATCTTAAATGAGAACTTAGTATTAAGTTGTGTGGCTCAAGATGTGTTTTATACTGTTACTAAGTATTCTATTACTGCTTCTCAATTTCATGAATTATCTGTTGCTTTGAAAGTTTCCCATGATCGTGTCATTGAGCTTGAAAACAAAAACTCAAAACTAAATGAGAAAATTGATCAGGATGATCACGATAATTTGGTAAAACATTTTTCTAAGCTAGAAGTTGAACATTTTGATTTGCAACTAAAATATCAACATCTCAAAGAAAATGTCAAAACCTCAAACATCAAGACATCCTCAAATGTTCGAGTTTGATGCACTTTTGAAATAAACAAGCGTGATGAGCAGATTCAAGCTCATTGTAACACGATCGAAAAGTTGAAAGCCCAAATTTCACAATTAAAGGGTGAAAAGAACAATGTGGTGGCTCCCAAATGCCTCCTCCTTTAGATTCTCGGTGTTCTCAAACTTTTCATCTTCAAAACTTGGTTAATGTTTTACAAAAG
This sequence comes from Chrysanthemum lavandulifolium, assembly GCA_022545495.1. NCBI lineage: Eukaryota > Viridiplantae > Streptophyta > Magnoliopsida > Asterales > Asteraceae > Chrysanthemum > Chrysanthemum lavandulifolium. The sequence goes on along the minus strand of CM040242.1, from coordinate 225,605,310 downwards.
GAAAATGAGAGTTTTCTAGAAGAAAATGAAAAGTTAAGCGACACTTTAAAGAGTTATATGATTCAATGAAAGTCACTCGTGACAAGAACAACGAAAAATAACGTCTTTACAAAAGGAAATTGAGAATCGAAGAGTCGGGTAAAGGAAAATGCCACTTGTCTTTAATGAGAATGTTGCATCAAAGTCATCTGCGGACTCTAAATATCTTGTGTTTATTAAATACATTCCTCCTCATCTTAGAAATAACGAACTTGTGTTTCATAACTATTTTGCTCACCTTAAGGATAGTCTAGAATGTCTCCGTGAGATTGTAGAAGAGGATTTCATAAATAAGCCACTTGATAGTGAAATTAGGTTTGCTTGCATTCGGGCCAAACGATCTCGGGAGTCTGTTAGAATGTTTAAGAGCAACATGTCCTAAATCCTTATGTGAGAAAGATAAAGTTGTGATGCCTTGTTCTATGCCTAGTGCTAAGTATGCAACCCATTCTATGCCCAGTATTAAGAAAGTGAACTCTAAAGTGCCTTCAAGTAGTTCGGATCCACACTTCTAGTTCGGGAATGCAAAAGTAGCCCAACCAACTAATGTTCCCATAATTCCTCTACAGGGTAATCGGTGACATAAAAGCAAGCGGGTCAAAGCCTCCGGGCAATACAAAGCAAGATAGGACCTCATGAGCTAAGAATGTGCAATGGAAGAGAGTAGAAGACCACCCTAGGAACATTAAGTTTGAGTTGAATAAAGCGAATCGTGTTGATTCTAGTATTAGCTATAAGCGTCTTGTAATTAATTCGAATTCTACTACTTTTGGCAAAACATGTAATGATGATTGCTTGGTTTACATTACTAATCATGTATGTGGTGTGAATGATTTGATTAATCTTGTTAAATGCCACATTAAAATTGTTAATGCCAAAAATCAAGCTAAGAAGGCTAGAAAGCAAAGGCGAAAGAAGTTAGAAAACATTGGAAACCCACAGGAAGAAAATTTAGTAATATAGGTTATCAATGGATACCTCTTGGCATAAGTTTAATCTTAATGAGTTGTGCCTAAATTTTCTAAGTCAATGCCCATTAGAAAATGGATGCCTCTTGGTAGAACTATTCCTTTAAGAAGTGAACATACTTTGAATAGGTCAAATCTGGACACTAGCACTTGCATCTATCACGATGATTCCATTGTTTCTACTTCCGATGTGGGTGTTCCAATCATTTGTTACTAACCAAATGGAACCCATTCTTGCATGGGGATCCCAATTATCCGATTATCCATTCTTGTGCGTGTTCAACTGCGGATCGTTCAAATCGTTTACGTGGTACACGGACTCAGTTGTTCCAAGCATATATTGGAGATCGCTCATGGCTCATGAACTTCGTGAGTAAATTCATCGGGAATTTATTAGATTCGGGAGCGACCATTTTGGTGCAATTATGGGTTATTGAGACTATGTTGTTGGTGATAGTGTAATCTCCAGGGTATATTATGTTGAAGGTCTTGGTCATAACTTGTTTTGTGTTGGTCAATTCCGTGATTCCGATCTAGAAGTGGCTTTTAGAAAACATACTTGTTTCGTTAGAGAACTTGATGGTGTGGAACTGTTAAGAGGAACTCGTGGTTCAAATCTATACACCATCTCTACCGAAGACATGATGAAGTCTTCTCCAATCTGCTTGTTGTCAAAGGCTTCGAAAACAAAGTCATGGTTATGGCATCGTCGTCTCAATCACTTGAACTTGGCACCATTAATAATCTTTCGAGAAAGGATCTTGTAAGAGGCTTACCCAGTTAAAGTATGAAAAGATCATCTTTGTTCGACATGCCAATTGGGAAAAAGCAAGAAATATGCCCACAAACCCAAACCCACAAACTCGATAATGGAAGTTCTTCATACCCTTCATATGGATTTGTGCGGACCAATGAGAGTGCAAGCGATAAATGGGAAGAAATATATTTTAGTCGTTGTTGATGACTACTCTCGATTTACTTGGGTAAAGTTTTTGAGGACAAAGGATGAAACTCGGATGTCATCATCAAACTTATCAAGCGACTTGAGTTCGACTTAACAATCTTGTTAGAATTGTTCGAGCAGACAATGGCACGAGTTCGTTAACAAAGACTTAAGTCAATTTTATGAAAGTGTTGGAATCGGTCATCAAAGAAGTGTTCCACGAACTCCTCAACGAGCGGTGTAGTTGAAAGCAAATCGAACTCTTGTGGAAGCCGCAAGAACAATGCTAATTTATTCAAAGGTTCCAATGTTTCTTTGGGTGAAGCCATTGCCACTTGCTTGCTACACCCAAAATCGTTCCCTCATACACACCTCTCATGGAAAAACTCCATACGAACTTGTCCATAAGCGAAAACTGATCTCTCCTACCTTCGTGTGTTTGGTGCTTTGTGCTATCCAACAAATGACGGTCAAGATTTAGGTAAATTAAGAGCTAAAGCGGACATTGGAGTTTTGTTGGTTATGCATCAAACAAGAAGGGTTACGAATCTACAACAAAAGAACTCGAGATATCATGGAAACTATTCACGTCACGTTCGATGAGTTTGTCCGGGCAAATGGCTCCGGGACAATCAAGTTCGGACCCGCATCACAACCTTCATTAAGTAGTCCCATTAGTTCTTCTCTTGTACAAAATCTCTCACCAACAACTCCTTATGTACCTCCTTGAAAGATGATTTGAAGAAATTGTTTGATCCAATGTTTGATGAACACTATGAGCCAATTGCTAATGATCATCAAATCCATCAACAGGCTGCTCCTATCCACATCAATGAAGATAACCCTTGGTTTCTATGTCATTAAGTCAAGAAGCGCTGCTGCGATCACTCTGTCTCATCATCAAATCCTCAATCATCAAGTGTACATCATGGAATTGTTTACGGCACCTATGATGGAGATAATCCCTTTGCTACTCACGAAGATGCTCCTTTGAGAACATATTTGCTCTGAACCATCATCGAACCATCTTCATCGGGAGAAAATGACTCTGCTACTTGGTTCCTCAACAACAACCACATGAACACCTTAGAAAATGGACACATGACCATCCATTGGACAACATCATTGGAAACCCTCTCGTCCGGTATCCACTCGTAAACAACTTGCAACGATGCCTTATGGTGCTTCTTCAACTCCGTACTTGTCTAAGATCGAACCAAAAGGCGTTAAAGCGCCATGAATGAAGGCAATTGGTTCAATGCCATGCAAGAAGAAATTCATGAGTTTGATCGACTAGATGTATGGGAATTAGTACACTCTCTGCGTGCTATGATCATTGCTCTAAAGTGGATCTTCAAAGTAAAACTTGATGAGCATGGTGATGTATTAAAGAACAAGGCTCGATTGGTTGCAAAGGATACCGTCGAGAGGAGGTATTGACTTTGAAGAATCATTTGCTCGATTGCGCGTATCGAGGCAATCGAAATCTTCACGGCTAATCTTGCAAGTAAGAATATGGTAGTCTATCGGATGGATGTAAAGGCGGCTTTTCTTAACGGAGATCTTAAAGAAGTCGTATCGTCGACCAACTGAAGGTTTTGTGAATCGAGCATCCTACTCATGTCTATCGCTTGAAGAAGGCTCTTTACGGTTTGAAGCAAGCTCCAGGGCATGGTATGATCGCTATCAAAGTTTCTTCTATCTCTTGGATTGACAAAGGAGCGATTGATCCGACATTGTTCACCGAAAGTCGAGGCAAACATTTAATTCACGTTCAAATCTATGTTGATGATATTATTTTTGCCTCGTGACCCCAATGAATGTGACCGTTTTCTAAGGAGATGGGCTCCAAATTTCAAATGTCAATGATGGGACAAATGTCATTTTCTTGGGATTACAAATTTCACAAAGTCCGGAGGCATTTTATAAATCAATCTAAATATGCAAATGAGATTTTAAAGAAATTTGGATTTGATTCTTGTGACCTGTTGACACTCCCATGATAGGCGTACTAAAGCGGATGAGGACCACTCGGGGATCATGGTAGATCAAGCGAAATATCGTAGTATGATTGGATCACGATGTACCTCACGACCGATGAACACGATATTACATTCGTTGTATGCATGTGTGCTAGATACCGAGCTAAGCCTACCAAAAGCACCTTGAAGCGGTTAAGCGGGTCTTCGGTATCTCAAGGAACCATCAATATGGGACTTTGGTACCGAAGGACACCGGTATGTCACTAACGACCTATCACGAGATCTTGATCATGCGGGATGTCAAGATACACGTCGAAGCACGTCGGGAGGTGCTCGGTTTTGGGTGATAAGCTTGTGAGTGGTCTTCAAAGAAACAAATGAGTACTTCTATATCCTCTACGAGGGTGAATACATAGCCATGTCATCTTGTTGTGCTCAAATCCTATGGATGAGATCCCATTATCGACTATGGCTTTGAATTCAACAAAATCCCTACATATTGTGATAACAAAAGTGCCATTGCTCTCTCATGCAACAACGTTCAACATTCAAGAGCAAAGCATATTGACATTCGACATCATTTCATCGGGGAGCAAGTGGAGAGCGGTGTGGTGGAACTTTATTTTGTGAGGATGAATACCGGTTAGCGAGACATCTTCACCAAAGCTCTTCCTAGAGAACGTTTTGAGTTTATCCTTCCACGACTTGGTCTAAAGAGTCTACAACCGGAAACACTCAAACGTCTTCAAGAGGAAGACGAGGAGTAAAAGTTTTTCTTCATCCATCTCTTGTAAATATTTATTCAAAAAGCAAAATACAAAATTACAAAACCAACAAAAAGCAAATAGAAAAATATAAAACTTTCAAAAATCCATAAAAATTTGAAAAACTCAAAAATTTCAAAAATATTGTCATTTTGTCATGTTTTTCTTGATTCGATAATATCTACGGTCTTTGTGCTGTCATTCAAAGAGTGACACGGGTCTTTAGATGTTGTTCGAATGTACATAAATCTAAAAAAAAAAAAAAAAAAAAATAAATAAATATTTTTGAGAAAGTAAAACAAAAGGCTTATAGTCATTTCGTCTATAACCCGTTTTTAAAGAAAAAACGAGCCATGCTTTATCTTATTTTTCAAATCTCATGCTCTGATTCTAAAAACAAATGTTTGTCACTAAAAAGACAAATGTTTCCCTCACAAATATTTTTCCTTCTATAAATTCTTCTGAAAAATATTTGTTATCTAAATGAAAACTAATAAAAATAACTCGGTCTCAATTTTTGAAAATCATCTGAACTTGACATTTGTCAAAATCTCTATCTCTCAATCAACAACTTATGTCATTGATTGAGGGGAGAATGATTTCATTTAAATCAAAGGTTATTTGTCATACAATTGGTTCGAGACCAAGGTTTATGTCATGTTTTCAAAAGATATTCAAGCATGTTTAATCTTTGGAGTTTAAAGTCTCGATTTGATCCTTATCGGTTAAATGTTTTCATAAGCAAGTCACAATTCTCCTCAAAAGCTTTCAAAATCAATTTAAATCTCTGAGATCACAAATCTCAAATGATTTGAAAATTGTGATCGGGGAGAATTTGTGATTTAAATTGGTTTAAGCGATAATTCGATAAATGGTTTTATAGTGATTTACAAGCTCTCCTCCCACATGTGCCAAACGATTTCAAATTTTCCATGCACATGTTGAGGGGAGCATCTATTCAAACCAAAAGGATTGAAACGTGATTGATTTGTTTCAATGTGCGGTTTTTCCTAATATGTGCAAAACACTTTCAAATCTCTATGCACATATTGAGGGGAGCAACTTTTGAAAACCACATCCTTTCCAAAATATCCTTAACAAAGTATGAAAATACTAATTTTGATCGGGAAAGTGATGTTGATATCTTTTAGAAAATGGTAATCAAAGAAGTGAATCCTTCCTCTTGCCTCCGTGTGCCAAAACGATTTCAAATACACGATGCACATGTTGAGGGGAGCTCTTTTCTAAAATATCAAAAACAATTCGGTACAAAATGCTTTGATAATATATCACAAGTATCTGGATTGATTTTCAAATGGTTTTCAATTGGTTCCAATGGCGGATGAACAATACCAAAAGACCGACCAAATTTACTTTATGTATGGTGATATAAGGATGGTTAGGTTAGGTATTCGTTCCCACGATCCCTTGAGCGGAGGGATCTACCGAGGACAATCCACTAGATAGTGTAGAAGTCCTTAGGTATGATGAAAAAAGAGAAAAGTGAGAAATGGGAAGAGTGCGGATGAGATAGAGCTAGTCTTGGAATAAACCCAACAAGGTTCTAGTTATGAAGTCTCGGTAAGCTTGAAGGGTTGAAGAATGAAAAAGAATTGAATGAGAAAAGGGTGAAAATAAATAGCCCTCCATTAATTCAACCTTAGGGCGAAAACGGGTTCAATACATATGCTCTTGGTGGTTACTAAGGTAACACGGTATTGAAGACAAGGCGTCATGGACCCGATGGCGCTTTTGCTACAACTTCCCAAGCTACTCAAGTTCCTCTTAAAGGGACTTGTTTCATTCTCACGGGAACCTACATAATCTATCGACTTTCTCTTAGAGATTGTTGATATTGAAGAAGGAGACCCTCCCTAGTCTCGGCATAGGAACCAAATGTGCACTATTGAGTCTAGAGCCACGAGATCATCAAATAAATCTCATTAGGACACTTTGTCAATGAAGACTCTCTGTTTCACACAATGTGGAAAGAGAGATTATATTTTAAGAGTCCTCGCATTATCCTTGTGGTATTGCGGAACATCGAGTGATATGCAAACATATTCACAATGAAGATGGAAAGCCTTCTAGAGCCAACATCAAACAAGCTCTTGGTAGGTGGCATGTGAGATCTATCCAATAGATCAACCATGTGACAATGAGCAGAAACAATGGGCGATTCAAAATTATGAATCAATCTGGTTCGAGTTATGGATTGACGGATACCTTTGAAAAACCGGTCGTTGTGCTTAAAATTCTTTTCTCTAGCACATCGATTGTGTATTAATATTTCAAAATAAAAGGTGTTTATGATTGATAATTGATTTTCCAAAAACCTTCGTTGTATTGCAAAAACACTTTATTGAGCGATACACGATTGTTTTCAAATCTCTTTTCATCAATCGGTGAATCTCAAATTCGTTGGTTCACTCACTCCGTGTTGTCTTCTTTGAGGCGTTCGGTTTGAGAACGACTAGAGCATTGCGAAACCACATCAAGGAGATTCTTGAATTATACGATCACGGGCGGTACTTGTCTTGATCAGCGGGGAACCGTGGGCGTGTACCTCAATTCAACGAAAGTGATCAAAGACACTTTCGTGCGCTTTATTGCTAGCTGTTGTATGCGGTACACCCGACGTTTGCGGTGATCGAAATGGAGAGGTCAATCCATAGCCGCATGCTCACACAACACATTCATTTCTAAAGAAATCATGATAAGTGCATCAACGACTCGATATTTTCACTCCATGCTTACTTTCTGTTGCTGCAAATATCATGAATCAACTAAAGCTTCCGCTACTCGATGAGAAGATATCATGATCCGAATGTGAGCATGTCGGTCCAAATGTCACAACATCACATAATGTCAACACTACAAAGGAAGAGTCGAGATTTATGGTGGTGATGATCTCAAAGGCGGCTCAAAACTCATTATCACGTGGATCGGTTAAAGACCTCCACTTGGATTAACCAAACATGCAAAACATGAAGAATCAAAGACTACGACTCTGAGCAAAGAACTTTAACAAGAATCCAAGAACAATCTTAATGTAATATCTGTTTGTATTCAATGTAATTTGAGGTGACCTCCTTAGGGGAGATTGTTAGGATTTAGTAAATCCGGTTATTAAAGTGTCGGTCACCTCAAGTATATGTAATCGTTAAAAGCTCGTAGTCGTAGTTATTTAATGTTAGATAGTATTTAGTTTAGTAACACCGTGGAGGACGGACGGGTCTTTACCCACTGTATGCGATCCACGACCCGTAGGTGGCGTTTATGTAAGATACTATAAATACCCTCTACCTCCCAAGGTAGAGGTTGGAGCTCATAATAATACTTTTACTTTCTCTCACTAAGTTCCCAAACCTCTAAACTTTCTCTCTAAAAACCTCAAGTTATCGCCTATATTTGATCATGGTTTGATGTGTTTGTGAAATCCAATATGTTACGGGATGAAGCCTACAGCGGTTACCACAAATCATGGGACATCCCATGATCTCCGAAGCGATGTGCAACACTCTCCAGCTTATTTCTCTATCTATAAATAGGTTGGACGAGTCATTTCAATAGTATGTTCACTCAACACGATGTTTCATATACTCTACATTGCTTAAAACACATATCACATACTTATTCTCATGCGGAGGTGGTTCGCGAGGTCAACCCCCGCACAATCACTTGAAGTGTCTACTATTTCTTATTGCAGATTGGCTACAAATTTGGCGCAAGCATATCACCCTCATACCCTTGATCACCATCGAAGGCACAGTTGTCTGAATTATTGTACAATCGGTGGTGCCATCCGTGGGACCCGCTACAATTGGTCTCGTTATTCCAAACTTATAACCATCAATTCGCTCACTACTTTTACGACATGAATCAAGGAAGAAGATACTCCCTCCATGTTTCTCGACCTTGACACCAATCGATCAGCGATCCTAACAACCTTCCTAACATAACGCGTGTACTTTCACCACGATCTCACCACGAAATAACTCCCAACAACCATGCTTGGCGTCGACTAATCCGAAAAAGTAATCGGTTACGTTCGTGAAGCTAACATCAGCGCTAGAATCCTTATTGAGGGCTCGAAGGAGGCAAGCTCGGAGCGTAGAGATGCGGAGGAGTTAGAATACTCTAGTGATGATTATGACAAAGAGATAGGGTGGAGACTAGGCCCTCGGCTCCACGGGCTGCTAGCATCTTGAGGTAGGATCTACGGGAAGTCGAAGCCGAGTTGAAGATCGGTGCGTTTGAAGATGTTAGGAGGGCCTCGACAAGAAGGAAGGAACAATGGAAGGCTCCAATGGGAGGAGTCATCGAAGGGAGACTACGGAGGTTAATTTGCCACCACTCTTGGAAGCCCATCAGGGAGGCTGAAGTAGGAATTCCGTTGCGACCTTCTCACGCATCCGGCGTGAAGGCAATCCACCTCAAATGAATGGGGAGAAATCTTCCTCCTCATGGTATGTACCCTCCTTTTAGGGCTCAATCTTATCCCCATGGGTTTATCCCCACATAATGGGCGGACTAGCAGCCCTAGCTTTCCTCGACCATGCGGAAACATGCCCTACGGGCAACCTATAGTATACCCTTCATATCTGTTAGAAGTAACCCATCTTATATACCTCACCGCTTACCTCCTTATGTTAAACAAAATCCTATCAGAGTACCTCCGAACCATAATCTTATCCCCATGGGTTCCACAACACCCTTAAGTAAGGTGGATGAAGACTACCCTCTACCCGGCGGGTTGAAAATGCCGCACATATTGGTACTTATGATGGGAAGGGGACCGGATAATTTCTTACATCTATTCGAAGGGGCTATTAGAATGCGAAATGGGTTATGCGGTTGCTTGCCACATGTTCACGTATACCTGCGAGACTCCGCTCTTATATGGTGGAGCAGGCAAAAGCGGTAGCATAGTGAATTTGGATGATCTCAAGGCCAAGTTTAGATCACACTTGACCGTGAGAAAAAGTTCACAAGGCCTCACTGACGGTACACAACATCAAGCGGAGGAAAGCGAGAGCACGGGGCTTCGTTACTAGATACACGATGACATCTTGCAGTTAAGGTGCGCACGAAGACCAACGCATCTCTAGTTTTGTGCATGGCTTCTGAAGCAGTGCGGTGGAATTCCTATCCATTGACCTTCCCACGACCTACAAGGTTTAATGGAGAAGGCGTACACACGGATCGAAGCCAAAGAAGTGTCCACCAATGGGGCTCTAATCGAAAGTAAAGAAAGTCCTTGCAAGATCCCAAAGCACTCTTCATGGGAAGGGTCCAAAAGCAGACACAAAGGCGAGGACAAGTTCACACTACAACAAAAACATCAACCACGGACTCTTGGAAAATCATCCAAATCTCAAGGGAAATACTTGCTACGGAAAGAGTGCGAAGGCCTTGATCCTCCTTATTTGGCAAGTAGAGGAAGAAGCGAGGACACATCCAAATCTTGCTATTTCCATGAAGATTACAGGCACGACACCAATAGTTGCGAGAGCTCAAAAAGCGATAGAAGAGGCCGTGAAGTCAGCGATTGGGACATTTGGTGAAGGGCATAAAGAAAGGTAAAAAGGTCTCAGACACACGGTTGGGAAAGATACCACACGGTCGAAACTCCAATCCTCATGATTCCGAGGATGATTACGGTCTAAATAAAAAGCGGCGAGAGAAAGGATTATGCGGGGTAGGAGATGTTGGGAATTATGTGAAGTTTGGATAATTGTTGGGAATTATGTGAAGTTTGGATTATCTTTGAAATTCTTGCCGAAGAGATTCTCTTGAAGTAGTGTGGATTACGTAGAAGACATAATCTGCTTGAAGTTTAATAGTTATTAGTGTGTTTACTGGAGTGATTATTCGTGTTTAGTATATTTAGTTTGGATATACATGAGCTTTATTAGGAAGTGATTGTGTATATCTTATTTAGTTTATGTTTATCGTTTCTTGGGAAGCGGTTTAGGGTTTTGTTTAGGGTTCCTTGTTAGCCTTAATAGTTTTATTAAAAGTGATGGTCATTCGCGATTAGGAACTTTGTAGCGTGTGTTAGATATCATGATAGAATAGTCAGCGGGCTCGTGGATTGGGCTAAGCTAAATGGCTAATAGTTAAGATAAGCTAGCCTTTTATTATGTGTAATCCAATCCAAGTCCACGAAGCCCAAGCCAAGCCCAAGGAAAGCCTTTTAGGGCAACAAGCCTCTTGTACTATAAATACCCCTCAAATGGTCATTTGAGGGGTGTGCTTGAAAGTGTGTGTGTGTGTGTGTGTGTGTGTGTGTATTTCTCTCTCCTGGAATATACAACTTATTGTTTGCATATCTTATCATCATATACACGGATTTTATATCATCAAGTCACCAAACATCTTTATCTTTTCTTTCTTTTACGCATATGTTTGTGTTGGGTTTCACGAGTTCCACGCATAACTTGGGTTAACGTGGGTATTACGTGATAAGGTTGATATATCGTAGTGGTCCTACAATTGGTATCAATCGCCTAACAATGGTTTAGGAGTGTTTGTGTTTGTTTTGAAGGGTTACGCATAAAGCTCTCGTTATACGTTTTTGTCAAGCTTAAAGCTTTAATTTTTGCACTCAAAAATTCAAGATTCTTAATAGTTTAAGGTTTATTTGGTGCTAAAGTTTCGGTTTTTGCAAAGTTTGAAGCTTTACGTGTTTTCTTCATTTTAAGCTCGTATTTGGTTTATTGGTCATTTATACTCGTAACTTTTCTATGCACTTTGGGTGAAAAAGGTCAACATTTTTGGGTTATTCGAGTGTTTTTAAGGCTATACGGGTAAAAGAAATCATTTGAATCGTTGGAAATTTCTTACGAGTAGAAGTCAAAAGTCAAAACCTAGTTTTCTACTCGTAACTTTTGGTGAAGAATCTTCGTGCTATAAGCATTGCTCGGTGCTTCCTCACTTGGATAAGTGTGTGGAACACTTCGACTTGTGGATATCTCTTCTGTTGTGGCGGTGTAAAGGATTTTGGTTCTTAACCATAGTTTACGCATAAGCTAAAAGCTTACGAGTAACTCTCGCATAACTTCAAAATTACGCGTAAGGTTTACGGTAACTTTTTGTCTCGCATAAGCCTAAGGTTCTGCGTAAGATACTTTCTCGCATAAGGTTTCTCGCCTAAGGTTCCTACGCTTAAGGTTTCTACGCGCAAGGTTTCTCGCATAGCTTCCTCGCATAAGATCCTCGCGCAAGCACGGATCCTCGCCTAAGCCTCGTCTACTCGTAACCCGTGTTTCTCGCCTAAGCTCTTCATTTTCAAAAAAAAAATAAAAAATTTAAATTTTGAGAAGACTAAGCGTTCAATTTTCTGAGATTCAAATTTTGGTTTAACTGTGAAAATTTTGGTCAAAATTCAAATTTTGGGCCTAAATTCAAATTTTTCGGTCAAATTTGCGTCCAAATTGTCATAACTCAAATTTTTCATACGACCTTAGAATTGATTTTATAGTGAATTTCAAATTTTGGGCGAAATTTTTTGAGAACCGAGTTCTGATGCGACTTTCGGAAACACCTCAAGCGAGCTTAATCTTCATCAACCACAACTCCTTTATCGTCGAATCGATCCTACATCAACTTTATCGGATCATACCTTCATCAATGGCAACTCAACAAGACATTCATGCGGTAGGTGCGAAAACCGACCTCCTATGTTGGCAAAAGGTGGTTATCTTCAATGGACAAGTCGAATGCTCCGTTACATCAAGACCAAACCTAATGGCAAACTCATGATTAAATCTATTCGGGATGGACCCTTCAAGCCTCGACAAGTTAATGAACACGGAAATCTCGATGCAACACCTCCCACCACACCATCTTCTCGTCTTCAATACGAATCTGAATACACTGCGAGAGGATCGAAACAAGTCGAAGCGAGATGACATGGCAATTCATATTATCCAAGCGGGTTTACCAATAGACATCTTATTGCGGTGAGCAGTTGTGAAAGCGCTTTCGATATGTGGGAGCGTGTTAGGCGACTTTGTCATGGAATAGAAATTGGTCATCAAGACATGGAGAACAAGTTGCTAATTGAATGGGAAAAGTTCACATCTACACGGAGAATCCATTGAATCCTACTATGGAAGGTTTTGCACTTTGATGAATGAGCTAATCGAAACAAGTGACACCCGAACTATCGTTCAAAACATCAAGTTCTGAATAATCTACGAGGAAGAATGGGGCGATATGTCACTATTGTCAACCAAACAAAAGACCTTCATCGGGTGAACTTTGATCAAGCTGAATGATTTTCTCGAAACAAAACCAAGTGAAGCGAATGAAGTCGGGAAAGAAAGATTGGCAAAGAATCATGATCCATTGGCACTCATTGCAAAGACTCAACCTTGATGAATACACAACAACAAGCTTCATCATCTTCCAACAACAACAACTTGCGTGATACATTCCACAACCACAACAACAATTCTATCCGGATCCACAATACCAAGAACAAGGAATCACCGATCGAGAATCGATCAAGAAGACCCTATGTCCCAAATAATTTCTCTCTTGGGTCAAGTAATCAAAGGTCGCTATTCCACACCTACTAACAACAACCAAAGGATATCATCAAATACTATAACAGGCAAATTGCTGTAGGGTGTGAATATGGGTAATCAAGGACAAATGGTTGGAGTCATTGGGAATCGGCGGGGATATACTCTTGGATTTCGCATGGGTGTCAGGCGGTTCGAATCGGGTGTCGAATGATGAGGCAGAATGTTGGGAATAAGCGATGGGTAATCGAATCGGAATGTTGCGGCTCGATCGTTGGGAATCATGGAAATGTGAATCGTGAATGTCAGTTAAGTGTTATAAGCTGTCAAGGAATGGGTCACATGGCAAGGAATTGTCCTACTAAGCCGCACAAACGATCGTGAGAATCTTGAAAAGCATCTGTTGGTACAAAAGGAACGCTTGGATTTCGGTTGAGTCTTGAGGAACATGACTTTATGGCTATTATGGATGATTTGGAAGACCTCGAGGAAATTAATCTGACTGCATCTTCATGGCAAATCTTGAGGAGACAAAATCGACCTTGACTCGGCGCACCTCCATCTATGGCGCCAACGCCGTGTCGGGGTACCAATCATTGATCCATGCTATAACAATGTCATATTTGATGTGTTTACTCATGAAAAGCGAGAATGCAGCGGCCTTGACACCTCTTATGATACATATATGGACAATCCGAGTTGTAGCAATCGAACTCCGAAACTCCATATGTGGATCCTAGTGGAGCGTAATGGCACAAAATCTGAGGCGATGAGGAAACACGTGCTTATTTGAATCATTAATCAATCAATGTGGCATTGAAGTTGAGAAAGTAAGAACGGTCAATCGCGAAGTTAAGGCCGCGAATGCTAAATTGACCATTGAGCTTGAGAGTTACAAGGAGCATGCCAAAGCCTATGAATTTCATACAAACAAAATGTCGAATTAGAAATTGGTTATCGAGATTACATTTTAAGAGAAAAAGATTTGCAACTCAAGTATGACACACTTGATGTGAATCAATTTGAAAATCAAATCTTTAAACAAGGAAATCTACGAACTAAATGACCAACTTTCAAAACAAAAAGCAACATATTCGATCTTGAAAAGAGAAGAAGAAGTTGATAAGCGATTTTACAAAAGCGAGAAGATTCTCTTCTTGATGAGATTCTCGATAAAAGCTGAAACGATCAAAAATTAGACAATTCACTTCTTACAACGGGTCATTCCGCTAAGACAATCAAGATGCTTTCTAATCAAGTAAATCCGATTTTCATACTTAAAAAATGGCTCTTGGTAACTCACCTCCTTGTTTCCTCAAAAAGCTCGAAATCTCGAATGTGTTGCACAATGGAAAACCTTTGCATGAACCTATAATTGTGCATGATTCTCTTGAAGCGTTGGAACTATCGAGGAGAGTAGATCTAAAATGAAACAAAACATCCGGAAATCAAACCGATTGATTATAACAAATGGAACCAAATTAATGTTCTTCCTTTTGTTTCTCAAAAGGACAATCAAAGTTTTCCACCACACAAAGTGTTTCAAACAAAGTGTCAACACCCGTTTCAAAACGGTTTGTTGTCTCCAAATCTCTTTCGAACATTGAAAAATGTCTTGAACAATCCTTTTAACACAAGTGATGCGAGAAGTATTTTGGAAAATGTGAAAACTAAATTATGGATCTTCAAGAGGTGTTAAAACTAAAACCAACATTACAACAAATATATGGTTTAATAGTTTTGATAATGAGCAGAAGAAGTTTTTGAAACTCAAATTGCCCTCAATGAATAACATCAACTCGAGGGTAATTCATTTTGAACAAGCCTTTTTGAAAAAGCAGTGACTTTGTCAAGGACCATAAATCCTGGTAAAGCAAGCTAATGAAAGTGTTGAACACATTAACATTTTGGAAAAGTTAAATGATTCTCTCTTGAAGATGTTCGACTCTTGATATTATGTCCATTATTTTGAAAACATATTATGTTGAAGATCATGAAAGACTCAGGATGAGACCTCCGAAATTGTTTCAAAATATGAAAAAGCTCTTATGAAACTTGAAAAGAAAATATCTCATATTTTAAACAACTTGATCGAAAAACGAGGAATGCAAGTATGACAAATTGTCGTATGGCGTGCCTACAATGACATGAAAGCAAAAATGATCTTTTGAGGGCTCGGTGGAAAGTCAAAAGGAAAGGCGTTGGAAGCTGTGATTACAAAACCATTGATCATGGAGAAAGCAAATGTTCCCAAACCGGTTCCAAACCAAAATATACATTTCTATGCCCCTCCAAAAGTCAATGAGAAAATGTTTCATCAAAACCGGTCGCTCCACACCCTACCTAAACAAAATGTTGATAAGGGAAAGCGGTTATCGAGAAACCAAAAGTTTTAGCACTGGCCTTTTTAAGATGAGTACCACTAATCGTGCGCCTCCACATCTAAAGAGACTAGGATAGTGAAACCACCTCCCTTCATAAAAATGTGAATCCTAATCGTGTGCCTCACCTTCTACAGGACTAGAAAGCACCTCTAGAGCAGCAGACTAAAGCCTAAGAGCAATACAAGGAACAATAGAGTCTCGCATGCCTCTAGGGTAGTAGCTTGAATAAAGAGAAGAAAGTAGAAGAACACCCTAGGATTTTCTGACCTTTGAATAAGAAAGACATTTCATCTGAATGTACTAAACCTATGAAACTTGCTAAGTCTAATGAATGTGTTGAATCTCTTTGTTTAACTTGGAAGAAATCTTTAAATGTTCAAGATGATTGTGTTTCTAAGATTGTGAATGATAAGCTGTTAAGAAGAGCGTCCCAAAAAGTAATTACGCTAAGCAGTAGGAAGACTAGTTGCAAAACTTAGGCTTTACACTCTTGATAGGAACCAACGTGTATACTTTAGGGATGATATTTGGAAACCCAGGTAGAACTTTCACACTCGAGAATGGTACAATGAGTGATAAACGAGATCCCACAGAAAACCTCTACGAGTCGATAAGGTTTTACCTCTAACCCAAGGAACCTAAATCAAAGCGGTTTCCACAATATTCTTTTTTACATTCTGGCGGAGTTATCGAAATTTGTCTTTGGATCGTCGACTCGGGTTGCTCCAAGCACATGACCGGAATCTGAAGCTGATCAATTTAGTGCGAAATTCATGGGAGCCGTCGTTTGGAAATGATCATGTAGCGGCTATCATGGGTTATGGAGATCTACCTTTTGGAAATTATTTGATCACTCGGGTTTACTATGTCGAAGGTTGGGTCACAATTTGTTTCGATCAGGCGGGTTACGTGATGCGGTTTAGAGGTTGCTTTTAGGAAAATGCTTGCCGTTAGAAACTTGGATGGCGATCTCTTAGCGGGAATCGTGATACAAACTTGTATGCTATCGACATCAACAAAATGGCCTCTTCATCACCAATATGTCTTTTGACAAGAGCATGGAACACATCCTGGTTGTGGCACGAAGGTTATCTCATCTCAATTTCGACACCATCAACAAAATTGCCAAAGACAAAATCGTCAACGGACTTCCAAAGTTCAAATACACCAAGGATCACTTATGTCCATCATGCGAACAAGGAAAAAGCAAAAGAGCATCATATAAACCCAAATCCGTACCTAGTTCGGAAGCAAAGTTGCATATGTTGCACATGGACTTATGTGGCCTAATGAGAGTTGAAAGCATTAATGGGAAAAAGTATATTCTTGTTATAAATCGATGACTATTCGAGATATACATGGGTTAAGTTTACGAGATCAAAAGCGAAGCACCGAGCATCATCATCACCTTTTGAAGCGCATTCAAGTACTTCTTCAAACTCAAGTAAGGGTTGTAAAGCGGACAACGACATTGAATTCACAAATCGGGAGTTAAGAGATTATTTTGAAGATGTTGGAATTACTCATCGACATCATTGTTAGAACTCCACAGTGAGATGGGGTAGTTGAAAGAAGAAATAGAACTCTTGTGGAAGCTGCTCGCACAATGCTAATCTATTCTAGTGCACGTTATTTCTATGGGGCGATCTTTGTTGCCTTTGCTTGTTTCACTCGAACCGATCCTAATCCATCCAAGATTCAATAAAACCCCATATGAAATAGTGAACAACGAAAACCCGATATCTCTTACTTTCACATGTTTGGCGCTTTGTGCTATCCTACGAATGACGAGAAGATCTGGGGCCGAAAGCAAAGGTGATATTGGAATCTTCATTGGATATTCGAGATAACTCGAGGGCATTCGAGTGTATAACGAGAAGGCTAAGGAGGATCATGGGGACGATGAATGTGACATTTGATGAACTTTCACAAATGGATTCTAAGAGACTCGATCTAGAACCCGCACTAAACCCATGAGACTTACGGACACATCGATTCGGGACTCGTACCTCAAAGAGCTCAATCAACCGTTTGAAAATCCTAAAGAACAAGAATGGGAGAATTTCTTGAGTTAATGTTTGATGAATACTATGGTGGAACTTGACAAATGCATCAAACCATCATTCCATTTACACCGCTCAAAATCATCCTCCACCACCAACGAAGATGCATCTACAACGGTGAAACCAATGCACCAACTCCATCAACATCATCTACATCTACTCAAGTTATTGCACCCGTTCTACCAGCGGTTGATGAGCAAAACCAAAACCGAAGCGATGCAGCGTTAGATGGCGACTTATTTGAAAACCCGTTTGCTACGGAATCGGTGAATCATCTTCATGCTTACGAGAACCATCTAACTCGCACACGTTTAACCAGCGGTATCCTTCTACTACGAAGTGGACAAAGACCACCCAATTGAACATGTTATTGGTGAACCTTCAAGGCCAATTCGGGCGAGGCGTCAACTTGCCACATCGCAACTTGTGCATTTACCTTTGCTCAATTAGCAATCTAGAGCCAAAGAACATTTGCGAGGCAATGGCGGATCCGCATGGATAGAAGCAATGCGGAGGAACTTCTTCAATACCGTCTACATGACTCTTGGGAAAAGGTTCCAAGACCAATTGGCGTTCGTGTCATCGATCTTAAATGGTTATGGAAGAACAAGCGGGATGAAGAAATGACGTAATTCGCAACAAAGCTCGTCTTGTGGCCAAAGGATATAGACAAGAGGAAGAATAGACTTTGAAGAGTCATTCGCGGTAGCTAGACTAGAAGCGATCAGGGATATTCTTGGCCTATGCGACTCACAAAAACATCACGGTTTATCGGATGGACATTAAGACCGCGTTCTTGAATGGAACTACGAAAGAAGAAGTGTCGTGAGTCGGCCGAAAGGCTTCATCGACTTGGAACATCCGGACTACGTCTACATACTCAAAAGGCAATCTATGGTTTGAAACAAGCTCAGAGGCGTGGTATGACGAACATCCTCTTTCCTTATCAAAACAATTTCACCAAAGGAGCAGTTGATCCTACCTTGTTCACACAAAAATGCAAAAGCGACATTTTGATTGTTCGGTTATGTGGGCGACATCATCTTTGGGTCCACTAATCCGAATCTTTCAAAACATTTTGAAAATCTCATGAAAATCAAATTTGAAATGTCCATGATGGGGAACTAAAATTCTTTCTTGGTTTACAAATACATCAGTCCTAGTGGAATTTTTATTAATCAAGCTAAGTATACAAGCGAGATTTTGAAAAATCATGGTATGGACAATTGTGACTCGGTGAACACCAATGGTAACTTCACCAAAATTGGAGCCGATTTGTTTGGGAAACCTATTGATCCGAAGAAATATCGAGCATGATTGGTTCTCTCATGTATCTTCTTGCTAGTCGACGGATATTCATTTCTTTGTTTGCTTATTAGCACGGTTTCGAGCAAAGCCTACGAGCTGCACCTCAAAGAGGTTAAGCGGATCTTCGGTACACGAAGACATCCATTCACATGGGACTTTGGTATCCGAAGGTATCCAGTTGATCTAATTGCCTTTTAGGATCACGGACCACGCGGTGATCTAGTTCTGACAAAAGTACATCCGGAGGAGCACAATTTTGGGAGAAAAGTTAGTAGTCGGTCTTCAAAGAAACAAGATTGCCTTTGCACTTTCAACGGCGAAGGCGAGTATGTGTCTCTATCTGCGTGTTGTGCTTAAGTTCTATGGATGAGAACACAACTCACAGATTATGGCTTTACTTCGATAAAATACCTATGTATTGTGACTCGAAAAGTGCCATAGCCATATCATGCAATCTGTTCATCACTCAAAGACTAAGCATATCGAGTCCGCTATCACTTCATCAAAGAGTCGTCGAAAATGGTGCTTGTTGAATTATTCTTCGTGAAGATCGATTATCAACTCGCCGATCTATTAACTAAAGCCCTTCCAAAAGAAAGGTTTGAGTATTTAGTTCGACGAATTGGAATCTGACCTAACCCCGAGGAGTTAGAGCGTCTTCTCGAATCTTCTTGAAAATGATTTTTCAAAAAGCTTATTGTAAATATTTTTGAAAAACAAAATACAAAATTTGAAAAACCAACAAAAACAAAATATAAAAATATAAAACTTTCAAAAATACAAAAACAATATAAAATCAAAAATCCAAAATATTCTTCTCGACATGTCTCTTGTATAATCGATATTACATGCGTTTCTAGAAATGTCATTCAACAATGATACGGGCATGTACGGATGCTTGGCGAGAGTTCTTTAATTTGTTTTCTAAAACATGTCGTTTCTCAAAATTTCTTCAATAATGCCTTTCGTATACATCGATGCGAAACCGGACGAAATGATGACTTTTGATTACTTTCAAATCAAAACTCGTGCTTTGATCGAAAAATGAGGTATGCGCTTGATTGCACTACATTTAAAAATGGTGAGAAATCATCATCATCTTGAGCACCTTTTCAAGATTGTTCAAAAGATTTTTAAAATCTTTCAAAATATTTTATGCTCAAGATAACTCCTCTAAAACCCTTTAATTGACTATGCTTTATTAAAGGGGAGTATAAAACAAAAATGTTCCAAATTCATGCTTAAATCATATCCGTTTGTCTCCCAAAATATTCTAAAATGTTGTTTAATCGGTTGATATCAAAAATATCCGAGTATGCTATTTTTGAGGGGAGAGGCGTGATTAAAATTTGATCAAAAATGTTTAATGATCGGTGTTTGAATCTCAAAAGAGCTCGACTCGATCGGAACCATTGAATTGACGAGGAATCATGTACCATTTCGAAACTTTCTATGGACTTGACCGGGACGGGTAATAATTTCAAGTCGATCAATTCAAAGCGTCATGAACTCTACCTCTATGTGCGATTTCACATCAAAACTTATAAGCACATGTGAAGGGGAGTGTTTCTAAAGTATAAAACTCTCGGAGTGTTCCAAACATGTTTTCTATCATAAAGACTCGAGATATTTTCAAGAAAAATGGTTTTATGGCAACAATAGGGCGTCATGGGTTATAAGGTGACCAAGGATAGGAAAATCGTCCTATGATCCGCGAGCCGGAGGATCTACCCAAGGACAATACCCATAGTTAGTATTAGAAGTCCTCGGTATGATTGAAAAAAGGAGTAAAGTGAGAAAGGAGAAAGAAGGGTTGAAGAATTAAAAGAAATGTGAAGAAAGGGTGAAAAGAAATAGCCCTCCTTATTCAACTTTAGGGCGAAACCGGGTTCAATACATATGCTCTTGGTTGTCACTAGTTGACACGGTATTGAAGACAAAGGCGTCATGGACCCGTTGGCGCACTGCACTAAACCTTCTAGCCACTCAATTCCTCTAAAAAGTTTGTTTCATTCTCACCGGGAACCCTACATAATCTATTGACCTTCTCTTAGAGATCGTTGGTATTGAAGAAGGAGACCCTCTCCTAGTCTCCGCTCGGAAAACCAAAATTCACTTATTGAGTTTAGAGCCACGAGATTCATCAAAAGATCTCATAGGAACACTTGACATGACATCGCTTGTTGTTCATCAATAAGGACACAAGTGATATATTATAGAGTCCCACGCAGATCTTAGCAATCTGCCGAACATTTATGAGAAGTTTCACATATGTGATCTTGATGATTGAATGGAAACTCTGCCGGGGTCAACATCAAGCGACCACGACGGTCAGTCACTTGGTAATTCTCGTGGATTACGCTTAGTGTGTCTCAAGCGGTCTACAATCGTGAGGTGATGCTTGGTGTACTTGACTCATCGAGTGTAGATGTACTTGATATATCGCGTTATCTCACTTGTGGGACTCCAGGTTCGAGAGCGGCCTCTGTGAGAATTAGAGAGTGTTTTCACACTATCTTCATTAACACCTTGAAATTCAAACTTGTAAGTCTGGAATCCGCTTATTACTAACAATGTTTTATGTTTTCTTCTTATGGAAGCTCGGAGGCGGATGGATCGTCTGAGAATCGCCACATGCTCATACCAACAACACATGAAAGTTCTCATCATAATCAAAGGAGATGATTCTTCGTCAATGTCAAAGAATCTACAAAGTTTAAAGACTCGAGAACTACATCATTGGTAACCAAAAGACAAATAGAAGTGTGAGCATGGTGGAGAAAGGCGTGGAGATACCTAACCAACGAAGTTGACAATGGCGGAACAACCACATTATCGATCACAAAGCATGAAGGAACAAAGAATCAAGACTATTCTATATGTACACAAAGTTCAAGCTCAAGGAAAGTAGAGATCTAATCAAGTGGAGCATCGTTTGAATGACCACCCTTAGGGAGATTATTGTAGCCTAATAGTTTTATTAAAAGTGATGGTCATTCACGATTAGGAACTTTGTAACGTGTGTTAGATATCATGATAGAATAGTCAACGGGCTCGTGGATTGGGCTAAGCTAAATGGCTAATAGTTAAGATAAGCTATCCTTTTATTATGTGTAATCCAATCCGAGTCCACGAAGCCCAAGCCAAGCCCAAGGAAAGCCTTTTAGGGCAACAAGCCTCTTGTACTATAAATACCCCTCAAATGGTCATTTGAGGGGTGTGCTTGAAAGTGTGTGTGTGTGTGTATTTCTCTCTCAAGGAATATACAACTTATTGTTTGCATATCTTATCATCATATACACGGATTTTATATCATCAAGTCACCAAACATCTTTATCTTTTCTTTCTTTTACGCATATGTTTGTGTTGGGTTTCACGAGTTCCACGCATAACTTGGGTTAACGTGGGTATTACGTGATAAGGTTGATATATCATAGTGGTCCTACATTCCTTGTCTATAAAAGGAACACAATAGAATGAGTTATGTACCGATTCGAAAAACAAAGTTTTAGTTAATATAACGATCCATAGAGGATCACAGAGTTCTTAGTTATTTACTTGTGTTTATATTCCGCTGATAAATATAAGTAGTAGAGATTGTCTTTTATTGTGCTTGTGATTACATAGGCATAAATAACGATCCACGAGCTCGAAGATCTATCAAGGTGCATCTGTTTCAACAAGTGGTATCGAGCCTCGTGAGAGTCTCTACGATACTAAGGACAAGTTTTTCGAACACCCATACAACCATAACAAAATTATCATGCGGATCGGATGTTGATGAAGGAATCACCAACAACCAAAACTCCACCCATCTGCAACAACTAAGTCTATCTAATAGCAATGCTAAGTTTCCTTACCTTAAAAGGGAGGAGTATGATCTTTGGGCGATGAAGATGCAGAACTGGATCTCCAACATTGATTGGAATCTACGGGAGATAGTCTTGAAGGGAAGCAGTTTGAAGAGAACTACCACGGATCTGCGGGTAAGATGACTAATGTTCCTCCCAAATCTGTGAAGAATTCTTGGCGGTTCGAGAGAGAAACCAAGGTTAGAACCATTCTTCTTCAAGCTATTCACGAGGATCACTTGAGTGATTTTCACTTCATGCAAGATGCCAAGGACATATGGTTAGCAATTAAGGCAAAGTTCGGGGGAATGAGGAGTCTAAGAGGCGAAAAAATCCATCTTGAGACAACAGTTTAGGATTTTCAAATCTCGAAGAGGAAGGAATTCACAAGGGCTATGACAAGTTTCACAAGATTTTAAGTCGATTAAATCAATTGCAGCGGCAGATAATGATGATTGTAATTCTAAGTTTCGAGGTCTTTACCTCCATCACGCTACTACGTAAGTATTGCTTTAAAAGCTAAAGGTGGTTTGGACATGATTACCTTTGATGAGCTGTACCACAAACTTAAAGCTCTTGAACATGATGTAAGAAGCCCTTTTAGATCATCTTCTTCTGCTAGTCACACTGCATTCGTTGGAGCCTCAACCCCAAAGACAAGTTATGGTCCTAGCCCTATTCATCATCATCTTATGCTACTCCTTCACCAAGTTATGGTCCTAGCCCATTTCTTTGCTGATTATGATCCTCAGCAGGATCTGGCCTATGAGGATTTTGATCAGGTGGACCCACTTGAGAAGGAAGAGATGAAGTCGAGGTGGCGGTGGCCATGCTTTCCATGGATATCAAGAATTTTGAAGCGAAAAGTGGCGAGAAGGTTTGGATTCAAAGGGCGAGATCCGGCAAGGTTTGACAAGAGGAAGGTTAAATGCTTCACATGTCAACGGATGGGTCACTTCTAGAGAATGCAAAGACAGAAAGTCGGTGATGAGACAAGATACTCTTCTTATCGCGATGTCGGAAGGCGGGAACTTCAAAGGGATCACCGCTTTGGTCACTTTAGATAGCAATGTGGATGGAAGCAACATGTGGGAAGATAATGATGGTCCCGTAATGATAACGTTGGTTTGATTGCAAGTCGTACTTCAGGAGGATAGGCATGATCAGTTTCCTTGATGGGCATCTCTCGTGTACAAAGCTGTTTGTTTGGTTGTAGTGAGCGTTATAATATACTCAAAAAGCTTATGATATTTTGGAACCTAAATATAATGAATGCTATGTGGAAGTTGAAGCTTATAAGCAGGGCTTTAAAAACACTAGAAAGACAAAAGGTTTGGTTTGGAAGAATCAAATAGCTTATGATGAGAAGATAGGTGTATTAGAAAGGGATCTCGAATGTGCTAAAATGAGTTAAAGTGGTGCGAGAAGTTAAGAGCGGATGTAGTGTCGGAAAATTTAGAGCTTAAGGAGAAACTTAATGAGGAAATTGCTAGGCATAAATAATGGTTATTAAATGGAAACAAGTTAGCTAGTCACATCTATGCTAGTCAAACTCCAAATACTTCTATAGGTTTAGGCTTTCAGTATGTAGGATTAGAAGCTAGAGATGACACTCTAAAATCTACACCAGTGAGGCCTAGCTAATTTTGTGAAAGAAGGTGACCTACATCTTTGTCCGTGGACCTATTAGAGGTGAGCACATGCCCATTGACCTTTCCATTCTTGTTGACTTTGATGGATCACACCATCTCTATGGCAAAAGTCAAATGACTTGCTGACCACGATACTTCTTCTAATGACTTTGTCTCTTGTGTTACAGTGACAAGTCCTCCAAGTAAGGGTCTCAGAGGTGATTCAAATGACAAGTCGACCTTCCCAGTCTTCACCCTGCTGCACCCAAGACTACCAATAAGCATGTCGGGAGTTCTTTGCCAAGGAATCCACTTCCAAGGCAGTTGCCTCGAAGACTTGCTTTTAATTCTTTGCATAATAGTCTTGTTAAAACAATTCTTTTCATGGTTTTGGTTTGAATACTTACCTTGTAATAACACATCTTTTGGTTTGAATAAATCTTCTAAACAGAAGACATGTGTTGTGTGTGGAAGTAGATTTCATTTAATTAAGGATTGTGATTATCATGAGCAAAGAATGAGTAGGTGTGGTGATTCTAGGAAATCTAGACCAATGTGGACCAATGTTAATGATATACCACCTTATGTTCCACAAGCTATTAATACTAATACTCCTTTTCCTTGGAGGAGACCAGTTGTAAACCATATGTTCAACCAACGGTGAATATTTTAAAATGGTTTTGGCCTAGATATGTTAACCCTATGGTGATGGGAAAGGTCTTGGGACACTTCTTTGTCAAGCCCTCAAAAGGTTATTCTTGGAAAACTCAAAGAAAAGGTTCATTCGGGTACCCAAGAACAATAGTCTTTGTCGGGTGCATTGATTGAGGGAGGCATAAGCCTAAGGGAGGCTTATTGTTGTATATTTGTCTTCTAACCATTTTTGCGGATGTTGGATCCTCATACGCTAAGCGAGGCTTAGTGTTTCACGACACTACAACTGCCTCTTTGGTTTCTCCCGATGCTTGATGGTTTATTTTCTATGTTTTGGTTATTTATTTATTTTTTCTCATATTTTATATTTCGTTTAAAAAAAAATCGTGTTATTTCTTTTTCTTAGTTAAAAAACTCTAACCTGTCTGTGTTCAATTTCTACTCTTTCTTGCTTGCAGGTTTTGGTGTTGGTTCATTACCACACAACTAATGGTTTTCATCTCACCATGTCTTTCTGACACAAGAGTTGGCTAGCCTACAAGATTATTGCTTGTGGTAAAGGCTGCGGAAATCCATAAATGGTAATCAACTCACCATGATGATGACGGTATTCCATCAAAGAGTTGGCTAGTCCAAAAGCAAACAGTTTTTGGTAAAGACATCTTAATTCCGTTGATAGTTGCTGATTTACTAAAAATCAGAGGGTTATCAATGTACCCTGGTCTCACACACCAAACATTGGCTAGTCCTGAGCAAACGACTACAGGTAAAGACATTTCAAATCCGTTTATATGGTTGCTGGTTTGCTAATAAATCAGATGGTTATCAGTGTACCATAGTTTACGAACTTAAACATATGGCTACTCCAGTAGTGATGGCTATTGGTAAAGAGACATCAAATCCATTATTTTCAATGATTCACCTCTCACTGTGAGTTTACACACACGGATGTGATGAGAATAGTATGAAACTAATCTATTTTGATGTACCTATTGTCATTTGTTCTTGCAAAGACATGGAGTTTCAGTTTCTTCATCATAGAGATGTTCTTATTTGGATTCTTTCTTTGCCAATGTTCGTGTACAATCCTCTGGAGTGTTTAGTTAATGATCTATCAAGAAACGGAACTTAACCAAGTCAAATTCGGTTTAGGGAGGATTGTTGGGAATTATGTGAAGTTTGGATTATCTTTGAAATTCTCAAGAGATTCTATTGAAGTAGTGTGGATTACTCGAAGACATAATCTGCTTTGAGTTTAATAGTTATTAGTGTGTTTACGAAAGTGATTATTCCGTGTTTAGTATATTTAGTTTGGATATACATGAGCTTTATTAGGAAGTGATTGTGTATATCTTATTTAGTTTATGTTTATCGTTTCTTGGGAAGCGGTTTAGGTTTTGTTTAGGGTTCCTTGTCTATAAAAGGAACACAATAGAATGAGTTATGTACCGATTGGAAAAACAAAGTTTTAGTTAATATAACGATCCATAGAGGATCACGAGTTCTTAGTTATTTACTTGTGTTTATATTCACGATAAATATAAGTAGTAGAGATTTGTTGGGAATTCTACTAAGTAAAATTATCTTTGAAGTTCTGCGATGATTCTCTTGAAGTGTTGTGGAATCTGTTGAAGAAGTAATTTTGTAAAGTTATAAAACCGTGTAGTTGGTTTCTGCGAGATAGATATTCCGCGTATTTTATATTTAGTTAGGATATGCATGAGCTTTATTAGGAAGTGATAATGTATATCTTATTTAGTTTTATGTTTATCGTTTCTTGGGAAGCGGTTTAGGGTTCCTTGTCTATAAAAGGAACACATTAGTATGAATTATGTACGAGTTTGAAAAACAAGTTTTAGTGATATTCAAAGATCCATAGAGGATCAAAGTATTCTTAGTTATTATTGTTCTTACTTGTGTTTAATTTCCGCTCTAGAATACAAGTAACAGAGATTGTCTATTAGT
Organism: Chrysanthemum lavandulifolium; assembly: GCA_022545495.1. Lineage (NCBI taxonomy): Eukaryota > Viridiplantae > Streptophyta > Magnoliopsida > Asterales > Asteraceae > Chrysanthemum > Chrysanthemum lavandulifolium. The sequence goes on along the minus strand of CM040242.1, from coordinate 225,578,224 downwards.
GTGTTTGTGATTACATAAGCATTACTAACGATCTACGAGTGCTCAAAGATCTATCAAGGTCTTAGGTTCAACAAGTGGTATCAGAGCCTCGGGAGAGTCTCTGTGATACTAAGAACATTCGTTTCTTTACACCCTCACAACCAAAACAACATTCACCATGCCTGGATCAGACGATGAAATTGAAGTCACCAACAATCAAAACAACACATCTCTGCAACAACTCAATCTCTCAAACAGCAATGCAAAGTTCCCCTACCTAAAGAAGGAGGAGTATGATTTGTGGGCTATGAAGATGCATAATTGGATCTCCAACATTGATTGGAATCTTTGGGAAGTTGTGAAGAAGGGTAACAGTTTGAAGAGGCATGTCACAGATCCGGATGGTAAAGTTACCATAGTTGGTCCCAAAACTGCTGAAGAGATATTGGCTGTTCAGAGAGAGAACAAAGTTAGAACTATTCTCCTTCAGGCTATTCCTGATGATCACATGGGTGACTTTCACTACATGCAGGATGCTAAGGACATCTGGATGGCTATCAAGGCTAGGTTTGGTGGAAACGAGGAGTCAAGGAGAATGAGAAATCTATGTTGAAACAGTGAGTTTCAAAATTCCAAATCTCTAAGGAAGAAGGTATTCACAAGGGGTATGACAGGTTTCATAAGATTTTGAGTCAATTGAATCAGCTGAAGGCCAGGCCAGACAATGATGATTGCAATTCAAAGTTCTTACGGTCTTTACCTCCATCTTGGTTGCAAGTAAGCATTGCACTCAAAGCTAAAGGTGGGCTAGATATGCTCACTTTTGATGAACTATTCAACAGACTTAAATCTCTTGAGCCTGATGTCAGAAGTCCCTTTCGTTCATCCACTCCTAGTCACACAACATTTGTTGGGGCCTCCTCAAATAAGATGACTTATGCTCCAAGTCCTGTTTCCTCAGCATCATCATCCTACATTACCACTCCATCAAATTCTCAACCTAAATCCAGTGGTGTATTGGAAGATGTACTTCACTCTTTTGTTGCTGATTATGACACTCAGCAGCAACTAGCCTTTGAGGATTTTGAACAGGTGGATCCACTTGATATGGAAGAGATGAACTTGAAGTGGCAACGGCCATGCTTTCGATGGACATCAAGAGGTTTGAGCGTAAGTGCGGGAGAAAGTTTGGTTTCGGGGAAGAGATCCGGCAAGATTTGTGAAAGGAAAGTCAAGTGCTATACTTGTGGTCGGATGGGTCACTTCTCAAGAGAATGCAAGGATAGGAAGGCGGTGATGAGGTTAGGTATTCTTCCTATCAGCAAGAAGCTGGAAATTCTAAAGCTGGATCCTCATCTGCTATGGTCACTCTGGATGACCATGTCAATGGAAGGTGCATGAGCACGAGAATGATGAAGCTCACAGTTACGAGAATATTGGATTGCTGGCAAGCTGTACTTCAGAGGATAAGCATGATCAAATTGCCTTAATGGGCATCTCTCAGGTACATAAATGTGTGTTTGGTTGTAGTGAAAGATATAATGAACTTAAGGAAGCCTATGATGAATTGAAACCTAAATATAATGAATGTTATGTCAAAGTTGAGGCTTATAAGCAGGCTTTAAAAACATTAGAAAGACAAAAATTTGGTTTCAAAAGAATCAACTGGCTTATGATGAAAAGATAAGGGTGTTAGAAAGTGATTTAGAATGTGCTAAAATTGATTTAAAACGTCTTGAGAAAGAAAAAGGCGATGTAGTTTGAAAACCAAGTCTTTGAAAAAGAAACTAGATGAGGAAGTAGCTAGACATAAAGAATGGTTAATGTCAGGTGACAATTTAGCTAGCTTCATCTATAGCAGTCAATCTCCTAACTCAACAGTAGCTTTAGGTTTTAAGAAGTATGTTGGCTTAGAAGCTAGGAATGATATGCGTAAATCTACACCAACAGGATTAGCTAATTTTGTAAAAGAAGGTGTATTACATGCTGTACCTGGACCTATTAGAGGAGAACATATGCCCATTGACCTTTCCATCACAGTTGACTTTGATGGATCACACCATCTTTATGGCAAAAAGTCAAGAGACTTGCCAGACCCTGATTCTTCATCTACTGACTTTGTCTCTTGTGTTGACGGTGACAAGTCCTCGACCAAGGGTCTACTTCTACCGATTGTGATTCAAATGAAAAGTCGGACCTTCCCAAGACCTCACCCAAGCCTACACCCAAGACTCCCTACAAGCCTTTTAGAGTTCTTCTTTGAGGAATCAACTTCCAAGGCAGTTTCTTACGAAGACTTGTCTTTTAATTCTTTGCAAAACAATAATTACTGTTAAAACAATTACATTCATGTTTGTGGTTTGAATGCTTTTGCTTGTGATGAAACTTCTTTCATTTTGAATAAATCTTCTAAAAGGAAGACATGTTTTGTTTGTGGAAGTAAATTTCATTTGATTAAGGATTGTAATTTTCATGAGCAAAGAATGGGTGTGTGTGATAGTCAAAAGAAATCTAGACCAATGTGGAAAAATGTTAATGATATTCCATCTTTTGTTCCACAAGCAACTAATAAATACAATTCTGCTGATAAACAATTTTCAAAATGGGGCAGATCTGTTGCTCGACCATATGTGAGACCAACAAGTGCATATTTTCAAAATGGTTATTGGCCTGGATGTTTTGACTCTATGTATGTTGGCAAGGGATATAGGGATCTTCTTTGTGAAGCCCTCGTGAGTTGTTCTAGGACTAAAAGGGACCTAATTTTCAATGGAGGTCCAAGAACAATGGTGGATCTTTTACTTCTACATGGCCTAAATCTTATGATCCATAAGCGGGCTCAAGTCGGTAATGACTTGAGTCTCCATAGTGTACTGATATTTTGTATATATTTTTTGTTGTTGTTGTAGGATCATCCCCTGAGGAGTAAATATGTTGGCATAGTGGATAGTGGTTGTTCCAGAAGCATGTCAGGAAACAAAGAAAAAATGCATGATTTTTTACCCATAGAAGGAGGAGTCAGTGTGACTTTTGGTGGAGGAGATGGTAGAATCACATGGAAAGGCACAATTAGAACACCTCATTTAGATTTTGAGAATGTGTACTATGTAAAGGAACTGCAACATTTCAACTTGTTCTCAGTATCACAAATTTGTGACACCAAGAACAAAGTATTATTTACTGGGGATGAATGTCTTGTGCTTTCTAAAGAATTCACACTTCGGAAGATACATCCATTATCGAGAGTTCCTAGAAGCCACAATTTATACACATTCAATTTAAATGATGTTCAACGGAAGGTAACATAACATGTTTGGTGGCTAAAGCATCCTGGATGAGTCTACAAAATGGCATAGAAGGATGGCTCATGTGAACTTCAAGACCATTAACAAGCTTTCTAAATTGGGTCTTGTTGAAGGACTTCCTTCCAAAGTCTTCACCAATGAACACAATTGTGTTGCACGCAACAAAGGAAAGCAACACAAAGCCTCATACAAAGCCATTACAATTGTGAGCACTATCTCGAAACCTCTTGATTCTTTGCATATGGATCTCTTTGGTCCAACCCAAGTCGGGAGTATTGATCACAAGTATTTACGCTGGTAATCACCGATGACTATAGCGGGTTTTGTTGGGTATTCTTTTGAGGACTAAAGATGAAACATCTCAAGTTTTAAAGAGTTCATTACCCTTGTTGAAAACCAGTTGAACAAAAGGTTAAAGGAATTCGGTGTGATAATGGGACGAGTTCAAAATGTTGTATTAATAGAACTTTGTAAGTCTAAAGGGATAAAAGGGACTATAGCACTCCAAGAACCCCACAACAAAATGGGGTAGGTGAAAGAAAGAATAGGACCTTAATAGAGGCAACAAGATCCATGCTTGCGACTCTAAATTACCCACTATGTTACGGGTGAAGCGATTAGCACGACTTGTTATGTACTAAACAGGTATCCATTACTAGACCTCATTTCAAGACACCTTATGAACTTCTCCTTTGGGAAGGTTCTGCTATACATTACCTCAAACCATTTGGATGTCAAGTGACCATTTTGAACACCAGTGATCCATTGGGAAAATTTGATGAGAAAGGCGATGAGGGGTATATTGTGGGTTATTCACTCATAGTAAGGCTTATAGGGTATATAATTTGAATGCTAGAAAGATTGAGGAGACACAACACGAGATACCTAGAAGATAAGCCCAATGTTCAAGGTCAAGGTCATGTTTGGTCCTTTGACTTGGATTATAGCGATTACTTGGGTTATACTAGACATGTTGCTAACCAATCTGCGGTACACAAGAGTCTCCCACTAACCATGCAGTACCTTGATGATGACTCGGTGAGTCGATCATGATGAACAACCAATTCTTGTACCTTCCTTCTCCCAACCATTTTGCGGTGATCATTCTAAAGTGACTTCTAATAAGGATGAAGATGAGTCACACTATGCGAGAGGACCTTGCTAGACTCAAGAAGCAAGAGCATGCGGCCAATCTTGAAGTGAGAGGCTTGGTGGGAGTTTGCAAAGAAGCATTCGGTGGAAACCTTGTTTCTCCCGACAGTTCTTCTCTGTTTCTCGACATCACCAAATCTGCGACACCTGCTGCATCTACTCCAACTCCTACTAGTGTGTCCACAGACTTTGAAGAACCATATACACGATTTCCAAGTCCTTGGATCTTGGTAATCATCAACCCAAAGATGGAATCTTCACCTCACCTTCCTATGACAGTGATTTTGAACCAACCATGAACAATCTTGACACCACAATTGATGTCAACCCCTCTGCTACAAAAAGGATCAACATTGCTCATCCTCAATCTAATATTATTGGTGATCCTCAAGCACCTGTTCGAACTAGAGGTATTGTGTCAAGTTCTAAGTACGGTCAAGTTGCTTTTCTTTCCTATGTCTCAAACCAGCAAAGGGACAATCACACAGACTTTAAGCATTGTCTGTTTGCTTGCTTCTTTTTCTCAAGTGGAACCAACAAGTGTTACTCAAGCTCTTGAAGATTCAAGTTGGCTTGAAGCAATGCAAGATGAGATGCAACAATTCAAGAATCAACATGTTTGGATTTTGGTACCACTACCTGATGGAAAGTTTGCAATTGGAACAAAATGGATCTTAAAGAATAAAAGAGATGCAAGGGGTATAGTGGTTAGAAACAAAGCAAGATTGGTGGCTCAGGGGTTCAGGCAAGAGGAAGGAATTGATTATGATGAAGTTTTTGCACAGTAGCTAGAGTTGAGGCCATTAGAATATTCTTGGCCTATGCATCCTATATGGGGTTCATGGTTTATCAAATGGATGTGAAAGGTGCTTTTATGTATGGTGAGATAGAGGAAGAGGTATATGTCACTTAACCCAAAGGCTTTGAAGACCCAGATCATCCACAACATGTTTACAAGGTTGTGAAAGCTCTCTATGGACTTCATCAGGCACCAAGAGCATGGTATGCTAGGCTATCTGCATTTCTGTTTGAAGCATGGTTCTGAGAGAGGTGCCATTGACAAAACACTTTTCTAAAGAAAATAACGAGACATCATTCTTGTGCAAGTTTATGTGGATGACATTATCTTTGGCTCCACTAAAGAAGCTTGGTGCGGGGAGTTTGAGGAGTTAATGAAGGAGAGTTTCGGATGAGTGCTATGGGGAGCTTACTTTCTTTTGGGTTTACAAGTTCAACAGAAACGATGGTATTTTTATCGGTCGGGATAAATATGTGAGAGACATTTTGAAGAAGTTTGATATGGAAAATGTCGAGCGCCACTACACCTTATGAAGCTCAAAACCAAGAACAATATTGAACCGGATCCATTGTAAATGTTCACTTATCTGAGATCTATGATTGGTTCATTAATGTATTTAACAACTTCTAGGCACGATATTACCTTTGATGTGAGTGCTTGTTCTAGACATCGGTCACTCCACTTACTTCCAACTTGAATGCGGTCAAAAGATCTTCAAGTATCGAAAGGCCAACCCAAGTTAGGTCTTTGGTACCCAAAAGAGTCTCCTTTTGTATTGGAAGCATATAGTGATAGTGATTATGCTGGTGCGAATCTGGATAGGAGATCCACAACTGGAGGTTGCCAATTTCTTGGTAGAAGATTGATTTCTTGGCAATGCAAGAAACAAACTATTGTTGCTACCTCTACTACTGAAGCAGAGTATGTTGCTACTGCAAATTGTTGTGGTCAGGTACTATGGATCCAAAATCAGTTGTTGGATTATGGGTTTAATTTCATGAACACCACAATCTATATTGATAATCAAAGTACCATATGCATAGTTAAAAATCCAGTTTTTCATAATAGAACTAAGCATATTGAGATCAGGCACCACTTTATAAGAGATGCATATGAAAAACATTTGATAAAGGTGGTTAAGATTCACACAGATGAGAATGTGGCAGATTTGTTGACTAAAGCTTTTGATGGACCACGGTTTCAACACCTAGTTGTCCATATTGGGATGTTAACCCTTAACGCAAAGTTTGAGGGAGGCATAGGCCTCGGGGAGGCATATGCCTCGGGGAGGATTGTAGTTGTATATCTTTGTAAACTTTGTAGATATTGGTTTATCATTTTGTTTGCTAACACTAACACGCTAATGTTTTGTAAGTTTTGTTTGTCTTGGTTTGGTTTGTTTGCTACTTTGTGTACATTTTGCAGAATGCATTTATGAGTAGTTTCGTTGGAGTTCACCAAGTTGGTAAATGGGAATATGGTCATGTAAGCTGAAAGGTTGTTTCTACTGAAGAAAAGCACAAGTAATGTTACAAGTTATCTCATTGATTCTTCTGAAGGAAAGAACTGAAGTGAAGATTAAGTGCTAATCATTGAGAGATAAAAGACATGTTGATCATTCATTCAAGAAACAATTTACAGCTTACAATCAACTTCAAATGAAATACAAGACCATTCCTATACAAGATCTACCAAACATATACTAGTTCCTATCATCTATTACAAAAGCTGGTGGATACACTTGTCAAGTATGATGAAGCAGCTGAAGATGAAAATGGAAAGGATGGATTGATGAAAACGACGATGAAGATGCTCAAGAACCTAGTTTTATATCTTTGGTCCTTGACATGATGGATGCATTTGTGATATGAAAAATCTTCAGTTGTTCCATCTACTCATTCCACCATAAAGCATCACTCCACCTTCCTTTTTCCCTTTCCCTTCACCTCAGCCCTCTTGCCCTTTCCCTTGCTTCCATGGTATGAAGCACCAGTTCCTGGAGTAGGAAGGGCAATCACCACTTCTCTTGGCTCTAGATGCTCTGTGGAGTCATCAGAATCACTAGATGAATCACTTGGATCCACTACACTATCATCTTCAAAAGAAGGGAGAAAGGGGACTTCAAAGGTCGCGGTTCATCTTGATAAGGATATCGAAATAATGGGCGTGAATCATCACTGGCTGATGATGATGATGATGATGATGATGAGGAGGAGGAGGTTTGATTAATGACTTCTGGTTTGGTAGACATGGCTGTTGTTGCTGATTGTGAAATTAGGGTTTTTGGAGTAAATTAGGGGTAATTGTTATGTGATTGTTGTGAATTGGGGTTATCTTATAGGCGGAGTCAAGGCTTAATGATAATTAATGCAAGTTGGGTGGCACAGTAAAACTTAAGATATTCTTGAAGATACTTTTACACTTGAGTTGTTTCTGGCGATTGACCTCCTTGTTGATTGACCATCCTTTCTCTTTGGTTAATTTTGAAATTGAATTTGGTTGGAGTTACTTTACATATCAGATATGGTCAACGATTTGCTCCTATATTTTTGACTATAATTGGGTAACTTCTATTAATAACCCACTTCGCATATCTTCGCCCAACATAATTTGATTCCCTCTTCACTCGATTTAAACACACTTCCAGTTGCGTGAATCATAACCCTCTCTAACAATTTCTCACATGGCGCTTCAATTTAAGAAGGATCATAACAAGGTTGCTTTTCTGGGAAAAGCAAAGGGACATGAACTCTATGAACCAATGGTGGATTTCTTGAAACGGTCCAAGATTCATTATGCTCTAACGCACTCTCCAAATGTGATATATGAATCGTTGGTTGAACAATTTTGGGCATCTGCTACTAAACAGAGTGACACAGAGATAGTAGCTACGATTGATGGAATAGGGTATGTGGTGACTGAGGAGTTGATTAGGAGACAACTTCGTTTGGATGATGAAGATGGGGTTTATCACTCTAATACTGTGGAGATACTTGCTGGGCTAAGAGCTATTGGATACCAGAGTACGAACACAGATATGTGGCACAAGAATAAGCTTTGCCCCATGTGGAGGTTTTTGGTACACACATTACTTCAATGCATAAGTAATAAGTCAGGTGGATGGGACCAATTCTCTACTCAATTGGGTTGTGGTATTGTATGTCTTTCACAGGGTTTAACTTATAATTTTTCTAAGTATATTTTTGATAATATGGTTGAAAATGTTCAAAAGAAAAAGCATAAGTTTCTTATGTATCCCAGGTTTTTACAAATGATTTTAGACATAACAACCCAAGATAGAGTCTTTTGTCCCATAGGAGCTCTAAGTGCTAAATTATTTGCTTCAATGAAGACTCATTATGTTGGGGCACATCATCCTTTGTTGGAAGCTATGTTGCCACAAGGCAATGTGGCTGCTGATGAGGATAATGTGGTTGGTGTTCCACCCTCTACTAATGTTGTTGCTGATTGTAATCCATCAGTTGCCATTGATGAGGGCCCTTCCATAACTGCTGAAGCATCACATGTTTCTCATGACCAACCTCCACCTACACCTTTACCTCTGTCAGCTAGTCCACCACCTACTCATGTTACTCTTGATGAGTTTGAGCCTAAATTTAATAGAATGCCCACACCTAGTCATGTTAGAGAGCCATTTGTTGAAAGCTCTCTTGTTCTTGAGCATGTCCATATTTCTCCTGAAAGGTCCAATGAAGCTCCCATTACCACTGAGCAATCTGCTGGTGGAGCTGAGGATCCTATTACACTTACATCTGTATATGCTCTGCTGAACAGGTATGTGGAAGAGGTTTCTGATCTCAAAAAGGAGCTTGCTGAGACTAAATCTTCACTTGGTGGTGAGATTGTGGGGTTGAAGAGAAAGGTTCAGGATTTAGAGGAACAACTTAGGAAACACAACAAAAGGAAGGTTGTGGTTACTTTTGATGAAGAGCAAGAGGATACTCATTTGGATTCACTTGAAATCTTGGCTGATGTGGCTCAAAAGACTCATGCTTCTTCTCCAATTATTGCTGAATCTTCAAAGAAAAGGAACCTATTACATTTACTAGAAGAAGGAGAAGACAATATTTGAGCAAGGATTCCTTGAATCTTCAAAGGTGCCAAGTGTTGTTGCAACTCGATGATGATCATATGGTGGATGTTGCTTCGAACATGGTCAAGTTTCATCTATGGAAGAACAATCATGTCCTCCACCTTCATGAGATCATCATGAAGTATTTATTGCTGGAAGATATTATAACCTGGATCCTAATGTTGATGTCTCTACTAATCTTGTTGAAGACACTCCTCAAAATATTTCTTCTGATACTTCCATGGGTGTTTCTTCTAAAGTTCCCATTGTTGATACTCCTCATGCTGATTCTGCTCATGAGCCTGCTGATAAAAGGACAGGAGTTATGGTTCATGAGGAGCTTGGTTCAGATCTTGTGAGTGAATAGGAAAGGCTAGAGCAAGCAAGAATGCTAGCAGAGTATGCAGATTTGAAGAAGAGTCATGCATTGGCTCAAAAGCTTTCAGATCAGTTTAATTCCAATTTGCCTCCTGAAAGACAAAGAGAATTGGATGAACAATCCACTCAGTTTACTGATGAGCAATGGGATACTTACACTCTTCAAGCTGCATCAAATCCTACACTTGCTCAAAGTATTTTAGGAGCTGATTTTGATAGTGAGAATTTTGCTTTGCTCAAATGATGGCTCTTGGAAAACGAAAGAAGCTAGCTGCAGCTGCAAAGAGAAAAGCCATTGCTGCACAAAAGGCTCAAGCTAAAAGGGAGAGACCACCAACTGCAGCTGAGAAGAAAACATATATGAGGAATGTGGTGTATAACCAAAGTACTGCCATCTATCAGTCTGGTTTGAAAAAGAAGCAGGTCTGGGCTTTATCTGATTCTGAATTGATTAGCATGTATAATAAGATTATGAAGCAGATTACACCACCTTCTAAACTAAAAAGGATTGCTGATATTGTGGATGCTCCAAAGGCCAAAAGAACCAAGAAAGTTGAGATTGTGGATTCTTTTGATGATGTTACACCAAAGATGAGCTCTCATGCTGTTTCAACTGAGGCATCTCTTGACACTATAAATTCTGCTGAAAGAGGTCACTCTGCTGATCCTCTTGTTGTTTCTTCTGAAGCATTACCTAGTGTGGCTAATCCATCTCTGGATTCAAAGGGCATGACTGCTCCTATTCCACATGTTGCATCTATTGATAAAGAAGGAGAAGATATGGTTAGGAAAGCTGAACACGCATCTGCTAAAGCAAAAAGGGCCAGAGAGGTGCTTGATAAATTGTATGCATTGCGTGGTCTTTGTTCCAATTCCTTCTACTTCTACTTTTTCCATTCCTCTTGAAGGTGTCCTTGGTGCCTCGAGAAGGTACCATCTTACGTCTCTATGGGGATTTATATACCGGTAGGAGGGGGAAAAGGATGTCTAAAAGGAGACATATTGCTCTAAGGAGATATGTGAGATCAGCTGGGACACACACCTCTAGGGTTCATAAGTCTCATAGGGGTAGTTCTTTGGATCTAAAGGCTGATGATTCAACTTTCATTAAATAGGGATCTGCTGATGCTTTTCTTGAGGGGTCTCATGGTGTGTTGACTTCATGGAAATTGACTGATGAATAGCTTAACACCATCTTTAGGTTGGATAACTCTTCTATACAGTTTACCTTCTTGAAGGATATACTTCATATGGTGGATAGGCAAGATTTTCTTACTCTCCATGGCCTTGTCACACAATATTATGATACTCATACTCCACAAGGTTCTGGGTTGTACTTATTGGGAGATCTTCAAGTTCTTTTTGACACTCAATCTCCAAATGGTAAAGGGTATTCAATTTGGAAGGATTCACATAAGTGGAAGGTTGAGACTTTGAGATTTTATCCTATCCCATGTGTGCATGTGGTGGAGACAAAGTGTGGGATGGCTGTGTGTATGTTCTCTGATAAGCTTTATCCTTTGTCTGTGAAATTGATACAACGAATGCTTAGAAAGAAATTGGAAGTTCCTCCCGATCCAGTTGGAAATGATATGCTCCATCTTGAACAATTGATTGGATTGATTAAGACTCAAACACGCAACACCAAGCATCTTCTTGATTACGGTATCTTGTATTATTTCTTTCTTTCTTTGTTTCATTCTTAGTTAAAAAAAAAAAAAAAAAAAAAAAAAAAAAACTATGTATATTCTTTGTTTGTCTAACTTTTCTTGCGGTTTGTTGTATATCTCTGTGTTGATGGTTATCAACTCACCAACCGTGCCTTGTGTACATCAAAGAGTTGGCTAGTCCAAAGGGTACAACTTTGGTAAAGACACATCAAATCATTGATAGTTTGTAATGGTTTGCTCAAAATCATAGGGTTTGCAACTCACCCATGCTTCATTGATGAGGTTGTATGGTCATCAATTCACCATGGTTTATTCCTTTTGGAATCCAAGAATTGGCTAGCCCACAAGTATATGGCTTGTGGTAAAGCGATGGAATACCATATTGGGTTCTCAATTCACCAAAGGTGATTCTTTCCCCAAGAATTGACTAGTCCCGAGCAAACGGCTACAAGTAAAGACATCTCAAATCCGTTTATAGTGGCGATTTGCTAAAAATCGATGGTTATCGATGTACCATAGTTTTCGAACTTAAACATTTGGCTACTCCGGTAGTAATGGCTATTGGTAAAGAGACATCAAATCCATTATTTTCAATGATTCACCTCTCACAGAGTTAACACACCGGATGTGATGAGAATAGTATGAAACTAATATGTTTTGATGTACATTTTGTCATTTGTTGCTGCAAAGATCTGGAATTTCAAAGTTTTGCCATCATAGAGATGTGATTGTTTTGGTTATTTGCTGCTGATGTTCGAATACAATCCTCTTGTCCTACAATGTTAAATATCTATTAAGAAACTGGAACTTAACCTAGTCAAATTCTAGTTTCGGGGAGGATTTTTAGGAATTCTACTTAGTAAGAATTATGCTGAAGTTACTGCTGATGATTCTGCTGAAGTGTTGTGGAATCTACTAAAGAAGTAATTCTGCTGAAGTTATAAAACCGTGTAGTTGGTTTCTGCGGAGATAGATATTCCGCGTATTTTATATTTAGTTAGGATATGCATGAGCTTTATTAGGAAGTGATAATGTATATCTTATTTAGTTTTATGTTTATACGTTTCTTGGGAAACGGTTTAGGGTTCCTTGTCTATAAAAGGAACACATTAGTATGAATTATGTACGAGTTTGAAAAACAAGTTTTAGTGATATTCAAAGATCCATAGAGGATCAAAGTATTCTTAGTTATTATTGTTCTTACTTGTGTTTAATTTCCGCTCTAGAATACAAGTGACAGAGACTGTCTATTAGTGTGTTTGTGATTACATAAGCATTACTAACGATCCACGAGTGCTTAAAGATCTATCAAGGTCTAAGTTTTACAAACAAAGTCCCGAGGAGGTTCGATGGATATTCTCACCGCAGTGATGCCAAGAGCGCATCATGGTAAACGACCTACATTCTGATCAGACGGTGGTCATTGGAAAGCAGCTCCCTGCCACCTTTAAGGCAGAACTGGAAAAGTTACTAAGGGCTAACGCGGATGTCTTTGCATGGAGGTACTCCAACATGATGGGGGTCCCCAGAAAACTCATCATAGATGGAAAGCCCTTTGGCACTAAGTACAAGCTTAACGAGTTCAAGCACATTGAACCTATCAAGCAAAAGCGTCGTAGCCTTGCACCCGAAAGGAATGCAGCGGCATGCAAGGAGGTGGATGAGCTCGTAGCAGCAGGTATTGATAACGCTACACGCGTCGTTCGGGGTCAAGGAAACTTCCTTTTCTTCGAGCAAGTTTTATAACACCCTAGGAAGTGAACCTAATCGTTGTAGTGTAGTAATTAGGGTAAGCCACGGTATTGATATCATTCTCTGGGGAATAGGAATGCTAGTAAGAAGTTGGGAATTATGTGAAGTTTGGATTATGCCGAAATTATCGCCAAGGGATTCTATCAAGTAGAGTGGATTCTCAAAAGACATAATCAATCAAGATTAATAGTTATTAGTTTGTTTCATGGAAGTGATTATTCCGTGTTTAGTATATTTAGTTTGGATATACATGAGCTTTATTAGGAAGTGATTGTGTATATCTTATTTAGTTTTATGTTTATACGCTTCTTGGGAAACGGTTTAGGTTTTGTTTAGGTTCCTTGTCTATAAAAGGAACACATTAGAATGAGTTATGTACCGATTGGAAAAACAAAGTTTTAGTTAATATAACGATCCATAGAGGATCACAGTAGTTCTTAGTTATTTGTGTTACTTGTGTTTATATTCACCGATAAATATAAGTAGTAGAGATTGTCTTTATTGTGCTTGTGATTACATAGGCATATATAACGATCCACGAGCTCAAGATCTATCAAGGTCCGTCTGTTTCAACAAGTGGTATCGAGCCTCGTGAGAGTCTCTACGATACTAAGGACAAGTTTTTCCGAACACCCATACAACCATAACAAAATTATCATGCTCGGATCGATGTCGATGAAGGAATCACCAACAACCAAAACTCCACCCATCCGCAACAACTAAGTCTCTAATAGCAATGCTAAGTTTCCTTACCTAAAAGGGAGGAGTATGATCTTTGGGCGATGAAGATGCGAATCGATCTCCAACATTGATTGGAATCTATGGAGATAGTCTTGAAGGGAAACAATTTGAAGAGAACTACCACGGATGCTACGGTAAGATGACTAATGTTCCTCCCAAATCATCAAGAATTATCAAGGTTCGTAGAGAAACCAAGGTTAGAACCATTCTTCTTCAAGCTATTCCCGAGGATCACTTGAGTGATTTTCACTTCATGCAAGATGCTAAGGACATATGGTTAGCAATTAAGGCAAAGTTCGTGGAATGAGGAGTCTAGAGACCGAAAAGTCCATGCCGAGACAACAGCTTTAGATTTTCAAATCAAGAGGAAGGAATTCACAAGGGCTATGACAAGTTTCACAAGATTTTAAGTCATTAAATCACCGCAGCAAAGCCGATAATGATGATTGTAATTCTAAGTTTCGAGGTCTTTACCTCCATCCCGGCTACACGTGAGCATTGCTTTAAAAGCTAAAGGTGGTTTGGACATGATTACCTTTGATGAGTCAGTACTACAAACTTAAAGCTCTTGAACATGATGTAAGAAGCCCTTTAGATCATCTTCTTCGCTAGTCACACCGCATTCGTTGGAGCCTCTACCCCAAAGACAAGTTATGGTCCAAGCCCATATTCATCATCATCTTATGCTACTCCTTCACCAAGCTCTCATTCTAAATCGAGGGGATTATGGAAGATGTTCTTGGATCTTTCTTTGTCGATTATGATCCTCAGCAGATCCGCCTATGAGGATTTTGATCAGTGGACCCACTTGAGATGGAAGAGATGAAGTCGAGGTGGCGTGGCCATGCTTTCCATGGATATCAAGAATTTTGAGCGCAAAGTCGCGTAAGGTTTGGATTCAAAGGACGAGATCCAAAAGGTTTGACAAGAGGAAGGTTAAATGCTTCACATGTCGCCAGATGGGTCACTTCTCTAGAGAATGCAAAGACAGAAAAGTTGGTGATGAGACAAGATACTCTTCTTATCGCCAGACGTAAGGAGGGCAGACTTCAAAGGGATCACCGCTTTGGTCACTCTAGATAGCAATGTGGACCGAAGCAACATGAGCATGAAGATAATGATGGTCCCGTAATGATAACGTTGGTTTGATTGCAAGTCGTACTTCAGAGGATAGGCATGATCGATTGCCTTGATGGGCATCTCTCGTGTACAAAACTGCTTGTTTGGTTGTAGTGAGCGTTATAATATACTCAAAGAAGCTTATGATATTTTGGAACCTAAATATAATGAATGCTATGTGGAAGTTGAAGCTTATAAACAGTGCTTTAAAAACACTAGAAAGACAAAAGGTTTGGTTTCGTAAGAATGAAATAGCTTATGATGAGAAGATAGGTGTTTTAGAAAGGATCTCGAATGTGCTAAAATGAGTTAAAGTGGTCCGAGAAGTTAAGAGCGTATGTAGTGTCGAAAAATTTAGAGCTTAAGGAGAAACTTAATGAGGAAATTGCTAGGCATAAAGAATGGTTATTAAATGGA
This sequence comes from Chrysanthemum lavandulifolium, assembly GCA_022545495.1. Lineage (NCBI taxonomy): Eukaryota > Viridiplantae > Streptophyta > Magnoliopsida > Asterales > Asteraceae > Chrysanthemum > Chrysanthemum lavandulifolium. Next base: position 225,562,819 of record CM040242.1, on the reverse strand, counting down.
AACAAGTTAGCTAGTCACATCTATGCTAGTCAAACTCCAAATACTTCTATAGGTTTAGGCTTTAAGTATGTAGGATTAGAAGCTAGAGATGACACTCGAAAATCTACACCACCAGTGCCTAGCTAATTTTGTGAAAGAAGGTGACCTACATGTCAGTCCGTGGACCTATTAGAGGTGAGCACATGCCCATTGACCTTTCCATTATCGTTGACTTTGATGGATCACACCATCTCTATGGCAAAAGTCAAATGACTTGCTGCACTCGATACTTCTTCTAATGACTTTGTCTCTTGTGTTAACAAAGGACAAGTCCTCCAAGCAAGGGTCTACAGAGTGTGATTCAAATGACAAGTCCGACCTTCCCAAGTCTTCACCCCGCCGCACCCAAGACTACCAATAAGCATGTCGAGTTGTCGCCAAGGAATCCACTTCCAAGACAGCTTGCCTCAAGACTTGCTTTTAATTCTTTGCATAATAGTACCGTTAAAAACAATTCTTTTCATGGTTTTGGTTTGAATACTTCGCTTGTAATAACACATCTTTTGGTTTGAATAAATCTTCTAAATGTAAGACATGTTTTGTGTGGAAGTAAATTTCATTTAATTAAGGATTGTGATTATCATGAGCAAAGGATGAGTAGGTGTGGTGATTCTAGGAAATCTAGACCAATGTGGACCAATGTTAATGATATACCACCTTATGTTCCACAAGCTACTAATACTAATACTCCTTTTCCTTGAGAAGACCAATTGTAAAACCATATGTTCAACCAACCAAAGAATATTTTAAAATGGTTTTGGCCTAGATATGTTAACCCTATGACCGATGGGAAAGGGTATCGATGTCATTGTCAAGACCTCAAAGAGTTGTTCTTGGAATAAACAGGACCTAAGTTTCAATGGAAACCCAAGAACAATAGTGGATCTTATACTCGCTTGGCATAACTCATATGATCCATAAGGCGTTCAAGTCAAGAATGACTGAGCCCCATAGTGTACTAATTTTCAGATATTTTTGTTGTTGTTGTAGGATCATCCCTTAAGCATAAAGATGTTGGCATAGTTGATAGTGGTTGTTCAAGAAGTATGTCGTGAAACAGGATATGATGCATAACTTTGTACCCATCAAAGGAGGAGGCAATGTAACCTTTGGAGGAAGTGATGGCGAAATTATCGAAAGGGACCATCAAAACACCTCACCGGACTTTGAGAATGTATATTATGTCAAGGAACTTCAACACTTCAATTTGTTTTCGGTCTCACAAATATGTGACACCAAGAACAAAGTACTCTTCACGTAAGATGAATGTCTTGTGCTATCTAAAGACTTCAAACTTCCGTAAGAAACTTCAATTCACCGAAAGTTCCTCGCAATACAATCTTTATACATTCAACTTAACTAATGTCAAACCAAAGAGTGACTTAACGTGTTTGGTGGCTAAAGCATCCGTGGATGAGTCCACCAAATGGCATGTAAGGATGGCCCATGTCAACTTCAAGACCATAAACCAGCTCTCTAAACTGGGCCTTGTTCAAGGTCTTCCTTCCAAAGTTTTCACCAATGATCATAACTGTGTTGCATGCAACAAAGGAAAGCAAGACAGAGCCTCATACAAAGGTGTTCCCTTACGGCAAGAACCATTATTTCGAACCTCTTCACCGCTTCATATGGATCTGCTTGGTCCAACTCAAGTGAGAAGCATTGATCATAAATATTTTTGTCGTGATCACCGATGGTTATAGCAAATTTTGTTGGGTATTCTTTCTAAGGACCAAAGATGAAACATCCGTAGTGTTGAAAGACTTCATTACCCTTATTGAAAATCAGTTGAACAAAAGGTGAAAGGAATTAGGTGTGATAATGGGACAGAGTTCAAGAATGCTGTACTTATAGAACTCAGAGGTCAAAAGGAATCAAAAGGACTATAGCACTCCAAGAACCCCTCAACAAAATGGGGTGGCGTAAAGAAAAATAGGACCTTAATAGAGGTCGCAAGATCAATGTCATGCACTCTAAGCTTCCAACCATGTTTTGATCAAGTCATGGGTACAACTTTTGTTATGTACTAAATAGAGTGTCCATTACTAGACCACATCTCAAAACACCATATGAACTTTTTTGGGAAAGTTCTCGTTATTCATTACCTTAAACCGCTTATCATCAAGTGACAATTTTGAATACAAGTGATCCGTTGGGCAAATTTGATGAGAAAGTCGATGATGGTTACATTGTGGGATATTCTCGCTCATAGTAAGGCGCATGGGTTTACAATGTATCCGCTAAGAAGATTGAGGAGACATTGAACTGAGGTATCTAGAAGACAAGCCTAATGTTCAAGGATTGGGTCATGTTTGGTCATTCGACCTTGATTACTTGACCGATTACTTGGGTTATTCTAGACATATGGCTAACCAACATGCAGATTCTCAAGCATCTCCAACTACCAAAGCAGTAGACTATGAATGCTCATTCGACAAAGGGTCCAAGATGATGAACAACCCATTGTAGTGCCTTCTTTCTCCCCAACAATTTTGTAGGTGACACTTCTAAAGATTATACCGATGTGAGTGAAGATGAATTCCATTATGCCGAGGACCTTGCCGATCAAGAAACAAGAGTATGTAGCCAATTTAGACGCCGAGAGGAATGTTGAGGAGAGTGCAAGTGAAGCAATCTGGGAAACATCAATTCACGAAAGTGATTCTGCTTTCTCCTTACCTCTCCCATTCGGCCGAAAGACATGTTGACTCTACTCCTATCTCTACTAGAGTGTCAATGCACCTTGAGAACCTTATACACGGTTTCCAAAACCTTCGATCTTGGTCATCATCAACCCAAAGGTGAATCTTCAACACACCTTCCTATGACACCGACTTTGAACCCATCGTGACTAATCTTGATTCCTCCATTGATGTCAACACCACTACTACTACAAGGATCAACAATGCTCATCCACGCACTAATATTATTGGTGATCCTAATGCACCGTTAGAACACGGGTATCGTAGCACGCTCTAAATATGGTCGTGGCTTTTATCTCTTATGTCTCAAATCGCAGAGAGACAATCACACGCACTATGAACATTGTTTGTTTGCTTGTTTTCTCTCAAGTGGAACCAACCAAGGTTACTCGTGCTCTTGAAGACTCAAGTTGGCTTGAGGCAATGCAGATGAGATGCAACAATTTCAAAATCAGCAGGTTTGGATATTGGTACCACTACCGATGGTAAGTATGCTATTGGGACTAAATGGATTCTCAAGAATAAGAGAGATGCACGAGGTGTTGTCATTAAAAACAAAGCCGATTAGTTGCACAGGGTATAGACAAGAGGAGGGATAGATTATGATGAAGTGTTTGCACCAAAGGGCAAGAGTTGAGGCCATACGGATTTTCTTAGCTTATGCATCCTATATGGGTTTTATGGTCTATCGATGGATGTTAAAGGAGCCTTCTTGTATGGTGAAATTGAAGAGGAGGTTTATGTCACTCAACCTAAAGGATTTGAAGATCCGATCATCCTAATCATGTTTATAAGGTAGTCAAAGCTCTCTATGGACTACATCAGCACCCGAGCCCGGTATGCTAGGCTCTCTACATTTCTTCCAAGCATGGTTATAGAAGAGGTGCAATTGACAAGACTCTATTCCTTAAGAAGAATTCCACAGACATTATTCTTGTGCAAGTGTATGTGGATGACATTATTTTGGATCCACAAAGGAAGCTTGGTGCAGGAGTTTGAGGAGCTTATGAAGGAGAGTTTCGTATGAGTGCCATGGAGAGATGACTTTCTTTTGGGTCTCCAAGTTCAGCAGAAACCCGATGGTATCTTTATCACCAGACAAATATGTGAGGACATCTTGAAAAAGTTTGGTATGGAGGGTGTAAGGATCGCCACTACACCTTATGAAGCTCCAAAGACAAAGACCAACAATGAAGTCGATCCACCGTGAATGTTCATTTATACAGTCTATGATTGGCTCTTTGATGTATTTAATGCCTTCAAGGCCCGATATTACTTTTGTCGTGAGTGTTTGTTCACGACATCAAGTTACTCCACCGACTTCCCATCTCAATGTCATAAGAAGATCTTTAAGTACCTCAAAGGCCAACCTCAACTAGGTCTTTGGTACCCAAAAGAGTCTCCTTTAAGTTGGAAGCTTATAGTGATAGTGACTATGCCGGTGCAACTGGATAGGAGGTCCACCACCGGAGGTTGCCAATTCCTTGAAAGAGATTGATTTCTTGGCAATGCAAGAAATGACTATTGTGGCTACCTCATCTATCAAGCAGTAGTACGTTGTCACGCAAATTGTCGTGATGTGTTCTTTGGATTCAAAATCAATTGTTGGACTATGGGTACAATTTCATGAACACAACAATTTTTATTGATAATCAAAGTACCATATGCATTGTTAAAATCCAGCTTTTCACAAGAGAACAAAACATATTGAAATCGCACCACTTTATAAGAGATGCATATGATAAAAATTTGATAAAAGTGGTCAAAATTCATACCGATGATAATGTGGCGATTTGTTAACAAAGGCTTTTGAAGGACCAAGGTTTCAACACCTTGTGGTCCATATCGGTATGCTTAACCCTTAACCGCAAAGTTTAAGGGAGGCATAGGCCTCGTGGGAGGCATATGCCTCGTGGGAGGATTTGTGTACACTTTGCATTTTTCTATGTAATTTTGTATATTTGTTTGATTTTCTCTAACTCTAACCACGCTAATGTAATCTTAGTTTGTGTTTCTTTGTTGGTTTGTGTGTTTCTCTCGTGTTTGTTCTGCTTTTGCGCTTGGTTATTCATTTGGGATATGGTTAAGAAAGCTCTAAAGCTTGTTTCTACCGAATTCAAAGTGTCAAGTGAGTCATTTGTTTCCTCCAAGACAATGTATCAAGTTATATGGTTCATTCAAAAGAAGTATCAAGCAAATTGTTCATTCATTCATTCAAGAAATGCTTTACACTTATACCATACAGAGTACAAACAACATCAAATGCATCTACATGATCCGCTAATCCTAATCTATTACATATCATCTATTCCAACATCTAACAGTCGTTGGATATGCATGATCGCCACATCTTTCACACTAGATGTCGGATATGCATTTGTCAAGTCTTGCATAACCACCCATTTATTCTATCTCGATGGCTGGAGATGCATAACTATTATGATGAGGATGCTAAGGATCAAAATGGAGAGGATGGATTGATGCAAATCATGATGATGAAGAAAAATAATGTGTCCTTTGTGCTTCATCTATTGATTTCAACCAAAATGCAACCCATCTACTATCCTGAAGCATTTCCTCTATACGATGTGTGTTGATGCACCAAAACCTGATGCAGAAAGACCAAGAACCACCTCTCTATCTTTAGGGAGTGGTGGATTGCCCGTGGCCTTCGTTGAGGCCGAGGTGCCGGAGGTTGGGAGTAAGATGTTCTCTCCTTATAGGAGTCATCGTAATCATCGCAGATTCACTTGGATTCACTACACTATCATCTTCTCAAGAAGGGAGAAAGGGTGATTTCTTTGGTCGTGGATATGGTTGTGGAAAGTAATGAAGCCATGGGTTTGTATCATCACTGATGATGATGATGATGATGATGATGATGTTGTGAGATCTATGATCTCATGTTTGGTACTCATGTTTTATTGTGGTTAATTTTGAAGCATTGATGGAATTAGGGTTTGCAATGAGATTTGGGGTTTTGATGAAGAGGTAAGTGTGCATTGGGATTGTTTTATAGACGGTTTCAAGTGGTAATGAGATTTAATGCGAGTGGGTGAAACAAAGAAAAGATATTTATCAAGCTTCTTGAATACGTGATCCGTCACGATAAGTATTCTTCAAAGAGAATGGCTAGTGTTTCACCGGTTGAAAGTGAAATTGTGTAAAAGTAGAAGTCCACGTCAAGATTGGTCAACTTTGACCAAAATTGGGAAATTTCTACTTATTCTCTATCGGCATATATTCGTCCCATATTAAGTGATTCACTTGTTACCTCATTCAAAACACTTCCATTTGTGTAAATCGAACCCTAACTTTCAAAATCTCTCATGGCGCTCAATTCAAACATGATCATAATAAGGTCGCTCGGGAACCGCTAATGGTGACGAGTTGTATAGACCGATGATTGAATTCTTACAGAGATCAAAGATTCAAGATGCTCTAACACATTCTCCAAATGCTATATATGAATCATTGGTTACTCAATTTTGGGCATCGGCTACGAAAAGGAGTGATACGTAGATTGTAGCAAGGGTTGACGGAGCAGTATGTGGTGACAGAGGAACCGATCGAAGACAACTTCGCTTGAATGATGAAAATGGAGTTTATCATTCTAATGTCATGGTGGTACTTGATGGGCTTAGAGCAATTGGATATCAAGGTACTTGGACCGACATGTGGTTAAAGAATAAGCTTTGTCCTATGTGGAGGTTTTGGTTCATACATTGCTTCAAGTGTTTAAGCAATAAACCGAGGATGGACTGCCGACTCAATTGGGATGTGGTATTATTTGTCTATCTCGTGGTTTGACTTATAATTTTCTAAGTTTATTTTCGATAATATGGTTGAGAATATAACTAGGAAAAGGGCAAGTTTTTATGTACCCTAGGTTTTTACAGATGATATTGGATGTTTCTACCCAAACCCAAGCTTTTCATCCCATAGGAGTTTTAACTTCTAAGTTATTTGCTTCAATGAGAACTAAATTTGAGGGACACATTTTCCTTTATTAGCCGCCATGTTACCTCGTGGGAATGAGATCACGATGAAGATAATGTTGATACTTTACCTTCTACCAATACTACCGATGTTAATCCTTCGCCATTATTGATGAGGGCCCTTCACATCGCCGAGGCATCCTTACCTTCACCTAGACCTTGTCCTAGTCCATCTCCTACACAAGTTTCTCTTGATGAGGTTCAGGTTAATACTGATAGATTGCCCACACCTAGTCCTGAAAGGTTCAATGAACCTCCCATTACCACTGAGGAATCAGTTGGTGGAGCTGAGGAATCTATTACACTTACCTCAATATATGCTCTAGTGAACAAGTATGCAGGTGAGGTGGCTGATCTCAAGAAGGAGCTTGCAGAGACCAAGTCTACTCTTGGTGATAAGATTGTGGAGTTGCAGACTAAAGTTGAGAACTTGGAGGAATTATCGGGTCGAGGGTAAAAGAGAGTTTTGGTTTCTTCCAAGAGGAGCAAGAAGAGACTCAAGATGCATCACTAGGAATCTTGGCTGATGTAGCTCTTACATCCGATGTTTCTTCTCCTATTGTCGAATCTTCAAGGAGAAAGGTGCCTATTATATTTGCTAGAAAAGAAGAAGACAATATCCGAATAAGGTATCTATCGAAACTTCAAAGGAGCCAAATGTTGTTGATACAACCGCGATGTTCTAGTTGAGGAGGTTGTTTCGATCATGGTCAAGCCTCATTTGTACAAGAACAACCAAATTCTTCACCTTCAAAGCATGATGATGAATTTTTATGGTCGAGAATTTATAAGTTGAATTCTTCTTCCAAGTTTTCTACACCGCTGAGGAATTGTCTCAACATGTTTCTTCCGATGTTGGTTTGGTTATTCCTTCAAGCTCAAATTGGTTCTCACTGAGGAATCTTCCGACAAAGGAAAGGTAGTCGTGATTGATGATATGATTGGTTCAGTTTGGTAATCAAGAAGAAAATCAAGCTCAAGCTAGGATGTTTGCCGATTATGAAAATATGCGTAAGAGTCGTAGTAGTTGCCGAATTTCTTCAAGCTCACCGATTCTAATTTGTCTACTAAAAGAAAATTAGAGCTTGATGCATTACTTCCTAAGATCATCGATGATCAATGGGATGCTTATACTACTCAAGGTGCATCCGATCCAAATCTTGCAAAACTTATATTAGGAGCATCTTTTGATAATGAGAATTTTGTGGATCAAATGGTGGCTCTTGGTAATCAAAAGAAGCAAGAAGCGGTCAGCAAGAGGAGAGCTCTTATTGCTCAAAGACATAAAGCAAAACAGAAAACCAATGACCGTAGCTCGTAAGAGGAATCATATGAGGAGAGTTGTGAAGAATCATAGTTCTACTATTTATAACTCGCATGTCAATGAAGCAAATCGCTTTGTCTCGATGATGCTTTGATCGACAAGATAATATGATTATGAAGGTTTCTTCCTCCGGTTCTACTTCTTCTTCTAAAGTGGAAAGGCTTGCTACTATGTCGATGTTCCTAAAGCAAAGAGACCTAAAACAGCTTGATATAGTGGATAATTTTGATGTCGTTTTGCCTCGGTGATCTCTCCAGCTTGTTACTTCAAACAACTTCTGAAACTAATCCTTCTAATGATAAAGTTGTTTCTCCTGAATCTTCTGTTGTTTCTTCTGAAGCATTGCCTAGTGTGGATTTGGGTGATCCATTGAGTAAGGAAGATGATCTACAGATTGATACTGATAAAATAGCTGGTAGGAGGCAGAAAAGCTTGGTTAAAAGGAAACTTAATTCCTTAAGGAGTTCTGTCAGACTGGCTAGGAAACATTCTTCAAAGAATATTTCTTTAGATCTCAAGGCTGATGAGTCAACTTTTATTAAAGTTGGACCTGTTGAGGTTTTTCCTGAAGGAACACATGCGGTATTGGTCAATTGAAAGTCGGAAGCTTAACATCGCTTATCGCTTGATAATACTATTATTCGTTCAACTTCTTGAAGGAAATCTTTCATTTGGTGAATAGACATGATTTGAAGATGTTGTATGAACATGTCACCAAGATTATAATATTCATTCACCAACGGGTTCTCGTTTATATTTATTGGGTGATCTTCAAGTCTTGTTTGATTCTAATTCTCCGTAAGGTAAAGGGTATTCTATTTGGAAGAATTCACATAAGTGGAGATTGAGAGTTGGAGGTTCTATCCTCTACCATGTATTCATGTGGTTCGCACACAATGTGGTATGATTTTGTGTATGTTCTCGGATAAGATTTATCCTTTATCGCGTTGAATTCATGGAAAGAATGTCGAGATGTGTTGGAAGTATCTCCTCATCCAGCTTGGCAATGATGAACTTCATGCTTCTCAATGTGTTGGTTTGATTAAGACTCACCTTCGCAACATAAAGGTTCATCTTGATTGTAATAGTTTGTTTATTTTGTAATTTTGTTCTCTTTCTTTATTAGTTAAAAAAAAAAAAAAAAAAAAAAAAAAAAAATTGGGTTTGTCTAACTTTTATTGCGTGTTTGTTGTATACTTTTGATGGTTATTGACTCACCGATATACCTTGTGTATGTCAAAGAGTTAGCTAGTCCAAGGGTACAACTTTGGTAAAGACACATCAAATCATTGATAGTCGTAATGGTTTGCTCAAAATCATAGGGTATGCAACCACCCATGCTTAATTGTCGAGTGTTGTATGGTTTTCAATTCACCATGGTTTATTCCTTTTGGAATCCAAGAATTGACTAGCCCACATGTATATGGCTTGTGGTAAAGGCAAGGAATACCATATTTGGTTATCAATTCACCAATTCTAAGAATTGACTAGTCCCGAGCAAACGGCTATGTAAAGACATCTCAAACCGCTTCTATGGTTTCGGTTTGCCAATAAATCGATGGTTATCGCAGTACCATAGTTTACTTAACTTAAACATATGGCTACTCCAAGAGTGATGGCTATTGGTAAAGAGACATCAAATCCATTATTTTCAATGATTCACCTCTCACAGGAGTTTACACACCGGATGTGATGAGAATAGTATGAAACTAACTGCTTTGATGTACCTATTGTCATTTGTTGCCGCAAAGATATGGAGTTTCGTAGTTTCTTCATCAAAGAGATGTTCTAATTTGGATTCTTTGTCACGTTTGTTCGTGCACAATCCTCCGTGTCGTCTAGTTAAAGATCTATCAAGAAACCGGAACTTAACCAAGTCAAATTCCGCTTTAGGGAGGATTGTTGGGAATTATGTGAAGTTTGGATTATGTCAAATTATCGCCAAGGGATTCTATCAAGTAGAGTGGATTCTCATCAAGACATAATCAATAAGATTAATAGTTATTAGTTTGTTTCATGGAAGTGATTATTCCGTGTTTAGTATATTTAGTTTGGATATACATGAGCTTTATTAGGAAGTGATTGTGTATATCTTATTTAGTTTTATGTTTATACGCTTTGGGAAACGGTTTAGGTTTTGTTTAGGTTCCTTGTCTATAAAAGGAACACATTAGAATGAGTTATGTACCGATTGGAAAACAAAGTTTTAGTTAATATAACGATCCATAGAGGATCACGTAGTTCTTAGTTATTTGTGTTACTTGTGTTTATATTCACCGATAAATATAAGTAGTAGAGATTGTCTTTTATTGTGCTTGTGATTACATAGGCATATATAACGATCCACGAGCTCAAGATCTATCAAGGTCTCGTCTGTAACCTTGCGACGGCCACCTTATGTCCGTGACGCCGCCCTCTTCCGACGACGTCGTCAGGTTGCATCTAGGCCGCCCGAGTAGCAACGGCCTCACTTTTTAAAGCCCGACGTCGTCACTTGAAAATATGGTATTTGCCACCAGACGTCACAAAATATCCTCCGACGCGCCGCACTAACACCGGACGCCGCCGCTATACTTTTCGCAGCCTTTGAGTGTCTCGATTCGACTTTGGCCATTTTCTTCATATATTCGCGCTTTTCGTCCAAATAAGTGCCATTCCAAAGATTTTGCCTTCAAGAGACCTAAAAGTGAAAAGGAACGATATTAAGTGTTAGGACCGAAAACATATGATTTATGTGGTTTAGAGGTCTAGGTTGGTGGAACAAGATGAATATCTTCATCTCTTCTAGTGAGAAAGTAGAGTAGGGGAGGAGAAGATAAGGATAACTTTATTGATGAAAACAAACACACACTAACCAAATGTTTCACATCACCCTCATGGAGAGTCATGAGGGTATTTATAGGTTTTACAAACCAATACTTTGCCACTTAAACAATACTAGTCCCTATGGGCAAAGTATACTACGATCTAGTACAATTCACGTAAGTGACGTTATCTTTATAAAAAGCGAGGCTAACAATCTCCTCCAAGATATCGTCACACGTGAATGGTTACAATGAGACCTATAAATACAAAACAAAGTAAATTACAATAGTAATGAACAATGTTGACTTTGTTGAAGCGCAGAGTCTCGTAGTCTAGATAATCGAGGCAAACTTGAAGTTCTCCTTCCGACAATCTCAAGATTTGATCTTTGGCGCCGACGGCACAAATTCTTGTATCTCTGAACTTCAATGTAACGGTCTAGTTAGGTTATTACTCCCTCCTAACTAGTGAGCCTTTTACTTTCTTTTGCTCCCTCCTAAACCGACAACACTCTTCCAACACGCAACGGAGAAAGTAGATCTTGATTGTAGCACGATGGTTGTCGCTCGGGAACATCATAACAACATATCCCACTTAGTATTGCATCCACGCTGGTAAAAGCCCCATGTACACACACTACTTCTCCTTCTTCGGTCTTAAGCACAAATCCTTCGTAATCCAATCATCAAGATGAAATACCAACTTCTCCTCCCGATGGTTGCGAGCTATCGGAATCATCATAATGTTGCGTATATGCCAGACACCTTTCTCTTGATGCAATATTAACATCATAGCATGATCAAAATTCGTGAGAATATGTCGCAAAAATACTCTCAATACACTTTTCTCTCAAACCAACCTTTTATCGAACCTCCTTTGAATTCACCGACTAATAGTAATGACCACATATGGAGAAAACCCGATATGACCAACTTGGAAAGGAAGCAAACATCCCAACTTTGTGACTTATTGCTTGTTCTAAATTCTTGATCAATCCACAACTGCATGTGACACCAAGTACTAAAACTTCCTCAAAGTGATAGTTATACACTGTGAGCACTACAACGTAACTCCTTACATCAGTTATAACCAGATTGTCAATTCAAAATCACTTAAAGTGACAGTAATATCCCAACAAGTTATCTTGAGACATGCAACCAACCAACCAACGTCTCAAAGATAAAAAAGTCCACCCGTGAAATGTCACGTCAATTCCTCTTAAGCAATACCGTACAAAAAACCCGTAGTCATTTTTTCAGATCTTCGCTCAAGCCGTGAATTATGTATCCTTCCGTGAAAATATACCATACCAAAAAATTACCACTCATGAATACCTAATAATAAAAATTATATCCAATATTTTGTAAAAAAATTGAATCACAATTGTTATTCCCAATCAATATTAACGTGAAGAATGTAGGCATCCATGAAACTCGGCCCAAGAAACATTAGTCTCACCATAGGCCCACATCAAAATCCTTGAGAGGCCCGATCCATATTCTGTTATGTGATAAACCGATCCATATCAAATTCAAAATAAGTAACCTGTTGTATAACACAACATTGACCCTAATCATTCTCAACCCTAAAACATGTACTGATAGTATACGCCTCCCTTATCTGTTTTTTCTCTCTCAAGATCTGAGAGAAGAAAAAAAAACGAATCACATCTAACTCATCAAAGATATCTCCCATCATTATCTCATATCCATTCTCATCATCAAAAACTAATCCCAAGCTCATCAAACACAACATACGAAACCCCTTTTTCTATGATTTGCGCTTCAGATTGACTACACCACAACGATGTCTTCATGATCCGTTAAAAGTTGGGTCACAGGTAGGTTTGAATGAGAGTGATATGCGTTTTGATTTTTTCTTTTACACGAAGCAAAGGGGTGACATAACATAATTGTTATAGTCATGTCTTTAAATTCGTATAGTATCAAGGTTTGGTCTATGAAGATATATGATTCAATTGAAACAATCTTGAAAAGATTGCAAAAAAAATTGAATTAATTCTGAGATCTTTAAATTTTCTGTTTTGGTTTGATCTTTGAGTCTTGAATAGGTGTGGTAGATGGAGAATGAGTTAGGATAGATTGGGATTTAATTGTGGAGGATTGAACTGAGGTCGAATGATGTTTTAGTACTAGGTATAGGTCATGTGGTCTTGGTCATGTTGTTTTTACGCATATCTTTTTCAGTTCAAGCTTACGCGTAACAATTTTTTAACCCTTATGCGTAGGCTTATATTCATATGCGTAAAAGTACTTGCTTATGTGTAAAGCATGTCTTATGCGTAAGTCCTGATGCATATGCGTAAGCCGGCTTATGCGTAAAGCATACGCGTAAAATTTTTTACGCATAACTTCACAGTTATGTGTAACTCCACTGTAGATTTTTTTTTCTTTTTCTTTTTTTCTATTTTTTTTTTTTTTTGATTTTTTTTTTTACACTTTTACTCTACCATCCTCTATGGTAACATCAAAATGATAGGGATTTATAGGCACATCCCTACACTTGAGTTTTTATTACTCTAACACTAATTTGACCCGAATTGAAAAGATCAAAACACTTGGGGTACATTATTACGCAAACAAAGGGAATTTGAATTTAACATTCCCTTCCCGTCATTTCATAAACTTTAACTTTTCCATGAATCCCAATCGTCCCAAAATCAGATACAAAGGATATGACTCGACTTAGCAACTCATGCAAGCAACTAGATAATTGAACTAAGGGTTTAGGGTGATAATAAACGCTTGCACTAAAAGTGAGTGCATAAGGGGTAGGCTAAGGCGATTTTGGTGTATATTTGGGGGTGGGGTAAACAATGCTCTTCATTGATATTTTGAAAATCGAAACATCACGAGAACCGCGAAAAGGATAGGCTCGAGGGGTTAACTAGGGTATCGTACTAAAGATGAGTACAACGCAAAGGGTGTGGGGAATTACTCAACCGATGTGGAAGAAGTAATTATATTACGGTATCAAACAAGGGTTTATCCTAATGCCTCTTATCATTTAGTTATTCCTAACTACACAAGTGTAGCCTCACTTACGATCTCGGAATGCATCACAAAACAAGTTCTAGAATCTAATATACTACCAGTTCACACTCAAAGCATTGAAGATGAATGCTTTAATTCCTACTAATCTAAGGGCGATCCTCACATTTTGGGTGGAATTTGGGTGGTAAAGGGTTTTGTGCTAATCATGCAACTTCCTATCCATGAGACGCTTTGTTAAGACTAATGGCCCACCCTATATGTCATGAAAAATTTTAAATTTGGTGCCAAAATTACCCTAACCGACATTTTCTCATGGTTTATTACACAAATGCAATTGACAAAGAAAATAATCAAGGATAAGCATAGTTTCAAAGTTCCGCTTTATTTTCCTCCCTACACTTAAACTTAACATTGTCCCCAATGTTCCCGAAAGTATCAAAGTTATGATAATGGAAGGTAATTAAAACGAAAGAAACTAATACCCCCCGATTAGCTTGGTAGGATCCGTAAAGTGGTGGTTAAACTTTTCAAGAAGAATTATTGCGTGAAAAGCTCCTTCCAATCTTATGTAACTTCTTCTCGACAAACTAAACCCGCACACTTGAAGAAAACAAACGAAACCTTCACAAAATCAAGGTAATAATATATATAAGACTCGATTTAAACTAGGATATAATGCTTGTGGAATGGATGTTTACTGCACTTTCTAAGAAAATTAAGACCGAAAATTCCAAAATTTATAAGTAGCTCGTAAAACGAGAAAAAGTAACTGATGTTTTACTCCTTCCCGACGCCGTCAAGTTGCAATCTCGACGCCAAAGTTATCCCGACAAAAAGCGGTCTCATGATTTTCGGAAAATTTACATCTTTAGAATCGGAAAAATTTCTAAAAACATCCATTATGACTCGATACAAGCATTTGACTCGAACAAACAAACATAAATATCTTTTAGTTAATTGTTATTCTCATGTTTACGCTTTTGAAAACGTGTAATCCTCCCTACACTTATCCCTTATGTAAAATACCTTTATATGCAATTAAGACGAGGTTAAAACAAAATAAAGCATTTTACAAATTTAAACATGAGGATAAACAATTAATAAAAGATATATGACACTAACAAGCAAACAATTAAGCATGGGTTGCCTCCCACGAAGCGCTTTTCTTTATTTAAGAGTCTTGTAGCTAGACTCATAGTCGTGCTCCTACGCATCGATATAAGTAAGTCTATCCTCAACAATGTCGTAAGGATCAAACTTATCATTCAAGTTCCTAGTAGTACGCTCGGTTAAATATGTCTTTTCAAACTTCTCACCATCGGGATCATAGATTTGTATCCTAATGTGCCACTCTCCATTACCATCACTAGGCGGTCTATCCCAATCCCACTTGTGTTCAGATTTCAACTTTCCACTTATTCATGACAAGGTTAACGGCAAGCTTCCTAGGAACTCGGTCATCTTCCTAAATACTAAGGCATCCTCGAACGGGTTCACTTCCATGTCCCTAGCCAATTCTTTTCTTGGAAAGTTGCTTTACTAGCTAAGGTTTTATCTAGGTAAAAGGTCTTTGGGGCCTATGATGTTCTTATCAATCCAAGGTCCATATTTAGAAGGCTCTCTATCCAACCTAATCTCTTGTAGGATTTCCTCATCCTTGTAGTATGTATGCTTTTTAACATCGTAAACGGATCTAGCACTCCCTCCCTACCACTATTTTGGACATCTTACAATCGATGATGGCACTAGCGGTAGCTAAAAACCTCTTCCAACTAGTAATGGGCATGTCGGTCCTTATTCATGTCTAGCACATGAAAGTCGGCCAAAAGAGTCAACTCTCCTACGTGTACTACCATGTCCTTTATTATTCCTACCGGACTTGCCACACTACCGTCCGCTAGACCTAAGATGGTTTCGCTGGTTTTATTTTACCTAAGTTAAGGCTTCTATTGAGGGACAACGGAACAAGATTGATGCATGATCCTAAATCGCTAGAGCGCCGAGTGGTTTGGAAGTTCCAAGTCTACACGGAAGAGTGAATAGCCAGGGATCGCCTAGCTTTAGGTAAGTTGTTTCGCATAAAAGCGGACCCATGTTTTCCAAGCCTAAGTTCTAACTCATATTTTTCTTTTAAAGCATTATAATAAGGTGCATGAGCTAAGACTTCAAGAATCGGTTTTCTTGATGGAGTTCCTTGTACTCCTCCTCTAAACTAGGTTTGATTCTTGGTCGACGGGTTTCTCAAGAGTAGGCTCTACCAAAGGTGCCGGGCCTTGGTACCTCTTGGATGGCTTGGAACCCTTTTATAGCATTTACCGAGTGAACCGTCAAAAGCGATGGGCATGGATGCACTCTCCCATGGTGAACTAGAACATGAAGTCGACGCAATCGAATTCACTTTGGGTTCTTTATGGTATCACTGGGAGTGCTCCAACTTCCCGCTCATTGAAGGCTTTTAAGAGGGCATCAAGCTTGGTTGTCATCTCGCTTTGTTTTTGCTTAAAATCGGCTTCAAGCTTATTCAATCAAGTCTCTTGGGATGACAAAATCTAGATGCAATTGTCTCAAGATTAGCGGGTTCCCAGATTAAAAGAATTGAACCTAGTGGGTGAACTAGATGAGCTTTGGGGTGTGCTTGAGTTTTGGTTCCACTTAAGGTTAGGTGATTTCTCCATGAGGGGTTGTACGAGTTTCCTAAGTTGTTTTGTTCGGGTTTGAAAGTGTACCACTTCTCCCGCCTCCGCTCGGCACGTATGGAGGCGTAGTCCGCAAAGCTTATTCGGGAGCCTTGTGCAATCACGAGTGTCATGGGACCACCGATAGAGTGATTTGATTCACTTGTCGTGAGGACTTAGGATTTTGTAGAACTCATGAGGAATGTAACTTGATCTTCAAGTTCGATCATCCCACGGCCGGAAGGAGGCAAGGAGATTGCCTTAACGGTTTTGGGCAAACCACGGGGTCATCCCAACTTTCATTGTCATAGAGGGCGAGGTCCTCTATTATACCCCATGATTCTTCCGCTGTGAGATCACTAAGTTTTCCACCGCCGCTTGGTCAATGGATCGCTTGGAAGTTGACATGATCATAGAAAATTTGGACTTGGAGCCAAAGATCAATGCCGTGATGAGGACTTTATGAAGTAAGTCCTGAATCGAGTCCATGCTTCAGAGAGATTCACCTTGACGTTGTTGGAACATCAAGATGTCATTCCTAAGCTTAGTGGTTCTCCCGTGGGAAAAATCGAGCAAGGAAGCGAGAGGTAAGATCATCCCATCTTGAGATGGAGCCGCGGAAGTCGCCAAGCCAATTACTAGCTTGGTCCCGTAGAGAGAATTGGAAGAGACGAGGCGCGTGGTCTCCCGAGTAGTAGCATCAAGGTCGATGGAATCGACAATTTTGAGGAAATCCTCGATGTCGATTTGGATCTTCTAACGAAGTCCATGGAATGCACATCCGCTTTGCACCAACCGGATGGTGTCGGATCGCAGGCCGTAGTTTGGGCTTGGTCGGAAGCTCAATGGTGTTCATATAGCCTAGGTGGCTTGGTCTTGAGTATTCACCAAGAGTATGTGCTCTTGGCGGGTCATTTGGCAGCTGGGTTGATGAGTGGTGGTTGGTTATCATCCTCCATGATGAAAAGTGATGGGTGTTACGAACAAAGGTCACGAAGAAGGGGATAGACTAAGAGAAAGCTAAAATGAGAAAATTTACTTGATAGGAATCAAGCAAAGAACCTAAATGAGGTGGACTACTAACTAGCTATTCTATTCCCAAGCAATGCGCCAAAACTTGATAACGCCACACGCGTCGTCGGGGTCAAGGAAACTTCCTTTCTTCGAGCAAGTTTTATAACACCCTAGGCAAAGTGAACCCAATCGTTGTAGTGTAGTAATTAGGGTGTCACGGGTATTGATATCGCTCTCTAGGGAATAGGAATGCTAGTAAGAAGTTACTACGCTAAGGTTAAGGTTGAGGAAAATTATTTTGTATTTTTATATTTTATGAAATGGAAAGGTACGAATCTCGGTATTGGATTCGGGGGTTGGTATTTCACCGATTACTCTACTATTATCTAATTATCTAAACTAAGGTTGTGGGAGTCTATGTCTAATTAATGTGTGCTCAGATGATAGTTTAAAGATGTGTTTACTTAGGTTGTACTACTCCTTAATTATCTCCTATTGATGGTTGAGTTGTCACGTCCCTATTCTTAGTTGCTGTGTGTCTAAAGTTGTAGGTATGCTTTCTCCCTAACTCTTTGAACTTACCAAAGGGTCTCGCCTACAAACCCACTAGGATGATAAACTCTACCTAAGGCACTTTTGATAATTTAGCCTACAACCACTCGTAATCATATTCTAAGGTTCACAAAGATGAATCAAGCATTAAGTACACAACGAATGACCTATCGCATTACTAGATCATTGATCAACTAAGATAAGAAACAACCAATCAATATTCAATAATTAAGTTTCATACTTCCTAAGCAAACACACAAATAAATTAGCGGACATGGAGAACATGCAAGCATACACACAAATAATCAAAGACATAATTGAATTAATGAAGTAAATACTTATCTTGATGTAAGATAGGTTTAAACCCTAAAATACTGTACAAGACACCTTAGGTTCGGTTTTAGGTTTTCACCCAAAAGACTCTCCCTAAAACCGAAAAATTGGATTCTATATATAAGATTACATATGCGATGGCGCCACCTTATGTTTCGGACGCCGCCGTGTCGCCGCTATTAGGGTTTCGCCTTGGCCACGTTATCCTTGCGACGGCGCACCTTATGTCCGTGACGCCGTCCTCTTCACCTTATGACGCCGTTCTGGTTGATCTAGGCCGCCCGAGTAGCAACGGCCTACTCTTTAAAGCCCGACGTCGTCACTTGAAAATAGGGTATTTGGCCACCGTGATCGTCACAAAATCCTCCGACGCGCCGCACTAACACCGGACGCCGCCATCTCGCTTTCAGCAGCCTTTGAGTGTCTCGATTCGACTTTGGCCATTTTCTTCATATATTCGCCTTTTCGTCCAAATAAGTGCCATTCCAAAGATTTTGCCTTCAAGAGACCTAAAAGTGAAAAGGAACGATATTAAGCAATAACGGATACAAAAGTGATCAAATAAGGACTTAAACGACCCTCAAAATGGTACCTTTAAAACCTTATCGTATACTCAGAAGTGAAGTATCAAACCCGGGTAGCCAATCCAGATAGTTAAAAGCATGATGGAGGGTGGCGATGTGTAAACTTCACCGATATCAACAAGGCATGTCCGAAGGATCATATCCTCTACCGTAAATTGATTGAAGGTGGAACTTATCGTGGTTTCGACTAAAATGTTTTCTGGATGCTTACAAAGGTTACCACCAGATACATATGGCAAAAGAGTACTAAGAGAAAACAAAGCTTTTTACAAGAAAAGGCGGTATTGCTACAAGAAGATGCCATTCGTCTAAAGAATGCAGTGTACCTACCAAAGGCTAGTGGACAAAGCCTTCAACAAGTAAATAGGTAGAACCTCGATCCATACTTCACGACATGGTCATCAAAAGCGTAATGGAGGAGGATATGTTCTCCGACATAAAAGAAACCTTCGATCGCCTTCGTGCCATCAACATAAAGTTAAACCCCAAGAAGTGTTCTTTCGGGCGAGAGGAAGGGCAATTCTTGGGTCACCGATCACCAAGGGTATCAAAGCCAACCCTTCAAGGTCAAAGCCATCACAGCACTTGCAGGACCCTAAGTCTCTCAAGAATGTACAAAGTTTGAACGGAAAGTCGGGCCCTCATCGATTCCTATCGGCGTGCGTATGCATCCTTTCCATTCTTCAAGACACCAAAGGATGCACGGATAAAAAGACTTTTCAATGGAGCGTGATGCGTGTCGCCTTCAAAAGCTCAAGGAGTTCATGGCAATTCTACCCACACTTACCGCCCCAATTAAAGGCGAAGTGTTATTTATGTACATCGCAGCCTCCTTCGAAAGCATCAGTGTTGTTTTGTTGGCGGAAAGGGAAAAGAAGCAAATCCCTATCTACTTTGTTAGTAGGGTTCTACAGGGAGCTGAGCTAAATTACCCAGAGTTGGAAAAGTTAATCCTAGCTTTGGTTCATGCTGCGAGGCGCCTTCAAAGGTACTTCCAGGCTCACCCCATAACCGTGCTCACTGACAAGCCAATTAAGCGACTACTTTCGCCGTAGAAATCGAAGGATAGCTAAATGGGCCATCGAGCTAGAGAGCATGAAATTGAGTACAAGGGTAGGAACTAGGTCAAGGGCAAATATTGGCGCACTTTTTAGCAAAGACGCCCGAATCAAGCAGACAACAAAGTTGCCAAAAGAAGCCTACAAAATGGTCAAAGGTTGGAAACTTTACACCGATGGGGCCTCCAGAGTATACTAGTTAACCCTCAAGGAAAGGAGTATACTTATGCACCGCTCAATTTGATGCTACTAATAATGAAGCGGAGTACGAAGCCTTGCTAAAGGTGTCTCCGATCGGATAAATACATGGAGTAGAAGACTTGGCTATCTTTGTTGACTCACAACCGTGGCCAACCGATCAAGGGCTCGTATGAAGCAAGACACCGTGATTAAGCAATACCGGATAAAGCCAAGGAGATACTCAAGGGTTTACTTCCTATGACATAGAGCATGTTCAAGAAACCAAAACAAAAAGGCGGATGCACTTAGCAACCGGCATCAATGGCATTTGCTCATTTAACTAAGGAGGTTCTCGTCAAGTGTTGGCGTAAAGGTCCATCGTCCGAAAGGAGGTGTCTGACGAATATCGAGGAAGAGTCAAATCGATGACTCCGATCGAGAGTACTTAATAAGTTGCATACCGAGGATCGGTTAGCACAAAGGTCCGTGATCAAAGCACCACAAAGACAGATCATGGGGAATTACCTATATCAAGGTCTTTCTTGTCTCCATGGTCTGCCAGCTGGACCTAGGCAAGCCTCCAACATAATTCAAGAAGTGCACGAAGGGTCTTATGGCTACATGCGTGACCTCGCCCGTTGTTTCTAAGATCATGAGGATAGGGTACTATTGGCCTCATGCACGTGGACGCAGTGGAAATTATCCAAAAGTGTGAAGCCTCACAAATTATTCAAGGTGCCAAGGCTACCAAAACAAGATATGACCTCTCGTGACATCCACATGTCCTTTCACCAAACGGGATAGATATCATAGTCCTCTACCGATTGCTCCAGGAGGGGTAAAGTTCTTGGTTGTAGCCATCGATTACTTCACAAAATGGGTTGAATCCAAGCCCCTAGCATCAATCACAAGGAGGCATATGGAAAAGTTTGTGTGGGAACACATCATTTGCGGGTTCGGAGTACCCCATATCATTATATCCAATAATGGGAAGCAATTTGCCGAAGAAGTGTTTCCCGTGTTTTGCAGAGGCCTGAACATAAAGCAGTCCTTCACCTCTGTTTACCATCCTCAAGGTAATGGACAGGTGGAAGTTACTAATGAGACATCATCCAAGGCATAGAATGAAGGTCTTGTTATAGCCACCATGGTCAGCGGATGAGCTACCCCATGTAATATGGGCCCACATAACGCATATAAAGTCAAGTCATGGGAGACACCTTTAGCTTGACAAATGGCATGGTTATCGTCCCTTCTAAGTAAGTGTCAAAACAGTAACGAGTCATGAACTTCAAAGAAATGTATAACGAAGAAAGACTCGCAGTTAACTGGACCTACTCAAGAAAGAAGGAAATAACCTCAATCGTGAGGCTATCCACAAACAAAAGATTGAAAAGAAATACAATAGCGTGGTTCGACCTTCGACATTCAAGCCGTAAGAATACGCCTCCGACTCAACAACATAAGTAAAGTCGAGTATCGTGGTAAACTAGGCCTACATGGGAAGCGGCCCTATGTCGAACGGAAGCATATGGCAACGAGCCTATAAGTCGGAAACCCTTGACGGACACGCTTATTCATAGAACTTGAATGGAACTACCCTTCGTAAGTTTTACATATGAAACTTACAACGTCTAAGGGCATCTTTTAATTTGCTTTCAATCAATGTATTTTCATTCTTCTCACTTGGGGAAAGAAGCATTAATGGTAGGCGTATAGTATTCATTTCTTAAAATAATGTAATCCTCCCTACCCACTTAATGATATAACACATTTCCCTCAAATCTCTTGTTTCGTTCAATACAACAAAGATTTGTCCACCAAGTCGTTTTATAAGTTTCAATGTCGAATGGATTTACAAAGACTAACAATACGTCTTGCTCATATGCTTAACATCCATCTCAACTTCACATTAACTTTCCTACGTGGTCTTAAGGTATTCCAAGCCTTTTGCTACCCAAAGGACTAAGATGGAGTGGGTCGCAACCCTCTCTCAAGAATTAAATTATATGATTCCTATATTCTTGTTGAAGAAATTACGCACAATGAGGCTATGCATCTACCATACCCTTAGTTTGTAAAAAATTACGTGCAAATGAAACGAAAGAGAAGAATCAAAGTTACAAAATATAGGCCCTAGTGGCCATCATGTAGATATTCATTTATGACTAGTCTAACTAGTCCAACAGTCGAGCCTTAACAATCAACAAGCAATATTGTCTTAGGTCAAGCCTTTACCACATACATAAAAGTAATTGTTTCATCAGCATCATGCCCGAAAGGAACATAAAGACATATTGTATAAACAGGTACATACCACCGAAGATCAAATTACTACCACATGGTAGCCTTTATCATACCTTGAATGTGTTGGATCGCAGAGCCCTGGATGGGACCTTGGAGATGGTGTCCTCAATGGAGGCCGCTGTCCTTTGTCGCCAAAGAAGGAATGGGAACTCCGTAGTGGATAAGGCATTTCCTCGTGCATCATCGTATTCCTTCTCATGGGTTGCCCAAGAGTATGGACACTTGCAAGATCCAATTTGGCCATTGCCTTGGCCACCTCCTCAAGAGTAGTGCATTTGCCATGAAACATGGTCGCATTCACCAACTTCCCAATCATTATGCCCGATCGTCACTATGGTACAACCCATAGCAATATATGGGATATCTTTGGTCACCGATCAACCTTGTATTTCTTGAGCATTTTCGCATCTAAGATCCAACCCATCCACCTTTTCCTAAGCTTGATCTCTGTCAATCGCCTTTGCCTCTCTTCTTCGAGGCCTCCACACTTGGTAGTCGAACGGAAATTTGCTCTTTGTAGCCTATGACCTTCGCGCCGAGATATCCTCACAGACTCACCGGCTTTCGCTAACCGACCCTGAGCTTCCACATCCGCTGGAGATCTTGGACCAAAGGATTTTTTTGAAATCCTCCATAGCATCCTCACACTTTGCCTACTGTGTCTCAGCATCGCTTGTCCCTAGCCTTCTTCCCGCAAGCATAACGTCCATCTCTTCCCTAGCCTTGGTGACAGCACGAAGAAGCTCCCTCGTCCTAGTGTTGAGATGATTATCCAATATACATTGTCTTACATAGCTCTTATCATGAAGGTCGCAGAGCCTTTCCAAGGACATGTTATCCATGACCCCCTTCCAGCTAGATGGCATCACACGCTCAACGAGCAAGTGACAAGCTAGGGGGACATAAGCTCCTTCGTATCAGGGAGTCCCGCAACATAAATAAACTTGTTAATATAACACAATATGCGTATAATTTTTGCACATAAGAAGACTTACCATGAATGTCATCGTGTTGGGCCCTTCGATGGTCGGAAACACCATAGCCTTACCTTGAGCACTCTTCCGCCGGTAGTTCGAGAGGTAGGAGTGGGTGATAAGCTTCCTTCGATGCGTACTTTGCGCCTTCGAGCTTGTACCTTCTCGCCTTTGACCATGTCTCGCTATAACGGAGGACCTTACGATCGCCACCGTCCCCTCCGTTGTGGTCATCCGAGTCTCGCCACATTCTCAACTAATCGGTCTTCAACTCCACAGTGCCCTTTTCTTTTGTAGGAGGAGCAGATGACACAGCTCAATTGGTGGGCATCAACATCGTTATTTTTAATCAAATCAAGGAGAACCAACACCGTAGCTAACTTCTTGGGATCCTTCTAATAAAGTTGACTTCCTTAGCACCACTAGCAACAACGAAATTTTGAATGACATTTCGCAAAAGGAAGGAAACAGATAAATATCGAAAGATAAGTTCCTAAAGCTTATTTTAATTATAAATTTACATACCTTCTCCACAACAAATAATTTCGTGATGTAACTGAGACCCTCCCAACTTTCAAAGAAGGCCACCATAAATGATTGCCTCGAAAGGTCCGCAATCACCTAGATGGAGAGCTAGGCGTTGATATGTGGGATTCCTCCTCACAAGATAGGCGTAGGATCGTTAAATCTCTTCTCATCAAACCGAAATTATGGGTTTAGCAATGCAAGGTATTGTGGAGGTATAATGGTATCTTGAATGTAAAAGAATTTCCATTTCCGCTTATGATATTTGTAAAGGCTTCAATCGAATGGGTACATCCTTTCACCCTTTTGGCCAATGTCACCAATCTCCTCTAGGGTACAGATTCACAAACCCTCTAGCACAATCAAAGATGGTTCATACACATACGCTTTACACATGACAATGTATGTTGTAAGCTTTGCTAGGCCAAACGGTTAAACTCGATATGTGTACTTCATAGTATTGAAGGAGTTCTAAAATCGTGTGATGCAAAGGTATCCTTAAATTGGAGGTGGTGAATGCATGTGTACAAGTCTACATAATTTTAGAGCATCATAAATACCTTGACTTTGTCGGGTAACATGATCTTATATTGTTTTGGAATGGATAATCAAGAAGGAAGGCTTTAAGCTCTTCCCTGTCAAGGTACAACCTTGTTGCCCGATTACAAACTTATTATTGGCACCATGGAACTTTTAATCAACAAAAAGTACCGAAACGAAGTGATACGTAAGGAATACTTTCCTTTTTGTTTGAAAGCTTGCTCGAAGACAAATTTTAGTAGTGTAAATTTTGGGCTAGGATAAAAATGAGTTAGGTTTTACTATTTTGATTTTTATACCATCTTGCATCTCACATCCTAGCCCTACACGTGTCCTATGAGATCACCTAACTTCCTGATTTCAAACCTTTAAACTTTGAAGGACATTTGAATTTACCGAGATAGGGGTGGTTAGGATAAGTACCAAGCATTAATTAGGCGGTCAATATATATCCGACTTTTCATTTTGTTCAATTTTATGATGGAGGAGAGGTTTCAGATATATTTTGAGTCGTAAGCAATATTTCTCGCTCAGACATATCACTTTCTCGATCGAGGGGCTTGATGACGACTCCGATCAAGTCAAAGGACTCCCTTCGACCTCGCTGAATTTGCATTACCAAGGTCCAAGTCTTTCTTCCTAAGTCATTGGTGGTGTAAACTCATTCATCATTGATATGGTTACCATTGGGAATCGGCCACCAAGGCCTATGCCTTCGGGTCTTCTTGAAGACACTAAGACAAAGGAGAACATTGACTTGGTCTTCCCCACGCTCCCACTATCTCCTTAGCTTCCCGCCAAGACAGAGAGTGGGGATGAAGCCCTAGCGGTTACCACAAATCATGGGACACCCCATGATCTCTCAAACGTGCAAACACTCTCCAAGCTTATTTCTATCTATAAATAGGTTGGTTGAATCATTTCAATGGTATGTTCACCAACACAAGATTTCACATACTCTACATTACTTACAACACATATCACATACTTACCTCACGGAGGTGGTTCATGGGTCCAATCCTCGCAATCACTTAACGAAGTGTCTACTATATCTTATTGCGATTGGCAACAAGTTTGGCGCAAGTATATCACCTCATATCCTTCGATCACCATCAAGGCCCGGTCGCATTTAATTATTGTACAATCATTTCCCAACTTTCAATCTTTTGGTGTTGATAACGCCACACGCCGCTCGGGGTCAAAGGAACTTCCTTTAGTTGAGCAAGTTTTTCAACACCCTAGGCAAAGGAACCTAATCGCTGTAGTGTAGTATTAGGGTAAGCCACGGAATTGATATCGTTCTCTAGAGGAATAGGAATGCTAGTAAGAAGTTACTACGCTAAGGTTGGGGTTGAGGAAGACTATTTTTATCTTTTATGTTTTTTGGAAATGGAATGGTACGAATCTCGGGTTTGATTTGTGGGTTGGTATTTCTACCAATTACTCTACTCATCTAATTATCTAATCTAGCGGTAGTCTATGTCTAATTATTGTGTGCTCGATGATGATTTAAAGATGTGTTTACTTAGGTTTTATTACTCCTTAATTATCTCCTATTGATGGTTGAATTGTCACGCCCTTATTCTTAATCGCGTGTGTGTCTAAGGTTGTAGAATGCGCTATCCCTAAGTCTTTGAAACTACCAAAGGTTAATGACTATAAAATCTCTAGGATTTATAAACTTAACACTAAGGTACTCTTCGGATGGTTTAGCCTACAATGACTCTAGGTAACTATAAGCTAAGGTTCACAAAGATTAATCAAGCATTAACTACAAAACGGATGACCTATCGCAATACTAGATCATTAACAATTAAGATAAGAGAAAACCACTCAATATTCAATAATTAAATTTCATATTCCTAAGCAAACACACAAGTAAATTAGCTTGGACATGGGAAACATGCAAGCATACATACAATTAATTGAAGACATACTTGAATTAATGAAGTAAAACACTTATCTTGATGTATGATAGGTATGGAACCCTAAAATACCGTATAAGATGCCTTTGGTTCGGTATAGGTTTTTACTCCAAAAACTACACATCGAAAACTAAAAATTTGGATTCTATATAAGATTACATGCGACGGCGCCACCTTTAATTTGTGACGCCGCCGGTCGCCGCTATTATGGTTTCGCCTTGGCCACGTTAGTCTTGCAACGGCGCACCTTATTCCCCGTGACGCCGCCCCTTTAGTCTCGACGCTGCCTAGATCAAATCTAGGCCGCTTGAGTTGCGACGCCCACTCTTTTAAAACCTCAAGTCGCCACTTGTAAATGAGCAATTTGGCTACCGAGTCGTCACAAAACTTGTCCGATGGCGCCGCTTAGTTGTGCTCGACGCCGCCACCTTCGGCCCAAGAATGAGTGTCTCGATTCTTGACTTTGGCCATTTTCTTCAGATATTCGCGCCTTTTCGTCTGAATAAGTGTCATTCCAGCATTTTGCCTTCAAGATACCTAAAAAGTGAAAAGAAATGATATTAAGTAATAACGGATACAAAAGTTATCAAATAATGGCTTAAACGACCCCTTAAAAAGGTACATTAAACCTTATCAAATATCCCTACACTTGGTATTTGCTTGTCCTCAAGCAAATGTTCTTTTAGCCAATCAATTTATAAGTTAGAGGTCATGAAGCATTAGTTTAGAACGATTCACAACACATATAAGCCCCGCAAAATTCATAACAATCACGGAAATTATATACTAGCACCTCACATGGGGTGTTTGATACTCACATCTCTCGTGTATATAAAATATAACAAGTTGGAAATGGAAGATAAACACTCATTAACCGGTCCTAGTACATAGATTACCATAGGCTTGAGACTAGATCAAACCTCCATCGCTTATGAAGCACCTAGGAAAGATTATCCAAGAGGTCTTTTAAAGGGTTGTAATGATAGGCTTACGGTAGGAACACAAAGGGTTTGGTGGGATAGGCTATTTAGTGGTGGCAAGTCAAAAATCTTTATGTTACAAGCATGCTAAGAATGGCGCTATAAGCCAAGACTCGACACTCTAGACTCTAGATAACTCAAACAAACAAACATAAATTAAAGATAGATGTAGGATGGTAGCTCGTATTTTTTTCCAACACTCTATTTTTTTTCTCTTTTTCTATTTTTTTCGATTTTTTTCATACACTTTTACTCTACCTTCCTCTACGATAACATCAAAATGATAGGGATTTATAGGCACATCTCTACACTTGAGTTTTTATTACTCTAACACTAATTTGACCCGAATTGAAAAGATCAAACACTTGAGTACATTATTATGCAACAGAGGAATTTGAATTTAACGCTCCTTCCCGTCATCTCATAAAATTTAACTTTTCCCATGAGTCCCAATCGTCCCAAAACTGTGTACAAAGTATATGACTGACTTAGCAACTTATGCAAGCAACAAGATAATTGAACTAAGGGTTTAGTGTGATAACAATAATGCACTAAAAGTGAGTGCATACAAGGTAGGCTAAGGCGATTGGGTGTACATTTGGGGTTGATTGTAAATTGGGGGGGGTTTTTTTTTTCCCGGGAAAAAAGGGGGGCCCTTTTTAAATTTTTTTTTTGGAAAAAAAAAACCCCTTCTTTTTTAAATTTTTTTCCCTTTACCTTTTCCAAATTTTTGGGCCTTTTTTTTTTAAATTCCCCAAAAATTTTTTTTAATTTCCCCTTTTTTTTTTTTAAAAAATTGGGGCCCCCTAACCCAAGGTTTTTTCCCAAAAAAAAAAAATAAAATTTAATTTAAAAAAAAAGGGGGTTTTTTAGGGTTAAAAAAAAGGAACTTTTAAAAAAAAAGGGGGGGGGCCCCCCTTAAAAAAAACCCCTTTTTTTTTTTCCCCCAAAAAAATTTTGGGCCGGGAAAAAAAAAAAAAATTTTCCGGAATTAAAAATTTTTTAAAAAAATTTTTTTTTTGGGGGCCTTTTTTTAAATTTTTTAAATTAAAAAAATTTTTTTTTGGTTTTTAAAAGGGGAAAAAAACCCCCCTTTTTTTTTTTTCCCCCAAAACCCGGGAAAATTAACCCCCCCCCCAAAGGGCCCCCGGGAAATTTTCCCCCAAACCGGCCCCCCCAAAAAACCCCCCTTTTAAAGAAATCCAAGGAAAAAAAATTCCCCGGGGAAAATTTTTAAAGGGAAACCCGGGGGAAAAATTTTTTTCCAAACCCCAATTTTTAAAAAAATTTTTAAAAAAAAATTAAAATTTTTTCCCCCAAAAGGGGAAAAAATATTAATTAAAACCCAAAAAGGGATTTTGGGGAAAGACCCTTAAAAATTAAAAAAAGGGTTGGGGAAAACTTGGGGGCCTTTTTTGGAAACCCCCAACCTTTTTTCCCAAAAAAGGGTTTTTAAAAAAAGGGTTTTTTTAAAAAAAAATTTATTCGGAAAAAAAAACCCCCAAAAAAAAGGGGGGGGAAAAATTTAATTTTTTTTGGGGTTCTCGTCAAGTGTTGGCGTAGGTCCATCGTCCAGAGCGAGGTGTCTATTTAATCTGGAGGAAGAGTCAAATTGGATGACTCCGTGGAGAGTGCTTAATAAGTTGCACACTTGCTTGGAGGATGAAGCTAATGAAAAGGTCCAGATCAAAGCACCACGATGCAGGATCATGGGAATTACCTACTACTTTGAAGGTCTTCTTGTCTCCATAGTCTCGTTGTAGGACCTAGGCAAGCTCTCCAACATAATTCAAGAAAGTGCACGGGCGGTCTTACGGGCTACATACGAGGACCTCGCTCGTTGTTTCTCAAGATCATGAGATAGGGTACTATTGGCCTTGATGCGGGGGACGCAGGTGGAAATTATCCAAAAGTGTGAAGCTTCTGTCAAATTCATTCATGGTGCTAAGAGCTGCCAAACAAAGATATGACCTCTGTGACATCCACATGTCCTTTTCGACAAATGGGATAGATATCCATAGTCCCTCTACCGATTACTCCAGGAGGGTAAAGTTCTTGGTTGTAGCCATCGATTACTTCACAAATGGGTTGAATCCAAGCCCCCAGCATCAATCACAAGGAGCCATATGGAAAAGTTTGTGTGAGAACACATCATTTGCTGAGTTCGATTGCCCTATATCATTATATCCAATAATGGAAGCAATTTGTCAAGAAGTGTTTCCGTGTTTAGCAGGCTCGAACATAAAGGCCCTTCACTCTGCTTACCATCCTCAAGGTAATGGACAGTGGAAGTTACTAGCAGAGACATCATCCAAGGCATAGAATGAAGGCTCGGGTTATAGCCACCATGGTCAGCGGATGAGCTACCCATGTAATATGGGCCCACATAACGCACACAAAGTCAAGTCATGGGGAGACACCTTTAGCTTGACAAATGGCACGAAGCTATCGTCCTTCGAAGTAAGTGTCAAAATGCAACGAAGTCATGAACTTCAAAGAAACAGATAAAACGAAGAAAGACTCGCAAAGCAATCGGACCTACTCGGAAGAAAGAAGGAAATAACCTCAATCGTGAGGCTTATCCACAAACAAAAGATTGAAAAAGAAATACACAGCGTGGTTCACCTTCCACATTCAAGCCGTAAGAATACGCCTCCGACTCAACAACATAAGTAAAGTCGAGTATCAGGGTAAACTAGGCCTTACATGGGAAGTGGCCCTATGTCGTGAACGGAAGCATATGGCAACTGAGCCTATAAGTCGGAAACCCTTTACTGGATACGCTATTCATAGAACTTGAATGGAACTACCCATAATGAAGTTTTACATATGAAACTTACAACGCCTAAGGGCATCTTTAATTTGCTTTCAATCAATGTATTTTCATTCTTCTCACTGGGAAAAGAAGCATTAATGGTAGGCGTATAGTATTCATTTCTTAAAATAATGTAATCCTCCCTACCCACTTAATGATATATACACATTCCCCCAAATCTCTTGTTTCGCTCAATACAACAAAGATTTGTCCACCAAGTCGTTTTATAAGTTTCAATGTCGAATGGATTTACAAAGACTCAACAATACGCTCTTGCTCATATGCTTAACATCCATCTCAACTTCACATTAACTTTCCTACGTGGTCTAAAGGTATTCCAAGCCTTTGCTACCCAAAGGACTAAGATGGAGTG
Organism: Chrysanthemum lavandulifolium; assembly: GCA_022545495.1. Lineage (NCBI taxonomy): Eukaryota > Viridiplantae > Streptophyta > Magnoliopsida > Asterales > Asteraceae > Chrysanthemum > Chrysanthemum lavandulifolium. The sequence goes on along the minus strand of CM040242.1, from coordinate 225,532,102 downwards.
GGTCGCAACCCTCCTTTCACCAATTAAATTATATGATTCCTATATTCTTGTTGAAGAAATTACGATTAATGAGGCTATGATCTACCATACTTTAGTTTGTAAAAAATTACGTGCAAATGAAACGTAAAGAGAGAATCAAAGTTATAAAAATATAGGCCCTAGTGGCCATCATGTAGATATTCATTTATGACTAGTCTAACTAGTCCAACAGTCGAGCCTTAACAATCAACAAGCAATATTGTCTTAGTCAAGCCTTTACCACATACATAAAAGTAATTGTTTCATCAGCATCATGCCCGAAAGGAACATAAAGACATTGTATAAACAGGGTACATACCAATTCGAAGATCAAATTACTACCACATGGTAGCCTTTATCATACCTTTTGAATGTGTTGGATCGCAGAGCCCAGGGGACGGGACCTTTGAGACGGTGTCTCAATGGAGGCCGTTGGTCCTTTGTCAGCCAAGAAGGAATGGGAATCAGAGTGGATAAGGCATTTCAGCATCATCGTATTCCTTCTCATGGGTTGCCCAAGAGTATGGACACTTTGCAAGATCCACGGCCATGCACTGCCTTGGCCACCTCCTCAAGAAAGTAGGCATTTGCCATGAAACATGGCCGCATTCACCAACTTCCCAATCATTATGCCCTGATCGTCACTATGGTACAACCCATAGCAATATATGGGATATCTTTGGTCACGGTATCAACCTTGTATTTCTTGAGCATTTTCGTCAAGATCCAACCCATCCACCTTTTCCCTAAGCTTGATCTCTCTGGTCAATCGCCTTTGCTCTCTTCTCTCGAGGCCTCCACACTTGGTAGTCGAACGAAATTTGCTCTGTAGCCTATGACCTTCGCGCTTGAGAGATATCTGCTCAGACTCACCGGCTTTCGCTAACCGACCCTTGAGCTTCCACATCCGCTGGAGATCTTCGACCAAAGGATTTTTTTGAAATCCTCCATAAAGATCCTCACACTTTGCCTACAGGTGTCTGCCAGGATCGCTTGTCCCTCAGCCTTCTTCCTGCAAGCATAACGCCCATCTCTTCCCTAGCCTTGGTGACAAAGACCAAGAAGCTCCCTCGTCCTAGTGTTGAGATGATTATCCAATACATTGTCTTACATAGCTCTTATCATGAAGGTCGCAGAGCCTTTCCAAGGACATGTTATCCATGACCCCTTCAAATAGATGGCATCACATCACAACGAGCAAGTGACAAGCTAGGGGACATAAGCTCCTTCAGGACGTGAGTCCCGCAACATAAATAAACTTGTTAATATAACACAATATGCGAGATAATTTTTGCACATAGCAAGAAGACTTCACTCATGAATGTCATCGGTCAGTCCCTTCGATACCGGAAACACCAGCCTTACCTTGAGCACCTCTTACCGCGGTAGTCTCGAGAGGTAGGAGGGCGGGTGATAAGCTCTCTTGACGTGCACTTTGCAGCCTTCGAGCTTGTACCTTCCTGCCTTCTGACCATGTCTCGCTATAACGGAGACCACGATCGCCACCGTCCTCCAAGCGTGGTCATCATGATGCCCCGCCACATTCTCAACTAATCGGCCTCAACTCCACAGTCCTTTTCTTTTGTAGGAGGATAGTGATGACACTGTGCTCAATTGTGGGCATCAACATCGTTATTTTTTAACTCGAATCAAGGAGAACCAACAATCGTAGCTAACTTCGGGATCCTTCTGGAATAAAGTTGACTTCTTAGCACCACTAGCAACAACGAAATTTTGAATGACATTTCGCAAAAGGAAGGAAACGTGATAAATATCGAAAGATAAGTTCCTAAAGCTTATTTTAATTATAAATTTACATACCTTCTCCACAACAAATAATTTGGGATGTAGCAGACCCTCCTCAACTTTCAAGAAGGCCACCATAAAATGATTGGCTCGGAAAGGTCTGCAATCAGCCTAGATGGAGAGCTAGGCGTTGATACAGGATTCTCCCACAAGATATGAGGGCAGAGATCGTTAAACTCTTCTCATCAAACCAAATTATGGGTTTAGCAATACAAGGTATTGCGGAGGTACAATGGTATCTCGAATGTAAAAGAATTTTATTTCGCTTTATGATATTTGTAAAGGCTTTCAATCGAATGGGTACATCCTTTCACCCTTTTGGCCAATGTCACCAATCTCCTAGGGTACAGATTCACAAACCTCTACACAATCAAAGATGGTTCATACACATACGCTTTACACATGATAATGTATGTTGTAAGTTTGCTAGGCCAAACAGGTTAAACACGGATATGTGTACTTCATAGTATTGAAGGAGTTCTAAAATCGTGATGCAAAGGTATCCTTAAATTGGAGGTGGAATGCATGTGTACAAGTCTACATAATTTTAGAGCATCATAAATACCTTGACTTTTGTCGGGTAACATGATCTTATATTGTTTTGGAATGGGATAATCAAGAAGAAGGCTTTAAGCTCTTCCCTGTCAAGGTACAACCTTGTTGCCCCGATTACAAACTTATTATTGGCACATGGAACTTTAATCAACAAAAAGTACCGAAAACGTGAGTATACTGAAGGAATACTTTCCTTTTTGTTTGAAAGCTTGCTCGAAGACATTTTTAGTAGGTAAATTTTGGGCGAGGATAAAATGAGTTAGGGTTTTACTATTTTGATTTTTATACCATCTTGCATCTCACATCCTAGCCCTACACGTGTCCTATGGAGATCACTCTAACTCCTGATTTCAAATCCTTTAAACTTTGAAGGACATTTGAATTTACCGAGATAGGGGTGGTTAGGATAAGTACCAAGCATTAATTAGGCGGTCAATATATATCCGACTTTTCATTTTGTTCAATTTTATGATGGAGGAGAGGTTTTCAGATATATTTTGAGTCGTAAGCAATATTTCGTCGTCAGACATATCACTTCGGGGGAGGGCTTGATGACGCACTCTGATCAGTGAAGTCAAAGGGACTCCTCTCTACCTCGCCTGAATTTACGCATTACCAAGGTCCAAGTCTTCTTCCTAAGTCATTGGTGGTGTAAACTCATTCATCATTGATATGGTTACCGGCCAGGAATTCGCCAAATTAAGGCCTATGCCTTCTGGGGTCTATGAAGACACTAAGACAAAGGAGAACATTGACTGGTCTCCCACGCTCCCCACTATCTCCTTAGCTTCCCGCCAAGACGTAGAGTGGGGATGAAGCCTCATGTTACCACAAATCATGGACACCCCATGATCTCTCAAACGTGCAAACACTCTCAAGCTTATTTCTATCTATAAATAGGTTGGTTGAATCATTTCAATGGTATGTTCACTCAACAAGATTTCACATACTCTACATTACTTACAACACATATCACATACTTACTCTCGCACGAGGTGGTTCACAGTGGTCCAACCACTGCAATCACTTAACGGCGTGTCTACTATATCTTATTGCAGATTGGCAAACAAGTTTGGCGCCAAGTATATCACCTCATATCCTTCGATCACCATCAAGGCCCGGTCGCATTTAATTATTGTACAATCATTTCCCAACTTTCAATCTTTTGGTGTTGATAACGCCACACGCTATCGCTCGGGGTCAAAGGAACTTCCTTTTAGTTGAGCAGTTTTTCAACACCCTAAAGGAACCTAATCGTTGTGACAATAGTATTAGGGTAAGCCACGGAATTGACATCGTTCTCTAGAGGAATAGGAATGCTAGTAAGAAGTTACTACGCTAAGGTTGGGGTTGAGGAAGACTATTTTTATCTTTTATGTTTTTTGGAATGGAATGGTATTAATCTGGGTTTGATTTGTGGGGTTGGTATTTCTACCAATTACTCTACTCATCTAATTATCTAATCTAGCGGGTAGTCTATGTTCAATGTTATTGTGTACTCGTGATGATGATTTAAAGATGTGTTTACTTAGGTTTTATTACTCCTTAATTATCTCCTATTGATGGTTGAATTGTCACGTCCTTATTCTTAATCGCGTCAGTGTCTAAGGTTGTAGTGGCACGCTATCCCTAAGTCTTTGAAACTACCAAAGGTTAATGACTATAAAATCTCTAGGATTTATAAACTTAACACTAAGGTACTCTTCGGATGGTTTAGCCTACAATGACTTAGGTAACTATAAGCTAAGGTTCACAAAGATTAATCAAGCATTAACTACAAAACGGATGACCTATCGCAATACTAGATCATTAACAATTAAGATAAGAGAAAACCACCCAATATTCAATAATTAAATTTCATATTCCCTAGCAAACACACAAGTAAATTAATTATTACGGGAAACATGCAAGCATACATACAATTAATTGAAGATACTTGAATTAATGAAGTAAAACACTTATCTTGATGTATGATAGGTATGGAACCCTAAAATCTTTATAAGACACCTTTGTTCAGATAGGTTTTTACTCCAAAACTACACACCGAAAACTAAAAATTTGGATTCTATATAAGATTACACGACGGCGTCCACCTTTAATTTGTGACGCTGTCGGGTCGCCATATTATGGTTTCGCCTTGGCCACGTTAGTCTTGCAACGCCTACCTTATTCCCGGACGCCGTCGCTTAGTCTCTGGCGCTGCCTAGATCAAATCTAGGCGCTTGAGTTATGGCGCCTACTCTTTTTAAAACCCGGTCATTACTTGTAAATGAGCAATTTGGCAATGAAGTCGTCACAAAACTCTGTCCGATGGCGTCGCTTAGTCAGGCTCGACGCCGTCACCTTCGGCCCAGCAATTGAGTGTCTCGATTCTTGACTTTGGCCATTTTCTTCAGATATTCGCGCCTTTTCGTCTCGAATAAGTGTCATTCCAGATTTTGCCTTCAAGATACCTAAAAGTGAAAAGAAATGATATTAAGTAATAACGGATAAAAGTTATCAAATAATGGCTTAAACGACTTATAAAGGTACATTAAACCTTATCAAATATCCCTACATTTGGTATTTCTTGTTCTCAAGCAAATGTTCTTTTAGCCAATCAATTTATAAGTTAGAGGTCATGAAGCATTAGTTTAGAACGATTCACAACATATAAGCCCCGCATAAAATTCATAACAATCACGGAAATTATATACTAGCACCTCACGGGGTGTTTGGATACTTCACATCTCTGTATATAAAATATAACAAGTTGGAAATGGAAGATAAACACTCATTAACCTGTCCTAGTACATAGATTACCAGGCTTGAGACTAGATCAAACCTCCATCGCTTATGAAGCACCAGGAAAAGATTATCCAAGAGGTCTCTTTAAAGGGTTGTAATGATAGGCTTGACGCAGTAGGAAACACAAAGGGTTTGGTGGGATAGGCTATTTAGTGGTGGCAAGTCAAAAATCTTATGTTACAAGCATGCTAAGAATGGCGCATAAGCCAAGACCTTACACTCTAGACTCTAGATAACTCGAAACAAACAAACATAAATTAAAGATAGATGTAGGATGGCAGTCGTATTTTTTTCCAACACTCTATTTTTTCTCTTTTCTATTTTTTTCGATTTTTTTTCATACACTTTTACTCTACCTTCCTCACACATAACATCAAAATGATAGGGATTTATAGGCACATCTCTACACTTGAGTTTTTATTACTCTAACACTAATTTGACCCGAATTGAAAAGATCAAAACACTTGGAGTACATTATTATGCAAATAGAGGGAATTTGAATTTAACGTTCCTTCCGCCATCTCATAAAATTTAACTTTTCCATGAGTCCCAATCGTCCCAAAACTGTGTACAAAGTATATGACTGACTTAGCAACTTATGCAAGCAACAAGATAATTGAACTAAGGGTTTAGTGTGATAACAATAATGCACTAAAAGTGAGTGCATAAGGTAGGCTAAGGCGATTTGGGTGTACATTCGGGGTTGATTGTAAATAATGTTTCATTGATATTTCAAAACCAAACATCACAAGAACCGCGAAAAGGATAGGCTCCGAGGTTAACTAGGGTATCGTGTACTAAAAATGAGTACAACGAAAGCGTGGGGAATTACTCAACCGATGCGGAAGAAGTAATTATATTACTGTATCAAACAAGGGTTATCCTAATGCCTCTTATCATTTAGTTATTCCTAACTACACAAGTGTAGTCTTACTAGCGTATCTCGATGCATCACAAAACAAGTTCTAAAATCTATTATACTACCGGGTTCACTCTAAGCATTAAAGATGAATGCTTTAATTCTACTAATCTAAGGCGATCCTCACATTTTGGTGGAATTTAAGTTGGTAAAGGTTTTGTGTATAGTCATATAATTTCCTATCCATGAGAGCTTTAATTAAGACTAATGGCCCACTCCTATATGTCATGAAAATTTTAAATTTGGTGCCAAAATTACCCTAACCGATATTTCTCATGGTTTATTACACAAATGCGCTTGGACAAAGCAAATATTCAAGGATAAGCATAGTTTCAAAGTTCCTGCTTTATTTTCCTCCTACACTTAAATTGAACATTGTCCTCAATGTTCCTCGAAGCATCAAAGTTATGATAACGGAAGGTAATAAAAGATGAAAGAAACTATGCATACCGATTAGCTCGGTAGAGATCCATGAAGTGGTGGTTACATCTTTCTTCAAGAAGAACGCTATGTGAAAAGCCCTCCCTCATCTTATGTATCTTCGCCTGGTAAATTAAACCTCACACTTAAGAAAACAAACGAAGCCTTCGTAAAATCGTGTATAATATATATAGGACTCTACTAAACTAGGATATAATGTTGTGAAATGGATGTTTCACGCACTCGGAAAATTAAGACCGGAAAATTCCAAAATTTATAAGTAACTCGTAAAACCAGAAAAAGTAATAAGTTGTTTTTGTTCTTCCGGCGACGTCAAAGTTGCGATCTCACGCCGCCGTTATCCCGACAAAACCGGTCTGCATTTTTTTCGAAAAAATTCGAAAATTTACATCTTTAGAATCAAAAATTTCCCTGCAAACATCCATTTATGACTCGATACAAGCATTTGACTCTAACAAACACACATGTATATCTTTAATTAATTGAAATTCTCATGTTTACGCTTTTGAAAGCGCGTGTAATCCTCCCTACACTTATCCCTTATGTAAAATACCTTTATATGTAATTAAGACGAGGTTAAAGACAAAATAAAGTATTTTTACAAATTTAAACATGAGAATAAACAATCAATAAAAGATATATGACACAAACAAGCAACAATTAAGCATGGGTTGCTCCCATGAAGCACTTTTCTTTATTTATGAGTCTTGAAGCTAGATTCTCAAGTCGCTCCCTCATGTGATCTCTCGTGCACGCTACATGACCATACCTAAGCCATTCAAATGTTTTTCATTCTTCTTGTAATCATCTCCCTAACTCTAGGCACTTTTGTAATATCTCTTAGTTTTCTCATATGGAATTACCTAAGTCCACTTTGCTTATCCCTTTCACTAAGCAATGGAATAGAGTCATTCTATTACACGCCTCAATATCTGGTGTTTAAACCTAGGATGAGCACGTGGCATTTGGTAGACAAAGTCTTCAACTTCATCGAGAGAATGTACTTAGACCATCAACCATCCGCTCACTTAACCTAGTCATTCTCTTGAAAGGTTTTCCAAAAATTACCGAGTGAGGTCCTTATCAATAAATTCTCCTAAGCTAAGACCATGAACTCTACCAAATAATCAAAACTTCCAACAAACACATGCAAATGAGTGACTTCAACAATATTGTTCCTTGATAAGTTAACTCATTGACCTTGATTTTATTGTATAGGTTCTTGAGATTAAGTTTAAAGGCAAGAACTAATTCAAGCAAGCATCGAATCATTCTAATCCTATTTTACAAGGGAATTGCATGTTAAAGGACCATCTTTCTAATTCTACACCTAGGTCAAAACATTGGAGGGGTCTTCTTCCCATTTCAAAACTAACTTCATCAATGACCTCCCGTTGTCAAGTGCTTCACCATGATCAAATTCTCATCGGAATCTGAGTCATAAAAGGACTTGTTGTTGCCAATTTATCTCATTATGCCCTAAGTGATTTCAAAGTGGTGAACGGGTGAAGGGTTTTGTGGGATTAGTTCTCAATTTCGGGATTGCGAGGGGATCAGGCGGGTAGAAAAGTTAAGAATCTTGACGGAAGACACGTATCATGGGCGAGTGATAGGTTTACTGAACAAGGGTCACGTGAAGGGGATAGACTACGAGGAAGCTAAATGGGAAAAAGCTACTTGATAGGAATCAAGCAAGGAAACCTAAGCGTGGAATCCCAACTAGCAATTCTATTTGTCTTTTAATTACATCATTTTGCGTGAATTGAATACCGTGGGAGGAAGTCAGCCATCAGTTGAGATTATATTGAATCGTTGTAAAGTGTATTTGAAAATATCGCTGATTTATTAAAACAATCAAAGTTTACAAAGTAATCCCGAAGAAAATCAATCGAAAACAGTTTTTACAAACGAAGATGTTTAAAGTTTATTCACGCCAGACGCGTCGTCACCCGCGATTTACCATGATATGTCCATATGCATGTAACGAAGTGATGCCTTACCGAGATAAAACATGTTGTGTGTCAACAGCAGGTTGGCGAGTTCAGAGTTTGTTGAAAATGATTATTAAAATCTACAAGAAATGTTGATGCGAAAGGCCTTGTAAATCCTGGGTTCCTGGTCCAGCCCATACCTGTTTTGCACTACGACATCACATTGCCAAAATATGGAATTATCAATCTTGAGCAAGTAGGACATGGGTGCACCGATATATACACAATGCAAGAATACGATAAGCGAACCTCACGACGATCTAACATTATCTTGTTATTGCCTTGATTAGCTTGATTGCCAGATTCACCCAGGTCGCGTCAATCAAGGACACAAGGCGGGCACCGCGTATCAATACCTCTCTTTGCCCACTTGAGTCCTTGATTACTGGTTTGTATGTTGCTGCATAATTGAAAACTAGTTTACACAGCAAGCATGATCCAAAGTCAATGTCCAAAGTGTTAAGTAGTATAGAGTAACACATCAGTACAATGGTTTGAGTATTACATGAGAAACAGCATAACCCATTCAAGTAAAATCCATCAAGTCTAAAGTATAGGTAAAGTGCCGACAAAGAGCCAACGTTTGGATAAATGCATATATCGCCGCCTCAACAGTTTGTAGAGCTTAAGCGTAAAGTATGGCACGAACTCAGCATGGTATGTCGTTTAGAACATTTGTAATTAGCAGCAGTGTTGAGCATGTATTCAAACATGTTATGAAAGCAAGTAAAGTAGTTCGAACTACTTTGATGTGAGCGATATGCCAGGTTCGAATACAGTGAGGCCAATGAATCGCGATTAAATGAGGTTACGACGAGTACGATATGTTGTCGTGATTTGAACGAGCAGCGTATCTGCATACTACAGAAAACTAGTTATATAGAATATTGTTACTTGAATGTGCTGTTTCACGTCGAAAATAAATACTTTGAGTTAATGCAGGGTCAGAACATGTAGCGTATCCAATTGCATTGAGTTTCGGACTCGAATATATACATGGAATTAACCGTTTTACGTCATTTTCCCCAAAGCGTCCGTTTAGCCCAAAACCTTACCGATACGACTACCAAAGTATGAAGAAATATTTTGACGCGTGACTCAAAGTTTAGTTAACCATAACTCACTTTCGAGCCCGTTTTCAAGTTCACCACGGCACGAAGTACTAATATATTTTTTAAACGATGTTCGACGTTGTCGGCCCTTTATTTGGCTCGACCGCATGAACATTTTCTCGAAAATTGTAGTTTCTAAATCGAACTTGAAACCACGATATTTTTCGTTATAATTCGCTTTAGTCCGCTCAAAAGGCCACGCTCATAACTAAAAATCTATTTGGTTTCCAAGTTACGATTTAAAACTACAATTTTCCTAAAATGTTCATGCATCCAATTTTAACCGACCCAAACAAAGGGCCTTAAAATTTCGTGAAGTTCAAGTTTAAAATATATTAGTACTTTCATTACCTTCAAGGTGGATATAAAGAACTTGAAAACGAACTTAAACGAGTGAGTTATGGTTAACCAACTTTGAGTCAAACGCGGTCGAAAATTCTATTCACACTTGGTAAGCCGTCGATTTTAATCAGGGTTTTTGAGGGCCTAAGCGACGCTTCGAAATGGACGTTAAAAACGAAGTTAGTTTTCCTATGTATATATTACGCCAAGTCCGACGAACCGATTTTTCAGTTACTAAACCGTTTACATAGTTTTGACTACATTTTCACCATTAGCTCAAAAGTATTTATTTTCGACATGAAACCGTCGCGATCACATTCAAGTAACAATATTTTTATATAACTAGTTTCATGTAGCATATTGGTGATACGCTTTCAAAATCATGCATTCACGATACAACATATCATAACTCAAGTCATAACATTCATTTTAGGTCATGGATAGTTTCGGCTCTCACTTCGTGCATTTCTATTTTGTTAGCATATCAATCACACTGAAGTGAGTTCGTAGTCTCTACTTTTACTTTCGTTTCACAACATGTTTTGGGGAGATACATGCTCAACTACTTGCTTTTACTAATTACAAATATTCTAAACTTTGACATACTACCTGAAGTTCATACCCCACTTTACTCTTTAAATTCTTACAAACTATTTGAAATGAGATATATGCTTATTTATCCAAACATTTAAACTCTTTGTCAAACAACTTACCTATACTTTAGACTTGATTATGCTTATACTTGAATGGGTTATACTTGTTTCACTCTCATGCAATACTCAAACCATTTATACAATTGTGTTACACTATACTACTTTATACTTTGGACATTGTGTGTTTATTTCGATATGCGCTTTAATGTGCTAAACTAGTTTTCAATTATGCATCAACATACAAACTTTAGCAATCAAGTTAATCTCTGCGATTTAGAGAGGTATTGATAGTACTATCGGTGGACGCCCCACCCTTGTGTCCTTGATTGACGTGACTCGGGTGAATATAATCAGATTCAAGTTATTCAAGGCAATAACAACAAACAAGTTAGACTTCGTCGCGAGGTTCATTGGTCGTGATTCTTGCATTGGTTATGTATATATCGTATGCACTCATGTCCTACTTACAAACAAGATTGATAATTCCATATTTTGGCAATGGATTGTAAACACACAGTTGCAAGTTTTGTATACGGCGAACTTGGAACCGAGTGGATTTACAAGGCCTTTCACCGATCAACATTTCTTATAGATTTTTAATCATTTCCAACAAACTCTATGAACTCACCAACCTTGTGTTGACACTTTTAGCATGTTTTATCTCGTGTATCTAAGGCATTCACTTCATGGCATGCATATGGACATATCATAGAGTCGTGGTGACGACGCCTGCCTCAAGGATTTATAAACTTTAAAACATCGTTTGCTTGTAACAAACTTATTTCCGCACGTTGATTTTCATTTAGGGACCTATACTTTGTAAACTTTGATTGTTTTAATAAATCAAACGACATGTTTTCCAAACGACACTTTAGGTCGCTCAATATAACCGTAATTTGATGCTATGACAGCTCTCCCAAAGGTATTCAATCACGCAAATGGTAATTGAAATGTGACAGATTGGTATCGAGCATGCGGTTATAGAGAACTAGGTTGCATCATTGACCCTAGACTATAACCACATCATCATAGCATCTCATCATATCATTATAAGTGCACGTTTTATACATGCGGACTTATGACTCAACACCAAACATCATATGAGTCATTAGTCCAAGCATTGTATAGTTACTCTAAATTATACATAGCGATCACCTATGTCTAATTCAGAAGAATCATGCAATGAAGGTAGTAGTAGTCACATATGTGTAAGCAATTCGTAATCAAGCCAAATTTTAAAAGATTTTCTTCAAACCACTTGTTTCCGCTTGATCCGAAACGACGGCTCTTGTTTGATGAGTTGCAAAGATCGAGCTAGAAATGTCGTTACCTAAACCGATTTAGCCTAATCGTATGACGCTCTTGTTTGATGAGTTGTGGGATTAAGTAAAATCGGTTACCAAAAAGTCTTTAAAATTTTGTTTGAGAATGGGAAAGCTTGTCTTATCGAGCCTAATCATAAGAAAGCATGTATTTAGGACGGAATTTCTCACGATAGCACGGGAACGATCTCTTGGCGGGTAACCATATGCATGAGCATTGACATAATCATTTAGACCATAGCGAGAGCATAAACTTTTAAAACTCTTGTCGCGTTTTGGGCCATTGTATCATTAATCGAATCACGAGGGCGTGATTCCTCCATATGGGAAGAATGTCACAATTCTCATTTTCGGTCATTTCTCATTTCCCATATTCATCATTCTATAATCTATTCGCACATGGTTTTGTATTTTCATTAAACGTTATTTTCAAAAAAAACGTTATCGCAGAAACATTATTTTTGAACAATTGATTCAATACTTCCAAAAATTTTCCAATATATTTAATACTCATATTAAGATTTTAAAAATGTTATTATTAGTTTACCCAAGTTGTTTTAAATCTATTTATTATATAAATTGTTATATTTATATAAATTACTACAGTTTTCTTAAATTCAACCCGATAAATAATTATTCACTCCAATTTTTCAAGAAATGTATTTTTATAACTTTATGACCTCAATATATTTTATCTTGACCCGTGAAATTTATTTTATCTAACGCTACCTTAAATATTCAAATGTATACAACTTACTAATATTACTTAACAATACTACAAGTTACAACTCATTTCTACTTAACTATCTTTACTTACATTTACTTTGTATAATAAAAAATACATATATATATATTTACATATATGTACATGCATTATTAATTACATGATCTAATTAGATATGCAAGATCTTTTCTTACTTATATTGTCCTACACTCCAAGAATTTTTTCACACACTTCAATTATTTCAAGGTGTAAAGTCAAGATCAAAACTTTCCTCTCTTCTTCTTCCCTCAAACTTTCGGCCACCATAGGGTTCCAAGAAGGATCATCAATTTTCCAAGCTCAAGTGTTTTTACAATCTAGTAACACTTTTGTTTAGGTTTTGAAATAAAAACCTAGGGTGTTTAGGATAAACTTGGTTCACTAAACCTCATCAAGTAACTTGTAAGCCTAAAACTTCATCTCTTACTTTTCATATATATTTTTCCTTACATTTCATGAAGTCCTCATGATCATATTTGCATTGTTGTGATTTTATTCATTATCATCCAAGATTATCACCCATATGTGCTATATAAATATTTTTAACAATCACAAAGCTAGTTAAAAGTTTATAAAAATGATAAGTTTGAAAATGGAACATCAAAGTCTAGTTGTGGTTTTGGAGGAAATGATTACATAAATTTTATATAAGTTTATTTAGGTTGTATATATTTTAAATTTCACAATGAATATTTATTTTGGTTATGATCAAATGAAGTTGTTTTACTAGTAGGATTGGTGATGAGTAGATTAAGGGAATTTTGTGGTGAAGTTGTGGTTAAACAAGTAAATAAAATGGTAAAGTTTAAAATAAGCGTGAAGTTACGAAATTTATAATTTTCCGAAAAAGTTAGTCATTTTATAAGTTTTATTAAAGTTTTAGAAAATAGAATTAAAATATATTGGAAAAATTTTGGAAGTATTGAATCAATTGTTCAAAATAATTTTACGCGATAACGTTTTTTTTTTAAGAAATAACGCTTAATGAAAATGCAAAACCATGTACTAATCGTTATGAAATGATGAATATGGAAATATGAGAAATGACCGAAAATGAGAATCATGACACTATTCCCCGACAAAGCGCCAAAACTTGATAACGCTTACACGCGCCGCTCGGGGTCAAAGGAACTTCCTTTCATCGAGCAAGTTTTTCAACACCCTAGGCAGTGAACCTAATCGTTAGTAGTGTAGTATTAGGGTAAGCTATGGAATTGATATCGCCTTCTCGAGAATAGAAATGCTAGTAAGAAGTTACTACGCTAAGGTTGGGGTCGAGGAAGACTATTTTTATCTTTTTATGTTTTTGGAAATGGAAAGTAACTAATCTCGGGTTTCGATTTGGGGTTGGTATTTTCACCGATTTACTCTACTCGCCTAATTATCTAATCTAGTAGGTAGTCTATGTCTAATTATCAAAGTGCTCAATATGATGATTTAAAGATGTGTTTACTTAGGTTTTATTACTCCTTAATTATCTCCTATTGATGGTTGAATTGTCACGCCCTTATTCTTAATCGCCGCAGTGTCTAAGGTTGTAGGGTACGCCGCTTATCCCTAAGTCTTTGAAACTACCAAAGGTTAATGACTATAAAATCTCTAGGATTTATAAACTTAACACTAAGGTACTCTTCGGATGGTTTAGCCTACAATGACTCTAGTAACTATAAGCTAAGGTTCACAAAGATTAATCAAGCATTAACTACAAACTGATGACCTATCGCAATACTAGATCATTAACAATTAAGATAAGAGAAACCACCTAATATTCAATAATTAAATTTCATATTCCTAAGCAAACACACAAGTAAATTAGCCTGACATGGAAACATGCAAGCATACATACAATTAATTGAAGACATACTTGAATTAATGAAGTAAAACACTTATCTTGATGTATGATAGGTATGGAACCCTAAAATCTTGCATAAGACAGATGTTGGTTCAAGAGTATAGGTTTTACCCAAAACTACACCTGAAAACTAAAAATTTGATTCTATATATAAGATTACACATGCGACGTTGTCACCCTTTAATTTGTGACGCCGCTCGCCATGGTTAGGTTTCGCTCGGCCATTAAAGAGTTCTATGACGTACGCCACCTGCTGCCCGTGACCGCCCTTCAACGTCTCTGGCGTCGTTCGGATTAAATCTAGCATGCCCGAGTCGACGCCCTACTCTTTTTAAAACCCGAAGCCGCCACTTGTAAATGAGCAATTTGCTAACCGAGTCATCACACAAACGTGTACAACGGCCGCTTAGTTAGGCTTAACGCCGATACCTTCGGGCCCAAAGCACTGAGTGTCTCGATTCTTGACTTTGGCCATTTTCTTGCAGATATTCGCCTTTTTCGTCCGAATAAGTGTCATTCAAAGATTTTGCCTTCAAGATACCTAAAAGTGAAAAGGAACCATATTAAGTAATAACGGATAAAAAGTGATCAAATGAGGGCTTAAACGACCCTCAAAAAGGTACATTTTAAACCTTATCGTGTATGCAAGATTTCACGAGTTTGAGATCTTGTAGTCGCGCTCGTATGGCATTACGCCCACCGCTGGTTTGTTTCGCCCGCTTATGTTAATCGAAGGCCAAAGAGTGGTTCTCTACTGAGAAAAGTGATGTTTTCCAAAGGTTTATACTAAAACCCTTGATTCTGCGGAAAGTTGGAACGACCGCTTTCTAGGTTGATGACTTTGCTTGTCCCGATTTGTTTCCGCATTCTAATAAGAATTTTTGAAGGATCCTATTTCCCTTTTTAATTTAACCCTTCCGAAGGGCCCCCCCTTCCCCAAAAATTCCCCAAAAACCCTTTTTAAAATTTGGGGGAAACCTTTTTTTTCCCCTTGGGCCCCCCAAAAAACCCCCCTTTTCCCTTTTAAAAAACCAAAAAAAAAACCCTTGGTTTCCCCCCCCCCAATTTTTTCCCCCCCCCCTTTGGGGGGCCCCTTTTCCCAAAAGGGGCCCCCATGATCTCCTAAACGTAAAAAAATTTTTTTTCCCCAAAAAGGTTGGACGGTTTTTTTAAAAACCCACAAAATTTCCAAAAATTTTTTAAACCCAATTCCAAATTTTTCCCCGGAGGTGGTTCGGGCCCAACCCCCCCTTTAAAAATTTTTTTTTATTACATTGGCCAAATTTGGGAAGCATATCACCCTCATACCCTTCGATCACCATCAAGGCCCGGTCATACAATTATTGTACAATCGCCCCCCCGGGACCCCCTTTTTTTTCCAAATTAAACCCAAAACCCAATAAATTTTGGTTTTCCAAGGGAAAAAAAAATCCCCTTTCCGGGTTTTCCCCCCAAAACCCCTAAAACCTTCCCAAATTCCCCCAAAACCCCACCTTTTCCACCCCTTAACCCCAAAACCCCCAAAACCTTTAACCCCCCCCAAAAACCCTTTTAAAACCCAAAGGGAAAAACTTTTTTTAAAAAGGGGGAAAGGGGAAGGGGAATGGGGGGGGGGGGAAAAAGGTTAAAGGGAAAAAAAGGGGGGGGGGGGGGGGGGCCCCCCCTTTTCCTTTTGGGGGGCCCCAGAAATTTTAAGGGAAGGCCCAAGGAAGGAAAAAAGGGAAAACCGGGGTTTTTTTTCCCCCCCTTTCCCCGGGAAGGGTTTGGCCCTTTTCCCCCCAAAGGCCCAACCAAAAAAGGAAAAAATTTTTCCCCCTTTTCCCTCCTTTTTTTTCCCCCCCCCCCAAACCCCTTTCCCCCCCAAAAAAAAGGGAAACCCCCCCCCTTTTTTTCCCCCCTTTAAACCCCCCTTTTTAAACCCAAAAGTTAAAAACCCCTTAAACCCTTAAACCCCCCTTAAACCCCCTTAAACCCCTTTTTGGCCCTTTTTCCCCCCCCTTCCAAAAAAAAAAAGGGGAATTTGGGGGAAAAAATTTTAAATTTGGGGAAAAAGGGCCTTTTTTTTTTTTTGGGGGGGTTGGGTTTTTTTTTCCACATGTTTATACACCCCCCCCCGGGGGAAGGGAAAACCCTTTTAATTTTTTAAAAGGCCAATTTTCCATTTCCCAAAAAATTTTAAAAAACCCCAACAAAGGCAAAAAAGGGGGGAAAAAACCCCCCTTTTTCCCCCCCCTTTAAAAAAGGGTTTGGGGCCAAATTTTTTTGGGCCCAAAAAAGAACCGTTAATTTTCCCCCCCAACCCAAAGGGTTTGGGGGAAAGGTTCCCGGAAAAAAAAAAACCCAAAGGGCCCCAAAAAAAAAAAACCAAAAACCCCCCCGGGGGGGAAAAAAAAAAAAAAAACATTCACACCAAAACAAAAAATTTCCCCCCGGGTTAAATCCCAAAAAAAAAAATTAAAATTTAAACCCCTTTTTCCCCCCGGGAAAAAGGGAACCCAAATTTTTTTTGTTTTGGGGCCCCAACCCCAAAAAGAATAAAAAGAAAAGGGGGGGGGGGAATTTTTAAAAAAAAAAGGGAAAAACCGGGGGGAAAAAATCCCAACCCCAACCCCCCAAAAAAAAAAAGGGGGGGGGGGGTTTTGGGGGTTTTTCCTTTTTCCCAAAAAAATTTTTGGGCCCCAAATTTTTTCCCCAAAAAAAACCCACCCCCTTTTTCCCCCGGTTTTAAACGAAATTTTTTTCCCCCCCAAAAAAAGATTAAAATTTTTTTGGGGGTTTTCCCGGGGTTTAAATTTGAAAAAAGGGAAAAAAAAAAATTTGAAATTTTTTTAAAGGTCGGAAAACCCCAAAAAGGGAAAAAAAAGAAGGGGTTGGGGCCCCCCCAAAAAAACAACCCAAAAATTTTTTAAAAAAAATTTTAAAGGAGGAAAGGAAAACAAAAAAATTTAAGGAAAGGGGTTTCCCCAAAAAACCCAAAAAATTGGGTTAAAAACCCCCCAAAGGAAAAAAACCCCCCAAAAAGGTTTAAAAAAATTTTTTTTCCCGGACCTTTTTGACGGGGGGAAAACCCCCAAAAAACCCCCCCGGAAAAAAAAAAAAATTTTCCCCAAAAAAAAAATTCCCGGAAAAACCCCCCAAAAAAGGGAAAAAAAAGGGTTTAAGGGGGTTTAAAAGGGAAACCCCAAAAAAAGGGGGGGGGGGCCCTTTTAAAAAAAGGGCCAAACCCTTCCCCAAAGGGGTTGGAATTGGGGTTTTTTCCTTTTTTTTTTTTCCCCCATAAAAAGGGGGGGGGGAAAAAAAAAAATTTTTTTGGGAAAATTTTTAAAAAAATTTTTTTTTTTAAAAAATTTTTTTTTTCACATAAAAAACCAAAAAAGGGGTAAGGGAAAATTTAAAAAAATTGGGTTTGGGAACTTAGTGAGAAAAAAAATTTATTATTACCCAAACCCCCTTGGGGAAAAATTTTTTAAAAAAAAAAAACCCCTTAAAAATTTAAAAGGGGCCCCAAATTGTTCCCAAAAATTAAAAACCTTAAAAAACCAAATTTTTAAAAAATTTTTTTTTCTTTTTAATTTTTTCCAAAAATTTTTTTTAATCTTTTGCCCAAAAATTAAATTTAAACCTTTAAAATTAACCAAAAAACCCCCAAATTTTTTTTTTTTCCCCTTTTCCCCCAATTTTGGTTAAATTTTTTCCCCCCGGTTGATTAAATTTAAAAAACCCCCAAAAAAAATTTGGAAATTTTTTTTGGTTTTGGGTTTTTTTTAGGAAAAACCTTTTTTTTAAAAAAAGGGGAATTTAAAGGTTTGAAAACGCAAAGGTTTTGGGGTTTTTAATTATTAGCCCCCCCTTTTTTAAAAAGGGGGCGGTTGAATTTCCCCAAATTTTTTTTTGGGGTCCCAAACCGGGAAAAAAGGAAAAAATTTTTGAACCTTTTTAATTTTGGGAAAAAAACAAAAATTTCCCGGAAATTGTTTTTAAAAAAAGGGAAAAAATTTTTCCCAAAAACCCCCAAAAAAAAACCTTGGCCAAAAAAAATTTTTTACCCCGGGGGGAAACCCTTTTTCCAAAAATTTTTTTAAAAAATTTTTTTTTTTTAAAAAAAACCTTTTTTAAAAAACCACCCGGGGAAAAGGTTTGGGAAAACCTTTTTAAAAAAAAACCCCCCCAAATTTCCCAAGGGGGCCCCAAATTTTTCCTCCCCTTTTTTAAATTTTAAAAAAACCCCAAAATTTTGAATTTTTTTTCCCCCAAATTTTCCATTTTTTTTTTAAAAAATTTTTAAACCAACCAAAAAAAAAAAATTTTCCCCCTTGTTGGAAAAAAAAAGGAGGCCAATGGTTTAAAAATTCCCCAAAATGGTTTTGGTTTCCCTTTTAAAAAAGGGGTTTTAAATTAACCCTTTAAAAATTAATAAATAAGGCCTTTTTTAAAACCCCTTTCCTTTTTAAATTAATTTTAAAGGTTAAAAAAAATTTTTTTTTTTTTGTTTCCCCCCAAATTTAAAATTAATTTTTCCCTTTAATTTAAAAAGGAACCTAAATTTTTTTTTCCTTTTTTTTTTCCCCCAAAAAGGGAACCAAAACCCCTTTAAAATTTTTTTTTAAAAAACCCCGGCCCCTTTTTTTTCCCCCCTTTTTCCCTTTTAAACCATTAAAAAATTTTAAAAGGGTTTTTCCCGGGTTTTTCCCCCTTTTTGGGAAAAACCAAATTTCCCCCCACCCTATTTAAAAAAGTTTGGGGGGAAAGCCCCTTTTACCTTTTAAAAATTAAAAAACCCCCTTTAATTAAAAAAAGGGGGAATTTTTTAATTTTTAAAAATTCCCCCAAATTTAAAAATTTTAAAAAGGGGAACCCGGAAAAAAAGAAAAAAATTTTTTTTTTTAAAAACCCCCCCCAAAAAAAAATTTAAAATTTTCCAAGGGAAGGGGTTTTAATTCCTTTAAAAATTTCCTTTTTTTTAATTTAAAAAACCCCCAAAAAATTTAAAACCTTTAAAATTTTGGTTTTAAATTGATTTTTAAATTTGGTTTTTTTCCTTTTTAAAAGGGGAAAAGATTAAATCCAAAAATTTTTTAAAATTGTTTAAAAAATTTAAATCCCCCTTTAAAAAAATTTTTTTTTTAAATTCTTTTAATTTAAAATTTTTTTTAAAAAATTTTTAAATTAAAAGGTTTTAATCAAAAAGGACCGGTTTTTTAAAAAATTTTTTAAAAAATGGTTTAAAAAAAATTTAAAACCTTAAAATTTTTTTTTTTTTCCCCTTTTCCAAAATTTTAAAAAATTTTTTTTTAAAAAAAAATTTTTAAAATAAAAATTAAATTTTCAAAATTTAAAGTTTTGGTTTTTGGAAAAAAAAAAAATTTAAAACCGGGAAAAAATTTTTTTTAAAGGAAATTTTTTAAAATTTCAAAAAATTGGTTTTTTTTAAAAATTTTTTTTAATTTTTAAATTTTATAATTTTTAAAAATTTTTTTTTTTTTAAAATTTAAAAAAAAAATTTTTTTCCCGGAAAAATTTTTTAAAATTTTTTAAAAAAAAAAATTTTAAAATTTTTGGGTTTTTTTTAAATTTGTTTTAAGGTTTTTAAATTTTAAAATTTTTTTCCAAAAAATTTTAAAATTTTGAAAAATTTTTTTTTTTGGTTTTTTTTTTAAAAGGTGGAAATTTAAAAAAAGCCCGGGAAATTTTTTTAAGGTTTTAAAAAATTTCCACCCAAAAATTTTCCCAACCAAAAACCCCCTTTTTAAATTGAAAAATTTAATTTTGTTTAAAGGGAAACCTTTTAAAAAAAGCACCTTTTTCCTTGGGAAATTTTTTTCCCCCATTCCCTTTCGGGAAAAAAAACCCCGGGGTTTTTATTTGGGGAAAAAAGGAAATTTTTTAAAACCCCTTTTTTCCCCAAACCAAAACCCCCCGGGAGGGGGGAAAAAAAATTTTTTTAAATTTTTTTTTTTTTTTTTTTTGGGTTCCGGAAACCCCCTTTTTTTTTTAAACCAAATTTTTTAAAACCCAAAAAAAAAAAATTTTTTTGGGGGTTTTTTTAAACCCAAAAAATTTTTTTTTTTTAAAAAAATTTCCCCTTTTTTTTTGGGGTTCCTTTTTTAAAAAAAATTTTTAAAACCTTTTTTAAATTAATTTAAAAACCCCCTTTGTGAAAATTTGTAACCCAAAAAATTTGAAATTTTTAAAAAATTTAAAATTTTTTTTAAAAAAACCTTGGGCCCCCAAAAAATAAAAAAAAATTTTAAAAAAATTTCCCCCGGGGAAAAAAATTTTTGGGCCCCCCAAAAAATTTGGTTTTTTTAAAAAAAGCCAAAACCAAAGGCCCTTTTAAAAAAACAAAAAAAGGGGCCCCCTTTGGGTTAATTTAGGGTTTTTTTTAAAAAACCCCCAACCCATCCTTTTTGAAAAATTTAAAAAAACCCTTTAAAAAAAAAAATTTTCCAAAAAACCCCCCGGGAATTTTTTAAAATTGAACCTTTTTTAAACCATCCCTTTTTTTTCCTTTTAAAAATTTTTAAAAAAAAAAAATTTTTAAAATACCCTTTTTTAAATTTAAAAAAATTTGGGAAAAACCAAAAATTTAAATTATTTTAACAAATTTTTTTTTTTTAAAAAAAAAAACCATAAAAATTTAAAATTTAAAACCACTTTTTAATTTAAAACCCAAAAAACCCCCAAAAAAAAAAAAAAAAAATTTTAAAAAATTTTTTTTTTTAAAAAAAAAATAAAAAATTTTAAAAATTTAAAAATTTTCCCCCCCAAAAAAAAAAAAAATTTTTTTTAAAAAAAAACGGTTTTTTTTTTTGAAAAAATTCCTTTAAAATTTTAAAATTTTTTAAAAATTAAAATTTTTTTAAAACCCCCCCTTTTTTGCCCCTTTAAATTTTAAAACCCTTTTTAATTAAAAACCCCCCTTTTTTTTCCCCCCCCCTTTTTTTAAAAACCAAAACCCCCTTTCCCTTTTTCCACCCCTTTTAAAAAACCCCAAAAAATTTTCCCCTTTTCCCAACCCCTTTTTTTTTTTCCCCCCCCAAAAAACCCAAAAAACCCCCCCCTTTTCCAAACCCTTTGGGGAAAAAAAAAAAAAATGGGTTTAAAAAAAAAAAAATTTTTTTAAAAAATTTTTTTTAATTTAAAAAAATTTAAAAATTTTTTCCTTTTTTGGGAAAAAAATTTTTTTAAAAAAAAAGGGGGAAAAAATTTTTTAAATTTTTTTAAAAACCTTTTTTAAAAACTTAAAAAAATTTTTTTTTTTTTTTTTAAAAATTTTTGTTTTTTTTTTTCCCAAAATTTTTTTAAAAATTTAAAAAAAAAATTTCAAAAGGTTCATTTTTAAAAAAAATTTTTTGGGGGTTTTAATTGGTTTTCCTTTTTTTTTAAAAAAAAGGGGAAAATTTTTTTAAACCCATTTTTTTTTGGAGTTTTTTAAAAATTTTTTAAAAATTTGGTTAAATTTTTTTTAAACCCTTTTTTTAAAAAATTGTTTTTTTTTAATTTTAAACAATTTCCTTTTTTGGTTTTAATTTAAATTAAATTTTTAATTTTTTTGGGATAAATTTGTTTTTAAATTTTTTTTTTTTAAACCCTTTAAAAAAAAAAAGGAAAAATTTTTTTTAAAAAAACATTTTTTTTTTTTTTTTTGTTTTTAAAAAATTAATTTTAAAAAAAAAATTTTTTTAAAAAAAAAAACCCAAAACCCCAAAAATTTCCACCTTTTTTTTTAAAAAAAATTTTTTCCAAAAATTTTTAAGGCCATTTTTAATTAATTTTAATTAAATTTTTTTTAAAAAATTTTAAATTTCCTTTTTTTTCCCTTTTTTTGGGCCCCCCTTTTTTTTTTTTCCCCAATTTTTTTTTTTTTTTTTGGGGCCCCCCTTTAGTTTCCCCTTTTTTTTTTTTTTTTCCCCCTTTAAAATTTTCCCTTTAATTTTTTTCCCCCCTTTTTTAATTTTTTTCCCAAAAAAATTAAAACCCCCCCCCAAGGCTTAAACCTTGGGTTTTTAAACCCTTTGGGGCCCCCTTTAATTTTTTTTTTTTTAAATTTTTTTAAATTGGTTTAACCCTTTTTTTTTGGGCTTAAAAATAAACCTTTAAATTTTAAAAAAAATTTTTTTTTTTTTTCCCCTTTTAAATTTTTTTTTTTTTTTTCTAATTTGTTTTTAATTTCTTTTTAAAAATTTTTTAATCCTTTTAAATTTTAAAAAAAATTTTTAAAATTTTTAAAATTTTTTTATTTTAATTTTTAAAAAATTTTAAATTTTTAAAAGGTTTTTTCCATTTTTTTTTTAATTTTTTTTAATTTTTTAAATTTTTAATTTAAAAAAATTAAAAAACTTAAAAATTTTTTTTTCGGTTTAAAAAAATTTTAAAAATTTTTAAAGTTTTTTCCAATTTTTTTTTTTTTTTTTAATTTTTTTTTTTTTTTTTTTTAAAAAATTTAAAAAAAAAAATTAAAAAATTTTAAAATTTTTAAATAATTTTTTTTTTAAAATTTTTAAATTTTTTTTTTAAAAATTTTTTTTTTTTAATTTTTTTTTAAAATTTAAAAATTTTTTTAATTTAAATTAATTTTAAATTTTAAAAAATTTTAATTTTTAAAATTTTTTTAAATTAATTTTAAAATTTTTTTTTTTTTTAATTTTTTTTTTTTAATTTTTTTTTCCCTTTTTTTTTTAAAAACCTTAATTTTTTTCCTTTAAAAAATGCCCTTAATTTTTTTTAAATTTTTTTTAATTTTGGGGTTTTTTTTCCCTTTTAAAGGGTTTTTTCCCCTTTTTTCCCTTCCCGGGGTTTAATCGGCCAAATTGGGCCCCAAAAACCCCCAAAAAAAGGGATTTGGCCTTTTAGGGTTTTGGCCCTTTTTAAAACCCCGGGGGGCCGGCCGGAAAGGGTTTTTTGTTAAAACCAAAATTTTTCCAAAAATTTTCTTGGAAAGGGCCTTTTTTTAAAACTTTTTTCCCAAAAAGGGGATTTTTAAGAAAAAAGGGGGAATTTTTCAAAATTTTTAAATAAGGATTTCCAAAGGGGAAAAAATTTTGTTGGGGAAATTTCCAATTTTTTAAAAAAAAAAAAAAAAAAAGTTTTTGAAAAAATTGGAAAAGGGAAATTTTAAAGGAAAACCAAGGGGAAAAAAAGGGAAAAAAACCCCGGGCCCAAACAAAATTTTTAAGTTTTTATGGGTTTCTTTTTTTTGAAAGGGTTTTTTGGGTGAAAAAAAAAGGGGGCCTTTAAAAGGTTTAAATTTCCCTTTAAAAAAAAAAACCCCAAAAAGGGTTTTTTGGTTTTTCCCTTTTTTTGGGTTTTTAAAAAAACCCCTTTAACCCTTTTTTAAGGGCCCCCCAAAAAAAAAAAAAAGGGAAAAAATTTTTTTTAAAAAAGTTTTGGGTTTTTCCAAAAGGGGGGGGGTTTTTTAATTAAAATTTTTTAAAAAAATTGGTTTTTAAAAAATTGTTTCCCGGCCCCTTTTTTTTCCCAAATTTTTGGGGGGTTTAAACCCTTTTTCCCTTTTCCCAAGTTTTTTTTTTTTCCAAACCCCCAAATTTTTTCCCCCAAAATTTTTTTAAACCCAAAAAAATTTTTTTTTAAAAAAAGGGAAATTTTTAAGTTTTGGGCCCTTTTTTAACCAAACCAAAAAAATTTTCCTTTTAAAATTTTTCCCCAAAAAAAAAAAAATCCGGGGCCTTTAAAAGGTTTGGGTTTTCCCCCTTTTTGTTTTTCCCAAAACAAAAAAATTTTTCATTTTTCAGGAAAAAAAAAAAAAGGGGGCCCCCAAAATTTTTAAAAAGGGTTTTTAAATTTTTTAACCTTAAAAAAAAAGAGGAAATTATAATTAAAAAAAAACCCTTTTTTACCTTTTCCCCAAAAATTTTTCCAAAACCCAAAATTAATTACCAAAAACCCCTTTTTTCCCCCAAAAAAAAATTAAAAAAACCTTTAAAAAAAAAACCAAAAAAAAAAAAAATTTTTTTTTTCCCCCCGGGGGTTCCCTTTTTTTAAATTGGAAAAAACCGGAATAAAAAAGGCCAAAGGAAAAAGGAAAAAAAATTTCCCAAAAGGGTTCCTTTTTTAAAAAAACCCAAAAAAATTTTAAGGGAACCAATTTTTGGGGAAAGGGAAAATAGGGTTTTTTTGTTCCCCGGTTTCCCCTTTTAATTTCCCGGGCCCTTTTCCTTTGGGAAATTTTTTTAATTTAAAGGAAATTAAAAAAAATTTCCCCTTTTTGGTTTTAATTTCCCCCTTTTTTTTTTTTAATAATTTTAAAATTAACAAAAATTTGGCAATTAAAATTAACCAAAAAAAAAAAAAATTTAAAAAATTTTTTTAAAAATTTTAACCTTAAACCCCCTTTTTGGCCTTGAACCCCCCTTTTTTGCCCAAACTTTTTAAATTTTTTTTTTAAACCCTTTTACCCGGGGCCCATTCCCCCAACCCGGCCCCCCTTTAAAAAGGGAATTTGGGGGAAAAAATTTTTTTCCTTTTTTTAAAAAAGGGAAACCCCAAAGGAAAAATTTTTTAAAAAAAATTTTGTAACCCCAAAAAAATTTTTTAACAAAAAAAACCCCCCGGGGTTTTTAAAAAAAAAATTTTTTCCATAAGGGAAGGGGGAAAAAAAAGGTTTTCCTTCCTTACCCAAACTTTTTTTCAAGGAAAAATTTTGAGAAAGGTTTAAGGGTTTTTTTATTAAGGGTTTTTTAAACCCTTTAAAAAAGGAATTTTCCAACCTTTAAATTGGGTTTGGTTTTTTAAAATTTTTTTAATTTAAACTTTTTAAAAAAATTTTTTTTTTTCCTTTTAAATTTTCCCAAATTTCATTGGAAATTTCCTTTTTTTTCAAAAATTTTTTTTTCCTTTTTTTCGGTTTTGGGGAAACCTTTTAAATTCCAAAAAAGGAAAATTTTTTCATTTTCAAAACCCTTTTTTTTTTTTTTTTTTGGTTGAAACGGGAATTTAAAAAGGGGGAAAAAAACCCCTTTTCCCGATTTTAATTTAAGTTTTTTTTTTTTTTTTTTTAAAATTAAAAGCTCAACCCTTTTTTAAAAAAAAGGAAAACCCCCCTTTTTTCCCTTTTTTTAAAATTTTTTTAAAATTTGAAATTTTTGGGAAATTTAAATTTTTTTAAAAAAAAAATTTTGGGCCCCCAATTTTTCCCTTTTAAAATTAAATTTTTAATTTAAACAAGTTCTTTTCCCTTTCCAAATTTTTAAAAATTTAAAAAAAAATTTGAACAAAAAAATTTTTTTAAAAACCCAAATTTTTTTTTAAAAATTTTTTTAAAAATTTTTTAAAAATTTTTCCCTTTTTAAAACCCTTTCCCCTTTTTTTTTTTTGGTTTTCCCCTTTAAAATTTAAATTTTTTTTAAAAAAAAATTTTCTTTTTTAAAAAATTTTTTTAAAAAGGGGGTTTTTTTTTCCAAAAATTTTTTTAAAAATATTTTTTTTAAAAAAATTTTTTCCTTTTTTTTTAAAAAATTTTTTTTTAAAAAAAGCTTTTTTTTTAAAGGGGGGTTTTTTAAATTTTTTTCCCTTTTTAAAATTTTTTTTTTCCTTTTCCCAAAAATTTTTTTTTTGCCCAAAACCAACTTTTTTTTTTTGGGGGTTTATTAAATTTTTTCCCTTTGGGTTTTTGTTTTTAATTTTTTTTGGTTTTCAAGGGTTTTTTCCTTTTAAACCAAATTTTCCGGAAAAATTTTTTTCCCTTTAAAACCCTTTTTTTTTTTTTAAATTTATTTGGCCCCAAGGGTTTTTCCTTTCCTTAAATTTTTTTTTCCTTTTAATTTTTTTTTTAAATTTTTTTTTTTTTTTTTTTTTTAAAAACTTTTAAATTTTTTTTTAATTAAATTTTCCTTTCATTTTTTTCCGAAATTTTTTTTTTTTTTAAAATTTTTCCAAGGGTTTAAATTTTTTTTTTTTAAATTAAAAAAGGATTCAAAAAATTTTTTTTCCCCCGGGGCCAACCTTTTTTTTTTTTTTTTTAGGGAAAATTTGTTAAATTCCAATTTTTTTTATTTTTTTATTTTTGGGAAAAATTTTTAAATTTTAATTTCCCTTTTTTTTTGGGGGAAAAAAAAATTTTAAAAATTTTAAAATTTTCCTAAATTTTTTGGGGCCCTTCCCCCAAAAATTTTAAAAGGAAAGGTTTTCCTTGGTTGGGGGAAAAGGGCCCTTTCCCCATTTTTTTTTGGGGGGGGGTTTTCCTTTTCCCAAAGGCCCATTTCCCAAACCCGGGGAAATTTGGGGCCCCCCCGGGGTTTCCCCCAACCTATTTCCCTTTTTAATTTAACCCTTCCGAAGGGCCCCCCCTTCCCCAAAAATTCCCCAAAAACCCTTTTTAAAATTTGGGGGAAACCTTTTTTTTCCCCTTGGGCCCCCCAAAAAACCCCCCTTTTCCCTTTTAAAAAACCAAAAAAAAAACCCTTGGTTTCCCCCCCCCCAATTTTTTCCCCCCCCCCTTTGGGGGGCCCCTTTTCCCAAAAGGGGCCCCCATGATCTCCTAAACGTAAAAAAATTTTTTTTCCCCAAAAAGGTTGGACGGTTTTTTTAAAAACCCACAAAATTTCCAAAAATTTTTTAAACCCAATTCCAAATTTTTCCCCGGAGGTGGTTCGGGCCCAACCCCCCCTTTAAAAATTTTTTTTTATTACATTGGCCAAATTTGGGAAGCAAGGAAGGCATAGAGTTGCTTTCATGGTTTGTATTCTTGATCCTTTAGTGAGCTTCACGTGTGACAAACTTGTGCCATTCGAGTTCATGTTGTTCACAAATTTTGAGTTCGGTGAATGTTAGGCATAGTCATTACGATGTTCCTCATGTCATTCACTAACATGAAATCTCACATAGTACTCATAGACATTCTCATCGGTTTCATTTTGAAGTGCTCAATTAGTCGTCATAGAGTTGGGATTCTCATCTTCCATAGTTAATTACAGAACACGAGAGAAGCATCTTAACGTTATCCCAAGCGCCTTTGCATCGGTGTTATGATTGATCGACTTGTAGATGTCTTTAGGAAGACCTTGAAGAACAATGTTTGAAGCCACGATATACGCATCGAATCTCTTTTCTCCTTATCATCAAGCTCATCATACATCTTGGAGTGCATCCATTCCGTAGCAGGTACCATCTTCATTAGTATCAAGTATAACTCTAGTCGTCTCAACTCGATATGGTCCTTCATCAATGGATTTGAGAATGTTGACACCATTTTCCTTTCAAGGCAATACAATCGATTCGTTGAGCCCAAGAATCGTGAGTCGATTCTGTCAAGCATGGGTGGGCCAGTATCTCGAGCCATTTGCTTGTACATCCTCGACAACGCAGTGGAGATGATAGTAGGGACGTTGGTAGACATGTTAACAGTTATCGGGATTTTATAACTCTATGATTAAGCCGGAAATAGATTCTTTCACGAGTTTTTACTAAATCAAGAAAAACCGTAAACAATCACTCAAGTCGCTGAAGATAATGCACTAAGTCGCTAGAAGATAATGCACTAAGTCTCTAACATTAATTAGCTACACCACTAAGTCGCTAGAGTCCCAGTCATTTGGACAAATGCAAGTCGCTAAGTAGTAACTCGCTAAGACTCAAGTCGCTAGCAAAATTTTGGCGACGATTAAGCTACTCAAGTCGCTAGGATACAAGTCGCTAAAGAGCAACTCGCTACGGACCAAGTCGCTACCACCAAGTCGCTACTCATAGTGGAGAGTCCACTACTTGTACTTTAACTCGCTAGATCTAACTCGCTGGGTCTAAAGCGTAACTCGCTACAACTTTGTAAAGCAAGTCACAATGAAGAAAATAATCCGTGAGCTAAGTCGCTAGCAAGAAAAACCATGTAAACATCACTTTTCAATCAAAAACAACCCAACCAAGATGATTCAAACACCAATGAAAACCTAAACACTTGTGATGATTCTAAACATAAAAGTACTAACAAAATTCAAGCTTTAACACAAGAAATCAACCAAATGATACAAAACCACTAAACTTTTCAACCTCAAAACCACCTAAAACCACTAGAAATCCAAAGATGTGCAAGATATGATCTAACCATGGCTCTTGATACCAATTGTAGGATATTAGTTTTCACATACACATCAAACCATAACAACAAGGTGGCGTATAAGTGGAATTCTAGAGAAAGTTAGAGGTTTAGGGAACTTAGTGAGAGAAAGTGAAAGATATTATTATGAGCTCCAACTCTCTACCTTGGGAGGTAGAGAGTATTTATAGTCTTACATAAATCGCACACAGCGGGTGTAGATCGGGGCATACGGTGGGTAAAGACCGTCCGTCCTCCATGGTGTTATAACTAAATACTACTTAACTTAAAGAACTACGACTCTGAGCTTTCTAGAATACATATACTTGAGGTGACCGACTCTTTAATTCTGGAATTTCTAATTCCTAACAAAAATCAGTGCCACCTACCAGCGTTTAGTGGACAAAGCCTTCCACAGCGGATAGGTAGGAATCGGAGGCATCGTAGATGATATGGTCATCAAGAGTAGATCATAGGAGGATATGCTCTCCGACATTAAGGAAACCTTCGACCAGCTTCGCACCATCAACATGAAATTAAATCCCAAGAAGTGTTCCTTCGGTGTGGAAGAAGGACGATTCTTGGGGCATTTGATCACCAAGCAAGGTATTAAGGCCATGTTAGGAATTGGAAAATTTCTTAGTGAAGAGTCGGTCACCCCAAATGTTATCTAGCTTAAGTTAGCTCGTAGACTTGTCGTTAGTTTCGTTATTTATTGTTTTATTAGTTAGTCGATGGCGTAAAATAGTTTAGTGCAACACCGTGGAGGAAGGACGGTCTTTACCCACCGTATCCCCGATCCACGAGCCGATAAGGTCGTGTCTTATGTAAGTATAAATACCCTTCCATCCATGGAAGGGTGGTGCTTTCAATCTAATATTCAACATTTGTGAAGTAACTCTCTACCAAGAAAACACCCAACTCTCTAACTTTCTCTCTCTAATGGCTAACATGTATTTTGATCTCCCAAGACCACCCGAATCATCAACACAATAAAAATAACGATCCTACAATTGGTATCAGAGCCAAGGTTGTTGTGTTATGTTGATTTGTTGGTGGTTGTTTCATCTTGGTTAATCTGTTTTGGTACTTTATTGGACGGAATATTTTGGTTTTTCAAGTATTGTGGTTAACAGTATTTTATCAAGCATCTGTATTCTCTTTCTTTTTGTTCAACAAATAAAAGTCATTTGGTCCATTGGTTTGTCTTTATTGGTTTATTCAAACAGTTTTAACAAATATATGCTTTATGTTATATTGGTGAAAACGTGGTCTAATGAGTCAAAAATGACACATGAAGTTTTACGGGTTTGCTATGAATTTGGTCGGAAAAGTGGTCGGAAAACTCATCGGAAAAAGTACAAAATTCTTGCTAGCGACTTGATATACCCATAAACAGACCTGGCGACTTGTCTTTACAAGTCTAGATTCAGTGTACACATGTAGCGAGTTGTAGTATGGCGGTTTGACTTTTGAGTCAAACTAAATATGTCGTGGCGACTTAGTCGTAGCGACTTGTCGTGGCGACTTAGTCGTAGCGACTTGTCGTGGCGACTTAGTCGTAGCGACTTGTCGTGGCGACTTAGTCGTAGCGACTTAGGTTAGCGACTTGGGTCATCTAGCGACTTGCTTTGGAAAAATGGTTAACGACTTGGTTAAAGAACAGAAAGGAAGAAGAAGAGTTTGACCATGACCACACAAATGACTCATAACAGATCCGAACATATACCGTTTTACCAAATATCAATCAACCAACATCTCGACCTCGGTTTATGTCAACCATCATCGGTCAAGTGATGTTCGATTGAAAAAAAAAAAAAAAAAACTACTTGTAGATTCGACTCAAATCAAGTTGACAAACAACTTATCAGACTCTAAACCAACACTACTCAATCAAAACCCATCATCATTGTTTTAACTATTTCATTCACCTCAACAAGTCTCAAAGATTAAAAGGAAATCATGAAACGATCTCAGATCTATTCGTGTGTCAATGAAACAAATCAAGACAACCATGGGTCTATCACACGAAAATCACATCATCACAGATCCATGACAAGACTCATCCACAATCTACAAACAAGCATCTTCATCAACATCAAACACAAACTTAACAAATCTCAGAATATTCATGTATACCCTAAGCACATGTGCACCTCAAGGTAAAATTACATGACATGTTTCCTCATTGATCATGACACCGAAGACTCAAATGATTTGCAAAGAAGAACAAAAGATCTCAGTCTTGTTTCTTTTGTGTGTGGTTTATCAAAACACATAGACCTTAACTGATCTATACACAAAAGAATTAACATCATAGATCGACCCAAACTTAATTGTATAATCATGTCAACAATCTCAGCCTTTTACTTTATGTGAATGGTTTGTCAAACACATAGATCTTAAATGATCTATTCACATAAGCACCTATGCCTCATAGATCTTGGTCTTGGTTTTAATGATAATATTGAAATATTGAAGAAAGAACAAAACCAAAGGGGTTTCATTCTCCTTCATGATTCGGTCAAGAAAACGAAGGTAAATGAAAAGAAATACCTACCGTGATGGTGTGTTGATCTCATAGTCGGACTCGAAACTATGGGCATTGAATACCATCCACGTAGTGCGTAAAACCCATGCCATCTCTGTGGCTAGGTCATGTTCTTGCAAGATCGTCCAATTAAGGTACTAATTATACGGTGTGATGGTGATTTAGGGTTAGGAGTGTTTTTGGGTGGCGAGTTATGTGAATTGATAAAGAGGCTGAAGCAGTTTTTTTGAAGCTGTTAAAAGGAGGCGTACAATAGGATTTTTGAGATTAGGGTTTGTTAATGAGAGTGAGACTAGGGTAAAATGTGGAGAGATAAGGAGAGTTATATACCCGATTCTTAGGTTTAGCTCTGAATTGTTCACGGGCCTTTCATGGGCTGAGTTTCAAGTAACATATTTGGGGTATATGATATTTCACGGGCCAAGGTATATGATATATGGGCTTCCTTATGGACGAATGGAGCATGGGCCGTTTATGAGGCTATGTGGTATGTTAGGCTTCACGTACAATTTTGTGTCGTGAAAATGTTATGGTATACACATCTTGCAAATGTGTAGACATGTGTTAGCTGTTATATTATTTGCAATTATGTGAGGCTTGAGTCATTTTGGATTAATGAAGTAAATGTATGCCGTGTAACATTATTTCGGCTTGTGCTAATCATTGGGTCTACATATGAGCATATGTGGTCATGGGCCTTCTAATGCTTTATGGTTTTATCGACATACGGTTTACTATGTATTGGGATTAATTAATGAGTATCGGGAGAAGATTTGGTTCCGAGATATATAATTGGATATATTGTATGAATTGGAGTTAAGTTTTGCTTATTGGATCGGATTGATTTGAGCTTGTCGGATGTGGTAGTGAATATAATTTCATGGGTGGAGTGATTATTTTACGGGCGTATATTGTGACCGGGTTTTGGATCATAAAGTACTTTGGCTTTCAATTTTGGAACGAAAGTGGGCTTGAATACATGCAATGATTGAATAATATGATATTTGGTGTGAAATGAGATTTGATAATGAGACTTGATGGGCTATGTGAATATTTATATGAGATTTGATGATGATGAGATTTGGGATGATGTTAAGATTTGTTGTGTTGTGCGTGTTGATACTTTGGGATATACATATTCATGAAGAATATTATGTCTCGGCTTGAAGTATTTGTTGAAAATGTTGACTACGGGGTTGTTTGGACGGTATTTCTTATTTGGACTTGAAGTGAGGTTTTCCGGGGATGTTTACTTATTTCGTCGTCATTCTTTCTACCATTCCGCGAAAATTACTTGTTTGGGCTTTTATAGAGGGTGATAAAGACTTGGCTAGTTAGTTACGGTTGTGATTATTTCTCGATTAACCCACGTAGTAGCTATCACTTGATGTCTCACGCGATTGAGAATATGTCAAGAGGTTTTGTACATTGGGTACACCGTTTCTTTTTCACAAGGATGAGTACAAGTTTAAGTAACAAATCTGGGATTTTCACTTCATGATCAAGTTTGATATATCGGGTTTACTTCACCATGTGGTTACACTACACTGTAGACGAATCGTGAATGATGTGTTTACCAAAGTGTTTATTGGATGATTGATGATGTTGATGATGTTGGATAATGAACCGTTGAAAACCACGCATGTTCCCTAAAAGCAGGATATTCACCGAAACCAAAGTTGTCATAAAACATTCAAGCGATATTGTTTACGGTTTTGTCTTGATTTTGTAAAATCCAGCGAAAGAACCTATTTCTCGGTTTAAATCATAGACTTGTAAAATCCGTGACAATGGAAACATCACAGTATTAGTAAAGTGCATTTCGGATCTATCTTACGGTTTATTCTTGGTTTTGTAAAATCTGCGAAAGGACTATTTCTCGGTTTAAATCATAGAGTTGTAAAATCCCGTAATGATGGAACCATCTTGGAGAAGAAAGTGTAATTCGGATCTTATCGATCTTTGGTGCTACGGTTTCTTCTTCAAAAAGGGATAAAAGGTGTACTTCATGAATTGGATGTGTGTTTGGGTTATCTTCGTGGCGGTTTGGTTATTACATGGTTTCTGAGGGTTATATGCTCATTAAACCATGGTCGGGATGAAACCATTATCAAAGTTCATTTAAATGTCAAAGAAGGCTAGATTTGAGCGATTGGAAGATGTGACAACGGCGTTAATTGATATTATTTATTTGAGGTTGAAGTGAAATATCATGGGCGAGTGCACTTAGTATCCGAAGGTATCGGGGATGGTTGGATGAAGATACTTGAGATCCTTGTTCAAGCTTATTATCAAAATGAAGACTTGGAAATCTAGTTATTGTTGGGTGACTTTTACCTTTTCTTTTACCACTTGGGGAATTGGGCTCTTATCACCTCAAAATAACTATCACTTAAAGGAGTTACGTTGTAGTGCTCGATGTCACATTCAATTGTGGATTTTCAAGAGGTAATGTCGTCTATTACTTGATGGTTGGTTGGGTGAAGAGTATAGAGTACTTAGAGATTCAAATGGGCATGAATTCTCGACACCGCTCTTTGTTACATATGTGCAAGTTTAAGTCATGAGTTCGGGTTAGTTTACTTGAGGTCAAATTCATCATATTGGGTTATCTCCATCATTTGTCACTACAAAGAGCCTCTTGAATGGTAATGGGGTTGATTACATGTTTTGCTAAGAGAATTGAAAAGAGAGATTATGACGTATGAACACAGCAGTTCATGCCTCGTTCATAAAGAAAAGAAAAGTGTACGTGTCGGTCGCGCTTTATCTTGAAAAGAAGAGAAATCTTCTCATTATGACCATTCTCATCAACATGCTTCATGCTTTTCCATGCGCTTTCATTTATCAAGTGAACCGGACTACCAGCTGATTGTTTTCTCATTCCACTTGCTCGATTATAATGAAGATGGCGACATCATGTGCTTATTTTGCGGGAGAAAGTGTGAATAGAACATTCGGATGATTTTCACTTATTTAATCAAGAATGGCATCTCCGTATGCAATTCTTGAGGGGAGAAAAAGTGTAAATTTTGGCATGATTGATTAATATTTGAGAATATATGGTCAAACGGCTCCTAACTCATGTAAGAACCGAGCTTCTTCTTATCGGATCATCTTTACATGGAGTTTTCTCTCTTCTAAGAGCCGTTGGTTGACATCTTCACTCGGATTGATGAGTTTATCGACAAAGTGCTTCCGGTTAATGCTTCACGTATACATCAACATGATGATTCCGAACAATCTCTCTGTTCTTGTTTGATGTGATTGGTAGTTTGGCGTTACCATCTTGTGTGTTCGTTGTGGCCTTATTGTTGATTTCCTTGATGAACATCTTTACATTCTTGTTTGATTGGGAGAGATTCTAGTTAAGGGATTTGTAAGATGTAAGTTAATTGGGATGCTTTTGGTGTGGGTTGAAGATGTTAACTATCCATTCCCCAACCGCACAATCTTGAAGAAGGTCGAGTCTGATCATTCTACATTTTACGCTACATGTTAGAAGACTAAAGGCAGTTGCATTTAACGATCTAAAGACTTCTTCTTAATCGGGCATTTATCAAGCAGTTATCGGTTTAGGGAGAGCACTAATTGGGAGAAAGTTATAAGTCAAATTCAATTCCCAATTAGACTTGCTCATATTCTTTTACGACTACTCGAGACGTTGATATTGACTATTGTTGGACATTTGACACAAGGTGATTACTTGAATTAATCATTTATCACTTATTTGAGATTGAAGTTGACTTTCACAAAGGTGTGTTCTTATTTGATAACTTGCTCGGGCTTAAAAATTTGAGTTGAAGACTTGGCTTATCTAGTTACCGGTCGAGGTGGATGGTTGAAGACACGGTTAACTATCACTACTAGGAGTTACTTTGTTTTACTCGATGTCACACGCATATGACGGTGTGGATAAGCGCAAGAGGTGTTAATGTCTCATACTTTGTATGGGTAGTGAGTACTTAGAGATTTGCTTGAAGCATAAATTCTCTACACGTTCTTCCATCATTAGGTGCAAGCTTAAGATACAAATGTGGGAAGTTGACTTGGTTTCAAGTAGGGTATATCGGTTTTCTTCTTGATGGTCACTTCAAATTGTCTACATAAGGGTTGATAAAAATAGTCGAGTGAGTCTTGACAAGTTGATTCTCACAAGACTTCAAGCGATCTTCTCAACAAATTTCAAGTATTTGGGCATTCAAAGAATTGCTTGATTACAAGTATCAAAACTAGAAAGGGGAAGGAGACAAGCATCTAAGCGAGTAAACTTGATGTACTTAATACTTCTAAGAAATTGAAGATATCCGGGAAGACAAATGTTATTACCATGAGAGAAAATCAAGGTTTGACTCATGACGAGTAAACTTGATGAACTTAATTCTTCTAAGTGATTGAAGATATCCGGGAAAACAAATGTCATGACCGAGAGAAACTCAAGGTTTTACTCATTAAGGCGTTAAGTGTTATTATTCCAACTACGTGGGAAGTGATGTTAGAAAAAGTTTACGAAGATAAAGAGGTACACTAGTGTGTGGTGATTTCGATGGTATCGCAATGATCGGGGAGAGATCGTGTACATTGGGGATGCTCAATTTGTTTCACTTGAGTGCTTAATCGGTGATTCGAGATATAATCACTTATTCGGTGTTGACATCCGCAGAGATTGTCACCGCAGAGATAATCGATGACTTGGCACGCTTCTTCAATGTTATCGATTATTCATTCCTTGTGTATTGGTATACTTGGATACTTGAGCTTCATACACTTTCATCGAGGGCGAAAGATGTGAACATAGGGAGGTGTTCTACATTACCCTCTTGATGTGTATTGGAGAGTTCTTGGATATTGGTGTACTTGGTTCTTGAGCTCCATACAGTTCATCGGGGAAGAAAAATGTGAACATGGGAAGGTGTTCTTCATTCCCTCATGAAGTGTATTTGGGAGAGTTCTAGAGCATTATACAAAGAGGTGGCTGCAACAATTCAACTACTTGGGGAATTGCTCTCTTGACACCTTTTGGAATGGATCGCTTGAGACTTGATGGAAAAGAAATTTGAGAAGAAATTTAAAGAGTGGGATGATACGTTCTTTGTTCTTGTTGATGATATAACCCGAATGGAGATCCTCGATTATCGTTCTTAAATGGAGCGGTGGATTTATGATAATGGTGTGCTTTTTGTGCACTGGCTAAAGCAAGCTTGAAATAGAGCTTGAATCTGCTCATCTTAAGGATTTTCGGTTTGGGGAAGGCGCGAGTCTCACTTTTGGATGGTTCAATTTCTCTCAATTCAAGAGCCTCGAAAGCTTTGGTGGTGAATGTTTAAGAGATGATGACTTCTATCTTCTAGCGGGGCATTCGATATCCTTATCTCGGTACTCGTATCATCATCTTCTTTAACTATATCATCTATTCTATCTTTGTAAATACTTATTCGAAAAACAAAATACAAAATATAAAACCAACAAAAGAAATAGAAAATATAAAACCAACAAAAGAAAATAGAAAATATAAAACCAACAAAAATCCATAAAAATCGGAAAATTTGAAAAATACCAAAATATGTTTTTCTCAAGACATGTCTTCTGGTATCGATAACATCTACGGTCTTAGAAATGTCATTCAATAATGGCACGGGACCATAGATGAAGTTCGAGCAGGAGGTGTAAATATATTTTCTATTACATGTCTCTAAAAATGGCTTACAGTTACTTCAGACTGTAACCCGTGCTTAAAACCAAGGCTTGCTATTATTTCTGATAGCAACCCGTTTTTCAAGAAAGGAAAGTGCTACGCTAAACAATTTTCAAATATTTCGTGCACTTATCCTAAAACAATTTAAGGAAAGTATGTCGAAGGACTGCTGTTCCTACACAAATGTTTTTCCGTCTATAATTCTTCAGAAAAATATTTGTTGTATTTCAAAAATGGTGGTAAAATGAGTTGCTTGAAAAAATCAATCGGGATCGGTGTTTTGTATTAATTGAAAACTCAATCGATGACTTGACACTTTTAAAACTTTTCAAGAAAATGAGTCATTGATTGAGGGAAGAATATTTTCAAATTTATATCATCTAACGGACTTTCTTAATTATCCTCGTGTTTATCTAAAAAATATAATTGCCTATGTTGAAGGACTAGGTTTCTAGGATATGATTGTTAGGTTTAGATGATTAGAGTTTGATAAACACATTATTCCCATATATTTGAATGATCGATTGATATGTTGAATTGACTTTTATTAGTCGATTGTTGTTTGGGTGATGTCGACCACCATATATTTGTATGTGTGTTCACTAACGTATGCGGTATATTGGTATAAAAGAATGTTCCCGATCCGGATCCCACAATTTAAGATGATTGGATGCGAAAGGAAAGGGTAACTATTTCTTGGGTTGACATTTGAAGAAGCGGAGCTTAATTGGACTTCTATGGAGAGTTGGCATGAAATGCAACGTAAGAGGTCTTCTTGCATCGTGAGATGGTTTTCTTGACAAGTGAAGAAACGGAGCTTAATGGACCTCGGTTGGCGGAAAAAATGCAACGAAGAAGTCTCACTGCATCTGCGGATGGTTTTCTTCAAACCCTACGGCAACAACAACAAAGCTTCTCAACCACTAATATATCTTTGTGCGGGATACCATTTTAAACAATTTTGAATAAATTTGAATAAATTGTTTTGAAAATGGAATATATTGTTTTGAAAATATATTGGACTAAATTTTGAAAATCACGGACTTCATTTTATCAAAACTTAAGTCACTCGATTATCGACTTGGTCATCGATTGAGGGAGAGTGATTTAATTTAAAATATTTTCATACAATATATCTTCAAAAGTCCGTTTTGTACAACAAAAGTGGTGATCTAAAGATTTAATGTTATGTCATGGTATGATTTTTCTTTAGAATCAAGGTCTTTCAAAATGAAATCTTTTACATTCTTGTTTGATTGTGAAATTGTTTTGTTTTACTTAAAGATCTCTTAAAAACTATCATACGACACTAACAATCTTTAATGTCTTAAAATGGTCCATATCATCATCTTTCAAAATTGAATCTTGCCACGTCTTTCCCAAAATTTTATAAATGATTTAAATCGGTTGGGATCACAAATCTCAAATGGTTTGATATTTTGATCGGGTAGAGATCGTGTTTTAAATCTCAATCATTTTAAATGGAATTGGTTTTAGTCCTTTAAAGGCACTCCTGCCTCCATGTGCCAAACGATTTCAATATACATAATGCACATGTTGAGAAGGAGGATTTATCCAAAAAACCATATGAGTATTTAAACAAGGCCACATTTTCTCCCATGTTTTCTAAACCTAATTAAATCACTTGGGATCCAAAATCTCAAAGGATTTGATATTTTTGATCGGGGGAGAATTTGTGATTTAATTATGAAATTTGATAAAATTTGATCGTTTGATTCGGTTATGCAGTGTGCTCTCTCATATGTGCTAAGCGTTTTGAATCTCGAAGCACATATTGAGGGGAGCAAAACCATCGAGTACAAAAGTTTTGTAAAAGAGATTTATAAAGTACCTTGATTGTGTTTTCAAATGGTTTTATAATGGATTTTGTGATCGTGAATGTGCTTCAAAAGAACTCTTGCCTCTATGTGATAAAATGATTTTAAATATCCTATGCACATATTGAGGGAGAATTTTACCATGAAAATCAAATGGCTTTTCATATGAAAATTGTGATCAAAGAAAATATTTCAAAGTCCTCTTGCCTCCTCGTGCTAAACAATTTTTAAATCATATGCACATGTTGAGGGAGGTTTTCTAAATGATCAAAACTATTAAGGTACAAAATGCTTTGATCTCGTGTCACAAGTACCTTGATTGGTTTTCCAAATGATTTTTCAATTGGTTTCGAGAAGAATGAACAATACCAAAAGACCGACCAAATTTACTTTATGCATGGTGTTATAAGGATGGTTAGGTTAGGTATTTGTTCCCACGATCCGCCGAGCCGGAGGGATCTTCCGAGGATAATCCACTAGATAGTGTAGAGTCCTTAGGAATATTGAAAAAGGAGAAAAGTGAGAATATGGGAAGAGTGCGGATGAGACAGAGCTAGTCTTGGAATAAACCCAACAAGGTTCTAGTTATGAAGTCTCGGTAAGCCTTGAAGGGGTTGAAGAATGAAAAAGAACTGAATGTGAAAAGGGTGAAAAGAAATAGCCTCCATCAATTCAACCTTAGGGCGAAACGGGTTCAATACATATGCTCTTGGTGTTTACCAAGGTAACACTGGTATTGAAGACAAGACGTCATGGACCCGATGTGCTTGCACTAAACTTCCCAAGCTACTCAAGTTCCTCTTAAAAGGACTTGTTTCATTCTCACGGGAACCGACATTATCTATCGACTTTCTCTTAGAGATTGTTGATATTGAAGAAGGAGACCCTCTCCCAGTCTCCGACACGAGAACCAAATGTGCACTAATTGAGTCTAGAGCCAAGAGATCATCCACAATATCTCGTTAGGACACTAAATTCTTGAAGACTTGCTTTTACACACAATGTGGAAAGTAAGTACATATTAAGAGTCCTCGCATTATCCTTGTGGTATTGCGGAACATCCGAGTGATATGAAAATATTCACGATGAAGATGGAAATCCTTCTAGAGCCAACATCAAACAAGCTCTTGGTGGGTGACATGTGAGATCTTCTCGTAAGATCAAACTTGTGACAAGCGGATAGAAACAATGGGGCGATTCAATCTTGAATCAACCTTGGTCGAGAATGGAATTGGCGAATACTTTTGGAAAAACCGTTCGATGTGCAAACCTTCTTTTCTCTAGCACGTCGAATGTGTACTTATGTTTTCAAATTCAAAAGTATCTACGATTGAAAAATACTTTTAGAAAAACCGTTCGATGTGCGCTCTTCTTTTCACTAGCACGTCGAATGTGTATTCTTTTCAAATACAAAAGTGTTTTGATTGAAAATTGATCTTTCTCATAAAACCTTCGTGTATTGCAAAACTCTTTATTCTAAGCAATACGCGATTGTTTTCAAATCAATTTTCATCAATCGGTGAATCTCAATTATTGGTTCACTCACTCCGTGTTGTCTTCTTTGAGGCGTTCGGTTTGAGAACGACTAGAGCAATTGCGAAACCACATCAAGGAGATTCTTAGGAATCCTACGATCACGAGCGATGCTTGTCTTGATCAGCGAGGAACCGTGGGCGTGTACCTCAATTCAACGAAAGTGATCAAAGACACTTTCGTGCGCTTTATTGCTAAGCGTCGTATGCGGTACACCCGACGATTGCGGTGATCGTAATTGAGGAGTCAATCCAAAGCCGCATGTTCACGGCAACCTCACTTAATCTGAAGAAATCATGGTGGTGCATATCTACATAACACGGTTACGATATTTTTATACTATGTTTCGCTACTGCTGCAAATATCATGAACCGAGAAGGCTTCCGCTACTCGATGGAAAGATGTCATGATTCAAAAGTGTGAGCATGTCGGTCCAAAAGTCACAACTTCACATGAAGGCAACACAACTATGGATGATCCGGAGAGATTCTTGTGGTGATGATCTCAAAGAAAGCTCGAAGATCATCAAAGATGTGGATCGATTCAAAGACCTCCACCGAAAGTACAAATCAATCACGGACTTTGAAGTTGCACTACAAAAGCACAAAGATTGCGGAAATGAAGAATTCAAGTCTGAGCTCAAGAACAATGTCAAGAATAGAATGCTAGGATTCAATATGTAAAACATGGGGTGACCTCCCTTAGGGAGATTGTTAGGAATTGGAAAATTTCTTAGTGAAGAGTCGGTCACCCCAAATGTTATCTAGCTTAAGTTAGCTCGTAGACTTGTCGTTAGTTACGTTATTTATTGTTTTATTAGTTAGTCGATTAGCGTAAAATAGTTTAGTGCAACACCGTGGAGGAAGGACGGGTCTTTACCCACTGTATCCACGATCCACAGCCGATGGGAGGTCGTGTCTTATGTAAGTATAAATACCCTTCCATCCATGGAAGGGTGGTGCTTCAATCTAATATTCAACATTTGTGAAGTAACTCTCTACCAAGAAAACACCCAACTCTCTAACTTTCTCTCTCTAATGGCTAACATGTATTTTGATCTCCCAAGACCACCGAATCATCAACACAATAAAAATAACGATCCTATGGCCAATCCTTGAAGGTCAAGGCCATCACATATTTGACCTCCTAAATCCTAAAGGAAGTACAAAGTCTAAATGGAAAGCTAGCGACCCTCAGCGAGTTCTTATCGAAGGGTGCGAGACGGATCTTTGCGTTCTTCAAAACACTCAAAGGATACCTGAGACAAAAAGCGTTCCGGTGGAGCATAGATGCGACGACCTTCCAGCTCAAGGATTTCATGGCTATTCTACCTACACTTACGGCCCCAATCAAAGGCGAAGTGTTGTTTATGTATATTGCGGCCTCCTTGAAAGCTTGTCAGTTGTGTTATTAGCGAGAAGGAAAAGCAAATCCTATCTACTTTGTTAGCGAGGGTTCTCTGAGGAGCCGAGCTAAATTATCGACATTGGAGAAGCTAATTTTGGCCTTGGTCCATCTTTGCGAGGCATATGAAGGTACTTCAAGCTCACCCCATAACCGTACTTGCCACAAGCCAATTAGCGGATACTTTCGAGCGGAGAAATGGAAGGATAGCTAAATGGGCTATCGAGCTAGGAGAGTATGATATTGAATACAAGGCGGCTTCGGTCAAAGGGCAAATATTGGCGGACTTTTAGCGAAACACCCTCCGACGAAGCATGACACAAGGTTGTTGAAAAGAAGCGATAAGGCAATCGAAGGTGAAAACTTTATCTTGTGAGACCTCTAGCTACGATGGTTCGGCCTTGAGTCTCATGCTCGTT
This sequence comes from Chrysanthemum lavandulifolium, assembly GCA_022545495.1. Taxonomy (NCBI): domain Eukaryota; kingdom Viridiplantae; phylum Streptophyta; class Magnoliopsida; order Asterales; family Asteraceae; genus Chrysanthemum; species Chrysanthemum lavandulifolium. The sequence continues at coordinate 225,490,054 of CM040242.1, read as the reverse complement.
GATCCCAAGGGAAGGAGTACACTTATGCACTCCGTTTGAATTCGATGCTACAAACAATGAGCGGTCTGAAGCCTTGCTAGCTGGTCTCGATTGGCCAAAGACATGGAAGTAGAAGACTTGGCTATTTTGTTGACTCGCAACTAGTGGCCAACGGATAAAAGGCTCCTACGAGGCAAGACAACTGTGATCAAGCAATACACGGATAAGGCCAAAGAAATGCTCGAAGGTTCGCATCCTACAACATAGAGCATGTTCGAAGAAACCAAAACAAGAAGGAGGATGCACTTAGCAAGCGGCATCAATGGCATTTGCTCATTTAACTAAGGAAGTTTTGGTGAAGTATTGGCGAGATGGGTCCATCGTCCGAAAGGAGGTGTCGGCGTGTCTGGGAGGAAGACTCGGTTGGATGACTCCAATTAGAGACTATCTAATAAGTGGTATCTTCTTGGGAAGACCAGAAGTTAGCTCGAAGGTTCGCATCAAAGCACCACGATGCAGAATCATGGGAAATTACTTATCTGGAAGATCTTTTACATCCCCATGGCTCCGTTGTGTAGGACCAAGGCAAGCGCCAACATCATTCAAGAAGTGCATGAAGGATCCTGCGGACTTTCCATGAGACCTGCTCTGTTGTCTCCAAAGTCATAAGGGTAGGATATTCGGCCTTGATGCACGAGGGGCCTTTGTCGACATCATTCGAGTGTGAAGCTGTCAAGTCCACTCAAGAGTCCCAAGGCTACAAAGCAAGATATGACTTCGTAACATCCATGGCCCTTGACCAATGGGGATAGATATTATGAGCCTACGCGGTTGCTCGGGAGGAGTAAAGTTCTTGGTCGTAGCCATCGATTACTTCACTAAATGGGTGGAAGCAAAGCCTTTGGCATCCATTACGAGGAAGGCACATGGAAAAATTTATGTGGAGCATATTATACATCGGTTGGATTACCTCACATCATCATTTAGATAATAGAAATAGTTCGCGAAGGGTATTCCAGTGTTTTGCGAGAGGCACGAACATCAAACAATCCTTCACCGTCTACCATCCTCAAGGTAGCAGGCAGTGGAAGTTACTATGAGACATCATACAAGGAATAGAGCGAAGGTGGGATACGGTCATCACGGTTGGGTAGATGAACTACCTCAAGTACTTTGGGCTCACGAGGCATACAAAGTTAAGTCACGGAGACACCTTTCGACTGACGTATGCAGGCCGTCATCCCTTGGAGTAAGTGTCGGGCCGAAAGGGTCATGAACTTGAGCGGCGGATAATGAAGAAGACTCGTAGCAACCTAGACCTACTCGAAGAGCGAAGGAAATAGCCTCAATCGGAGAGGCTATCCATAAACAAAATATTGAAAGATACTATAACAAGCGGGTCCGAGCCGACCTTGAACCGGGAATATGTCCTCCCGACACAACAACGCATAGTAAAGGCGAGTACCGGGGTAAACTAGGACCTACATGGGAAGGGCCCTCGTTATTAAGGAAGCATATGTGCAGCAGAGCCTACAATGCGGAAACCTTGGAAGGAGGCGTATTGATAGAACACGGAATGGCACTACTCTTACGTAAGTTCTATTATCAAACTTACAATGTCTAAGGACACATTTGTTTGCTTTCAATCAATGTATTTGCATTCTTCTCACTTGGGAAAGAAGCATTAATGGTAGGCGTCTAGTATTCATTTCTTAAAATGATGTAATCCTCCTACCCACAATGATAATAACACATTTCCCTCGAATCTCTTGTTTTGTTCAATACAACAAAGATTTGCCCACAAGTCGCTTTATAAGCTTGAATGTCGAAGGGATGTACAAAGACTAAACAACATGTCTTGCTCATATGCATATTATCCATCTCAACTTCACATTAACTTTACTATATGGCCTTAAGGTATTTTAAGCCTTCGATGCCCAAAGGTTCAAGAGCCAGATGGTCGCGAGCCTCTGTCGTGATTAAATTATATGATTGCTAATATTCTTGGTGAAGTAACTACACACAATGAGGCTATGCATCTACCATCGCCTTAGGTTGTAAAAATATTTTTAAGCAAGTAAAAATAAAGAGAAGAATCACATGGCAAAATTCGAGCCTAGTGGCTCGAATGTAGATCTTGACTAGTCTAACTAGTCTAAAATGAGCCGTAGCCTAACGATCCAACAAAATAAAATATTGTCTTAGGCCGTAGCCTACATCACACATACCACATGTTAATTATTTCATCGAGCACGAAGCACGGAAAGGAACAGAACAATTGTTTTAAAGCAGGTACATACCACCACAGGGGATCAAATTACAACCACATGGTTGCCTTCATCAAACCTTGAAATGAGTGGGATCAATTTGAACACGGAGAGGAACCTTGGGTGATGGAGTCTTCTTGGAGAAGATGGAGGCTGGATTGTCCTTGGCTTCTTGGCGTGATTCCTCAATTGAGGCGGCGGGTCCTTCGCCACATCTGCAGGAAAGGAACTCTAAAGCGGTTAATTGATTGCACTGCATCATCATACTCTTTTCATGAGTTGCCTATAGTAAGGAACTTTCTCCAAAGACCATCGGTTCCCAGTCTTGGTTACCTCCTCCAAAGTGGTACACTTGCCATGGAAAATGGTAGCATTCACCACATTCCCAATGGCAATCCCGCATCATCGCTATGGTAAATTTCCATAGCAACATAGGGATCACCTTGGTTACCAAGTCCACCACATCCTTCTTGACATTTTCAAGCGAAGGTTTAACCCATCCACCTTTTCTTGGAGCTTGATCTCTTGGTCCGACAACCGCCCTCTCTTGTTCGAGGCCTCCACACTTGGATGAAAGAGCGGATATCACGCTCTTTATAGCCTCGACTATAGAGCCTTGACGGTCGACTGCGGCATTCGACCTCGCTTCGTTGCCGGTTGACCTTTGAGCTTTTCATTCTCGACTCTAGATCTTGCACCAAGGGTTCTTGTCAAAATCTTCCAAGGCATCCTCACTTCTTCTCCAAGTGCGCATACTTGATCCACTAGCCTTCTCCTCTTCTCAACATAACATTTATTTCCTTCCGAGCTTTGGTAACGACACGAGTAACTCCACTTTTCCTAGCGTTGAGTCGGTTATCTTGCATGCATTGGCGGACATAGCTTTTTGTCATGAAGGTCGCAGAGCCTTTCTATGGACATGTTATCCATCACCCCTTCCATTTGGGTGGGATCACATGGCCCACGAGCCGGTGACAAGCTAAGGGAGGGAAGTTCCTTCGTGTCGAAATCTGCAACATATGTACATTTGTTAATATATTATATTGCTACTTAAATTTTGTTCACGGTAAGAAACTTTACCATGGATATCATCGTCGTTGGGCCCTTGATGACCTGGAAATTCCATAGCCTTACCTTGGCACTCTTTGTCGGGTAGTTCGAGAGGGATGAGTAGGTAGGATGAGCTTCCTTTTGAGCGGACTTCACGGCTTTATGCTTCGCCACCTTTCTGCTTGGACCCTCTCACCTATGCCGGAGGGTCCTCGATGTGTTGTCCTTGAAGGCGGTTCGTCAGTCGACAACGTTCTCCACAAGTTGATCTTCACATCTATGGGTTCCTTTGGCGGAGGCGGATGATCTTGGCTCGATGGGTTTGGCGTCCACATCATTGTTGTTTATAGACACCGATGGGGAGCCAGCATATAGCTTGTCTCTTGGGATTCTTTGGAAGGAAGCTTACCTCCTTTGCACCACCGGCTACAACAAAGTTTAGAATGACATCTCTCGCACAAAGATGCAAATAAGATAAATATCAAAAGATAAGTTTTAATTTCTTATTTTAATCAAAAAGTACATACTTTCTCCATCACAAATAATCTCGGTACCAAGGAGACCCTCCCATCTTTCGGCAATGCCGACCATGAAAGTCCGGGTTTAACAATCTGAGTATGCGGGAGGATAATGGTGTTTGGATATAAAAATTTGCCTTTCCGGTTTTATGTTAAGTAAAGGCCTATCTATCGAATGGGCATCTCTTTCACCCCTTTTGGCCAAGGTCAATAATCTCCTCCCGGGTATAGATTCAGAAATCCCCTAAGCACAGTCAATGATGGTTCGTACCCATAAGCTTTGCACATAACAATGTATGTCGTAAGCTTGGCTAGGCCAAAAGGGTTGAACCTAGAAATGTGTACCTCATAATACCGGAGGAATTCTAAGATCATAGGGTGCAAGGGTATCCTAAGATTGGAAGTGGTGAATGCATGGGTATACAGGCCTATATAGTTTTCAGGGGCATCAAATATCCCTTGATTTCTACTAGGTAGCATGATTTTATGTTCCTTTGGAATGGGGTAATCGGTGAGGAACGCTTTGAGCTCCTCCCGTGTTAAGGTGCAATCTTGTTGTTTGATTACAAACTTTTTATTGGTTGACATTGATCCACAATAAAGTATTTGAAAACAAGATGTGAAGAAATACTTTACCTTGTTTGATCGAAGGCTTGATCGGAAGAGGTTTTAGTAGGTGAAAACTTGGGCGAGTTAAAATTATGCTAGGGTTTTGTTTTCAAATTTATATACCCCTACATATGATAAATCTTGGCCTACGTGTCACAATTATCTCCTTATCACGGTTCAAAACTAGTTTAAATTTTGAATGGACGTTTACTTTTACCGAGGAAAAGGGGTGGTTAGGATAATTGTTGGCATTAATCTGTCAATGGATGCAATACTTTTCATCTTCGTTCGTTTTTGTGAGGAAGAGGTAGTTTCGTCTACATTTACGAGTCGTAAGCAATATTTCTCGTTCGTACATATCACTTTCGATTGGGGGCTTGATGACGTACCCTCCGGTCGGTCGAAGGACCCCCTTGGCCTCGATCAAAATTGCATTATGAAGACCCAAGTCTTTCTTCATAAGTCATTGGTGGCGTAAACCATTCATCATTGACATGGTTACGGTTGGGAATCTGCCCAAGAGGCCTATGCTCTTCGGTGTCTTCCGCTGAAGATGCCAAGACAAATAAGAACCTTGACTTGGTGTTCCCCACGTTCCCACTATGTCCTTAGCGTCCCCGCCAAGTCCGAGATAGTGGGGATGAAGCCCTAGCGGTTACCACAAATTAGAGGACACTCCCGTGATCTCCTAAACGTGTGCTAACACTCTACAAGCTATTTTCATCACCTATAAATAGGTTGGACGAGTCATTTCAATGGTATGTTCACTCAACACAGTATTTCACATACATCATATTATTTACAACTCATATCACATACTTACTCTCACGCGGAGGTGGTTCGCGAGGGCCCAACCCTGCGCAATCACTTAACGAAGTGTCTACTATTACATTGCCAGTTGGCTACAATTTTGGCGTAAGCATATCACACCTCATACCTTTTGATCACCATCGAAGGCCTGGTCGTACGAATTATTGTACAATCAAGTATAATGCTGATCATTATGCTATTCTTGTTTCCAATCCTTCTCTTTTTTTGGGTATTCCCTGAAGCCTTTCTTTCTTGGGTTCGCCCGGCCGCTATTATGCTTTGGGTGAGGATGTGTACCGAGTTTCTTCATGATATTGGAACGGTGAGAGTTTTTATCCATATTTTCATCTGTTTTCTTTGTTATGCAGTTGATGAGTTAGCTTTGATTATATTCGGTCTTGGATCCTCTCGAAAGATAGAATGGTTCTGGCGTCTTACGTCGGGAGGGAGCCTAGCATTTTGGAAGTTGTTGTTCATCGTACAGTGCCGCTTCTTCCCATTGCTCCTCCTCTTTCCGTGGATGAGCTGGAGGCTGAAGTTAATGTTCTTTTTGGGCCGGAAGGTGCTGATGTTAATATTGGGAATGGATCAGCCCTTGAGGCTACGGATTCTGATGTTGATCGTGCTACTTCCAGTCCTTCATTGAAAAGAAAGGAGAGTTCTTCGATGAGTATTGAGGAACCTTCGATCCACATTAAGAGGTTTCGTCCTGACTTCCTTCAAGGTCCATCTACCAAGAGTGTTCCTACCGGTGGTTTTCGAGCTTTGTTTAATATTAGTGTCTTGGAGGTGAGTTAGGTTACGGCCCCCCACATTGTGCCTTTTATTACATCTTCTATTTCAACTACTCCCGAGGGTGAAATGGGTTTTCGTTGACTCCTCCATCGGTAGCGAGCCTTTATTGGTCCTCATAAGGTTGGTTATTTCCTCCGATTTCTTCTTCGATTCTAGTACCTTTCTTCTTTGGTGAGGTTACCTCTTGTGCAGTCTGAAGCGACTTTGGGTGTTGTTGCCCTCTGCTGTGACCAATGTTTACTCTCTGTTCCAATAAAAAGGAATGTCTCCCATTTTTTAAGTAGCTTGCCCTCAGGCGGAGGTGCCCACCAGAATGTTGGAGATCTTGTTGGTTCTTCTGTTACTTAGCCTTTGGCTGGTAATACTCGGATTGCTATTGTGTTTGATCCTTTGCGGTCGTAGGAGCATTATCTTCTGGATTGGAAGGTGTCCAATGGATCTCTTCTTGATAGTCCCTTAGACTGCCGCGAAGTTGTTGATGGGGTTGCCCCTCCTAGACTTTTTTCCTTACTCCGCGAGATGAGTTATGATCAATTTCATTCGGGTTTTGATGTCTTGTCAGCTCATCATCTTTGCTTTGGTTCTGAGGTTCGGATGCATGCGGAGCGTGATTTGCAGGAGAAGGAAAGGTTGTCTACTAGGTGTAGTCTCCAGGCTGACATGATTTACAGGCTAGAGTCCCGGTTGGCTCAGACTAAATCTGAAGCTTCTGAGACGCTTTCTCTTCATGGCCAAGTATCTTCTTTTGAGGCAGCTAGTAAAGAAAATGAGGCATTGTGTGCTAGGGTTAAGGAACTTGAGTCCTCCATTTCTAACAAAGATAGCGAGCTTGGGCAGCTACGGTGTGCAAACTTTTCTCTTGAATACCGCAACGCTGAGCTTGTTAAGCATGTTTTTCTCTCTTCTTTTCTCTTCTCTTTCCTTCCTCCCCCTTTTTTTATATGAGGTTTGCTGTTTTCAGGTACAAGTTTTAGAGGGTGAATGTTTGGATCTTCGTCCTCGTGCCTTGGACCTTGTTCGTTTGAGGGAGATCTTTCTGAAGGTTGCTCTTTATTTGGAGGAGAAGCTCCACCCTTGTTTGCTTGTTGCTGTGTTGGTCCGCCGTTGGTTGCTGTCTAAGGGTTTTAAGCTTGTCGTGTCCAGGTGCTAGCATTCAAAAGATTATCTTGATGCCTTGAGTGCGGCCATTAGTTCTTCTATTGAGAGGGGAATGCAAGATGGGCTTGCTGCCGGGCATTGTCATGGCACGGGTGGTACACCTCTTTCTAGTGATGAGGCTTTCAACTCTGCTGCCAAGGCTGATTATGAGAATGCTCTTCAAGTGCTCCATGATGTTCAATTCCCTTTGTTGTCCTCATTGGAGGTTCTTAAGGACTCTACTGCTGAAGATGTTATGCATTTACTTTACCCTGGGGTATCCGCTGCTGACTCCTCTGCTATTAACCCTCATTTTTACTTGGAGCGGCTGACCGTTCCTGTTTATCATTCTAGGAGTTCTTCTACGGTAAGTGAGTCTCCTCTTTCCGCTTCTATTAAAGATTGCTTTCAGAGAGCCGGGAAGGCAAGGGAAGGTTTTCTTCATGACTTGTTAGCTCTTGCGGATACATGGTATTCCTGGATTAGCCCTTTGTCTGTGGGAATTTTGGTGGATTCAGCTCGTGTGTCTGGTTCCGTTCCTCTTTCTGTGTCTGATTATGGAGTATCAAATGTGCTTGAACAGAGTGATGATGTTAGCGGCATAGGTGCGGATGCTCTTAAGGATGCAGGGGCGGACCCACTTATGGAATCTTCCACCAAGTTTAGCTTCTTATTGTTGCATGGCGCTTTTATTCTAACTATTTTGTGGTGCTGTAGCCTTGGTAACTTTTGTTTTGTAGACTGTCTATCGTATGCATGTTTTGTTTTTTCGAAACATTTTAGTTTTTGCTATTTTTAATCTTCACACTTATGTGCTTATTATAATAGTCTTAGTTGAATACTTGTGGGTTATTCGCCCTATACTGGACTTGAAATATCTCTTACGTATCTTGAGTTAATTTGGAAGTTACTCAGCCTTTTGTTATTCGGAATAACGTTGTATGGGTCTTGCCTAAATGTATGTGCGTCTTACTTACATATGTTGATATTTCTTTTTAAAGTAAATTATCAGAAAAATTTAAAGTAAAAGTTGGTGAAGGTAGTTAAGCTTCACCTTTTTTCATTCAAGATAAGAATATTGCAATATAGAAAGATAAATTGCGACACTGACCCTCCTCTGCGGGGTCCACGAGGGATGGGTTGCTTACACTTGATGTATGTAACATCTTTTAAGATTGCAGACGTTCCATGTCCGTGGAATTGGGTTTCTGCACGGTCCTTGACTTATCGCCTTTTCCTAATGTACATGACCTCGTAAGGTCCTTCCCACTGGGTCCCAATTTCCCTTCTTCGGCATGGCTTGCATAATTGTTGCGGTACACTAAGTCTCACGGCTTGAAGCTTGTGTTGCGAACTCTTGAATTATAATACTTCTCCATTTTAAGCCTTGCTTTTGCTTCACGTATTCTTTTGTTCCTTCTTTCTTCAAGGAGATCAAGTTCATTTCAAGGCTTCATCATTTTCTTCTATGTTTTCTTCCATTGTCCTCCATGTGGGCATTCCTATTCCAGCCAGAATAACAGCTTCCGTTCCATAAGTCAATAAGAATGGAGTGTCTCCGTTGCTGGATTTTGTCATTGTGTGGTGTGGCCATAGGACGTGCGATTGCTCATCCAGCCAGTTCTTGCTTCTTTCCTCCAACCGGGCTTTTATTCCTTCCCCTGGGCTCCTGTTTGCTCTTTCTACTTGTCCATTTGCTTGTGGATGTTTGACTGAAGCAAAGTGTTCTTTTATATTCATTTTTCGCACCAATCTTTGAATGGGTTGTCTCGGAATTGTTTTATGTTGTCGGATATTATTTCTCCTGGGAGTCCGAATCTACATACGATGTTTTCCCATACAAATTTTTTGATTTGGTTTCCTATGATAGTGGCAACCGGCTTTGCTTCTATCCATTTTGTGAAGTAGTCTATTGCTACTATGAGGAACCTGACTTTCTCAGGTCCTTTCGGAAGAGGTCCTGCGATGTCAATTCCCAATTTGTAGAATGGCCATGGGGAAGTGATTGGTGTTAGCTTTTCTTGCGGATGCTTGGGACCGCTTTGTGTACAGCGACTTTTGCATGCTTGGATTAGCTTCAAGCATCTTAGTGTGTAGTGGGCGATGAGTATCCGATGCAGCAGGGCTCGCCCTCTGGGACCTTGTTCCGGCATGCATGTTGCAAGATCCTTCATGGATTTCCCTTAGCACATAATTTTCTTGGAACGGTCCTACGCACCGTAACCATGGTCCAAGAAAGGACTTCTTGTAAAGTGTCCCGTTTATTACTGCAAATCTTTGTGATTTTCTTTTGATTTCTCTTGCTTTCTTTTCTTCAGCTGGGAGTATTTCCTTGGCCAGGTACTCATATATTGAGGTCATCCACGTGTACCCTTCTTCTTCTGTTATTGCTATGATCGATGCTTCCTCTATTGACTTTGGTTAAGTTCTTCCACCAGCACTTGCTTTTTCAGATGTGCAAAGCTGGTAGGCCCCATTTTACTCAAGGCGTCCGCCTTTTTTTTCACTTCTAGGTACTTGTTTGATTGAGAACATTCGAAAGTTTTTTAGGAGTTCCTTTACCTTTTCTAGGTATTGAATCATCCCTAATTCTTTTGCGATGTACGTTCCGTTGACTTGGTTTGCCACCAGTTTTGAGTCTACGTTTAATTGTAAATTCTTAACTCCCATTTGTTCTGCTATCCTTAACCTGGCTATTAAGGCCTCCTATTCAGCTTCGTTATTTGTTGCTTTGAAGCTGAACCTTAAGGCATAAGTGAACTCCGTCCCCTGAGGGTCCGTCAGTATTAGCCCCGCTCCGCAGCCATCTATGCAAGATGAGCCGTCTGTGAACAGAATCCACGGTTGCGGAAGTTCATCTTCTTCCATTGGCTCATCTTCTTCATCGTCCTTTGGGCGTTCTACTATAAAATCTGCTAAGATTTTTCCTTTGATTGATATTTTTGGCCTGTATTGTATATCATATTCTCCTAACTCAATGCTCCATTTCTGCAGCCTACCTGCGACCTCTGGCTTTGATAGTATTTGCTTTATTGGTTGATCTGTGATAAATACGATTGTATGCGCTTGGAAGTATCTCTTCAAGCATTTTGTAGCATGTACTAGGGATAATACAAGCTTTTCCATCGGTGTATAGTTGATTTCCGGTCCCCCGCAGGGCTCGGCTCACAAAGTATATCGGTGTTTGCCTGCCTTCCCTTTCTGTCATCAAGATTGCACTAACTGCTTCCTTTGATGCCGCAAGGTATATTATGAGCTCCTCTTTTTCCTGAGGTGCTGTGAGGGTGGGGAGGTTTGCTATCATTTTCTTCATTGGCTTAGAAACTTCTTCCGCCTCTTTTGTCCACAGGAAGTCACTCTTTTTTGTACACTTCTTGAGTGTTTTAAAGAAAGGTAGTGATTTTTCAGCGGATTTAGCCAGGAATCTATTTAAACTTGCCAGCTTCCCATTTAGTTTATGAACGTCCTTGAGGCACTTTGGAGATGGGAGGTTTAATACGGCTTCCGCTTTGTGCAGGCATACCTTGATTTCTTTAGTATTCACGGTGTATCCGGAACATTCCTCTTCCATTCAGAAGGTACATTTCTTGGGGTTCACTTCATGTTTATTTCTCTTAATGTTTTAGAGGTTTATACTATGTCCCTTAGTATTTCTTCCTCCGAGCGACTTTTGATCACCGTGTCGTCAACATACACTTCTAGTTTTACGCTAATTTGCTTGTGGAAGCTTTATCTACCGGTACCGGTATGTTGCTCCCGCATTCTTGACTCGAATGGCATTTTGGTATAACAGAATATTCCTTGGCTTGTGATGAATGTTGTTTTTTTCTCATCTTCCTTTGGCATTTGTATTTGGTGATAGCCCTTGTATGCGTCCAGTAAGCATTTGAAAGGATATCCGCAGAGTGGTTCAACTTTCCAATCTATCTCTGGTAATGGGTAACCATCTTTTGGACATGCTTTATTGAGGTCTTTGAAGTCAACGCACATCCTCCAACTTCCGTCGTACTTTGTTACCATCACAGGGCTGGCCAACCAACTGTGATAATGTACTTCTTTCATGATTCCTGCGTCCACGAGTTTTTCTACTTCTTCGGATTGCCTTGTTTCTCTCGGTGCACGGCCTCTTTTCTTTTCCTTATTCCATTATATGACGATTGGGATCTTACGATTACAAAGTTTATCCATGCTGTCGCTGAATGCTCGTCATCACCGATTTTAGTTAACAATGATATCTATCCTATCGGCCATATTACCTTTCCACTAAACCCAATAAGGGGCGTTGTGGCAGGCATCATTTGTTTTCTCATTTTGAGCCGGAGCCTTTTGAAACAGTGTTCATATAGGATTTTTGATGCGGAACCTCCATCAATGTATATGCGGTGTATGAAGTGCCCTCTTATTTCTGCTTCAACGATTATTGGATCATTATTTCCTTCTTCTTCAGTTAGCGATGGGAATGAGATATTCGGGCTTGGGGAAAAGCTTTGTGTGATTCTTTGTCATGTTACTCGCTGCTGAGACTGCACCATCAGGATTGCGAGAGGTTTATCTTTCCCCGATGTTTCCCCTTTTTTGGGCGTTTTGGACTGATCCTTGTCCTTTATTACATTTTATTTCCTTTATTCGTTTGTGACTTCCAGTTCTTAGCAGTTCCTCTATCTGTCTCTTCAGGTGCATGCATTCATCTGTATTGTGTCCCACTTCTCCGTGGAACTCACAATATTTATTGGCGTTCCTTTTTTCGATCTCCGTGGAACTCACAATATCTCCTTTGGTATCTTGAAAAGGAGATTAAACCTATCTTACTTCCTTTCCGTCCTGAGTTGGTTTTTGTACCCTTTTTTGAAGCCTTGCTTCTGCCCAGGTTCATGCGATTTCCATGGCACTTGGGGTAGCGATCTCTTTTTTTCATGGTTGCCCGCGACCACTTCCCCTCGTAGGAAGGATGCGGTTACCCTCATCATATCATCTACCGACTTGGGTATCTTGTCATGCAACCTTTTAATTAACTCGGGGTAGTAATCCCGTGCATGAAGCTAGAGATTTTCATGACTTCTGGGGCTCCTTTGACATCCCTGCTTTCTGCCTTGAACCTCTTTACAAAGTCTTCCGTGGCTTCTCCTTCTTTCTGTTTGATGTGATGGAGTTCCACAGGATCCTTTATGCATTTCTTTTGCTAAAGGAAATTTGATAGATTGGCTTATTTCAGCTCATCATAGCTGTCTACCGATTCTGGCGGAAGATCATCGAACCACACCCTAGCGGATCTAGTGAGAGTGGAATTGAACATGTAGCACCATCTTGGCATGGCCCAACGTTCTGCTTTCGCTGCTGCTTGAAAGAGTTTTAGGTGATCTTCCGGATCTTCACTTCCGTCATATGTCTTTACATTAGTGGGCATTCGTGTCTTCTTGGGCATGTCGAAGTAGCGAATGCATGGAGTGAACGGGTCAGTCTCCTTGCATACCCATGGCCTGGCTAAGTCTTCGTCATCGACGTCTGACTTTTGCTTTTTGGATCCGGATCTCCAATGTTCGCTTCCGCTATCTTCGCATTCGGAAAGTCGATCAGTCTTCCGCGAGTATGCCCGGCTATCTTCGTATCCTCAAGGAATATGGTTTCGTTCTTCGTGAATAAGAGTGATGGTAGCTGTCTTCCTCCTCTTTTGAGATCATGACGACCGGGTCTTTTTCGATCTCCGACATACGAAGATGCTTTTTACATCCCCTAGTCATGGAACACACCCTTGCGCAACCTTCTGAACACCTCCTCTTTTTCAGCGGCTTTCTTTCGTATTGATCTGGATCGGCTGCGTCTCAGCTCAGAGTCTTCTCTTGCGTTCCGGCGCTTTCAAGATTCGATCTTTTTTCTCAGATCCCTCCTTCTGGTCGGTCTTCCGGATTCGGAGTGTTGTGACGCTTCGCGAAAATCCAACCGAGTTTTTAGCGCTTCTATAGCCTTGGCTCTCTCTTCCTGTTTTCGAACTTTCTCTGTCACAATAAGTAAGATCTGGTCATAGTACTTGTCGCAGTACTTCTTGACGGCTGCGCTAGACGCCCTTCAAGTTCTACCAGATCTACAGTGTTTCCCTTTCCCGCCATATTCCGCACCGCGGATACGGGAGCATGCGTTGGATCAGACTGAGCTCTTAAGGTGAGCATTTTTCAGGAACACAGTTGTGTACTGGGTCCCACGGATGGCACCAACTTGTTAGTACAAAAAGTGTGACGGGTTGTAGTGGGTGTTAGTGTCGCTTGTTGAGTTGGGCTAACAAGCTATTAGTGGGTTGGTCTTGTACTATTCCAAGTAGTTTGATTGAGTTCCCTGCACAAGAAGAGTAAACCGTTAGCCTTATCGTGGAGACGGACCCGACGATTAGACTCCAGCATGAGAGTAAGTACACATTCTTGTCAGAGAAAGTAAGAGTATGTTTGTGTAATTATGAGAGAGAAAGTTGTACCTTGTATGGGGATTAGAGCCCCTTTTATAGGCGAGGCTTACCGTTAGGGTTTCCTAGTTACTCGCATATAGTAGTTAGCTATGGGAGCGGACCCTTGTCGGACAAGGTTCCATGTCAATCGCGGATGCGAACACGGATGCCTTGAGCAGCCGGAGGTTGATGCGCAAGTATCTGCGTCGTCTTTGCTCGGACTATAGCCAATTTCGTTATTGGACTTACTATTGGCCCAGGTGTTCGTAGTTATTCTTATTGTTGGGCTTGGACCCGGTATGTGTATAGCACAGTTAGGCCCGATGACCTACTATCGTCATCACTCGTAAGTATTAAAAGTGGAGATGTTGAGTTAGCGATATCACACTAAAAAAATGGCATGCCATGCACCGTTGCTTTAAGGAGGAGAACCATCGTATCATCATTTAGAAATTCCAATTATGCAAGTTGATTGTACAATAATTAAAGCGACCGGGCCTTTTAAAATAGTGTTGTTAATTTGGTATTTAATCAAATTAAAGATGATGATCGAAGGGTATGAGGGTGATATGCTTGCGCCAAACTTGTAGTCAATCGCAATAAGAAATAGTAGACACTTAGTTAAGTGATTGCGCGAGGGTTGGGCCTACGAACCACCTCCGGCGTGAGAGTAAGTATGTGATATGAGTTGTAAATAATATGATGTATGTGAAATCTTGTGTTGAGTGAACATACCATTGAAATGACTCGTCCAACCTATTTATAGGTGATGAAAATAGCTTGGAGAGTGTTAGCACACGTTTAGGAGATCATGGGGCGTCCACGATTTGTGGTAACCGCTAGGGCTTCATCCCACTATCTCGGACTTGGCGGGAAGCTAAGGACATAGTGGGAGCGTGGGGAAGACCAAGTCAAGGTTCTTATTTGTCTTGGCATCTTCAGGAAGACACCGAAGGGCATAGGCCTTGGTGGCGGATTCCCAGCCGGTAACCATGTCAATGATGAATGGTTTCGCCACCAATGACTTATGAAGAAAGACTTGGGTCTTCGTAATGTAATTTCGATTGAGGCGAAGGGGTCCTTCGACTGATCGGAGGGTGCGTCATCAAGCCCCGGTCGAAAGTGATATGTACGAACAAGAAATATTGCTTACGACTCGAAAAAGAGACAAAACTACCTCTTCGTCACAAAAAGCGAGCGAAGGTGAAAAGTCTTGCATCTATTGACCGTAATTAATGCCAACAATTATTCTAACCACCCTTATCCTCGGTAAAAGTAGCGTCCTTTCAAAATTTAAACTAGTTTTGAAATCCGAAGATAAGGAGATAATTGTGACACGCGTAGGGCCAAGATTTATTATATGTAGGGTATATAAATTTGAAAAACAAAAACCCTAACATAACTTTAACCACGCCAAGTTTTTCACCTACTAAAACCTCTTCCGATCAAGCCTTCGATCAAACAAGGTAAAGTGCTCCTTCTTCTCGTATTTCAAGTACATTATTGTGTTCTTTAGAAGAATCAATGTCAACCAATAAAAGTTTGTAATAAAGCAACAAGGTTGCACATTAACAAGGAGGAGCTTAAAGCGTTCCTCGCCGATTACCCAATTCAAAGGAACATAAAATCATGCTACCTAGTAAAAGTCAAGGGATATTTGATGCCCACGAAAATTATGTAGGCATGTATACCCATGCATTCACCACCTCCAATCTTAGGATACCCTTGCACCCTATGATTTTAGAATTCCTCCGGTATTATGAGGTACACATTTCTAGGTTCAACCCTTTTGGCCTAGCCAAGCTTACGACATTCATCGTGATGTGCAAAGCTTATGGGTTCGAACCATCCTTGACTGTGCTTAGGGGTTTTCTGAATCTATATCCGGGAGGAGATTGGTTGACCTTGGCCAAAAGGGGTGAGAGGGATGTGCCCATTCTGATAGATAGGCCTTTTACGAACATAAGGAACTGGAAAGGCAAATTCTTTTATATCCAAAACACCATTATCCCTCCGGCATACTCTGCATTGTTGAACCCAAAATTTCAATATGATGAAAAAAGGTTCAACGATCCATTACCCTATACTGTGAGAAGAAACCCTTTGTATCAACGTTTGGCTCGCCATCCAGCTGACTGCCAAACATTCCCTGAGCTAATCCTCTTCATGGTGGCATTCTTTGAAAGATGGGAGGGTCTCCTTTGGTACTGAGATTATTTGTGATGGAGAAAGTATGTACTTTTTGATTAAAATAAAAATAAAACTTATCTTTCTGATATTTATCTTATTTGCTTCTTTGTGCAGAGATGTCGTTCAGGAACTTTGTGGTGGCTGGTGGTGCAAAGGAAGTAAGCTTCCTTCCAAAGAATCCCCAAGAGACAAGCTATGGCGTGGGCTCCCCATCAGTGTCCATAAACAACAATGATGTGGAAGCCCAGCCCATCGAACCTGTATCGTCTGCTCCTCCATCAAAGGAACCCATAGATGTGGAAGATCAACTTGTGGAGAATGTTGCTGACTCTGACGAACCAGTCTCCGAAGGACAGTTGGCCATCGTAGGACCCTCCGGCATAGGTGAGAGGTCCAAGCGAAAAAGGTGGCGATGCTAAAGGCGTGAAGTCGATTCTAAGAGGAAGCTTATCCTACCTACTCCTCCTCTCGAACTACCCGGCAAAAGAGTGCCCGGGGTAAGGTTGTGTATTTCCGACCATCGAAGGGCCCGGTGATGATATTCATGGTAATGTTTCATACACGTAACAAAAATTAAATACCGGTAATAATATGTTAACACATTTATATATCTTTGCGGGACTTCACGATACGAAAGAACTTCCTTCTCCCCTATCTTGTCACCAACTCGTGAGTAATGTAATCCCACCCAAGTGGAAGGGGTGATGGATAACATGTCCATAGAAAGGCTCTGCGACCTTCATGACAAAAGCTATATCCGCCAGTGCATGCTAGACAATCAGCTCAATGCTAGGACAAGGGAACTGCTCCGTGCTGTCTCAAAAGCTCGAGAAGAAATGGATGTTATGCTGAGAAGGGAGAAGGCTAGGGATCAAAAGTATCTGGACACGGAGAAGAAGTGTGAAGATGCCTTGGAGGATTTTGACAAGAACCCTTGGTGCAAGATCTCGAGCTGAGAATGAAAAGCTCAAAGGTCGGTGGCAGCGAGCGGTGAATCTGGCGAGCTAGCTGTCGAAGGCTCAATGGTGGTTGGCTATAAGGAGCGGATATCATTCTTTCATCCAAGTGTGGAGGCCTCGAACAAGAAAGGGCGAAGTTCTTGGACCAAGAGATCAAGCTCAGAAAGGTGGATGGGTTAAACCTTCGTGCGAAAATCTTTGAAGAAGGACGGGTGGACACAGTAACCAAGGTGATCCCTATGTTGCTATGGAACTTTACCATAGCGATGATGTGGGATTGCCATTGGGAATGTGGTGAATCTTGCCATTTTCCATGGTAAGTGTACCACTTTGGAGGAGATAGCCAAGGCGGGGACCGGTGATCTTGGAAAAGTTCCTTACTATAGGGCAACTCATGAAAAGAGTATGATGATGCGGTAATCAATTAAGCGCTTTAGAGTTCCCTTTCCTTGCGGATGTGACGAAGGACCCAGTGACCTCAATTGAGGACCTGGCGGCCAAGAAGCCAAGGGCAGATCCGACCTCAGACTTCCTCCAAGAAGACTCCGTCACCCAAGGTCCCTCTCCGGGTTGGTGATCCCACTCATTCCAAGGTTTGATGAAGGCAACCATGTGGTTGTAATTTGATCCTCAAGGTGGTATGTACCCTGTTTAAAACAATTGTCTATGTTCCTTTCCAGGCTTCGTGCCTGATGAAACAATTAACATGTGGTATGTGTGATGTAGGCTACGGCCTAAGAAAATATTTTATTTTGTTGGATTGTTAAGGCTACGGCATGTTTTAGACTAGTTAGCCTAGTCATAAATCTACATTGAAGCCACTAGGGCTCGAATTTTGCCATGCGTGATTCTTCTCTTTTTATTTTTACTTGCGTAAAAATGTTTTTTACAACCTAAGGCGTATGGTAGATGCATAGCCTCATTGTGTGTAGTTACTTCACCAAGAATATTAGCAATCGTATAATTTGACTGCTGACAGAGGGTCGCGACCCACTCCGTCTTGATCCTTTGGGCAACGAAAGGCTTAAAATACCTTAAGGCCATATAGGAAAGTTAATGTGAAGTTGAGATGGATGTTATGCATATGAGCAAGACATGTTATTTAGTCTTTGTACATCCCTTCGACATTGAAACTTATAAAGCGACTTGGTGGGCAAATCTTTGTTGTATTGAACGAAACAAGAGATTTGAGGGAAATGTGTTATTATCATTAAGTGGGTAGGGAGGATTACATCATTTTAAGAAATGAATACTAGGCGCCTACCATTAATGCTTCTTTCCCCAGTGAGAAGAATGCAAATACATTGATTGAAAGCAAAATAGAAAATGTCCTTAGACATTGTAAGTTTCATCGTAGAACTTACGAAGGTTAGTGCCATTCGAGGTTCTATCAATAACGTCTCCATCCGGGGTTTCCGACTTGTAGCTCCGTTGCCATATGCTTCCTTAACAACGTAGGGCCCTTCCCATGTAGGTCCTAGTTTACCACAGTACTCGACTTTACTTGCGATGTTGAGTCGAAGGGCGTATTCCCACAGTTTGAAGGTCGAAGGCGAACCCGATTGTTGTAGTATCTTTCAATTTTTGCTTATGGATAGCCTCCCAGGATTGAGGCTATTTCCTTCGTTCTTGAGTAGGTCTAGGTTCTTTGCGGAGCCTTTCTTCGTTGTCTGCTGACCTCGAAGTTCATGACTCTTCTGTTTGACACTTACTTAGAAGGATGGCGACTTCCGTGCCATATGTCAAGCTAAAGGTGTCTCCCATGACTTGACTTTGTATGCGTTATGTGAGCCCAAAGTACTTGAGGTAGTTCATCTACCCAACCGTGGTGACTGTAACCCAGCCTTCGTTCTATTCCTTCTATGATGTCTCTGTTGGTAACTTCCACTTGTCCGTTACCTTGAGGATGGTAGACGGAGTGAAGGATTGTTTGATATTCGAGGCCTCGCAAAACACTAGGAATACCCTTTCATGACTGCTTCCCATTATACGAAATGATGATGTGAGGTATTCGAACCGACAGATAATATGCTCCCATACGAACTTTTCCATGTGCCTTCTGTGGTGGATGCCAAAGGTTTTGCTTCCACCCATTTAGTGAAATAGTCGATGGCTACGACCAAGAACTTTACTCCTCACGGAGCAAGCGGCGAGAGGACCTACAATATCTATCCCCATTGGTGAAGGGCCATGCGAGGTTCTGAGGTCATATCTTGTTTTGGTAGCCTTGGAACCCTTGAGTGAACTTGACAGCCTTCACATTTCTTAATGATGTCAACGGCGTCCCTGTGCATCGAAGGCCAATAATACCCGACCCTCATGATTTTAGAAACAACGGAGCGGGGTCCTGCGTGAAGCCCGCAGGATCCTTCATGTACTTCTTGAATGATGTTGGCGGCTTGCCTAGGTCCTACACAGCGTAGCCATGGGGAAAGAAAAGACCTTCGGTATAAGTAGTTCCCCATGATCCTATACTGTGGTGCTTTGATGCGGACCTTTCGAGCTAATTTCTGATCCTCCGGCAGTATACCACTTATTAGATATTCTCTAATTGGAGTCATCCAATTTGAGTCTTCCTCTTGTATCACGTCAGACACTTCCTTTCGGACGATGGACCTATCTGCCAACACTTCGACCAGAACTTCTTTAGTTAAATGAGCAAATGCCATTGATGCCAGTTTGCTAAGGGCATCCGCCTTCTTGTTTTGGTTTCTCCGAACATGCTCTATGTTGTAGGATGCGAACCCTTCGAGCATTTCCTTGGCCTTATCCAGGTATTGCTTGATCACAGGTTGCCTTGCCTCGTAGGAGCCTTTTATCTTATTGGCTACGAGTTGTGAATCAACGAAGATAGCCAAGTCTTCTACCTCCATGTCTTTGGCCAGTCGGAGGCCTGCTAGCAAGGCTTCGTACTCCGCTTCATTGTTCGTAGCGTCGAATTCAAAACGGAGTGCGTAAGTGTACTCCTTCCCTTTGGGATCAACAAGCATGAGACTGCTTGGGAACCATCGGAGTGGAGGCTCCGTCGATATAAAGTTTCCACCCTTGATTGCTTTGTCGGGCTTCTTTTCAACAACCTTTGTGTCATGCTTGGTTCGGAGGTGTTTACGCTAAAAGTCTATCAATATTTGCCCTTTGGTGAGTTTACGCCTTGTATTCAATATCATGCTCTCTAGCTCGATAGCCCATTTAGCTATCCTTCCGTTTCTCCGGCTTTGAAAGTATCTGCTTAATGGCTTATCGATGAAATACGGTTATGGGGTGAGCTTGGAAGTACCTTGAGCGTCTCGCGACATGGACCAAGGCGAATTAGCTTCTCCAATCTTTGGATAATTTAGCTCGGCTCCTGGAGAACCACCGCTAACAAAGTAGATAGGGATTTGCCTCTTCTCCTTTACGCCAATAACACAACGTGATGCTTTCGAAGGAGGTTGCGATGTACATAAACAACACTTAGCCTTTGATTGGGCGGTAAGTGTAGGTAGAATAACCATGAAATTCTTGAGCTTTTGAAATGCTTCTTACGCATCTATACTCCTTTGGGCGTCTTTTTGTCCGTGCATCCTTTGAGCGTTTTGAAGAGCGGCAAAGATCATGTCGCACCCTTCGATAGGAACTGCTGAGGGCTGCTAGCTTTCGTTCGGACTTTGCACTTCCTTTAGGGACTTAGGAGGTTGCAAATCCGTGATGGCCTTGACCTTGAAGGATTGGCCTTAATACCTTGTTTGGTGATCAAATGCCCCAAAATTGTCCTTCTTCCACGCCGAAGGAACATTTCTTGGGATTTAACTTCATGTTGATGGCGAAGGCGGTCGAAGGTTTCTTTGATGTCGGAGAGCATGTCCTCCTCCGATCTGCTCTTGATGACCATATCATCTACGTCGCCTCAGATTCTTACCTATCTGCTTGTGGAAGGCTTTGTCCACTAAATGTTGGTAGGTGGCACCGCATTTTCAAACCAAAAGGCATCTTTTATAACAATAAACGCCTTTTCACGTAAAAAGGTTGTCTTCTCTTAGTCCTCTTCCGCCATTTGTATCGATGGTATCCCTTATAAGCGTCTAGGAAACACTTGACCAAAACCACGACAAGGATTCTACCTTCGATCGATTTACGGGAGGTAGCGATCCTTGGACGAGCTTTGTTAATATCTGTGAAGTCTACACATTCGCCATCCTCCATCATGCTTCTTGACCATCACGGATTGGCCACCCAAGTCGATACTTCACTTCTCGAGTATGCTGTTGTTACAAGTTCGTCCACTTCTTTGCATGCATTGCATTTCTTTCGAGAGTCGAGCTTGACGCTTTTGTTTGATGGGTTCAATATGTTTGAACTCATTGAGCTTGTGTTCGATCTTGAAGGGCTTTCCGTCTATGATGAGAGTTAGGGACCCTGTCATGTCGAGTAGGTCCATGCGAAGACATCGGCATTAGCACAAAGTACCTTTTCCAATTACGCTTTAAAGGAGGTTGGGGCGCTTTCGATTACCACCGTCGATCGGGATAGAGATCATTTACCACAATCGTTCTTGATCGGTACAACTGAGGACATCTTTCGGAGGCTCTTCTGAAACTTGTTTGATCCTTTTGCCTAATTCCGTAGGCCCCTTCCCTTTATAGTGGAGAAAACCATTCCAATGCCGAAGGGTGTTTGGAATTTGATCGCGGCATGTATGGTTGAGACAACGATGCCCATCTTACGCATTGCCGTTCTCCCTATCAATAGGTTATAGGAGATTCGGACCTTCGATCGTGAAAACTAGAGTTTACGTTCTTTTAGCCTTCCTTCTCCAATCGTAACCTCTAGAGGACTTCTCCCAGGGCCATGAGTGTTCCCAGAGAACCCTACTAAAGGTACCTTGAATCTACTCTCTTGACCTTATCGAAGGCTTGAGCTTTAGAAAACATCGTTTGTAGATTACTTCACAAGAGCTACCGCATCGAGGTAGGCCTGTTTACTTCTGTTGGAGATCAAGACCTTGATGACCACGGGGTCATTTGAAAGAACTTTCCACATGATTGAAGGAAAAGTGACATCTCTACTCCTCAAAAGGCTTCCTCCGCTTCTTTCCTCTTTGAACTAGAATCCCCTTGTACACCATTAGGATGGGTGCTTCGGCAGGTGTGGTATCTTTCCCCAACTGTGTGTCGGAGATTTTGTCTTTACCTTTCTTTATACCCTTCACCAAATGTCCCAATTGGCCGGACTTCACGGCCTCTTCTATCTGTTTCTTGAGCTCTCTGCAATTGTTGGTGTCGTGTCCGTAATCATCATGGAAGTAGCAAAATTTGGAAGTATCTCTGGGCCTTCCTCTGTTTGCCAAGCGAGGAGGAGGATCAAAGGTCTTCGCCGCCTTTTCCGTAGCAAGTATCTCCCTTGGAGATTTGGACAGATTAGCCAAGAGCCCATGGTTGATGTTTTTGTGATACGGTGTAAACCTGTCTCTGTTTTTGTGTTTGTTCCTTGACCCTTCCCACGAAGGATGCTTCAGGGCTTTATTGTGACTTTCTTTATTTTTGACCGGAGCCCGTTGGTAGACACTTCTTTTGCTTGATCCGGTGTAAGCCTTCTCCACCAAACCCTTATAGGTTGCGGGGAGATCGGTGGAGAAATTCAACCAAACTTACATTTCATAGGCCATGCACGAACCACGAGATCTGTTGGTCCTCATGCAAGCCATTATCTATAACGTGTCATCGGTGTATCGGTGATGAAAGCTCGTACTCTCGTTCTCCTTACGCTTGATGTTGTGCCTTTGTTAGGTGCGTTCTTGTAAACTTTTTGTTTGGTGAAATGTGATCGAACTTGGCTTTGAGATCATCCAAATTCACAATGCTACGGGTTTTGCCCATTCCACCATATCTGACGAGTCTCGTGGGGTGTATGTAAACATGTGACAAGCAATGCATAACCCACTACGCATTCTAATAGCCCTTCAAATAAGTGTAAAAGTTATCCGGATCCCTTTCCCATCATACGTGCCAATATGCGGGCATTTTCAACCCATCGGGTAAAGGGTAGTCTTCATCCATCTTACGAAGGGTGTTGTGGAGCCCATGGGCTCGAATAAAAGCGATTATAAGGTGGCATGTATGTGGGGCAACATTATACGGGTTATGATTTGGAGGTATTCCAACGGGGTTTTGGTTAACACATTGAGGTAGCGGTAGGTATATAAGGTGGGTGACTTAGGCGAGTCTGAAGGGTATACCATAGGTTGCCGTAGGGCATACTTCGTATGGTTGAGTAAAGCGGGGTTGCTAGCACGCCCATTAGGTGGGGATAAACCCGCGAGGGTAAGATTGAGCACGAAAGGAGGGTACATACCATGAGGAGGAAGATTTCCTCCCCATTCATTTGAGATGGATTGCCTTCTCGCGGATGCGTGAGAAGGCTGCAACGAACCCTTGCCTCGGTTCTTCCCGGATGAGCCGCCAAAGTGGTGGCAAATTAACCTCCGTAGCATCCCTTGGTGACTCCTTCCATTGGAGCCTTCTATCGTACCTTCCCGTCTAGTCGGAGACCTCTCTCGAACGTCTTCAAAACCAACCGACCTTCCACTGGGCTTTGATTGCTCGGAGACCCTATCCTTAGCAGAGCGTGTAGCCCACGGAGCCAGGGCCTAGTCTCCATCTCCAACTCTTCGTCATATTCATCGCTTGAATATTCTAACTCCCTACGCATCTCCACATTCCAAGCTTGCCTCCTTCGAGCCCTTAGTAAAGATTCTAATGCTTGATGTTAGCTTGACAAACGCTTGAACTAATTACCGGTTCGGGGTTAGCGAGGTTGAAGCATGGTTGTTGGGAGTTACTTGAGGTGAGATCGTGTGGTAAAAGTGGATGCGGTTATATTGGGAAGGTTGTTAGGATCATTGATGGGATTGGTGGCAAGGTCGAGAAACCCGGAGGGTGTATCTTCTCTTCCTTGATTCATGCCGTAAAACTAGTGAGAGTGATTATTGGGTGTAAGTTTGGAATAACGAGACCAATAGTAGCGGGTCCCACGGATGGCGCCACCGATTGTATAATAATTAAATGCGACCGGGCCTTCGATGATGATCGAAGGGTATGAGGGTGATATTCTTGCGCCAAACTTGTAGTCAATCTGCAATAAGAAATAGTAGACACTTCGTTAAGTGATTGCGCATGGGTTGGGCCATGCGAACCACCTCCGGCGTGAAAGTAAGTATGTGATATGAGTTGTAAATAATATGATGTATGTGAAATGCTGTGTTGAGTGAACATACCATTGAAATGACTCGTCCAACCTATTTATAGGTGATGAAAATAGCTTGGAGAGTGTTAGCACACGTTTAGGAGATCATGGGGCCCCCGATTTGTGGTAACCGCTAGGCTTCATCCCCACTATCTCGGACTTGGCGGGAAGCTAAGGATATAGTGGGAGCGTGGGGAAGACCAAGTCAAGGTTCTTATTTGTCTTGGCATCTTGAGGAAGACACCGAAGGCATAGGCCTTGGTGGCGGATTCCCAACCTGTAACCATGTCAATGATGAATGGTTTCACGCCACCAATGACTTATGAAGAAAGACTTGGGTCTTCGTAATGTAATTCGACTTAGGCGAAGGGGGTCCTTCGACTGATCGGAGGGTGCGTCATCAGCCTATTTCAAAGAAGTTGATTTGGAAACAAGTTAGCTTAGGGAAGAAGTTTGCTTTAGGAACAAGTTATTGGTTTGTTATATGAGGCACTTTATTTTACCTACTCAAAAATTCTTGCATATTAATGAACAAGACAAGCTACCCACTGATTACAGAAGTCTAAATATGCTATAAGTACTGAAATTCAACTAAGAACAACAAGCATAAACCACAGAATCACAATGAACACAGATTTGATGAGTGGAGCTATAAGCTAAAAAACAGATTTCAGGTGGCTACTTTGGAAGCAAGCACAAGCTACAATTTAAGCTAAAAATGAAAACAGACAATTGTAACCTAGACTAGACCTGGGTGAGATCAATTGTACCAAAAATCAGGCTATGATAAGCTCTTTTGAGCCCTGTGCACCTTGCACAAAAACTGAGAAAAACTCAGTTTACTGAGACCACTGTGAGCAGGGCAGTTAGGGCCAAATTCACAAGCTAGTTTGGAGCTTTTAAGAAAATTGTAAAATTCTGCTAAAATGGTTATAAGAAAGAGCACCAACTGAAGTTTTTGAAACAACAAGTTTCACCTAATAAGACCTAGAAATGAGTCAAGGAAAAATCCTTGCAGTTGAGCTCAAATCCACTTTTTTGCAATTTTGACTTTTGACATAGTTATGAACATTTGACCAAAGTGAACTTTGATCCAAATTGTTGGATTGATGTTGATGTAATATGGTGAAATTAGTACAAAGCAGGCAAGGTTTAACACTTCTAAACACAAAACAATGATCTACTAATCCTAAAATACCAACAGTGATGAGTAAGACAGTTTTTAAGGTAATGTTGACTTTTGTGATTTTGCAGACCAAAACTAAGATTGATATGGACTCAAATGAACTAAACAAGCATTATCCAATAGATTCTCACCACTGAATAAACCCACAAGACAGAGAGATCATCAAATCCAAACATCCCTTAACATACTGATTTACTACTTTTAACTTGGCTAAACACTTATCTAGTAGATGTTATCACTTTTTCTTATTACTACTATCCTAATTACTACTAGTGGACAGGTTGAAATGGTTTAATGATCACTATTATAAGCACAAACACAAACTGCAACAACAACAAAAAATGAAAATGAGAGTAAAGGCTCACAAAGGTCCAGCTGGTTTTGTAGCTTAAACCAAACCACACATTACCATTCTAATCCATTTCCAACCCAAACCAACTCTCTGCAACACCCAATCCATTTCCAACCAGCTTGAACCCAATTTGCTTCTTAAGTTGACTTTTGTTGACCTTCAATGGAATTTGATTGAACTGATTCCCCAAGCTTACAAAAAGCTATATAGAGCTTAAATAAGTTGATTTGAACTTAAATAAAGCCTATTGAAGCTTTGAACACAAGATTTTAAGTTTGAAATTTCAAACAGTGGACATGAGATTTGAAACTGAAATGAACTTTTGATTTTTTAGGTTCAAACTGAATTACATTTACTAATTAACTTAGTTCCAATATCATAGAGCTTGAAAATACAAAATGAAAAGCTAATTAAAACATTTTAGAGAAATACGACATACATGAATTTAAAAAACTAAGTTACTGCTCTTCTACTCTGTCTTTCTCCTCTTTTATGCTCCGAAATTGTTCCACGTGGTCTTCTGATAGATTCCCACCTCTTCTGAGAGCCAATGGGAGAGTTTTCATCATTTTAGCCGTTTTTATATTTTTGGCGGGAAGACTCAATTTGACTTGTAGGGCTCTGTATTTGTAGGTAGGGGGGGTGGCATTAATTGTGGTGGTAAAAGTAGGTAATGATGATGATGAGGGGGAAGAAAGGTGATGGGAGGTGGTTACAGGCATGTGGTCCAAACAAAGAAGGAGGAGCGATTGGGCGCCTTTTTTGCTTGTTTGACTTTCTTTGACCAAAGGGTCAAAATGCTAATGATGAGGGCTAAGGCAAGGGGTCCAAATGTATAAAGCGTGGGGTCAATTGCGCTTTTGACAAGGGTTTGTTTGGTTTACATGACAAGGACCAAAATCAGAATACTCCAATCTTGAGGACCAAACCGCCAATACTCCAAAGTTACCATAAGGACTGAATTTGACAAACTTTAATAATACAAGGACTATTTTTGACATTTTCAAATTCTCCAAGGACTATTTTGCCAAATTTCAAAGTTCAGGGACCTAAGTTGTAAATTTGTAATTTTAAGTTTCAAGGACCAATTTTAACAACTTAGGAATCCCTAAGGACTCAAATGATATTTTTCTTTATTTGGATTTACCAGGACTGCTTTTGACAACTTTTGAAACACGGGGACTAAACCGCCAATTATGCAAACTTGATACGTTTTCACCGATTTTGATATTTTTGCATTTAAAACATATAAAACACTTATTTGTGATATTTTTATCATTTTGATGCATTATGAGTGTTTTCGGATGTTTTTGCGCCTAATTTGTATAAAAATGATGAGTATTTACACACTCATCAAGATCCTTCTCATCGAGAAAGCCGCAAAGTCCTTCGACCCACCACCTCGGATGTCGGACGAAACAAAGCCGTGGACATGTCGAACATCGCCACTTTCACGAAGACCATGGGCACGACACTAACAAATGAGAGTCAAGAAACAGATCAAGAGGCGAGACAGTGCAGGCGGCTGGCACATCCGTTAAAGGCATCAAGAAGGGAAGGACAAGTTCTCCGACACTCGGTTGGGTGAATGGAAGGTGAACAAGAAGGAGGCTACCCTACGGAAGCTCCGACATCGATGGTGCATATGCACTATCCAACCTTAAAGTGGAAAGAAGCGGATGGAGAGTCGGGAAGTGTAGAGAAATAACATTCCCGCCCATTCTGGGCGACGCTCGATCGACCCCATGGTCATCAAGGTGTGGATATCCAACAGGGAGGTAAACCGAGCATACATGGATTGTGGAAGCTCCTACGAGATCATCTATGAGCACTGCTTCCTAAAGCTCAAACCATCTATACTCTCGCAGAGGGTAGACTCAAAAACACCTTTGGTAGGATTCTCCGTCGAACACTCATGGCCCCTTACCTTTGGAAATCACTATAGGCGAAGGGCCCTTATCCGGCACGGAACGCCACCTTCATCATAGTCGTCGATTCTCCTTACAATTTGCTAATAGGGAGAACAACTATGCAAAAGATGGGCATTGTAGTTTCCACCATACACGCCATTAAGTTCCAAACTCCCGAGCGGGAACCTGCTCATTCTAATTATGGGGCGATAAGGGAGTATATGGTGTCAAGAAGGTCAAAGAAGGTCGGAGGAGCCTCGATGGCAATTCTAAGTTGTACGGATGCGTAAGAACGGGTCGTCAGAAACCCTAGCTACCCCGAGCGCATAGGGTGATAGGAAAGAAACTCCCGACTAATTTCAAGGCGAAGCTCACGAGATGTTACGGACTAACCTTGATATTTTGCTTGGAAATATTCTCGACATGATAGGAGTCCTAAGAACATTGCTAATAGATGAAAGCCCTTTGGCACGAAGCACAAACTCAATGAATACAAACATATTGAGCCCATGAAATGAAAAGAAGGAGCCTAGCCCCGAAAGAAGCGTTGCCGCTTTGAAGGAGGTCGATGAACCGACACAAGCGTGCATTCTAAGGAAGTCAAATACCAAACTTGGGTGGCCAACCCAACATGGTAAAAAGAGCGATTTAAGTGGCGCGATGTGTGTTGACTTTATCGACATCAACAAAGCATGCTCGAAGGATCGCTACCCTTGCCGAAATCGACCGAAGGTAGAGTCCTTAGCAGCTTCCGATCAAGTGTTTCCTAGATGCCTATAAAGGGTATCATCGATCCGAGATGGCAAAGGAGGACGAGGAAAAGACGGTCTTCTATACAAGCAAAGGTGTTCATCGTTACGAAAGATGCCCTTCTGATTGAAGAACGCAGGGCAACATACCAAAGGCTCGTAGATAAAGCCTTCAACAAGCAAATAGGCAAAATATCGAGGCTGCATTGATGACATGGTCATTAAGAGCAAAACGGAGGAAGACCTACTCCTTGATGTCCAAGAGACCTTCACCACCGGTGCGGCGATCAACATGAAACTAAACCCCGAGAAATGCTCTTTTGGTGTAGAAGAAGGGCAATTTCTAGGCATTTGATTACAAAGCAAGGGATAAAATCTAACCCTTCTAAGGTCAAGGCAATCACGGATCTCAAGCCCTGAAATGTTTAAAAGATGTACAAATCTTGAATGGGAAGCTAGCTGCGCTAAGTCGATTCTTGTCGAAAGGGACTGACAGGTCCCTACCGTTCTTCAAAACACTTAAAGGCTGCGTCGACAAGAAGACCTTTCAATGGAGCCAGGATGCAGAAGCTGCTTTCCAAAAGATGAAGGAGTTCATCGAATTCCAACACTTACAGCCCCAATCAAAGGCGAAATGTTGTTCATGTACTTAGCATCCTAAATTGAGAGCATTAGCACAGTCCTAATGGCAGAATGTATAAAAAAAAGGAAAATGATTTGCATGACTAAACTTCATGCCTAAAGATATGCCTAACTCTAAGATGATGACACATGACAAGATTAATGGTGAGGATTATGAAAGAGAAAATATACATTCCACATGTCACATGATGAAATGTTTAGGCATAAATTTAGTCGTGTGAGTTAGGTCTCCCTATCATTACTCTAAAAAAAATACCAAACTTACTTTTAATATCTAATTAATGTACTTAATTTTATTTTTAATAATTTAAAGTACTAAAGTATCAAAAATGATTAAAATTGTACAATCAACATGTTTCTTTTAAAATAAGAAGGTTACTTCATCCGTGTCATAGTATTTCTTATTTTATATATTTGAACTCCCACATATACAATTTATTACTTAATCATTTTTTTTATATTTTGTCGTTCAGTGTGTGCTATATACATTTTGCTATCGGCGTGTCTTATTATATTTTTATCCATCAAAATATTACTAGTCTCAACATCAGATGCGAAAGATTACTATTAAACTTAGTGTTAATACAAACGAGTGTAGAAACCAGCGATGCGTGGATTGGCTTTAAGGACTTATTTTGTAGCGACACTTAAACTTGAGGGCTGTTTTGCCAAGTTGTGAAACTTTGCATTTAATGTTCGGACTTACTTTGCAACGATACTTAAACCTCAGGGACTGTTTTTGCCAAGTTGTGAAACTTTGCATTTAATGTTTGGACTTAGTTTGCAGCGACACCTAAACCTGAAGGGCCATTCTTGCCAAGTTGCGAAACTTAGCAATAAATGCTGGGACACATGGCATGAGCACATGTGTTCCCCGCTTTTTAGTTAATATAGATAATATCGTCCTAAAAACGTTATTCATCTTTTATGATCTTTACCTTGTTTTGTTAACGACAAAACTAAATTTTATTTTTGTAAAGTATAAAGCTTGTCAAGATTAATAGATATTAAAACAAACTTTCCTTAAATAAAGTCTTCATCACTTAAGCATTTACATTTTATCACATGTTGATTAGGTATGTATCAATTAACATTGATATCCTTCTAAACTATAATGTGCATCAACATTTTTAGAACAAGTATATTTAGTTTCTTAAACATAATATTACATATGTATTTACTTATAACATATTAATTCTAAAAATAGAAAACAACATATTACATCATGGCTTGCATCACATTGGAAATCTTTGAAAGATTTCATGGAATACTTTAGGTTGATATTCACTCATCATATCTTACATGATCTTGGAGTGATTTGTGTGATCTTGGAAAGAGTTTTTGTAATCTTTACTGTCAGACCAGCGAAACCCTTTTTTTGGTTCCGTCCGGTCCGTGGCTCTGCTGATCATTTGGCTTATAAATAGCAAGCCAACCCAAGTTATTTTCTCATCCCTTATTAGCATAAAACACATACATTCTCTCATTCTATTACATCTAACTCAGTTTCATTTCATTCTAGTGATCATCTTTTGTAGCAAAGAAGATCAAGGCATAAACAATTAGTTGAAAGACTTATTTGTTTTGTTGTTGTGTGATCTAATATTGTTCATGCATCATTGTTGTACCAAACCATCTTAAACCTCAGAGTGTGAGTGGTTAGTATTTTAGTCCTCAAAATACATAGTGTGCTTTGGGAGTGGTTGTACCCTTGTAAAAGAACTCGACATCTAGCTTTGTATCGAAATATTGTGTGCGACGTGTAAAGGTTTTCTCCGCGGTTAAAGGAGCTTGTTGATTAGTGAAGATAACTCTCGAGTTGAAGACTCGGGAGAGAAATAGGGCAATGAAAAAGTCTTTGTAGACCAAACACTATAAACATCTTTGTCGTGGTTTGATTGTTTTTCCTTATTTACTTATTATATATTGTTTGCATATTATTTATTCTTCACTAACACATCCTAGATCAATATCAATTGATGTTACAATAAAGTTTCATACTAAAGATTTTAAACGGAAAATTATTCAACCCCACTTCTAGTTTTCCACATTTAGTATCAACCAAAATACTAAAATGGATAGCAAAATACTATCAACACAAAGTCAAATATAGCATGGCAAGTTAAATTACTTCGTGTGCATCAAAACTCACAAGAATTAGTTGATAAAATATAAGATAACTAACATGCCAAGTTAAATTACCTTCATGTTTACCAAAACATCTTCAATTTTGGTTGTTTTCATCTCCTTTGTTGGAATATAAGAGATTTGGGTTTTGTGTCGGTTCGTATTTTGTAATTTAAAGAAATGGATTTGATGTATAAAATTCCGATAATACAAGAGGAATTTTCTTTTCCATACCCTTATTTTGGTACTTACCAATGGACAAATCTCCACCTTCCATCTAGTTTAATCTAATGGTGTGGATTACCTAAAATTTAATACTTAAACCTAAGTCCATATTTTTTTCATTGTTTTTTTGTCTTTATATTTTTTTTAGTTTATTAATTTTTCATTAATTCCCGTTTTTTTTTTTTAATAAATTAACGTTTTTTTTAATTCGCGTTATTCGCGTTTTTTTTCGCTTTCATACGTTTTAAATCTGTTTTGTCCGTTTTCATCTGTTTCATCCGTTTTCGACGCTTTCCTCCATTTTCTTACGCCGCCCGCTTCGTCATTTCATACGTTTCGTCCATTTTCATACGCCGTCCGCTTTTCGTTTTAGTCCGCTTTTATACGTTTTCGTCCGTTTTCCTCCGCTTTCTTCGCCGCCGCTTTTGACCGCTTTCATCGTTTCATCCATTTTCATACGCTTTTCGCTTTTTTGTTTTCATGTTTTCGCCTTTTTATACGCCGTCCGCTTTTATACGCTTTAACCGCTTTCATAGCTTTATATCCGATTTCATCCGTTTTCATATGTTTTCATCCGGTTTTATATTTTCTTCCATTTTTAGACGCCGCCGTTTTCTTACGCTTTCGCTCGTTTCATCGTTTCGTCCGCTTTCATCGTTTTAAATACTTTTTAGGTTTTCAAGTATTTTCATCCGTTTTAGACGCCGTATGTATTTATTTTATGTTTTCATGTATTTTAGTCCGTTTCGACGTTTTCGCTTTTAACGCTTTTCTTCCATTGTTAGACGTTTTAAATGCCATTTCGAACGTTCTCGTCCATTTTATCGTTTTCATCCGTGTTATAAATTTTGTCCGTTTTAGACGCTTTTGTCCGCTTTCATACATTTTTACACGCCATTCGCTTTTATACGTTTTCGTCCGCTTTAACGTTTTCATTTTGATATTTGTAAGTGACACTTATTTATCTCTTGTGATATAACCCCGTGAGAAAGATGAAGAGTATTACATTCTTTATCATGTATGTGTTATCGGTTGTGATACTCAACTAAGAATGTGATGATTCTAATGATTTTTATTTTTTATTTGTGTTTTTGAAAATATTTAGGAAGATTTTGTGTTTTATGATATTATGAAATATTAGAAAAGTTTTCAATTGAAAACAAGAGATGTTATGATACTTTTGTTAGACTTGTGGTGGATTTTCTATTTAATGGATACATTGTGCATGTTTCGATGGGTTTATAGCGATTTGAAAATATCATGGTTGAATCGTAAACTAAAGAAGCTATGGTTGAAGAAAACACATCTTTATAAACAAACCGAGGAAGCTCAAACACCGTGATATCATGTGTGATAACACCGCTGATATCCCCGTGATATCATGTGTGATATCACCGGTGGTAACATGTGTGATATCATAGTTTATATCACTTGGATATCATGTGATATCACAAGCGGTGATATCGCCCGCGATATCATGTGTGATATCACGGTGTTTGAGCTTGCTCGCTTTGTTTATAAAGATGTGTGCTTTCTTCAACCATAGCTTCTTTAGTTTGTTGATTCAACGATGATATTTTAAACCTCTATAAAACCCATCGGCACGCACAATGTATCTATTAAAAAGAAAATTCACCACAAGTCTAACCAAAGTATCATAACATCTCTTGTTTTCAGTTAAACACCTTTTTTTATATTTCATATTATCATAAAACACAAAAATCTTCCTAAATATTTTCAAAAACACAAATAAAAAAATGAAAAGAATCATCACAGTAATATAATAAGTGATGTTTATTATTATTATTTTCATATATACTTGGTAAAATACTAAATTCTTATCACATATGGTAAGAATATAATATTTCACATTCTTAGTTGAGTATCACAACTGATAACACATACATGATGAAGAATGTAATACTCTTCATCTTCCTTACAGTGTTATATCACAATAGATAAATAAGTGCCACTTAAAAATATCAAAATGAATAAAAAGGGAGCAAACTATGAAAATAGAGACTTGACATATTCTCAAAATCAAACAAGTGTTGCATTAAATTAGCATTTTTTTTAACAAAATAAGAATTCACCTAAAGAGACTTTAACTATTTTATTTCTACTAAGAGTATAATATCATAAGTGATAGATAACACTGGTTGCATTAAAAAAATATACGCATGTCAATTGCGATGAAAGGTACAAAAACTATCATGTAACTGAAAATTATAAAAATATTAGAAAACACATAGGTGATAATATATAAAAATATAAAGAGCAATGAAATATCCCATGTGATATTAAAGGTTAAAAAAACATACTTGTTTGTTTATGAAATATCACAAGTGATATTAGACATTAACTTTTCTTATAAAATATCACAATTGATATTAGACATGTAATATAATAGAGTTTAATAATAAGCATGAAAACGTGTGAAAATAGACGGCGTGTAAAAACTTCAAAAATGAGGCGGCGTATGAAAACGGACGAATCATCCGAAAACGGAAAACGATAAAATGAATGAAAAGCGTATAAAACGTATGAAACGGACAAAACGTCTTAAACGGATGAAACGATAAAACGGACAAAACGTATGAAATCGGATGAAAACGTCGAAAATGACGAAAGCGTCGAAATGGACGAAACGTAAAATGGACGAAACGATATAAACCTATGAAACCGATGAAACGATAGAAGTGGCGGCGCTCGAAAACGTGATAGAAACGGATGAAAGTACATGAAAACGTAAAACAAAAGCGAAAAGTATGAAATGGACGAAAACGTATGAAACGAACGAAACGTAAAAAACAAACGAAACCTAAGAAAACGGACGAAACGTATGAAACGAACAAAAACGTAAGAAAATGGATGAAAACATTAGAAACGGACGAAACAGATGAAAACGGACGAAAACGATGAAAAGTATTTAAACGTATGAAAGCAAGAAAAAACGAATAAAAAAAAAAAGTGAATAACGCGAAATAAAAAAACGTTAAATCATAAAAAAGGAAATTAAAAAAAAAAAAAAAAAAAAAAAAAAAGAAAGTGAATAAAAAAAAGACAAAAGACAATAAAAAACATGGATTTAGGTTTAAGTATTAAATCTTAAGTTAATCCCCACCATTAGATTAGATTAGATGGATGGTGAATTTACCCTCGACAAACGTGGATTTTAAGAAGAAATAAAGTCATAGAATACAAAGTTAAAACATGTCAAAAATATATATGATAATCAGCCGTAACCTGATGTAAAAGTAAATTTTCTTAAATTTGAGCAATTTTATTCTATAGTGTCTTAAATTGACTAAAAGTAAGTTCAGTATCTCAATTAGAAAATGAAAGTAAGTTAAATGTCTTTTTATACATTTTGCCTAGAAAAAATATACACAATTTGGCAATGAGATTAGAGATACATCGAGATAGTACGTAGATATCTTAACAATTTTTATCTCTACTACTTATAAAGAGTGTATGTGTTTCCTTTTTTGTAATTTTAAAACTTATATTAATGTAGTTTGTCTAAATTACCCCTAAGACCCTAAATACACCTTAAACTTGATCAATTCTAAACTTTGCAACTTTTCAAAAATACACACTATATTAATTTAAAAAAAAGCAGGCTTTGTATTTCAAAACACACTCTTTGCATAAATGATCAAACCAGATTATGATTTTGAAATATAACTATTCGCCGCTATAAAACATGGTTTCTGCAACTATTCGTCTAGGCTGTTAAATTAGAAATTTGATGGTATTCAACTTTGCTTAAGAATAACAATACCATTGATGTCATGAGTTTTAATCACTGATTTTCATTACTTTTGTATAATAATCAATTAATAGAAGTAGACTTGAAAAGTCAAGCCTGCATTATATAATGTTCTTTCGAAGAAAACAAACATGCAAATAGCCGCCACCAAAATATGCTGACTATTCTTGAAAGCTGCCAGATTTCCCACCACCAGCCACCATCGGCAATCGCTCGCTGCCGATCACCTTCTTCGACGTAATATGGCTGCCTCACTTTCCTATAAACCAACTTTTCTTTTATGAGTTCCCACACTCTAGAACACATTTCATAGAAAAGTTGTTCCTAACCTTAAACACTCATTATCAATCACTCTACAGCACTTTTTCCCATTTGCAGGCAACTTGCTTGTGTTTCTAAAGCCAAATGATTCAGGTTTTGCAAGGAAACCCGAAATTCGTTATGTGGAAGGTGATTCTGTTGCCTTTACTTT
The DNA here is from genome assembly GCA_022545495.1 of Chrysanthemum lavandulifolium. Lineage (NCBI taxonomy): Eukaryota > Viridiplantae > Streptophyta > Magnoliopsida > Asterales > Asteraceae > Chrysanthemum > Chrysanthemum lavandulifolium. The sequence continues at coordinate 225,454,651 of CM040242.1, read as the reverse complement.
GGTAGAATGCGATCTAGACTTTGATGATCTTGTAGGAAACCATCCTCGTGCATGTGACAAGTTTTATCCTCTTGTACCACCTCTGAGACAGGTGGTTAAAGACACCGACTGTGTGGTCATTCCAGTTTTCGCGGTGCAAGTTACGTATTATGAGAATCATGGTTTCTCTATTGGCATTACGAATCATCATGTGCTTTGCGATGCAAGTACAAAGTATGACTTCTTGATGGCTTGGACATCGATTGCTAGATATGGTACTGATGAGTTATTCTTAGCTAAGAGATCTAATTTTCCTGTCTATGATAGATTGATCAAGTATTCCGATTCTTTCGACCAAATGTTTATGAAAGAGTCTGGAGTTGAGACACTAAATTTGAAGTATCAACTTCCAGAGCTCATTGGCCCGAGTTGCAAAGTTCGGGCCACATTCATCCTGACCAAAGCAAAAATCAATTTGATCAAGAATTGGGTATCTGGGCAAGTACCAACATTGGGATACATGTCATCTTTTTCCGTAACATGTGCTTACGTATGGAGTTGCATAGCGAAATCACGTGCCGAAGTGGAAGGAGCAAAGGGGGAAGACGAGTTGGAAAGGTTTGTATGTGTTGCAAATTTCAGGAGTCGTATGGATCCGCCACTTCCCCAAACCTATTTTGGGAACTGTGTTGCGCCATGTGTTGCTGTTACTAAGAGCTTGTTGTTATCAGGAAACAAAGGGTTTCTTGTTGCAGTTGAATCACTAGGAAAGGCTATAAGCAAAACGGTGAAAATAATGATGAATTGCTAAAAATGATGAATTGTGGTTTGAAATGCTATTCAAAATACCAGCAAAGATTCCTGCCAAGATTGGGGTTGCTGGAACTCCAAAGGTGAAGATTTATGACATCGATTTTGGATGGGGAAGCCAAAGAAGTATGAGACTATATCCATTGATTGCAATGGTTCAATTACTGTTAACGCCTGCAAGGAATCACCCGATGATCTTGAGATTGGTTTGTCACTTCCGGATAAGCAAATGGATGCTTTTGTAGCTATCTTTGACAGAGAATTGCAGAGTTTCCCTTGAGCAAGAATGAGAAACCTATTGAACATGTTCTAGTTTTCGTTTGAGTGGCAATATATATATATAAAAAATTAACTCGGTACCACAGTTGTATCCAGACACACACAAACATATTTTGTACTGCATAAACAAAATGAAAGGAAACAAGAGCATCGGTCATAAAAAATCTATACGCAGTGCCAAGTGGAGAATGCTGTGGGTTTTGTGTTTTAATCCCATGCTATATATTTTCCTATGCATATTTGTTGGTTTATGTATGCATAACAAATTACATTTGTAGAATCAGAACAGTTAACTGAGGGAGAAAGATGCATATTAACTCTATCTCAAAAATAGATTGCAAGTGTAATCAAGGCTTCATTACAGCTTCATTTGTCTTTTTAGGTTCGTTTCTTTCTTCTTGTTTCTTCTTCTCCCTGAAAATGAGCAAGAATTGAAATCAGAAGTCCTCAGTTTACAATAAGACGTGTTTTGAAATTATAAAATGCTAACATTCTGCTATCATACGTGTTTTGCACTTGAAAGGTATATATGGTTTACCTCTCAACGTATTCTTTTAGAAGTTCTTTTGCTTGAACAAGTTTTGACAGCAAATTGCGGTATACATCAAGGTCTCTGTCGACGCTCTTTTTGTTGATATTAAGTGCTGCACATAGCTGAGATGCCAAAAGAAAATGAACACAATGTCACATTCAAACAACATTACCAACTCATATGGATGATCTGATCCGGTTTACGTTTTAGCTATAATGGGTCATAGCAGTATCATTGGATAAAAGAGTAAATGGGACAAACAGGTCGACAGTCACCTACTGTCACATTTCAATGCATAAAACATTCTAAAACCATTTTCTAGAGGATAATCACTGAAATAATTAAACTTTTGTAATCATATATGGATGCACTAATCATTTATGAAAAACCAAAAACAGAATGGAGTATATGTATTTCGAGTTAAGCCGAATAAAACCTGAACCAAAAGCTTACCCAATTCAACCCGCTTCCCAACCTGCCCAATCCACACATTTGGTCACCTATTTTTATTTATAATCTCATTACTGCTGAGGAGCGTAATAATTTTGTACCTTCTCTAAGACAGTTGGTTCTGTTGCCTTTGATAACTCAAGTAGACGAAACAGACCAACAGCAAAGAACCGACTGTAGCTGAAACTTCCGTTACCCCAGCTCTTTCTGCAATATCCTTTAATACCCTTCAATTTCTCCTTCTCTAGATGAAAAGTCGACGAGTGTAGCAGAACTTTGGGTGCGAGCCCATTCTTCCAATTTTGTGCATCACTCCTGCAGTTTATAATAGACTGATGGTTCAGTCCAACCATATGAAACCAATTCATTTATGCATTTTCTAAGCCCGGTTAAGCAGTACAAATATGCATTGCTCACACTTCACAATTAAAAGTAGATGTGGGGCAACTTGTTATTACCTGAATAGGACCAATAACCATTATCTCCATAACCCACAATTCAAAACCGAAAAACCATCTGCATAAACAAAGCTATGCTCCGACAATAAATGGAAGGCCCCAACCAATAAGGTAAGCCAACCCAAGTAAAGAAAAACCATACTGGAAAATTATCATATACATCAAAGCATGACTTATGAAGAGCCTACGATTCATATCTAGTTTGACTCAGGCAGCTTAATTGGACTCATCAACCAATGTTCATAAAAGCAAAAGTGAAGACAAAAGCGAGAAAATAGTCAAAGGGCGTGCATTGTGAGAATCTCATAAACGCACCTGTATTGTTGTGGATCCTCATTTAGTGCATTAACATATGCTTTGAAGATGTTTTCCTTGTCCTCGCCACTTGGGTACCCATCCATAAGTTGATCATACACTGTCACAAACCCTAGAGCGAATACAGCATCATATCGACACGTCTTCTTGTATCTCATTAGATGTTGTTGTACAATTAGCTCTTGCAACACGGAGTTGTAGATACTAGGTATGGGACGTTTGTAAGCAGTTAGAAACTTCAATTTTGTCTCAGACACAGGTGGTGGTTCTGATTAACAACAAAAGACGTAAGCAATATGTACAAAAACGGTCTAGAAAAACATAGCTAACAAAATTAACCGTAAAAGCAGCATTTCTTTAACAATGGTTTTAACATATGCGGAAAGGTATGATTTATGGTTTGATCTTGATTTTGTGGGTCCCATTTGCATTTCTATATAATACTCCACAAAAGCTACATGACTAAAGCGAATAAGGTTTTCCTGTTCAGGTTCGGGGAGAGCCAGTCTTTGACTCAAATGTACCTGGCCTAACTGGGGTACCCTCGTTTCGTTTGCGACCCTTTCCTAGCCACTCCCAAGATGTGTACCTAGTGAGATTTAAAGTTTGAACGTGAGACCTATTGCAGGAGGTCAGGGTGCCTGACCACTAGGCCACCTTGGTGGTGGTTACAAAAGCTAAATCACAGTTTCTTCTTATTCTATACATATGGGACAAACAAAATGAAAAAATGCTGATGGTCAAAATAATTAGTAACGAAAATCACAGAGCTGCACTAGACTATTCAGGTCAAAGACAAACTAGTATTGCAGAACCAATAGAAAATTTACATAAAATTTGCAACTTAACTCCAACAGTTTTCTACTTGTAGACTTTAATAAAGAGTTCATTATAGGTATAGAAACCTGTGAAGTGAAACTCAAATTGTAGTATTTTTGTTGTGGAATAATCTTCGACACCATTAGTACATTACATAATAGGATCTAAGACGTAACCAAAAACTTTGGTTTCTTGATCATTTCAAACATCGACAGATTCAGATAAAATATAACAACGCATAATAAACTACTCTAGTTTCCTGCTCATAGAGATTAACCCGTTTAGGTGCATGTTTATTAGCTATATATACGTTAATTTTAAAATGTGACATCATCCACCAATGCACTAAAATGTGATAATAAAGTTAATTAGTGCAGTTAACAGAAATAAACTTTGGTTTGAATTATCGTTATCATGTAAGTCTATAATATAATGAAGTCTTTTTAGTCATTTGGTATTTTTCTATAAAATGGCCCGTTTGACCCGCGACCATTTTGATCCGTACCCGTTTAGACCGTACCCGTTTGATCCGAATTTTAATTTTGCCCGTTTGAACTGTGCCCATTCAGACCAAGCCCATTTGACCCGTTACCCGAACTCGCCCGACCCGCCCATTTTACCACCTCTAATCAACACTTTCTTAAACAATTAAAATGGACAAATACCTACTTTAAGATAAAATTTATAAATTAATATAACAGCTAATCTAAGTTTTACGTTATCTACAAATAATCAGACAGAAAACTACTAATACGTTATATCAAAACACTATAATCAAATAAGAGTATTCACTATTCAATAACCAATCCCAATAATCACTCCCTTTCATCAACAAATATTGCAACGGTTTCCATTCTTCTTTGGTCCTAAAATGTTACAATCTTTTTATCTCAAAACCAAAAATTCCAAAGTTTTACAATGTGGGTTACAAACTAAACCTTATATCTTTATCGACACTAATACATTAAAATTTACATAATAAAACTTAAAGTACTCTTTTTACCCATTTAGCAACTTCCAATAAAACTATCAAAAGGCAACCACATTAAAAAACAAACACAAAAGATTTAACATTTTAACCTTTATAAACACAAAAAAACATCAAAATAAAAAGTAATTTAAAAAGTAAACAAGAAGTTACCTGATCCAGTAGACATGCAATGAACAACAAACCCTTTATTCAAATTGGAAGCTTTAACACTAATAGAACGGACCCTAAAAGCATCATAATTAGATACAACAGATCGAACTGAAGATGGGAAACTAATCTTTTTTTCAAAAGATTGAGTGATTGCAGAGAATGATAGTGAAGTAATAGCAGCCATTATTTTAATGAATTAAAGATGGGTTTGGTTCATTTGAGAAAATTGAAATTGTTGGGGGGAAGTTGAGGATAAATGAGGTTGGAGATTGGAGGCTTATCCATTATCTAAAAGGATTGAGTTGTTTGTAATTTGACATGTAGCCAATGTTCAATCAAAGATATTTTTGCCGAGTCTTTTCACTTTACAAGAGTCGTGGTAATTAGCCCAACAGCGCGCGTCTTCGAGGCCACAAACGACGCTGTCGAGGCTTATTTAGACACCCTACCGTGACGCTGTCTTTAATCGACAAAATGAAGATGTTGGTCGTGTAAAGATCGAGTTGTGAGAGCATCGAAGGGGCCAACGGTAAAAAATGCGGACTTTGAATTAAAAAATAATAATAATAAAATAATTTATATAAATTTATTCATGGAAAAGTATAAATACCTCAATACTATTTCATTTTATTAAGACTTTCAAACACATTATTTATTTTTTATATATTCTAAGCTCTTTATCTAAAAACAATGTCTAAAAACTACCAAAACCAAAACATCAAAAACATGTCGTCAACAAAACGTTTAACACCCAATTCCAATTTTCGTTTGGATCACTCACAAACGGTTAAATTTCAACCCCCGCAAATTTTGTATACAATTCGTTCGTGCCTCCATATAACCAACAAATGTACCAACAACAACAACAACAAAATTTGTATCGTCCACAACTGTATAATTCGTCATCACCACCTTTGTTCCGCGATTCATCGTCACCACCAAAGTACCAATCTCAAAGTTCTCAACATTATTCTTCGATTCACCATTTTAATGTTAATGACGAGAAGATTTGGGTCCGCTTTTGGTGGTTGACATTATTCTTTGACTTAAGCTTCGGGTGGTCCATCTGAACCCGTTTAAGACGAATCTTTCGTCGAAGAGATCCCTATGGTAAAAAGGAAGTCGTAAAAAAGGCAAGACGACTACAAAAGAAGACAATAGAGTCCCATTAACCCAAGCGAAAGAGTTAGCGTTGTGTAAAACTTGGATTAGCACGTTCGAAAAGTGCCAATGCTCAAAAAAGTCGTGGGTTTGAAAAGAGGTTACGATGCCCTTAACTGCAAATGGAAACCGCAGATTCGTCCTGAAGTTGAAAATTTGTGTGATTTACGATAATGTTGTTAGGAAGAGCCGGAGTGAGTTACATGATCATGGAGTGTTCGATAACGCTATATCTGAATATTGTATGACGTATGCTCAAAACTTCACTGAGTCGTGTAAACTTTTGAGACGACATAAAATTGGCATAATATAGAAACGCCATAATTTTAAATACCAAAGCCGATGCAAAAAATCAAATACATCAAATACCACATCATTAAACACATCGGACTCAAAGACATAGTGGTTTTATCTTAACGACGAAGCGGGTGATTCAAATGAGGAAGAGGTTCGGAAGTCGACTAATGGGCGTGGACAAAGCTAAGAAAAAGCGTTATCCCCGTCCAATCAATCGGAATCTTCACCGTTGTCGCCCCGACTATTTTTGATTTGTTGGTCGGCAAATGGAAAAATGTCCACTCGGTATCTTTTCTAAAAAGGAAGACCGACGTCTATTTTGGAGATTAGCGGCGACAAATACAATTTCAAAAAGAAATATGCACAAAGGTAAAAAGAAATTGAGCTACCACATCAAATGTTCAACTTTCAATAAGAAAAACAACGCAAAAAGACATCTTGTTATATCACAGTCTCGATGACCATTTGACCGGAAGACAACCAAAAACAATGATGGACATAAAGAAACAAAATTAAGGCGAAATTTAATTTAGACTATTAGTATAAGTTTTTTATTTTTATTGTAATGTTTTTTATTTTATTTGAATTATTAATGTAATATCCTTTAATAAGTAATGAAATTTTAAATTTTAAAATAAAAGAAAATGAGAAAAGAAGAAGTTGGTAGTGATGTTGGTTGTATTATTACACTATGTTGGTGGTAATGTTGGTTGTGGAAAGAGAATTAGCTAACGTGACCTTGAGGCGACGGTGATAATGTTTGTTGTTATTACCACTAAGCCTTAACCAATGGAGCATTAGTCCAATGTTTGGAGCACTTGGCTTGAGTCAATTGACCTAGGTTCAAGTCCCATCATTGGCATTTGCTTCGTATAAATACCCACCCACGCAAAATCTATGGGCACACCGAGAAACTTTGTGGAATAAGAGCTCGAGGGTCCGAGTCTTAGCTCGTGCTCACTCCAGGTTGGTGCCTCGCTAGGCTGGAGAGTGGCCGGAGCTATTCGCGTGGGGTGGACAATGACTAGTGCCAAAAGACACCGGGTCGGGGTGTTCCGCCAATCTACACCGCTTGTGGAATTACCACTAAGCCATATAATCTTGGCATCTAATTGCGAGTTCGATGATGGATATTATATAATTAAGATTTTAGTCGACCAATGGCAGGGTTGGTAAAATTCTCCTTGATAAATCGAGTATGGAGAGTTCGGGTGGGGCATCAACCACTGGTTGCGGAATAAGATCGAATTAACCCCGAAAAAAAGTGATCCGAAAATGGATTAGCCTTAAAGGTTTGAATTCTAAGACCCTCTTTATGAATTATAAGGCCCTCTTTATGCTCTCAAAGACCAGCTGGGTTTTTAGCTAATCGTTTCTTGTAACAATAACTTTACATACCTCGATAATTCTAGGTTGAAATTAATTTAATTAATGGCCCAAAGTAAAACTAAAGTTATTGATTTTGTAGTTAAGATATTGATATATACTTTGTATTATACTATTATTATTCTTGGCGGGTCCTCCGTGCAATACTGACGACATATATTTAGTAATTAATTTTGTGACGAGCAAATGTTTTTCATTTATACATTTTCTCTAATAGTAATTTTATGAATGAATGCCAAATTTTAATTAAAATAACTATAAGAAATAGTAATGCAAACTATTTCATATCTAAATAAAAAAAAAGAAATGTCTCGAATTAAAGTAAAGTAAAGTAACTCCCAACACCGCCTTCCACGGGTTATGGGTCCCAATACCATCTTCCACGCAGTAGGGGAGGTTAAGGCGTGAATAGCTATACCCCTACCTAAGGTAGAGGTCAAGCTTCCAGTTCTACCAAAGTTAACTACCAAAGGTAGAAAAGGACCTCCGGCGCTTGCGAGGGTGAAGATCAAACCTTGACCTCTGTCTCCAGAGGCAAGGGTGTTAACCACTTGATCCAACCTTGCTCTTTTTAAGGTCTGAATTAAAGTGAGTAACACAAATAGCATCTTTATAACATAAAAGGGAGAGATGTCCCTAAAAAAATAAAATTTAATTTTGCATACACACAAATATGCAACTATTAATATGCATCATTAGCTGCAACATCTTTATTTGCAAAATCTATAGACAGTGAATATACGAAAACGATAGTTAATAGTATTCTTAATACTATTCTTCAATTGTGCAATTTTTTTTTATCGAGGAATGATTATTTTACGACAAAGATCATATATTTTGTCATCATACTTACATTGAAACACCTTTAAATTTAAAGTGTACTTATGATTATAACTTTGTTAATTGAACTGCTTGAAAATTCAAAATATTTCAAGTTTAAAGTTTTTTTCTGAAAAGTTTTCAGACTAAAATTAAAGATTTTTAAACTTTAAAAGTTTAAGGGTCCGTTTGTTTTATAAGTGGGTTTAGAATATGATTTAAATTTGATTTAAGATTTGGATTTGGTGTAGGTTTATGAGAGATAAATTATATCTTTTCATCAAGTTAATAATAAATTTAAGAGTAAAATACACCGTTAGTCCTAATCTTGTACACAAGCATCACGATTGGACAAAAGTTGGCATTTTCATCATTGGAGTCCAAAACATGGGATTGTAATCTGAAACAAGTCCTCGACCACTAATGCCAAAGTCAATGTCGATTTTTGTTATGTAGTCGAGGGTATTTTAGTCCATACACATTTATACTTTGTCTTCAAGAGTGAACCCAAATCTAATGCAACATCAACAAATATTTATAAGTCAAAGTCAAACTCAAGGGTTCTTGTCTTTATCCATATCCCTTCCATAAACATTGCAAGATCTATGTATAATGTCATGTCTTGACTCCATTATATTTTTATGTGACTTCACTTTCATAGATAATTAGATTTTTCAAACAATCAAATGCATAATTATCTGATCTTATTACTTCTAGCAATAGAAGAACATCCAAAAGACTCTTAGTTAACAATTGTTTATTTGATCTCAATATTAATTAGAGCACTTTCAAAATGCACATGAAAAGACCCCTTAAGCATTGACAAACCTGACAAGGAGGCAGATTATGATGGCCAAAGCAACCCCAACAAAGGCAGAGAATACTAAAATTAGTAAACCATCTGAAGATACTGCATTTGCCAAAAATGCAACATCAGTCTTTTGGTTGTCACCTAGGAAGGACATTTGTAAATGGTGGCTAATGTGACTATATGGTAGTCAAAATAGAGATAGAGATACAACGACAATGGTAATAGTTTATATAAAACCAATGGAGAATATATAGCATCCTGAAAAATATTTGAGAATGTCACTTTGGTAGCTTTATTAGATTCTCATTCTTGCTTAAACTGGAATGTTTTAAATATTATTCTTTACTTAAAGTACATTACAATGTTGAGGCTCAAAATGGTCTGTTGATCTTAAAAGTCTACAATCCAATGTACCGGGTTTATATGTGGCCATGTTCCAAGCAACTCTATAACAGTTGGGATCAACTCACATTATGTTGGGCTCTAAAGCTTTGAAGCTGCATCTTTGTCCAAAAACCATGTAAGCTCTCCTTGGCGATACCAATTGAGCAGCAACACATCGGGGTCCCGACCATTGCCCGAGCTACATGGATCGGATGCGCTTTACTGGCTCCAACCACCACAAGCGATATTTGCGAAGATTTGATTCTTGGGAAAGTAAACGTGATTCTTTACGGAGGTGGTTTGGTGATTCCTTGATGAAGGTAACCCACTTGTTCTTTTCTTGAAGTAGAGGTGTCCGGAAATAAAGATGTTGCGTGTCCATCCGGGCCCATACCCAATAGCATAACATCAAATTTAGGAATCCCACTTGCCTCGGATGTCTTTGATTATCCCTTTCGAACGATTCTTGATATTGGTCTCGTCTTTCTTCTGCTGCACCTCTGCGACAATGTGTCATTAATGGCATGAATATTTCCGGGAGGATCGACACCGCCAGATAACGAGACAAGGACATTAATGTATTGCATATAACTCTCAAGTCAAGAATTAATATGTGTGATCCCAAATGATTCTTGATCCAATCCAACCCGACACATGGGAGCATGACCCAAATTATGGGTTTATGAGGTCATGTCTAGTTATGGGTATAATAACTATAATTCTAAGATATACGTAGCTAGGGTGTCTGGTAAAAACTTGATAATGTGATATACTTATATGTATCAAAGCCAATATTAGTTAAAGTAAATCGATCTTGCAACGTTTATGGAAGGGATATGGATAAAGACAAGAACCTTCGAGTTTGACTTTGACTTGTAAATATTTGTTGATGCTGCATTAGATTTGGGTTCACACTCTTGAAGACAAAGTATAAATGTGTATGGACTAAAATACCCTTGACTACATAACAAAAATCGACATTGACTTTGGCATTAGTGGTCGAGGACTTGTTTGGCATTAAAAACCCATGTTTTGGACTCCCAATGATAAAAGGCCAACTTTTGTCCAATCGTGATGCTTGTGTACAAGATTAGGGACGAACGGTGTATTTTACTCTAAATTTAATTTAAGAAATATATTTTAAAAATAAAAGAGTAAACCACACCATTCGTCCTTGTGGTTTGCGTTGATCGAAGAGTTTCGTCCTTTAACTGAAAAAAATGCATCATCCGTCCCTAAATGCGAAACGTTATATATCGTTAGTCCTTCACTTTAACGGGCCACACTAATCGTAGTTATACTCCCACATGTAATACCCACGTGAGGTATTTGGTCTTTCCCACCCACACCACAAGACCAATGGTGTAGTTTACACTTGCTTTTATTTGTATACCTTCTTATGCGAGCCCCACACTATCAACCATCTCTTTCATCATACATAACATTATTATTTTTTCTTTAATCAATTATACCATCTTAATTCATTTATCATCACCACCAACAATCTAAATTGAAAACAAAATTCACATTGATATTTAAAACAAATGAACTAATAATTCATATGTATCTGAAGCAGTATGTGCTAAAGTAATACTGTTTCTTTTTTCTATATGAATTTTTTTAAAGGTATAATGAAATACGAGTAGTATTTATTAAAGTAATACTCTCAAACCACCATCTATTTCTTTTGAAGACCGTCGTTCGGATCAGATATCTACAACCCATTACACTATTTTCCAAAAATAAATCTTTTTCTTTTGTCGTGATTAACGACCGCTCAACTGTAAATTTTTCCTAAATTCTACCATATATCTGGACAAGCAGTGCGTTATTTGGTTCATAGCTTCATCTCCGTAGCTTATATATACCTTAAACAATCAAACACATAAATCATCACAAAAGACTTGTTTATACATTATACTCTCTAATGGGTCCACCTTATTAGCAATTTCTAAACCATATTATTTTCCTATCATGGAGGGTTACAGTGGTAATGGCCATGAGTTGATAGGTGACCAGATGATTACAGTAGGTTTGGTGGTGACAAGATGGTCATGTGTTGTGGCGACAAGATTATGATAGTGTGGTGGTGGTGGTGGTGATGTTGATTTTGTTAGTTTTTAATGAAGACGAAATGAATGAATGGAATATATGGGTACGAAAATGTAAACATTAATAATATCACTATATGAAATGAGCCAGAATCATATGCCCTATAATTTTTGTAAAAAGATAAACAACAGTTCAATATGTTGTTGAGATGGTGGTTGTTGTTAATGATACATAAAATGTCATCTTCTTTAAAAAATGTGGTAGTTAATTTTTAGTGATGGAAGATCATGGGTTATTATTTGTGATTTGAATTTTGTGTTTGAGTTTATGAAGATGAGGTGTTGGTGTTTATATATAACGAGAGAATGAGATGGGTTTTGATTTTAGGGTTTTTATTGGTAGAGTGAATAATATCTGTATGATTGGCAGTGGTGGTGGTGAAAATGAAAGTGGAAGAATAAGGGTGGTGAACATTGGTAGGGATGAGATGAAGAACTAGGATTTAGGTCAGAGTTTTTGTATTTGTTTATGTTTAAAATAAAAAGAAAAAGAATATATCAAATTTACCACTATACCCTTATTTGGGTATTTAGTGGAGTGATTTAACAGCTGTTAACAAGGGCTGTTAGAAGAAGGGACTAATGGTAAATAACATTTCACATTTAGGGATGGATGGTGCATTTTTTCGGTCAAAGGACGAAACTTGTTGGTCAATGCAAACCACAAGGACGAACGGTATAGTTTACTAAAAATAGAATAAGGTATATATGTGTGAGAGAGAAAGAGTAACATATATTATAATATAAGGGCCCGTTTAATACGTGGATTTAGGATGCTTTAGGATGAAAGGTGACTAAGGGCCCGTTTGGTATATAGTTTTTAGTGCGTATGGATTGATTGAAGCACCAAATACTTTGTTTGGTACTATATTAATTTCTTGGCCCCACCTTTTTGAATGATAGATCCAATCTCACCTCCCCTACCCTCTTTGAATGATAACCTCCAATCAAATTTAACTTCTTTTTTTCTTTAAAAATCTCAACCATATATTTATTTGATGTTAGTTTTATTTTTTATTTTTTCTTTTTCAAACTAATATATAATAGCTTAATTTATATATCAACAAATACATAATTTAAATAGTTATTAATTTTCTCTCTCCTCACTTTCTTTCATACCATACACAAATCCAAATCTAATTCCAAACCCACCTACAAACAGAACGGGCCTTAAAATCAAATGTTTGGTAGAGTGTCTTTGGGCTCACGCGCTTCTTTGATGTTAATTCTTACTAGTCCTTTAGGTTTCCTGCATCTATATTCATAAAATGTACTTTTTATGTTTTCAAGATATTTACTGCCATATAAATAAATATGACTTTCGTTTGTTTTGATTTTGTTATTCAAAAGTAATATATTTTAATCAATCAATGGGTATGTTTGGCGCGATGAAATTTGGGTTGAAACAATGGAAATTTGAGTGGGGCTTTATTATAAATGGGCTTAAGCTTAGGTTTATTATTATAAAATTACTAAAAATGACATAATTAAATGAGTTTTTGTATATGTTAGATATTTTTGTGGGTAAATAAGTAATTTATTATTCAAAAGCCTCGGGCTAAAGTTTTAAGCTCTCTTTAGGGGTTTATGATTTCATAAGCCCGCATGATAAACGAGACTTATTTTATAAGTCGACTTATTTTAACAACCCAAGCCCCATAAGCCCCCTATAAGCCCTTCATTAAACACAGCCAATATGTATATTTATAAAATAATAATAAATTTAAATTCAAATTCAAATTTAAATTTAAATCCAAATCTTAATCTTAATCCTAAACAGACCTACAAACCAAACGAGCCCTAAGTGTGTGAGAGAACAAACCTATCATCCCTCTCTACTTTTACTTTTGATACGCCCTATTCACTATTTAAATTCCAAACCCACATACCAAACAATAACTTTCACTATCAATCCCAAATCCAAATAAAAAACTCACCAACCAAAGGAGCCCTAAAATATTTTGAAGTTTAGCAACTTTCATAATTTATAATATTTTAAATTCAAAAGCTTTACGGTTCTAAAATTTCAAAATATACTAAATTTGAAAAGCTTAAAAAGTTAATAAGAATACGTTTATGCACGATTTTTTTAGTAAAGGTTTATACTATTTAAATCTTTGGAAAAGCAAGATTTACCACATGATCTATGCCTCAATTAGAGCATCTCCAATGGGGTGCTTGATAAATAGTTTTTCATTATTTGAAAAGGCTTTTTATTATTGCATGGAAAGACTTTTTAAAACATTTAAAAAAAAGACTTGGCTAGTGTCAATTATTTGAAGCAATAGCTTTTTACTTGCAAACCTTGTTAATAAATGTATCAAGACAAAATAGCTTTAACATTTATTGCCATAAATGCATCAAGTCTTTTATGTTGATGCATTGGTGATGCTCTTATAATTAGGATTATGTGTTCGGAGGCTACCTAACTCTTAATTTTTTTTCTTTCAGGCTATCAATTAATCAAAACTAATTTATAAGCCACCTATTTATGTGTTTGCTTTCGTTTATACCAATTTCGGATAATCTTTTCGCGAAAATCTCTAAAACAATGAGAATAAAGCTAAATGTAACATATTAAAACAATACAAATAACTATTGAAATGTAAAATATCGCTTTAACCATTATTTAAGTGCAACCTCATTTAGTCGAAAGTGATTTATGATAATTTAACTAATGTTTATGTTTCGCTTTTGACTTTATTGTTTTGATATGTTAAAGTTAACTTTATTCTTGAAAATTTACAAAATGTTTGGTTAAAATTTGAACAAGATTGGCAAAAACGAAAACAAACACATATTTGGATGGCATATAAGTTGGTTTAAACAAATGAGTGGCCTAAAAATAAAAAGTTTAATAGTTGAATGAACTCCGAATACATAATCCATTATAATTTATAAGTGGTGAATTAAATTTTGGCGCAATAAAAGTAGTCTCTATGCAACTAATGGTCATATAGCTGCTAGTTGCTACATGTAGATTATAAACTAGCAATAGGAGATTTGATAATAATATATGTGTAGCTTGTAGACCATGAAATTTCAAGATTGCGTACAATTTTTAACTCTTCTTTAGGTCAGGGTTTAACCTATTTGGTGACAATTTCGACGCATATATTTATAAGAGCTAATTCCCTATTTGACCCGAAAGTACAATTGTTTTAAAACGAGCATGAAGAGAACAAGTCTTTGAAAACTGCATAAAGAAGTGTGAGCGATTCCGAAGATTCACTCAAACTTATTAGAATGTTAGAACAAGAGTTGATGAAGTTGATAAGGATTTAAAACATACATTTTTAGGGGGTCATTTAAGTCCTAAATCGACACATATTATATCCGTTACTACTTAAAATTGTTCCTTTTCACATTTTAGGTTTTTTGAAAGCAAAATGCTGGAATGAAGCATATTTGGACGAAAAAGAGCGAAAACATGAAGAAAAAGGTAAAGTCAAGATCCAAGCTGTTTTCAAGCGGGCGTCTAACCAAAGCGGCTATCCGTCCTCATAAAGGAATCGATCAAATTACACGCGATGGCTCGGTGAAATTTTGGTTCTACAACTTAACGGCCACGCCTAAACTCTAAAAGGCGCCTCCCTTATTTTCACATCGACGCCCAAGAACCATCCTCGCATCGATCGCCCTCACGAAGATCGACGGCCACACTTATCAACTAACACCGTTGATGCAGGTTTTACTGACTAGGTTTTAATATTTATATTGTCTCGTTATACCTATGGTCTACCTTAATGCACTAACGGGCAGTATACCCGGTCGTGTGTAGTGTAGTATTTCGGTAAAACCGATGTCGTCCCAAGAGCTATGTGTGTGGATTTAAACTAAGTCTAGGTGTCACAGATTTTAATATTGAAATGATTGATTAAAACTAAAGAAAATAAAATAAAAGATAGCAAGTAAAGGCAAGGGTTGTGATCAATAGGGGAGAAGTGTGCTAACCTAGTTAATCATCCTATCATGTTAAGTTCACGTTTAATTACTTCCAATTACTTCAAGTGGGGGTAAAAGTTGCTAGGACAGCATTTGGTCAGTTCGTCCTAACCTATCAGCAAAGGCTTCCACTGGAGATCGCAGGTGACCCGTTGAAAGTCCAGTTGTTTTTAGTCCCCTAACCAATTCATTAAGTATCGCTACATGCAAGATTCATAACAATGAGTGCCCGGGCGCTAGCATCTTAAGCACTTATCCCTGACTTCTTAAGTTCATCCAAACGGTAGGTGATCTGTTGGTCAAATCGCACAAGCGAAGAAGGGTCGTCAGTTGGTCATATCTTACCCTTCCCACTTAGTCTACCTACTTAGGGTCAGTTGGTCATATCTCCTAAGTAACTAGCCACTACCTCCATTCAAAACTACCGAAACAAGGGTAGCTACCAACAAACTATGCATGCATACACTAGAAATAATTATGCGAAAGCAATGTAAACATAAACAAAACAATTAAGGAATCATAACTAGGCTAGCACCGGAGGCGCTAGCGACTCATATTAACTAAAACAATCGATTCAATGTTTAACATTACGAAATACATGAATTGAAAGTAAAGAAAAGATAAAATGCTAATGCTTATCGCGGGAGTGATTTCTCCGCGGAGATGGCTCCGTATGCTCTCCAAGATCTGCTTTAACTTCTATTCACATTCACTGACGTTGTGTGTGAAATAGGATGATTAGAAATGATGAAATTTGAGCGGTATTTATAGTCCAGATCTTGTTACGGTGTCACTTAAGTTAAGAGTTACGCCGTAACATCCATTTCTTTGTAATTTGCTCTGGAAAAGCTGGTTACGGCGTAACATCAGGAACGAGTTACGCCATATCTTCAATAAATCGTGGTTACGCGGTAATTGTGGAATTAGTTACGGCGTAATCTTGGGATGGAGTTACGCCGTAATCTTCCGTATAGTTGGTTTTCTGGGCCACACTTCTGTTACGGCGTAATATGAGAGGGGAGTTACGCTGTAACATCTTCAAAATGAGCATACTATCATATACCTTCAATAAACTCTCTAAATCCGCGTCTCTTTAGCTCCAATGCTCGTAATTTACCTGAAAGTGAAATATAGAGGAAAACAAGCGTAAATCTATATAAATGATATAAAATACGAGCATTATCTGGGGGTAATTGACACTTAATATTCAGGACTATTTGATGTTATCAAATATCCCCCCCACTTGAACTCTACTTTTCCTCAAGTAGACCTTATTAGATAGATTCCTAAAAAGATATCTCCCATTACTTGGAAAATATAAGTTTACAAATCCCTTATGTTAGAATAAAACAAAGCCGAACACCTCACGAAATGGGAACAAAACACTCAAATATCTCAACTATTCTAAGTGTCAATTTCGGGGTGATCACTCATCGCACAGTCATAGCATGTATTCTATCATAAGCTTGGCGGTTACACAAATCTCCACCACTAGAGTTAAGGACAAAACAATTTTCGAAGGCAATATGGGTAGACACGACAAAGGTTAAGGCTGATTTGTCATTACTAACATGTGATGTGCTATTTCATCCTGCTTTTAATATTTATAAAACTTGAATAACTTAGGATAGACACATACTAACGGGCAGAGTACTTGATCAGATGTAGTAAAGCCTTAGGTAAATCCGAGTATCGTCCCAAGAGAGCTGTGACCTTGAAAGAACTAAGATGATTAGATAAAACATAGGTAATATACGATAGATAAGGTTATTATAATTCGTAGATATACTAATATTCTGCTCACACAGACACCAGAAATTTAGGTAAAAGAGATAGATAAACAAAGCTTAACAAAGAATGCGAATATGAATAGATTCTCGATAAGAATATTCAATATAGTGGTTAATTATCACCAGACTCCTTTGGTCGAATCGTCATGGCCTATGGTTCTTAGATTCCTCACCAAGATGAGCAGGTCACCCGAGATCATTTTCGGCAACCTAATAGCAGTCATTAAGCACCAAATCTACTAGATCTAGATGGTGGGAACCCGGACGTTAGGAACTTAGATTCCCCCTAACCTCTTAAATACCTCCACTTGATAAGTGATCCTTTGGTCAATTCGCACACGAAGAGTGGTCGTACTATGGCCAATTTCTCCCATATTTCGCTATAAATCAGACTGGGGTCAGTTGGTCATATATCCCAGTCCTTTAGATACTACCAAGGGTAGCGATCTATGAAAAGACTAGCAAATGTCTATAAAGAATTATAGAGAATAACAATAACATAAATGCAAACTTTAATTAATAACATGAATTCATAATATAAGATCTAGAAAAATATAAAAAGAATCCAAACTCGAATACAAAGGAAATCGTAGACGAGAACTTCGTTATTCATGCTCCTAAACCATGCTTCTTCTCATGTGTTTTGATCTCCCCAAACCCTAGAAGGTTTAGGAAAAGAGAGATATCAAATACTGATGAAATCATCGACTATTTATAGGCTTCAAAATAGTTACGGCGTAACCTTATTAGCTAGTTACGCCGTAACTTCCTTTAATCTTCAATGCTTATCCATTGGCTACGGCGTAACTTAATTTGGTGTTACGCGGTAGCTGCTATAATCCAGTGTAAATATTTGTTACGGTAGCATAGTGATAGCTACGTAGTAGTCTTTGTAAACAATGGTTACGGCGTAACCTACTCGGGGATTCGCCGAGTCTTTGAAATCTCTAGTTGCGTCGTAACTTCATCACTTGTTACGCCGTAAGTGCGAAAAGTTGAATCAATAGTACTTGGCGTCGATTGCAGCTTCCTTACTTCAAATGCATCCCGAAATGAAATAACAAGGAATAAGGATGTTTTCACTAATAATATAATCAAAATGTGATGATAAAGGGGGAAATTAATGCTTAGAAACTCAGGACTATTTGATGTTATCAAATATCCCCCCACTTAAACTCTACTTGCCCTCAAGTAGACTAATTTAGACTGCAAAAGATACATCCATGACGAATGCGCAGTTATGATTTCCATGCTAGAATATTAATAAGAACCGAACACCTCACGAAATGGGAACGAAAACACTCTCACTCATCATATTCTAAGTTTTAATTTCGGGGTGATCACTCAATTGCATGGACATAGTAAGTATTCTATCATAAGCTTGGCAATTACACATAACTCCACCACTAGAGCTAAGGTTAAGACAATTTTAGAAAGCAATGTTGGGTAGAGTTTCAAAGGCTTAAGGGGTGGTGTCATTACTAACGTGTCACGACGAAGTGGACAAAATCAATGATACATGACCAAATCCATGACCAAGACATCAAGGATTGCTCGCTGCATCACCTAGACACACTTCACGACAAAAAGGGGAAGGATAGGCATGGGAAATTTAATGGGTTAAAAGGAAAAAGAAAACAAATAGTTTTAGCTTAAAACCGAGTTGCCATCGTCCAACCAATAATTCAAGGTTCATCTTCATATGGTCAGTACCTCATGCCTCCTAATCCACCATTATTATTCTTGAACTTATTCTTCCAACCTTTGAACGTGGCGAGAAGATTATTCTCAATGCCAATGTAGTGCTTATACTTTTTGAACTATAAATAATCAAGTTTTTTTTTTTTTTTTTTTTTTTTTTTTTTGCATATACTACGATATGCTCGAGATACAATGATATATTTCCCCACTTGAACCGAGCATAAGGCGATTTCTTGGGGTCTTGAGAGATCTTTAGCGAGATGTACGCTTCTATTTGACCCTCAAACTAGGGTGAACAATGGCTTCTAGGTAAAAGGTAAAACTACGGTGAGGCTAAGGTGTAAGGTTGTAACAAAAATAAGGGTTATGAAATGAAAGGATAGGCTCAAAAGGGTGTAACTAGGGGTATCTTGCACTAAAGATGAGTGCAACAAATAGGGTTAACATGAGAGTCGAAAAGCCAATGCGACTAATCGATAAATGCACACAAGTGAACACATATAGGCTATTTGGGTGAAATCCTAAACATTTACTTTTTCAAATTGCCTTTTCCAAATGCACCGTTAACTTGATACACTACTAGCTCTATGGTCTCAAGTGATGTAAAAGCCAAGTTCTAAAGTTTACAATACTATCCAAGACACTCGATTTATGGTTGATTTGGGTAAAATGGGGAAAGCAGAAGGCTAAATCTCACCAATGGCAATAAGGGTTAAAGTGTGCTCGGCTTTTATGTGATACTAGTTTGGTTAAAAACATGACAAATTTTTTTCAAATAAGCTTAAAATTTTTAAAAACAACTAGAAAATCAGGGCAAGTAAGCTAAGTAATCATACACTTCATTTCTATTCCTATCCCCCCCACTTGAAGTGTACAAAGTTCCATTTGTACGAAGAAAAAGGAAAAATAAGATAGAAATGAAAAATAATCAAGAAAGAAATAAACTCCCCTCTCTAATGGTTGCTCAAGATGTCTCACTAAATGTTGAAGGTGGGTCATGGGGTGGCTAATGTGTGTTGAATCTGAATCGGCCTTAACTAATTGTGTTGCTTCCAAAATTGCCTATATGCAGGGTTACGATAACTAAATCATAAAGTTACGCCAGAATCGTGTCATGAGATCAAAACCCCCAAAGATACCAGAAAATTTTGTACCGACGGTACAATTAATGATAGAACAAGCAAATATCCACATAGTTAAGTTATTACGGACTTGTGTTTCAAATAGTTTTAAAATAGTTTCAAATTGTTTCATCAAATGGGGAAATCACTCATCCCCGGGGAGATCATGATCCATGGAGTGGAACTAGGAGGGCTCGTATGGAGTGCTCGTGGTGCTTCCAGGAGTAGCGCCGGGATGCATGTAGGCTACTCCTCCTTGGACGCCAAGATTGGGGACATCGGGTTGGTATACGTACTCTGGACCTTCCCACAGGGTGACTCAGTGCATATCTTGCGACGATACGGCTTGTCTGATCCGCATTCCAATGGAAGAAATCCTGCTGGGCCTGGTTCACTTGATCCAAAGTACCTGAAAAACCTTCAAACTGGTTACTAAGAGCATAAAGACCCACTTGAGGGTTTTGATCTCCCGCTAAAATGGGTCGACATTCCCTCGAGCCTCTCATCAATAATGCCAACCTCTCCCAATATTCATGTGCCCTTCTACGTCCTCCGGGCACTGTTCTCGGCTTCTCCTCGGCATCACCACTGCGCCACCGCCTCCCTCTTCTCTTACTAGGGGTAGTCCCACCAGTGAATCGCACCATAAACATCCCGGATGCAAATCCCAAACTCCACTAGCTTAGGCATGCCAATCAAATAAGTATCCCTACCAATGGTCAATCGGGCCAAAGCTTCGCCGGTCATGAGATCAAAACTCCTAGCCAATCTCCCGATGAAATGTGCCCTGCAAGGACTCTACCGGAAAACCCTTAGCACCTCATGACCATAAACTTAGCTAAATAGTAAGGAACATCAATGGTGTTCCTCCTTCCATTCCCCGATCGATAGAGATCATCCATGGTCATATTCTCCTTGGTTGAATGCCTTGCTCGAATCGAGCAAGCAAGAAGCGCGCACAAGTCATAGAATGGGCTCTCACCATAACATACGACGGAGGGCTCCTTGGATTATACCCCCCAGACAATGATCCGATCAAAATAAGCGACAAGGTCCCGATTCTCGTCCTTCTTCTCCAACATGTGTTATAGAACCGCTTAAAAGCCTCATTCTCCATCTCTCCTCCGTGTACAAACCCATATGCATGGTAAATTCCCTAAGAGTCAATCTCCTCCAAACACCCCAAGCCGGAAAAACAAAGAATTCTCTTCATCATTAACAACTTCATTATCAAACTCCACACTAGCAAGGAATTCATGAACGTATTTCGGAATGACCGGTTCCGTGATCCCAAACAACCTCAACCAAGCAGTACATGTGAAATCCCCATCAGTACATGAGAACTTGATCTTGCAAAACTTTCTCAATCTCCGACTAGCTTTTCCATTTGCCAAAGTACCGAATGCCTCAAAGTTAAGAGCCTCGGGCTGACTGATATCCTTTGCCATCAAGTTCTCATATTCCTCCACGCACGTTGCCTAATACCGGCGATGGGTGTGCTAAAAACCTAGGCCCGGTTGCGGGTTGTTTGCACCGAAAAACAAGACAAGAAACGAAGAAGTGGACCATCTTGATGTTAAGTTACAGGCGTAACCATCATAAGAGTTACGCCCGAAATTAGAAAATTTCAATGGTTCTGGCGTGGCTATGACAAATCTACTGCTGTAATAACAATAATATAGGTTACGTGTAACTTAATCCCGATTCACGTAACTTCCCGTAAAAATCAGCACCACGATCATTTGATTACGCTATAGATTACGCCGGAACCATCTATTTTTATCAAGAGGTGAAAAGTTTGATATATTTTAACCTATTAGTGCCGATCTTTGAGGACCGCGCCTAACCCACTAAGTTTGTGTTTGACCTAAAACCCTATTTTAATAAAGCCAAAACACCCAAATCAACCCGTAGTAATAGGACACGAATCATAATAACATGGAAATTATCAAAACTATCAATTAATCATTCCAACATCAAAATTAATTCCAATGGGCAAGATCCTAAAATATTAAAATAAAACCCTAATTGAAATAATCAAAAGAAATAAATCAAAAGAGTAAAGATAGGTCTTACCGACCATAAAGATTAGATTAGATGAAGATTTGATGAAAAATTTTCGGAGAAAATTTTCTTTGTTTGTTAATATGCGTTGAAAGTGTTTGTAAAACCTAGTTTTTATTTAGAAAGGTTTTTATACCGCTACGATAGTTACAGCGTAATTCGATAAATTAGTTATGCCGTAACTAAAATTATTAGAGATTCAATAGGTTGTGAAAGGGTTACGTCGTAAACCAATTAAGGGTTACGCCGTAATTAATTTTAGTCAAAGGTCAGATTTTTATATATAAATCTGATTATATAGTGGTTACGTCGTAACTCTTAATAAAGAGGTTATGTCGTAAATAAATAGTCAAAAGATTTTATTAAAAATTTAATAAATTTCAATATGGTTACGTCGTAACTAGATGAAATAGTTACTTGCAGTAACTAATAGCGTCGAATTCTAATTATGTAATATTGTAAGTAGAGAGATTAGAAGCGTACATTACGGAGTGCTCAAATCTCTTAATGAGGTAAACATGAAATACCTTAGATCTTTTCATTAATCGCTCCCGTGACGCGCCAAAAAGTCGATGTGCTATTTCATCCGCTTTTAATATTTATAAAACTTGAATAACTTAGGATAGACACATACTAACGCAGGCGATACCCGATCGGATGTAGTAAAGCATTAGGTAAATCCGAGTATCGTCCCAAGAGAGCCGTGACCTTGAAAGAACTAAGATGATTAGATAAAACATAGGTAATATACGGTGATAAGGTTATTATAATTCATAGATATACTAATATTCCTCACGCATACCCGAAAATTTAGGTAAAGAGATAGATAAACAAAGCTTAACAAAGAATGCGAATATGAATAGATTCTCGATAAGAATATTCAATATAGTGGTTAATTGTCACCAGACTCCTTTGGTCGATTCGTCGTGGCCTATGGTTCTTAGATTCCTCACCAAGACGAGCAGGTCACCTGGGATCATTCGGCAACCTAATAGCAGTCATTAAGCACCAAATCTACTAGATCTAGACGGTGGTAACCCGACCGTTAGGAACTTAGATTCCCACTAACCTCTTAAATACCTCCACTTGATAAGTGATCCTTTAGTCAATTCACACCGAAGAGTGGTCGTACTATGGCCAATTCCTCCCATACTGCTATCTATCGAGTGGGGTGGAGTTGGTCATATCTCCCGATCCTTTAGATACTACCAAGTTTATAATACTACCAGGGTAGCGATCTATGAAAAGACTAGCAAATGTCTATAAAGAATTATAGAGAATAACAATAACATAAATGCAAACTTTAATTAATAACATGAATTCATAATATAAGATCTAGAAAATATAAAAAGAATCCAAACTCGAATACAAAGGAAATCGTGAGATTTAGAACTGTTATTCATGCTCCTAAACCATGCTTCTTCTACGTGTTTGATCTCCCCAAACCCTAGAAGGTTTGGGAAAGGAGATATATCAAATCTTGATGAAATCATCGACTATTTATAGGTTTCAAAATAGTTACGGCGTATCCTTATTAGCTAGTTACGTCAGAATTTCCTTTAATCTTCAATGCTTATCCATTGGCTACGGCGAACTTAATTTGGTGTTACCGTAGTCGCTATAATCCGTTGTAAATATTTGTTACGGCGTAGCCTGTCGATAGCTACGTCGTAGTCTTTGTAAGCAATTGGTTACGGCGAACCTTATTAGCTAGTTACGCCGTAACTTCCTTTAATCTTCGTGCTTATCCATTGGCTACGGGCGTGACAATTTGGTGTTACCGTAGTGCTATAATCCGTTGTAAATATTTGTTACGGTAGTAGCCTGGTCGATAACTACGCCGTAGTCTTTGTAAGCAGGTTACGGCGTAACCTGAGTCCGAGGGTTACGCGGAGTCTTCAAAATCTCTAGTTGCGTCGTAACTTCATCACTTGTTACGCCGTAAGTACGAGAAAGTTGAATCAATAGTACTTGAAACGTCCGATTGCGGTTTCCTTACTTGAATCGTCACGAAATGAAATAACAAGGAATAAGGATGTTTTCACTAATAATATAATCAAAATGTGATGATAAAGAGGGAAATTAATGCTTAGAAACTCAGGACTATTTGATGTTATCAACATGTCACGGCGAAGTGGACAAAATCAATGATACATGACCAAATCCATGGCCAAGACACCAAAGATTGCTCGCTGCATCACCTAGACACACTTCATGACTAAAGGGTAGGATAAGACATGGAATAAAATTGGTGTAAAATTAAATCAAGCAGATAGTCTAGATCTATAACCAAGTCATCACCACTTACCGTTCGCCCAAAGTTCAAGTTTCGAAGTTAAGAAACCGGATCATGATAATACCAGGTAGATGTGCCATTAGAGGACGTCATGATGGGCACATTACCAACTCCATTATTCAAATGTGACCGAGGTGGCCTCCTCGATACTAAATCTATAGTAAGCTCATAACATAGTGCTTATAACTTCGCACTTTACAATCAAATGAATAACAATAACGTTTTTTTCCCAATAAACATAACAACTAAACATAACATCCCCCCACTTTAGATGAACAATATGAGAATTTGGGGGGTATTCAATGATCTTTAAGAATATGTCATCGACGAAAGTGTGATTCCCGAACCTTTCCACTTGAACCTTGAACTTAGGCAAATAATGACTTCCCAATCACAAATAAAGACTACAGGGTAGGCTAAGGTGTAAGGGTGTAACAAAACAATATGTTATGTGAAAAAAATGAAAGGAATGGCTCAGATGGGTGTATCTAAGGGTATCTTGCACTAAAGGTGAGTGCAACAAAGGTGAGTGCAACAAAGGGTTTAACATGGGGGTCGAGAAGTCGAGGTGATTAATCGATAGACATACAATGAGAGGCTATTTGGGTGATAATCCTATAATCGCTTTCTTAAAAAGCGAAAAGTCCAAATACATCGAGCTAACTCAACATACCTCGCCTATGGTCTCGAAATGATGCAAAGGCCAAATTCTAAAGTTTACAAGCTACCCAAGACACTCATAATTTGGTGGATTTGGGGTAAAAATTTGGAAATGGATAAGGCTAATCTCACCATATAATATCAAGGCTTATAATGTGCTCGGATAATGTTTAATCTAGTTAGGTTAAGAAAAACATGTCAAAATTTTAAAATGGCATAATTTTTCAAAATAAACTAGAAAATGAGGAAAAATAAACTTCAAGAGACAATTCTACTCCCGTCCCCCACTTGAAATGTACAAAGTCCCTTTTGTACTAAGCCTTAAATAAAGGTGAAGAGAAAAGTAGAATTAGGCGAGAACTTCACGAAATTTGCTCCAAAGAAAGAAGGCCTGAAAAGAATCGTGCCTTTGCATAAGCATCCATGAGCAAACTTCAATACCGAAATCACACTCACCGACAATTATAATTCTTAAAAAGAAAAAGAAAAATGAAAAAGAAACCTAACTCACTTTCGTAGGAATCACGGTTGCATTTAGCGTATGCAACAAGCCTTTTAAACCACTTGGTGTCCCAAGTGGACGAGTGTAGTCTCGTGAGGGCTTACAGGGAACATACCCACAAAGTTCATTTAAAAACTAATACAAGGTTATTGTGTTTAGAAAGAAAGAATTATTACAGAGGAGAGTTACGTCGTAACCCCTGTAAGGAGTTACGCCGTAGTTAAGCAAAACCTGGAAAATGCTACAGGAGTATAGCTACGGCGTAACCGTTGCATGGGATTACGCCGTGGCGGTTAATGCTCCGAAAGCTCTTGCAAAAAGTATGTTCTGGCGTAACCATAAGAATGAGTTACTGCCGTAACTATGGACGAATCGGTCCCGTTCGACATCTTTGCAAAGAACTTTTCTCCGAAATCATGTAAATATGGTTAAAACACAAAACCCAACAAAAATGGAAATAAAACAAAAGAAATGGATAATTCGGGTTGTCTCCCGAAAGAGCACTTTTCTTTATTTACGAGTCTTTAAGTTAGACTCAAAGCCTCAAGGCTTTATAGTGGCCCTTTGGACTTGGCCACTTCTCCATTACTTGGCGGCAATCATTCATCCATTCAATAAAAAATCTTTTATGCCATGTTTGCCGATGCTACATGTACCAATTCTTTGAGAGCCACTCATTGAATGATAAACACGACTTTCCGTAGTAAATCGTCTTCAATTATAGGATCAATTGTAGCACTTATGTTTGATCTTTCATCATTGGTCATTTTATCAATGAGGTGATATTCATTGTAATCATGCTTTAACTGTTTTATTAATCTCATATTGAAGTTTGAGTCTCCAAATCTTACCTTGTACCAATCTTTAGAAGATAAATTTCTGAATTTCATGTCATGTCTTTCAATCCCGTGAGGGCACGTCCATTCTTCCACTTTTATATTTTCATCACAAAATTCACGAAAAAGGTTACACGAGGGCCAAGCCTTCATTGATCCGTCATGCTCTGTCATTCTGAGGATGCGAGAATGCTTGTTAGGCTCCGGAGTTTCCTTAATGCCCCCAATTGGGATAATTTTTTCCTGTTCCTGTTCACAACTATCAAAATCTTGCCTACAATTGTTAGCTTTTAAGTTACAACATAAAGGCGGGTCGAGCGACGAAACATTGACAACATTAACTTTATTTGAAATTTATAATCTTGGATTCAATTGTTCCTTCATGCTGAAAGTGATTCGTTCCCCTTCAGTTCTCAAAGAAATTTGTTTTTCAAAGACCTTTATATGTGCTCGACAAGTGGCCAGGAAATGCCTTCCAACAATCAAGTTTTAAGTCTCCCATTTCCCCATGTTAATAACCACAAAGTCAGTAGGAAAAAGGAATTTTCCAATTTTAAGGAGAACATTGTTAACTACTCCCCTAGGTACAGCTTTAGAGGAATCAGCCATTTCAATCATCATTGTTGTTGTTTTTTTAAATTGGTAAGTTTTATTTTATCAAACAATGAGGTAGAAATAAGGTTTACCCCAAATTTCAAATCGCCTAAAGGGAATTTTAAGATTACCGATCGTGCATGGTAGAAAACTTTCTTGATAGAGTTCCTACTCGGGAAGTTGGCTTAGCGGTCCTCGTCGTCTTGATTTGTCATCTTCCTTTAAGTAGTTAATCCATAAAGATCATTAGTGATGGAAGAGGTGCACTTTGTTCTTGTTGGTTTATCTTGTGCAAATATGGCTTTGCATGCAATGGCTTTGTCATTACTGGTTTCTAAATTTTTAGCTAATTGCCCAATTTGAGTTTCGAGGTTTTTAATTACGCCATCTTGGTTCCACAAGTTTATGTTGGTATCTTCTTTTACCTTGACCATCCAATCCTTGAGTCTATCACTATTCTTTGTAGTATCTTTGATATGTTTATGCATTATTTCTTTGAGACTTGGTCTAGGAGGATTATTGTTGATTCTAGTATAGAACCCTGGGGATTCTTCTCGGTACCTGGCCACATTACCATTGTATCCGTTGAAGGGACTTCCACTTCCAAATTTTACTTCTTCAATCCTTTTGACTTCCTCGTTAGACGAGCACTCCTTGGTAGGGAGAGTGCCATTGTGTTCGTTTTGTCCAACTTGTATGGAATGCACATTTTCCTTGAGCTTTTTCATGTCCTTTCCAAGACTTTCTAATTTATTGTTTATTGCTGCAAGGCCTTCCATATTTCCACTCTTACTTAGATTGCTCCCTCCATTGTGCCACTTGTAAGAGTGGTCAGTGATAAGGTTTTAAAATGTACCTTTTTGAGGGGTTGTTTAAGCCCTTATTTGATCACTTTTGTATCCGTTATTACTTAATATCGTTCCTTTTCACTTTTTAGGTCTCTTGAAGGCAAATTGCTGGAATGGCACTTATTTGGACGAAAAGGCGCGGATATCTGAAGAAAATGGCCAAAGTCAAGAATCGAGACACTCAAACCGCTGAAGATGCAAGGGACGGCGTCATCGCTTAACCGCGACGCCGGTTTGAGCACTTCGTGACGACACAAGAGCTAAATTGCTTATTTTCAAGTGGGTCGTCGCTTTAAAAGTAGTAGCCGTCGCAACTCGGGACGGCCTAGATTTGATCCGACGGCGCCGAGATCGAAGGGGATGGCGTCACAAGCACAAGGTGACGCCGTGCCCAAGACTAACGTGGCCAAGACAAAACCCTAATGACGGCGACCACGGCATCACAAATCATAAAGTGGCGCCGCGATTGTAATATTATATATAAATCCGAATTTTTCGCTTTTAGAGTAGTCTTTTGAGTAAAACCTAAACCAACCAAGGTCGTTTTGTACGATATTTTAGGGTTCCAAACCCTATCTTACATCAAGATAAGTGTTTTACTTCATTAATTCAATTAATGCTATCTCAACTCCCGAGCCTTCTGGTGTAGAGATTAAGGACCCAAGTAAGTTAGCTAAGCACGTTCAATTCGTCAATACCATCGCCTTAGTGAAACCTAATAGAACAAATGACGAAGTGAACCATGAGATGATACTTGAGGTTAAGGAAACACCGACGAATGAAACAACCAAGGAAGTGAATGAAGTAGATAATGACTATTTCAATAAGTTTCCTACGGAAGAAGAACTATCTCACACCCTCACTTAGTGCGTGACCTCAAGTCACATGTATGTTAGGAAAAGCCCTAGAATCAAGTTTGGAAACCCTTGGAATCTTAACATACCATGTTGCATAGGACACCTTTTCGTGGCAAAGGCCTACATTGATCGCAAGTCCCCAATCAACATAATGACTAGCACCTACTACAATTGGGTAGTGAAGAAGCCTATTCCAACTAGGCAAGACTCCGATAATCCTAGTGTTAGTTGCAATTTCCTTGGTAGAATTAAGGGATTGCCCGTTTATGTAGGTAGTTTCATGTTCCCTACGAACTTCATAATTGTGGATGATATTAGCACAAACCATAGATCCTAGCTTGTCCCGCGTTATTCTAGGAAAACCTTTCATAGAAAACACCGGATGACTTATGATCCTTCATTAGGAATAGTCGATTCAAGGATGAGACCGACGACATAGCTTACCAAATACCGCTTAAGATTGAGAAGTTTTCATCACTCTAATGATGAAAAGGAACTTAAAATGTCGGTCTATTATAGGAATGAGGAGGATAGAAAGAAAGGAGTGGATTATGTTATGGCCAAGATTTTCGATTTCTATAAGGATTGTTTGAACTTAGGACCGAATATAGAAATGAGTGGGAGGACTAACTCTTAGAAAGGTGTATCATAGGCACTTCTACAACATGGAACCAACCACTAGAGACCGTCATGAGGAAGGAGATGGCGGTAATGAAGTTACGTAGGAGCATGACTACGAGTCTAGCTACAAGACTCATAAATAAAGAAAAGCGCTTCGTGGGAGGCAACCCATGCTTAATTGTTTGCTTGTTAGTGTCATATATCTTTTAGTGATCGCTTATTCTCATGTTTAAATTTGTAAAAATGCTTTATTTTGTTTTTAACCTCTTCTTAATTGCATATAAAGATATTTTTACATAAATGATAAGTGTAGGAGGATTACACGCGTTTTCAAAAGAAACGTAAACATGAGAATAACAATTAATTAAAAGATATATATGTGTTTGTTCGAGTCAAATGCTTGTATCGAGTCATAATGGATGTTTTGCGTAAATTTTCCGATTCTAAAGATGTAAATTTTCCGAAAATCGCACCGCTTTTTGTCAGGATAACTGACGGCCGTGATCGCAACCGATGACGCCGGGAAGGAGTAAAACAACATATTACTTTTTTCTCGTTTTCTCGAGCTATTTATAAATTTTGGAATTTTCCAAGTCTTAATTTTCCGTAAATTTCAGAACATCCATTCCACAAGCATTGTATCCTAGTTTAGTCGAGTCTTATATATATTATTACCACCGATTTTACGCCAAGGTTTCGCTTTGTTTTCTTCAAGTGTGCGTGTTTAATTTATCAAGAAGAAGTTACATAAGATTGGAATGAGCTTTTCACGATACATTCTTCTTGGAAAGGATTTAACCACTACTTCACACACGGAACCTACCGAGCTAATCTGGGAGTATTAGTTTCTTTCGCTTTTCATTACCTTCTTTTATCATAACTTTGATACTTTCGGGAACATTGGGGACAATGTTCGGTTTAAGTGTAGGGAGGAAAATAAACGGGAACTTTGAAACTATGCTTATCCTTGATTATCTGCTTTGTCCAATTGTATTTGTGTAATAAACCATGAGAAAATGTCGGTTAGGGTAATTTTGGCACCAAATTTAAAATTTTCATGACATATAGGAGTGGGCCATTAGTCTTAACAAAAGCGCCTCACGGATAGGAAGTTACATGATTAGCACAAAAACCCTTTACCACCTAAATTCCACCCAAAATGTGAGGATCGCCTTAGATTAGTAGGAATTAAAGCATTCATCTTTAATGCTTAGAGTGTGAACCGTAGTATATTAGATTCTAGAACGTGTTTTGTGATGCATTCCGAGATCGCTAGTAAGACTACACTTGTGTAGTTAGGAATAACTAAATGATAAGAGGCATTAGGATAACCCTTGTTTGATACCGTAATATAGTTACTTCTTCCACATCGGTTGAGTAATTCCCCACACCCTTTGCGTTGTACTCATCTTTAGTACACGATACCCTAGTTAACCCTCGAGCCTATCTTTTCGCGGTTCTCGTGATGTTTTGGTTTTCCGAATATAAATGAAGAGCATTGTTTACACCCCACCCCCAAATGTACACCCAAATCGCCTTAGCCTACCTTGTATGCACTCACTTTTAGTGCATTATTGTTATCACCCTAAACCCTTAGTTCAATTATCTAGTTGCTTGCATGAGTTGCTAAGTCGAGTCATATCCTTTATACACGCTTTGGGACGATTGGGACTCATGGGAAAAGTTAAAGTTTATGAAATGACCGGAAGGAACGTTAAATTCCCTTATTTGCGTAATAACGCACCCCAGTGTTTTGATCTTTTCAATTCGGGTCAAATTAGTGTTAGAGTAATAAAACTCAAGTGTAGGGATGTGCCTATAAATCCCTATCATTTTGATGTTACCGTAGAGGATGGTAGAGTAAAAGTGTAAAAAAAAAAAAAAAAAAAAAAAAATACATACGGGCTACCATCCTACATCTATCCTTTAAATTTATGTTTGTTTGTTTCGATTATATAGAGTTTAGAGTGTCGAGTCTTGGCTTAGCAACGCCATTCTTCGTATGCTTGTAACATAGAGATTTTGACTTGCCACCACTAAATAGCCTATCCCACCAAACCCTTTGTTTCCTACAGTAAGCCTAACGTTACAACCCTTTAAAGACCCTTTGATAGTCTTTCCTAGGTGCTTATGCCAAAGCGATGGAGGTTTGATCTATTCTCAAGCCTATGGTAATCTATGTACTAGGACCAAGTTAATGAGTGTTTGTCTTCCATTTCCAACTTGTTATATTTCATATACACCGAGAGATGAGAGTATCCAAACACCCCATGTGAGGTGCTAGTATGTAATTCCGTGCTTGTTATGACTTTTGGGGCTTATATGTGTTGTGGACTGTTTTAAATCAATGCTTCATGACCCCAACTTATAAATTAATTGAATAAAAGCACATTTGCTTGAGGACAAACAAATACCAAGTGTATGGATATTTGATAAGGTTTTAAATGTACCTTTTTGAGGGTCGTTTAAGCCCTTATTTGATCACTTTTGTATCCGTTATTACTTAATATCGTTCTTTTCAATTTTAGGTCTCTTGAAGGCAAATTGTCGGAATGGCACTTATTTGGACGAAAAGGCGGATATATGAAGAAAATGGCCAAAGTCAAGAATCGAGACACTCAACCGCTGAGTACAAAGGGGACGGCGTCCATCGCTTAACCGCGACGCTTCGGAGCACTTCCGTGACGACACGGTAGCCAAATTGCTTATTTTCAAGTGACGGTGTCGGGCTTTAAAGAGTAGGCCGTCGCAACTCGACGGCCTAGATTTGATCGAGACGGCGTCACAAGCACAAGGGTGGCGCCGCCATCGCAAGACTAACGTGGCAAGACGAAACCCCAATGATGGCGACCACGGCGTCACAAATCATAAGGTGGCGCGTCGCGATTGTAATATTATATATAGAATCCGAATTTTTCGGTTTTAGAGAGTAGTCTTTTGGAGTAAAACCTAAACCGAACCAAGGCTATCATATACGGTATTTTAGGGTTCCAAACCCTATCTTACATCAAGATAAGTGTTTTACTTCATTAATTCAATTATGTCTTCAATTACTTGTGTGTATGCTTGCATGTTCTCCATGTCCGCTAATTTACTTGTGTGTTTGCTTAGGAATATGAAACTTAATTATTGAATATTAATTGGTTGTCTCTTATCTTAATTGTTAATGATCTAGTAATGCGATAGGTCATTCGTTGTGTAATTAATGCTTGATTAATCTTTGTGAACCTTAGACTATAACACTTAGAGCGGTTGTAGGCTAAACCATCCAAAGAGTGCCTTAGAGTTAGAGTTTATAATATCTAGAGGTTTTTGTAGAGCGAGACCCTTTGGTAAGTTCAAAGAGTTAGGACAAACGCATACCCTACGACTTTAGACACACAACGCGATTAAGAATAAGGGCGTGACAATTCAACCATCAATAGGAGATAATTAAGGAGTAATAAAACCAAGTAAACACATCTTTAAACCATCATACGAGCACACAATAATTAGACATAGACTACCTCACCTTAGATTAGATAATTAGATAAGTAGAGTAATCGGTGAAATACCAACCCCAATCCAAACCCCGAGATTCGTACCTTTCCATTTCCTAAAACATAAAAGATAAAAATAATCTTCCTCAACCCCAACCTTAGCGTAGTAACTTCTCACTAGCATTCCTATTCCCTGAGAGCGATATCAATACCCGGCTTACCCTAATACTACACTACAACGATTAGGTTAATCGCCTAGGGTGTTATAAAACTTGCTCGAAAAGGAAGTTCCTTTGACCTCGAACGACGCGTGTAGCGTTATCAGTCAAACATCTTCTGAATAGTTTCAAGAGCCATTGTTGGATTCATTCCAGGTATTGGTCCTTGAGAATCGATCATTTGTCTTAAGGAGATGTTTAGACCCTTGTAAAAGACGTTCACCTTTTACTGGCTGTTGAGGTCGTGAGTGGGGCACTTCTATTATAATTCGTTGTACCTTTCCCATGTTTGGTACATCGTTTCATCACCCTCCTACTTGAAGTTATGGATTTCTTCTAATTGCTTTGCAGTCCTAGATGGAGGACTGATAAGGTTTTAAAATGTACCTTTTGAGGGGTCGTTTAAGCCTTTATTTGATCACTTTTGTATCCGTTATTACTTAACATCATTACTTTTCACTTTTTAGGTATCTTGAAGGCAAAATGCTAGAATGACACTTATTCGGACGAAAAGGCGCGAATATAGGAAAGAAAATGGCCAAAGTCAAGATTCAAGACACTCAGGCTGCTGGAATTGAAGGTGACGGCGTCAGGCACAACTAGTGACGCCGTCGGACAACTTTTGTGACTACGGAGTCAAATTCCTTATTTACAAGTGGCGACTTCAGTTTTAAAAGAGTAGGGCGTCGAACTCGAACGACCTAGATTTGATCCAGACGACGTCGAGAGACTAAAGGGGACGCGCGTCACAAGCATAAGGTGACGCCGTCGCAAGACTAACGTGGCCAAGATGAAACCCTAATAACGGCGACCGACGGCATTACAAATCAAGGGTGGCGTCGTCGCATGTGTAATCTTATATATAGAATCAAATTTTTAGTTTTCGGTGTGTAGTCTTTTGGAGTAAAAACCTAAACCGAACCAAGGATGTCTTGTACAGTATTTTAGGGTTCCATACCCTATCTTACATCAAGATAAGTGTTTTACTTCATTAATTCAATTATGTCTTCAATTAATTGTGTGTATGCTTGCATGTTTCCCATGTCCGGCTAATTTACTTGTGTGTTTGCTTAGGGAATATGAAACTTAATTATTGAATATTGAGTGGTTGTTTCTTATCTTAATTGTTAATGATCTAGTATTGCGATAAATCATCTGTTGTGTAGTTAATGCTTGATTAATCTTTGTGAACCTTAGCTTATAGTACCTAGAGTCATTGTAGGCTAAACCATCCGAAGAGTACCTTAGTGTTAAGTTTATAAATCCTAGAGATTTTGTAGGCAATAACCTTTGGTAGTTTCAAAGAGTTAGGGATAAGCGATACCCTACGACTTTAGACACACAACGCGATTAAGAATAAGGGCGTGACAATTCAACCATCAATAGGAGATAATTAAGGAGTAATAAACCTAAGTAATCAAATCTTTAAATCATCATACGAGCATACAATAATTAGACATAGACTACATACACCTTAGATTAGATAATTAGACGAGTAGAGTAATCGGTGAAATACCAACCCCAAATCCAATACCCCGAGATTCGTACCTTTCTATTTCTTAAAAACATAAAAGATAAAAATAATCTTTCTCAACCCTAACCTTAGCGTAGTAACTTCTCACTAGCATTTCTATTCCCTGAGAACAATATCAATTCCGTGGCTTACCCTAATACTACACTACAGCGATTAGGTTCACTTCAGGGTGTTGAAAAACTTGCTCGACGAAAAGGAAGTTCCTTTGACCCCGAACGACGCGTGTAGCGTTATCAAGTTTTTAGCGCCGCTGCCGGGGAGTAGAATAGCTAGTTAGGAGTCCACCTTGTTTAGGTTTCCTTGCTTGATTCCTATCAAGTAAGCTTTTTTCCAATTTTTAGCTTTCTCATAGTCTATCCCCCTTCTTTGTGACCTTTGTTAGTAATCCCATCGCTTTTCATCATGGAAGGTGATAACCAACCACCATTCATCAACCTACTACCAAATGACACGCCAAGAGGCCGTACTCTTGGTGAATACTCGAGACCAAGCCACCTAGGCTATAGGAACACCATTGAGCTTCGACCAAGCCCAAACTACGGCCTGCGATCGACACCATCCGGTTGGTGCAAAGCGGATGTGCATTCCATGGACTTTGTTTGAAGATCCTAATCGACATCTTAAGGATTTCCTTAAAATTGTCGATTCCATCGACCTCGATCTTACTACTCGGAGACCACACGTCTGCGTCTCTTCCATTTCTCTATGGGACCAAGCTAGTAATTGGCTTGAGCGACTTCCCGCGGCTCCATCTTAAGTTGGGATGATCTCACCTCTCGCTTCCTTGCTCAATTTTTCCCACCGGGGAGAACCACTAAGCTTAGGAATGATATCTTGATGTTCCAACAACGTCAAGGTGAATCTCTCTACGAAGCATGGACTCGATTCAAGGACTTACTCCATAAATTCCCTCATCACGGCGTTGATCTTTGGCTCCAAGTCCAACTCTTCTATGATCATGTCAACTTCCCCACCAAGCCATCCATTGACCGAGCGGCCGGTGGAAAACTTAGTGATCTCACCGCGGAAGAATCATGGGGTATAATAGAGGACCTTGCTCTTTATGACAACGAAAGTTGGAATGACCTCTGTGAGTTGCCAAAAACCGTTAAGGAAATCTCCTTGCCTCCCATTGACTCACAACCTTCCGACCGTAGGATGCTTGAGCTTGAAGATCAAGTTAAATTCCTAATGAGTTCCTACGAAAATCCTAAGTCTTCACACCATGTGAACAAAGTTTCTTCCTCATGTAAGCGTGTAGTGATCCTCATAACACGCAGCTTGCACCGATTCCCGAACAAGCTTACGCTGACTCGCATCCTCGCGTACTAATGGAACAGGAGGAAGATTCCCTACAACACCCGGACCTAGGACTTTTAATGACGCTCGAGAAGCATGGAAGGGCAAGCCCGACTTTTATTGGGGACAAACCAAAGAGTCCACATCCAATGATTTCTCATGGCCCCCATCTTACGGTCCTAACCAACCAAACATTGAGGGGATGTTGCAACACCTAGTCGCATCCCAAGAAGCTCAAATAGCTAAGCTCTCGGACCGTTTTAACCAACAACAAGCCGAGATGGATAGAAAGATATATAACCTCTTAAAAGCCATGACCAATAGTGATAGGAAGGTTAATGCTATCTCAACTCCCGAAACTTCCGGTGTAGAGATTAAGGACCCAGTAAGCTAGCTAAGCACGTTCAATTCGTCAATACCATCATCTTAGTGAAACCCGATAGAACAAATGACGAAGCGAACCATGAAGCGATACTTGAGGTTAGTGAAACACCGAGGAATGAAACAACCGAGGAAGTAGATGAAGTAGACAATGACTATTTCAATAAGTTTCCTACGGAAGAAGAACTATCTCGCCACCCTCACTTAGTGCGTTACCTCCGTCATATGTATGTTAGGAGAAGCCCTAGGATCAAGTTTGGGAACCCTTGGAATCTTAACATACCATGTTGCATAGGACACCTTTTCGTGGCAAGGCCTACATTGACCGCAGTCCCCAATAAACATAATGACTAGCACCTACTATAATTGGGTCATGAAGAAGCCTATCCCAGCTAGGCAAGATCCCAATAATCCTAGGGTTAGTTGCAATTTTCTTGGTAGAGTTAAGGGATTGCCCGTTTATGTAGGTAGTTTCGCGTTTCCTACGGATTTCATAATAGTGGATGATATTAGTACGACCATAGATCTTAGTTTGTCCCACGTTATTCAAGGGAAACCTTTCATAGAGAGCACCGGGATGACTTATGATCCCTTGTTAGGAATAGTGCGCTTCAAGGATGAGACCGATGACGTAGCCTACCAAATGCCGTTTAAGATTGAGAAATTTTCATCACTCTCCAATGATGAAAAGGAACTTAAACTATCTGTCTATTATAGGAATGAGAAGGATAAGGAGAAAGGAGTGGATTATGTTATGGCTAAGATTTGCGGTTTCTATAGGGATTGTTTGAACTTAGGACCGGAATATAGAACTGAGTGGGGAGAGGACGAACTCTTAGAAAGGTGCATCATAGGGCACTTTTACAACATGGAATCACCCACTAGAGACCGTCATAAGGAAGAAGGTGACGGTAATGAAGTCACGTAGGGGCACGACTTCGAGTCTAGCTACAAGACTCATAAATAAAGAAAAGTGCTTCGTGGGAGGCAACCCATGCTTAATTGTTTGCTTGTTTGTGTCGTGTATCTTTTAGTGATTGTTTATTCTCATGTTTAAATTTGTAAAAATGCTTTATTTTGTCTTTAACCTCGTGTTAATTACATATATTGGTATTTTACATAAGGGATAAGTGTAGGGAGGATTACACACGTTTTCAAAAGAAACGTAAACATGAGAATTACAATTAATTAAAAGATATACATGTGTGTTTGTTCGAGTCAAATGCTTGTATCGAGTCATAATGGATGTTTTGCAGAAATTTTCCAGTTCTAAAGATATAAATTTTCCGAATTTTTCCGAAAATCGCAGACCGGTTTTGTCGGGATAACTGACGTCGAGATCGCAACTGACGCGCGTCGGAAGGAGCAAAACAATTGATTACTTTTCTCGTTTTCGAGCTACTTATAAATTTTGGAATTTTCCGTCTTAACTTTCGAAATTTCAGTAAACATCCATTCCACAAGCATTATATCCTAGTTTAGTAGAGTCCTATATATATTGTTACCACCGATTTTACGCGAAGGTTTCGTTTGTTTTCTTCAAGTGTGTAGGTTTAATTTACCAAGAAGAAGATACATAAGATGAGAAAGAGCTTTTCACGCAAACGTTCTTCTTGAAGAAAGATGCAACCACCACTTTACACGGATCCTACCGAGCTAATCAGGGGAATATTAGTTTCTTTCGCTTTTAATTACCTTCCGTTATCATAACTTTGATACTTTCAGGGAACATTGGGGACAATGTTCAGTTTAAGTGTAGGGAGGGAAAATAAAACGGGAACTTTGAAACTATGCTTATCCTTGACTATTTGCTTTGTCCAATTGCATTTGCGTAATAAACCATGAGAAAATGTCGGTTAGGGTAATTTTGGCACCAAATTTAAAATTTTTCATGACATATAGGAGTGGGCCATTAGTCTTAATAAAACGTCTCATGGATAGGAAGTTATATGACTAGCACAAAAAAACCTTTACCAGTTAAATTCCACCCAAAATGTCAGGATCACCCTTAGATTAGTAGGAATTAAAGCATTCATCTTTAATGCTTAGAGTGTGAACCGGTAGTATAATAGATTCTAGAACTTGTTTTGTGATGCATCCCGAGATCGCTAGTAAGACTACACTTGTGTAGTTAGGAATAACTAAATGATAAGAGGCATTAGGATAACCCTTGTTTGATACCCGTAATATAATTACTTCTTCCGCATTGGTTGAGTAATTCTCCCATACCTTTGCGTTGTACTCATCTTTAGTACACGATACCCTAGTTAACCCTCGAGCCTATCCTTTTCGCGGTTCTCGTGATGTTTCGGTTTTGAATATCAATGAAGAGCATTGTTTACACCCCACTCCCAAATGTACACCCAAATCGCCTTAGCCTACCTTGTATGCACTCACTTTTAGTGCATTATTGTTATCACACTAAACCCTTAGTTCAATTATCTAGTTGTTTGCATAAGTTGCTAAGTCGAGTCATATCCTTTGTACACAGTTTTGGGACGATTGGGACTCATGAGAAAAGTAAAATTTTATGAGATGACGGGAAGGGAATGTTAAATTCAAATTCCTTTTATTTGCATAATAATGTATTCCAAGTGTTTTGATCTTTTCAATTCGGGTCTTATTAGTGTTAGAGTAATAAAAACTCAAGTGTAGGATGTGCCTATAAATCCTATCATTTTGATGTTATCATAGAGGATAGTAGAGTAAAAGTGTATGAAAAAAAATCGAAAAAATAGAAAAGGAGAAAAGAAAAAAATAGAAAAATAAAAAAAAAAAACATCTGGGCTACCATCCTACATCTATCTTTAAATTTATGTTTGTTTATTTCGATTATCTAGAGTTTAGAGTGTCGAGTCTTGGCTTAGCAACGCCATTCTTCGCATGCTTGTAACATAAAGATTTTGACTTGCCACCACTAAATAGCCTATCCCACCAAACCCTTTGTTTCCCTACCGTAAACCTATCATTACAACCCTTTAAAGACCTCTTGGATAGTCTTTCCTAGGTCTTGGCCAAAGCGATGGAGGTTTGATCTAGTCTTAAGCCTATGGTAATCTATGTACTAGGACCGGTTAATGAGTGTTTATCTTCCATTTCAACTTGTTATATATACACAGAGAGATGTAGTATCCAAACACCCCATGTGAGGTGCTAGTATGTAATTTCCGAGCTTGTTATGACTTTTGGGGCTTATATGTGTTGTGAATCGTTCTAAACTAATGCTTCATGACCTCTAACTTATAAATTGATTGGCTAAAGCACATTTGCTTGAGGACAAGCAAATACCAAGTGTAGGGATATTTGATAAGGTTTAAAAGGTACCTTTTGAGGGTCGTTTAAGCCTTTATTTGATCACTTTGTATACGTTATTACTTAATATCGTTCCTTTTCACTTTTAGGTATCTTGAAGGCAAAATCTTGGAATGACACTTATACGGATGAAAAGGCGCGAATATCTGAAGAAAATGGCCAAAGTCGAGATTCGAGACACTCGTGTGCTGGGCCCGAAGGTGGCGGCATCAGCACAACTAGTGGCCGTCGGACAACTTTGTGACTGCTTAGTAGCCAAATTGCTCATTTACAAGTGACGACGGTGTTTTAAAAGAGTAGGCGTCGCTGACTCGGGCGGCCTAGATTTGATCCAGACGACGTCGAGGCTGAAGGGACGGCGTCACAAGCATAAGGTGACGCCGTCGCAAGACTAACGTGGCCAAGACGAAACCCTAATAACGGCGACCAGCGGCGTCACAAATCAAAGGTGGCGCCGTCGCATGAGTAATCTTATATATAAATCCGAATTTTTAGTTTTAGTGTGTAGTCTTTTGGGTAAAACCTA
Organism: Chrysanthemum lavandulifolium; assembly: GCA_022545495.1. Lineage (NCBI taxonomy): Eukaryota > Viridiplantae > Streptophyta > Magnoliopsida > Asterales > Asteraceae > Chrysanthemum > Chrysanthemum lavandulifolium. The sequence goes on along the minus strand of CM040242.1, from coordinate 225,414,315 downwards.
AACCGAACCAAGGCTGTCTTGTACAGTATTTTAGGGTTCCATACCCTATCTTACATCAAGATAAGTGTTTTACTTCATTAATTCAATTATGTCTTCAATTAATTGTGTGTATGCTTGCATGTTTCCCATGTCTGGCTAATTTACTTGTGTGTTTGCTTAGGGAATATGAAACTTAATTATTGAATATTGAGTGGTTGTTTCTTATCTTAATTGTTAATGATCTAGTATTGCGATAGATCATCCGTTGTGTAGTTAATGCTTGATTAATCTTTGTGAACGTTAGCTTATCGTACCTAGAGTCATTGTAGGCTAAACCATTCGAAGAATACCTTAGTGTTAAGTTTATAAATCACGGAGATTTTGTAGGCGATAACCTTTGGTAGTTTCAAAGAGTTAGGGATAAAGGCATACCCTACGACTTTAGACACACAACGCGATTAAGAATAAGGGCGTGACAATTCAACCATCAATAGGAGATAATTAAGGAGTAATAAAACCTAAGTAAACACATCTTTAAATCATCATACGAGCACACAATAATTAGACATAGACTACATACACCTTAGATTAGATAATTAGACGAGTAGAGTAATCGGTAGAAATACCAACCCCCAAATCCAATACCCTGAGATTCGTACCTTTCTATTTCTTAAAAACATAAAAAGATAAAAAATAATATTCCTCAACCCTAACCTTAGCATAGCAACTTCTCACTAGCATTCCTATTCCCTTAGAGAACGATATCAATTCCCGTGGCTTACCCTAATACTACACTACAACGATTAGGTTCACTGCCTAGGGTGTTGAAAAACTTGCTCGATGAAAAGGAAGTTCTTTTGACCCCGAACGACGCATGTAGCGTTATCAAGGACAGTACCTTTGAATGAAATATTTTTAAGGAGTGGCGGTGTTAGCTGTCCGGCGGTAATCGATCAACCCATCTTTAGCGCACCATTGAGAGAAATAGGAACCACGTAACATGACAACATTGTTTGAGACTCTTGGAATTTTGAATAGGCTGACGATGTATTCCACGTTGTCCACATGTTCGTGAGCATCATCGATAATGCCTCCGGAGAAAGGGTTTGCACGCAACTCCCTCATAAATTGAGGTTTGATCTCGAATTGATCATCTTCGGCTATAGCCAGCCTAACGATCCCCGATCCTTGTTCTTCTCTTGTCAACGCCAGATATTCCTCAAGAGTGAGGTCATCAATGTTAACAACTTCCACGGTACACAAACTTGAAAAGATCGTGAGAAATTGAGAAAATTAAAACAAAACAAAATGAAAGACTTAATGAAAATCCTAATATAACTCCAAGCAATGGCGCCAAAACTTGATGTAGGTTTCTTGACGTGTTTTAATATTTATATTGTCTCGTTATACCTATAGTCTACCCTAATGCACTAACAGGCGGTGTACCCGATCGTGTGTAGTGTAGTATTTCGGTAAAACCGAGGTCGTCCCAAGAGCTATGTGTGGATTTAAACTAAGTCTAGGTGTCACATATATTAATATTGAAATGATTGATTAAAACTAAAGAAAATAAAATAAAAGATAGCAAGTAAAGGCAAGGGTTGTGATCAATAGAGGAGAAGTGTGCTAACCTAGTTAATCATCCTATCATGTTAATTTCACGTTTAATTACTTCCAATTACTTCAAGTGGGGGTAAAAGTCGCTAGGACAACATTTGGTCAGTTCGTCCTAACCTATCAGCAAAGGCTTCCACTAGAGATCGCAGGTGACCCGTTGAAAGTCCAGTTGTTTTTAGTCCCCTAAGCCAAGTCATTAAGTATCGCTACATGCAAGATTCATAACAATGAGTGCCCGGGCGCTAGCATCTTAAACACTTATCCCTGACTTCTTAAGTTCATCGAAACGGTAGGTGATCAGTTGGTCAAATCGCACAAGCGAAGAAGGGTCGTCAGTTGGTCATATCTTACCCTTCCCACTCAGTCTACCTACTTAGGGTCAGTTGGACATATCTCCAAAGTAACTAGCCACTACCGCCATTCAAAACTACCGAAACAAGGGTAGCTACCAACAAACTATGCATGCATACACTAGAAATAATTATGCGGAAGCAACGTAAACATAAACAAAAAAAATTAAGGAATCATAACAAGGCTAGCACCAGAGGTGCTTAGCTGCTCATATTAACTAAAACAATCGATTCAATGTTTAACATTACGAAATACATGAATTGAAAGTAAAGAAAAGATAAAATGCTAATGCTTATCGTGGGGGAGTGATTTCTCCCTTGGAGATGGCTCTGTATGCTCCCCAAGATCTACCTTTAACTTCTACTCATGTTCATTGATGTTGTGTGTGAAATGGGATGATTAGAAATGATGGAATTTGAGCGGTATTTATAGGCCAGATCTTGTTACGGCGTAGCTTAAGTTAAGAGTTACAATAACATCCATTTTTCGTAATTTGTTCGGAAAATTTGGTTCTGGTAACATCGAGAATGAGTTCGCCATATCTTCAATAAATCGTGGTTACGCCGTAATTGTGGAATTAGTTACGTGGTGGCTTGCAATGGCGCATAACCTCATTTGACCTAATTAGTTACTGGGCGTAATCTTGGGATGGAGTTCGCGTAATCTTTCGTATAGTTGGCTTTACAGGCGCGCTTACATTACGGCGTAATGTGAGGAGGATTACGCGTAACATCTTCAAAATGAGCATACTATCATATATCTTCAATAAACTCTCCAAATCCACGCTCTTTAGCTCCATGCTCGTAATTTACCTAAAAGTGAAATATAGAGGAAAACAAGCGTAAATCCATATAAATGATATAAAATACGAGCATTATCGGGGGAAATTGACACTTAATATTCAGGACTATTTGATGTTATCAGCTGTCCCAACGATGACTTGGCCCAAACGAAACCTTAATGGCGGCGACCTGACGGCGTCACTAGCAAAAGGTGACGTCGTCGCACTTGTAAATCTATATATAGAATTCGTTTTTTCTGCATTTAGAGAGGTAGAAATTTGGAGAGCAAACCCTAATTCGGTTGTAGTCCAACTTGAACAGTATTTTAGGGTTCCATACCCTTCTTTACATCATAAGATAAGTTTGTTAATCCATATTATCATTATGTCTACCCCATGTTTAATTATATGTGTGTATGCTTGCTTATTTACCATGAGTAGCTAAATTATCATTGTGTTTGCTTAGATCTATGAAACCTAGTTGTTAATTATTATTAGGTTGTCTCTTGTATTAATTGGTAGACGCTAGAGTAAGGAAAACTGGCTTCTTCTTTAATTGTTGCGAGCTAGAACGTCCTAAATAGCAAAAAGATTAGGAGTGCACCTAGGCCATCGTTGTGTTTATTGCGTGAGTTGTAGCTTGTTGATAATAGAGTATTTGGGGGAGATACTTGGGTACTTGGCGATCCGGATAGTCTAGAGGAGAGTTCTGATTCATAGAATTGGGGATTTAGCACCACCCTATGACCAAACAGACCTACAACGCACCAATTAAGATGAGGATGTGACAATTCAACCGACCAATAAGAGATAACTAGGAGTAATAACATTTAAGTAAACACATTTTAATCATCATAAGAGCACACCTACATTAACATAGCCTATCTTTACTTTTCATTGTTTAAGTAGTTAATTAGTTTCATTAAAAGTAGTTAATATTGGTAGAAGTGCCATCCCACTCATATACCCCAATATATTTACATTGCTTTCTAAAAATACAAAGACCAAAAGAATCTCCTCGACCTTACCTTCGTCATACATCTCTTCCTAGCATCTCTATTCCCTAGAGAGCAGTTAACCCCACGGGCTTAATCCATACTACACTACAACGATTAGGTACACTGCTAGAGGGTTGTAAAGCTTGTAGTGAAAAGTAGTCTTTTGACCGAACACGCTATCAAGTTTTTAGCGCCACGCGGGAATAGAATAGCTAGTTAGATTTCTATCTCGTTTAGGTCTACTAAGCTTGATTCCTATCAAGTGAGTTTTTCCTTTTTTCTTATTGTGCCCTTTGGTCGTAAAACCCCTTTTCATTTTTCACTATGACAAGTGAATTTGCATTTGACTCACTAACAAATGAGGAATAATTGTATTTCACAGATAGAATTGCTTTTTATTGTTCTAATGAATTTGTGAGTAATCTTAGAGATATCCAAGAGGAGATGGGTGTAAAGTTAGATGGCTTTGATGATTTTTGTGCATGTGTGGCTTCTATTCAACAATCATTGTTAGGATCAAATCCTTTTAGTGAGACCCTTTGGAAAAGTTTTGAGAAAAGCTTCCTAAGCGTAACCAATAAGTTGAATGAAATCATAGGCTTGTCTACATCACAACTTGAGGAAACAGATAAGGAGGATTTATCCAACCTTAGGCACCATGAACAAAAACCTATATTTTAAGAACATGGAACCTAAATTGAATAAGATTGTGAGATGATTAGACTTGAACTACATAGTTGCATCGTGGGATAGATTTCAAAACATATGACACGCATGAGGAATTCTTTAGGCAAATAGAACATAGTAATCAAGTTTTGAGCGACTCTTATGAATCAGACCAAGAATTTGAAATGGCTAAAGAAGGATTTGAGATACTTAGGAGTGTATTTAGGTTAGATCATACTAAAACACACGATGAACATATAGGAGATCTAGATATAATGGAGAATGAGGTGGAAACTCCAAGCCCATAAGTCCTACCATCACTTGAGGAACACACACCGCCTATAACTTACCCGGAAGAAGTAGAAGAGATTATAGGAACCCCAATTGATATAGAACCTTTGGACCAAATACCACTAGAGAATGTAGGTTAGATGCTTGTTGTCATGACCTCTCTCTTAGTCCTAGGGAAGTCCCTAATTTTGATGAACCGGAGCCTCAACCAAAAACCTTACCCAATTTTCGTCTTTAGATGTGAATTTAGGAATTTAAATAGGCCCTGATTCACCTATTAAACCATGTAGTCCGGGTAATGTTAAGATAAAGGTAGTAGACTCTAACCCATGTAAAGTGCAAGCTAATATAGGAGTAACCCATGACCTTCCACACTTACATCACCCATTCATGGTTGATAACAAGAAACATTATGGGTTTAAACCAGGTTTATTAGGTCAAGATAGATCCTTAACTAAGAATCTCTTGAAGTTGATAGAAGATGATCCCTTTCTAGGAGAAAGACTTGATTCACCCGCTACACCAATAGAATTAGGTGGCAAAGTATCACCCATAACCCTCTCCTCACGTGGCAAATTTCCACCCTAAGGGTGTGTGTCGCTACTATCACCCGCACTTAAACTTAAGTGTAGGGAAAACTTCCCCTTTATCCGTTAAATAAGAGTAGAGTCAAGCTCGTGACTCGAAGAAAAACAAGCGCTTCTTGGGAGGCAACCCATGTTTGTTTGTTTGAATGTTTGTTTTTCAATTTTGTTTATGTGTTTATATATCTTTTTCATTGTTTTTTATTCTCATGTTTGTTTTGTGAAAATGTTTTATTTTGTTTTTAACCTCATCTTAATTGCATATAAAGGTATTTACAAAAAGATAAGTGTAGGGAAGATCACATATATTTTTAAGAACATGAACATGAGATTAACGATAATTGAAATTGTATATATTTGTATGTTTGTTAGAGTTAAATGCTTGTATCGAGTCATAATGGATGTTTTGCGAGAATTTTTCCGAGTTTTAATGAGGTAAAATTTTGAGCTTTTGACCACTTCATGTCAGGACTCACGACGGCGTCGGGATTAACACTTGACGACGTCAGCAATGTAAAGCAGAATATCAGTTTCGTTTTCTGTGTAACTTATGATTTTTGGGAATTTCCAATTCTTAATTTTCCAGAAAAACTGCAAACATCTATTCCACAAGCATTATATCTTATTCGCTTTCTAGTTTAATTTTGTTTCATATATAGTTTTACCGCTGATTTTACGCGAGGTTTCGTTTTGTTTTCTTATAATTGTGCAGGTTATATTAGACAAGAAGAAGAAACACATATTGGAAGCACTTATTACTTATTCATTCTTCTTGGAGGAGGATTTAACCGCAACTTCATACATATCCTACCGAGCTAATCAGGGGAGTACTAGTTTCTTTCTCTTTTACTTACCTTCCTTTATTATAACTTTGATACTTTCGGGGAACATTGTGGACAATGTTCAATTTAAGTGTAGGGAGGGAGAATAAAACGGGAACTTTGAAACTATTCACTCATTTGATTTTTGTCTTGTCCTTGGTAAATTGTGTAATAAACTATGAGAAATATTTGTAAGGGAAATTTTAGCACCAAATTTAAATTTTTTTATGGCATTTACGAGTTAAACTTTAGTCTTAATAAAGTGTCTCATGGATAGGAATTATATGACTAGCACAAAAACCGTTTACCACTCAAATTCTACTCTAAAAATGTGAGGTTCGCCCCTAGATCTTTAGGAATAAAAGCATTCATCTTTAATGCTTAGTGAGTGTACTGGTAGTATAATAGATTCTAGAACTTTTTTAGTCATGCATTCCAAGATCGCTAGTGAGAGTACATTCGTGTAGTTAGGATTAACTAAATGATAAGAGACATTAGGATAACCCTTGTTTTATACATGTAATTTAATTATCTCATCCACATCGGTTGAGTAATTTTCCCCACACCCTTACACTGTACTCATCTTTAGTACACGATACCCCTAGTTAACCCCTCAGAGCCTATCCTTTTCGCGGTTCTCGTGATTTTTTGGTTTATGGAATATCAATGAAGAGCATTATTTACAATCCACCTCTAAATGTTACACCCAAATCGCCTTATCTTACCTTGTATGCACTCATCTTTAGTGCATTATTGTTATAATTATTAAACCCTTGGTTCAATTATCTAGCTGCTTTCATGGTTGCTAAGTCGAGTCATATCATTTGTATACAGTTTTAGGACGATTGGGACTCATGGGTTAAAGTAATATTTTATGGAGTAATGGGAATGAATGATAAATTCAAATTCCCTTTGTCTACGTAATTAAGTACTTCAAGTGTTTTGATCTTTTCAAATCGGGTCAGTTAGTGTTAGTGAAATAAAAACTAAAGTGTAGGGATGCTCCTATAAATCCTTTATTTTGATGTTATCGTGAGGAAGGTAGAGTAAAAGGTGTGAAAAAATCGAGAAAAAAGAAAAAGAGTTGTCAAAAATAAATAAATAAATGAAAAAATGAGAAAAACATACGGTCTACCATCCTACATCTATCTTTATGTTTATGTTTATGTTTTTAAGTTTATGTTTTGTTTGAAGTTGTTTAGTGTTAGTGAGTCGAGTCTTGGCTTAGCAACGCCACGCTTTACATGCTTGTAACATAAGATTTTTGACTTGCCACCACTAAATATCCCCTATCCAACAAAACCCTTTACTTCCCTACCCTAATCCTAATGTTACAACCCTTTGTAAAGACCTCTTAGATAGTTATTCCTAGGTGCTTACGCCAAAGCGGTGGAGGTTTGATCTATTCTCAAGCCTATGGTAATCTATGTACTATGAAAGGTAATGAGTGTTTATCTTCCATTTCCATTCATATTATATTTCATATCAACACGAGAGATGAGAGAATCCAAACACCAATTGTGAGGTGCTAGCGTATAATTTCTGTGCTTGTTATGAATATTGTGGTGCTTGTATTTGTTGTAAACTATTTTAAACCAATGCTTCATGCCCCCTAACTTATAAATTGATTGGGTAAAAGCACATTTGCTTGAGGACAAGCAAATTCCATGTGTAGGGATATTTGATAAGGATTTAAAACATACGTTTTAAGGGGGTAATTTAAGCTCTAAATCGACACATTTTATATCCGTTACTACTTAAAATCGTTCATTTTCACATTTTAGGTCTTTTGAAGCAAAATCTTGGAATGAAGCATATTTGGACGAAAAGGCGAAAACATGAAGAAAAGGCAAAGTCAAGATCCAAGTGTTTTTCAAGCTGGCGTCCCAACCAAAGGCGGCGCGTCCTCATAAAGGAATCGATTAAATTGCACACGGCGGCTCGGTGAAATTTTGGTTCTACAACCTGACGACGTCGCGCCTAAACTCTGGAAGGCGTCTCCCTTATTTTCTACACCAAACGCCCAAGAATCATCCTCAGACGATGTCTCTCATGAAGAATGACGACGTCGCACTTATCATTTAACGCCGTCCCAATGATGACTTGGCCCAAACGAAACCCTAATGACGACGACCTGATGGCGTCACTAGCAAAAGGTGACGCCGTCGCACTTGTAAATCTATATATATAATTCATTTTTTCTGCATTTAGAGAGGTAGAACTTTGGAGAGCAAACCCTAATTTGGTTGTAGTCCAACTTGGACAGTATTTTAGGTTTCCATACCCTTCTTTACATCATAAGATAAGTTTGTTAATCCAAATTATCATTATGTCTACCCCATGTTTAATTGTATGTGTGTATGCTTGCTTATTTACCATGAGTAGCTAAATTATCATTGTGTTTGCAAAGATCTATGAAACCTAGTTGTTAATTATTGTTAGGTTGTCTCTTGTCTTAATTGGTAGACGCTAGAGTAAGGAAAAATGGCTTCTTCTTTAATTGTTGCGAGTTTGAACGTCCTAAATAGCAAAAATCTTAGGAGTGCACCTAGGCCATTGTTGTGTTTATTGCGTGAATTGTAGCTTGTTGATAATAGAGTATTTGAGGGAGATACTTAGGTACTTGGTGATCCCGGATAGTCTAGAGGAGAGTTACGATTCATAGAATTGGGGATTTAGCACCACCCTATGACCAGACGGAATACAACACACCAATTAAGATGAGGATGTGACAATTTAACCGACTAATAAGAGATAACTAGGGAGTAAGAACATCTAAGTAAACACATTTTTAATCATCATAAGAGCACACCTACATTAACATAGCCTATCTTTACTTTTCATTATTTAAGTAGTTAATTAGTTTCATTAAAAGTAGTTAAAATTGGTAGAAGTGCCACCCCCACTCCTATACCCCGATATATTTACTTTGATTTCTAAAAAATACAAAAGACCAAAAAGAATCTCCTCAACCTTACCTTCTCGCCATACATCTCTTCCAGCATCTACATTCTAGGAGAGCGATCAACCCCTGCGCTTAACCCATACTACACTCTGACGATTAGGTGCAACGCAGAGGGTTGTAAAGCTTCTTCAGTGAAAAGAAGTCTTCGACCCCGAACCTACTATCAGTAGTTAAAGTCTAAATCAAAAGTTCATGATAGAGTTAAGATAATTTTAGCTATGTTATTTTTTATACTTTTCATTTTCTTTGCAAAATTGGTCGTAGCTTTGGTGGAATGAATATCATGTATTTATTGTTAAGATTTGATTGTTTATGTTATAATCTTATCAGATACTGTATACATTCTTCCATACCTAACTCCTTTCAAATTGAACACTAAAAAAACATGTTGCTTACCACAACAACACATGAAATAATGTCCTACACACTCAATCATATAGGAGATAATGTCCAACAAAACACAAAAACAATTATACAGGCGATAATGTCCTACACAATAATGTCCTACACATAATGTCTTGTTCTACATACACCTATAGTTAGTTACTTACACCTACAGGTCATTACTTATATATGGTAAACGACCAACTTCAAAAGCCTGCAAATTGTTTGTTACATCACATGTACCCAACAAAATACACAGATTCATAACATCTAGACATCATAGGTGACAATCATAGGCCATATTGTGATTCCATAAGTAATCAACCATACGCTCACGATAAGCTATACCTGCTTGAGTATGATTGTCTACTTTTAACGACAGGTTTTTACCTAAACGGTAAAGAAAGATGCAAACCTATATCCCACAGTCACCATATATGCCGCCTTGAATGAGGATATCTTAGTCGTCTTTAAAAGTGATCTTGTAACAGTTAAAAGGTATACCCTTCGCCTTCAAAACTTCCTGATCATGTAGATACTTTGGAAGCATGTATGCAACCATAGTCCTCATACCTTTCCACCAGTCTCTTGTTTTTTACCATGAAGCAAGCGAATCATATAATGTGACAACTCCGATACAAATTTGCAGCTCCCTAAGACACCCGTGCTCCCCGGGTTCATTTATGGGAAAGAATACCTACATTTTAGTAACTTCTCCATTTTACAACAAGATGAATAAAGTCAAAAAACAAGTATATACATGAATCAATGTTTAGATATACACACCCTCTCAACAACGGACCAAGGAAATGGATACCTTACTCCACTAGCGTAGAAGCTAGACATGTTCCAACCCATGATTCCCACCCATGGACTGATTATAGCCCAATCGGCATCCACTGGTCTGAATGTCTACATTAAGTCAACCCATAGATTGATGTGCTGTTATTTATAGAGAGAAATCAATAAGTTAGGTTGATTTAAATAAACAAATAAAAATAAAAAAACTACAAAAGTATCCACTAATTTATATGTACCTCGTCTCCTAAGCCATCCTGTTTTATACTCCCCTATGCCCAATAAACAATACCAGAAACGACGATCTACGATGGTGTCTTATTTTCCCAAAGGAAAAAGTATTTAGTATTTTACCTTTCTTGATAAACATTTCCATTTCACTGGCACGGTTACCTTGTTTTTCTTGGATTTAGAACGTTTTGCAAGATTCTGAAATATAAATAAATATAATTAATGCATCAAATTTTGAAAATAACGGTAAATATGTATTTAAACAGTGAGATACCTCTACAGGGTGAGATCGATAAAGATCACATAAAACCAAAGATCGAATAGATCAATCTCAATCACTCATTTTGATCAAATTAATTAAACTCACTTTCACCTTTATTAAAAAGTAAATATCTTATAAACAGTTAATAGTTAGATAAAACTAATTATCCATTCATGACGAGAATAAAATTATCTTTCTATGAGATCCAATATAATATCTTTTGTGACTTAATTTTTATCGTTTTTTGCGGGTTCGATATATTCTGTATAAATAAAAATTTTAAAAGAACTCTTTGTGTTAACACAACCCTAAACTACAAACTCTAAACCCTAAAACCCAACCCTAAACCCTAAAACCCTAAATCCTAAACCCTAAACCCTAAAACCCTAAACCCTAAAACCCTAAACCCCTAAAACGCTAACCGCAACCAAAACCTAAACCCTATCCGCTAAACCCTAAGAAACCTAAACCCTTAACCCTAAAAGCATAACCCAAAAAGTCAAACCCCAAACCCTAAAAACCTAAACCCTAACCAGAACCCTAAACCCAAAAAGTCGGAAAAAATTTCGTCGAAAGTATATGATGTGGGATATCAAATTAAAGGTAATTTTATGTTTATCGTGATGGTATGATTAGTTTAAATCCTAAAGATTAATGGTTTGTGAGATATTTAGTTTTTAAAAATGAAGGTGAAAGTTTATTTTATTGTTTTGATGAAAAAATGAATGGTAGAGAATGGTTTATTTGATCTTTAGTTTTTCTTTGATCTTTATTGAACCAAACTCACCTCTACAAATGATTCCAATTGGATTTCTTGCAAATTAACATCGAAAACAAGCGGAGATATCATTGCGGTATTTATTCTTGATGAACGCCTTTTCGGCACTCTTGGAGTAGTGGGTGGTAGCTTAACATAGGGGGACTTGAGAGATTTCCCTAAGTTCCTCTTCCTTTCAGACAGTTGAAAATAGCTTTCACATCATTAAGTTTTACAACATTGATGTCAGCCGAAGACATATTTTTATGCTGAAAAAAGGTTACGCTATGATCAACATATGTAAATAACAAAAAAGCATGGTGAATGATAAACCTACTTATAAGAGGGGCTTGCCACAATGTATATATTTTGTGATTTTAATTATCTATATTTCTTTATAAAGGGTTTGGGACGTTCTATATAGTAGTCTTAAAATTTTTAAAGTAAAACATTTCCATCAAAAGAAAGTTCTTTTACAAGCATAATAATTAAGCATACATATAAATTTAAAAAATAATAAATGTCTTAAATTAAGTATTTTGTAACGTCCTCCAATATTAATGTATCTAATTTAAACCATATGAAGACTAAAAAATGTAATAAATTAAAATCGTCTTCAGGAAATTAAAATACGTAAAGTTATTGTTAGAAAAACATATATATAAAAAACATTTCTTTCCATAAAAAATAGTTCTCAAGATGCATGCCGCATTCTTGGGATACCCTTCTAGTGTAAATAAAGGATACATGACCGTAACAGCTTATAACATAGACATACAAACATAGCGAGACTAGTGAAGACGAAATTGAACAACCTGCTAGTCAGGGACCAAGTGAACAACATGCAAGAAATAAACCAAATCAACAACATCAAAATCATTGATCAAGTCATTCTATGTTGAATTTGCTTATATGCCTTTAGTCTTATGTGTAATATGCCTTTAGTCTTATGTGTAATCTAAAAATCGGTCCAGTTTTTGGGAATATGCCTAAAGTCTTATGTGTAATCTAATCAATAATAGATTAAATATGCCTAAAGTCTTATGTGTAATCTAATCATTTTTTGCATTCATTTTTTTCTTTTTCTTTTTTTCCTTTAATTTCGTTCGTTTGACTTTTGTCCCAGTTTTTGATACCAGATGAACAGCTTAAATCCTAGGTAGCTGTGTCATCAAAGGATTTTTCTGCATCATGTTCTCGGTTACCGGGTTCATGATACTAACAACATTTATGTCATCACTGTGTCATCAAAGGATTGATTTACTGATAGTTGCGTAAGCCCAATTGTTTAGTTGTATCAAGTTTTCATATGCACTTATCTTGGACGGGTTTTTTTGGGGTACACCAGCTGCATTAAGTTTTACTGATGTATGCTGGTGTATCATGTGGTTGAGTTTATCATGCCTATATAAAGTGTATGTTTCTATTAATTTGGTCATACAACAAACATTTATGTTTTCATTTATTCATTTAATAGCTTGTTTCGTTTTTCTTAGAGACTTATCCTTTGCTACTAAGTCCTCATCTTTAAAAGATCAAATGTGTTTGTGCTTTGAAAGGGAGATTGAACAGGAAAGGGAGTGGGAGATGGTGTTGCGTTCTCATTGTTAGAAGCTTGGTGAGCGTATAACTAAGACTCTTTGTGCTGATGTCATAACAACAACGCAACGTTAACAATGTTGTAAATGTATATGCTATCTTGACAGTGCCTTAAAAAAACGACACAAATTTTAGAATGATGTAACTGAAAATATTGCAGGACCAGAATGTATGATATAAATCTAATGACTTTTTAGGTTTGTTAATCTTAGATTGCTCCTAAATTTCAAAGAATTTTTAATTATTACCATGGTGAAATGCAACCACGCTAGTCATATCATCTTTTTCACACTGGCTACTTGCAAACATACCCATGGCTTACAACGGTGTCTGCATTACAGAATAGAAGATTCAATCTAGGTAACCCATAACAAAAACCATTTTTACCCATTAATTAACCCACACTATTTGTCGTATTGTCTTTCCATATAAGTAAACAATTTATTTTCTGCCAAAACTAATTGCTACATTGGACCAGGTTTACCCTGTTCCCACCCCAAATGATCTACAAATATGGTATCGACAATAAACACACACCAAGCTGCAACATCATTTTCAGTGTCGATGAATCGCCAAGGCGCAATGCCAAAGCTACTACATACCACCTATGTTTGCAACCACAACAACCAAATATGTAGTGTGGATGGTTCACCAAGACATAATGCAATAACCACCAGATACCGACACTGGCTATAACCACAACCCAACTTAGGTTTGCTCTAATAAGACTAAGATTTGTTAGAATGACAATTTCTTCACATGGTTAGTCTCAGATCTCTGAATATGCAAGCAACACTCAAAACCTATTATGGCTGCAACTACAATTTTGAGTATGGCAGCCACGCCAACTCAGAGTTCCTTTGCCACCACAAACCAAAAACTACTACAACCACATGCCACACTTCTGTTTAGCTTGCTCACACATGAAACGACCAAACCTCTTCACCACATAAATTCAGTGACATTTTTAAGGTTACAAACATCTTCACCACCCAATTCAGTGACATCTTATTGCTCAAATACTTATACAATTATTATAACTATAAAGAAATTAACAACAAAAGAATGCAACCAATAACATAACAAGCTGTTGGGATATGAAAGTCTTTGAAGATTGACAAAGTCTTGATTAAAGTCAAAATCTTGCTAAGGAATAAGTCAAAATCTTGGTGTTGAAGTCAAAATCTTGTAAAGCTAAAGAACTGCTATATTCGTTTATGGAAAGCTTTGTTATTCTAGAATATTCTTTGTTTAGATTACTTGTCGTACAAGGTTATAATTGTAAACCGACTAGGCTTATCCTTAAGCCTATAAAGGACCCTAGGTTGGCATTAGAGAATCGATTTTTAGAAAGCACGCATTATTAGAGTTTTAGAGTTCGATATTAGTGTTTTAGAGTTGTTTAAAATCGTATAACAAGCGATTTAGAGTTATTAATAATATCGTTGAAAGTTAAAGTTAATTTTTTAGCTTTGTTAAGTAAATTCGCATACTTAATAGAGTTTGCTCGGTGTTTCATTGTTAATAACTTAGGATTTATCCGAGTTATTAAACCATAACAATCTATAATAGTTAGTTTGGTTATAGTACATCGATCCAACAAGTGGTATCGAGCTTGTGTGGAAATTCGACTAAGAAGAAACCTTAAAACCTAGTTAACAATAAAACCTAAAGATGTCATTGAGTCGCTCCACCACCATCCATCACCTCACTAAGAATACCAATCATTAAGAAGGAGAATCGACCTATGGAGCATGAAGATGAGGCAAGACATTGCTATTACGGACCATGCACTATGGAATGTAATTGTCAATGGTAATGAAGTAGTTCGAACTCACAGAGATTCTGGACAACCTAAACCACCCAAAGCAGTCTTACCAAAGAAGAACAATAAGAAATCAAGAAAGGCTCTCAATATCATTTGTCTCGCTATTCCGATGGTCATCTATGAAGTTCCATGATGCTAAAGATGCAAAGCAACTCGGTGCTCTCAAGACAAGGTTTGGAGGTGATGATGCTTCCAAGAAGATGCATAGAAATCTGTTGAAGCGACTATTTGAAACATTCACTTTGTTGGAGAAAGAGAGGCCTTGATCGCCTATGATGATTCAAAAATCTTCTTATCTTGCCGGAGCTATACAAAGCGGAGGTTTCAGTTGAAGATGCTAATCTAAAGTTCTTAAGGAGTTTGCCATCGACATGGCATGTGATTGCTACTATGATCGGAGGACAATCTTATCGGATGTTATGGACTTTGATGATCTTTACAATCATCCGAAGGTGTATGAGCATGAGATGAATGGCTAAACTAGTTCAAAATCTCACGATGTTACCTTTTTGTCATCCAGGAGAGGCGATTTCACTAAAAGCACTGCTTCTCTACTCAAAGCTTGTTGCTTTCAAATCTTGTTGCCTATTCTACCCATAAGCCTCACCAACACCTACCATCCACTCGGATGAAGTCGTATGCTCTTTCTTTGCACAACAAGCTACTTTACATCACTTATGAAGAAGATCTCTCACAGTTGAAGAGGATGCTCATGAAGAAATTGATGTCGGTGGCAAGTTGCTATGATCAACGCAAGGATCGGGAAGTTTATGAAGAAGGCAGGAAGGGCATTGACTTCAAACCAAAGCAGGAATCACTTTGACAAGTCCAAGATTGAATGCTTCAATTGTCAAAAGATGGACATTTTGTAAGGAATGGGGTTTGCTAAATATCAAGCAAGCAGGATGATGAGAAACCAAAACTTGAGCTAAAAGAAATTCCAATTACATAAACAAAAGCTTTGGTTGCTCAAGAGAATCTATCGGAGGTTGACTTGAGTCTTTGAGTTTGATGATGAACCAGTAACCTACTGTATGGTAGCTGTGGTTGTATCAATGGAAGAGTTTGATTGGAGCACAGCTTTTGAAGAGGAACCTGGACATGCTACTTTGGAATCCAAAGATGGTCTAGGAAGCTTTGATTGGAGCATGAAGTGTGATGATGATCCTGTTCTACTTGCTATGGTAGCCACTTCACCAAGCTCACCCCTATCTCTGAGGTATGTTCTAAGTGTCATGACTATTATCAAAAAGTACTTAATAGTTATGTGACTGAAAGAGATAACTGTATAAGGCCTAGGTTTGAGGTAGCTGGTTATCATATTACTTTAGAGTCTATGGAAGCCAAAATAATAACTCATGAAAATAAAGAAATGGCTTGGGCTGAAAAGTATGAACAACATGATTATCAGTTAAAATTACGTGAATGGAAGTTAAATTGTAAGATTTCTGAAATTGAGAAGCCGACTAAGGAGAGAGATGATTTGTTAGCAAAGTTTTCGCTTGGAAAGAATTTGGTCTTTCTCATGTCACTTATGTTGAAAAGCAGAGAAGGGCTTACAATAGGATGGACTAGGTTTGGTATGGATTTCGGTAGCATAGAAGAAAACCCACTAGTGATAAGGATGACCTTTATTTTGAGGATATAACCACTAGTGATGATGAACTTATTAACTATGTTGACACATATAGTAATGAGGAATCACTTATTGAACCACCTCCTGAATATAAGAAAGACAAAGGTTATCATGTTGTCCCACATCCCACTGGTAGTCATCAACCTATTAGACCTGATGTTTCCCATTTTGGAGTAGACAACCTAGAGTTTAGAAAAACCCTTATTGGTGAATCTAGGTCTGAAACCCCAAAAGAAACAGCTGAGACACATAAGGTAGATGATTTTAAGAGTCAAGCAGTACCTTTAGGAAAACCTTCTCAAAATATTGCTAAACCTTTTTGGGATAATTTTGGTCAGAACAGTTTTAATCATTCACCTAGAAGATAGAATAGTTTTGGTCATAGACATAGAGGAAGCAATTTTGGGAGTTTGGGTCAAAAATTGTGTTTTGTTTGTTATAGTCCTAATCCTCTGATTAAGAACTGTGGCTTTCACTCAGAGTACCTAAGTAAATTACCAAAGAACAGATCAACCAACCATAAGCCTAGAGAGAATAAACCAGTCTGGAATCACTCAAATAGGGTCAACCATAGCAATTTCTCACAAGACTATAGGTACCCTCACCAGAGAAGACCTTTTTCAAAACCTCCGGTGCCTTGAAACACTTTCCAAGGTCTTCATAAGCCAAAACCAAGCTTTCTCAAAGTCTTTGCTCACTTCACAAAACACCTTTTGGAATAGGAACCCTAGGAGATCTAATTACTATTAATCTAGAAGGCGTTACAACTTAAAGAAAGTAGATAGATCAAGGACTCTACACCGAAGTTAAAACCAAATGGGTTAAAAGGAAAGCTTCGATGGGAACAAACAATACTTTCGATAAGTGAAAGTAAAGCAGATTTTGGTTGATACTAATAAAGACAACTTGAATGAAAAGAGATTTTTATTGAAAATAAAACACAAGTTTTGGAACAACCAAAGATAATTGATCATGTGCTTAAAGACGATGGCAATTACATACTTAAAGAATTTAAGTATGTAACTCCACAAGGAGAACACAAGTCGATGTGGCTTGGGTTCCTAAAATTAACTAACTCTTTTATCTTTGTGCAGGCAACCCGGAAGAGGAGCTTAAAGATCATCTAATTATGGATAGTGGTTGCTCGGAAGCATGACAGAGCCAAGGAGATTACACGATTTTAAGTCATATTGTGGAGGAAGAGTTGCATTTGGGAATGATGCTAGTGGAGGAAGAATTAGTGGAAAGGAACCATCAAGCGGGGCATTGATTTTGAGAATGTTAGATATGTGAAGGAGCTTAAGTTCAACTTTGTTGTCGATTATCTCGGATCTGTGACAAGAAGTATCCTGTGCTATTCACTGACAAAGAATGTCTTATTCTTTCCCCTGAATTCAAACATTGATGATCACTTGGTAATACTTAGAGTACCAAGAACCAATGATGTGTACAGCCTGGATATGAAGAGTCTTCAATCTTCAGGAAGAGCCACATGTTTAGTGGCAAAAGCAACACTTTCAGAAGAACATCAGTGGCATAGAAGATTGGGCCATGTAAATTTCAAGAATATCAACAAATTGGTCAAAGGAAATTTAGTTAGAGGTTTACCCACCAAAACCTACAAGAATGATCACTCTTGTTTGGCGTGCAAGAAGGGTAAACAACACAAAGCTTCATGCAAGAAGCTTGAGGAAAGAACTATTAGAGAACCTTTGGAGCTGTTACACATGGATTTGTTTGGACTGTCTCATTGCAAGTCTAAACAAGAAAAAGTATCTTTGCTTGGTTGTGACGGATATTTGCGATGAGATTCGATTGGGTATTTTTCTTGGGATTTAAAGATGATACTTTTGATGCTATTCATAATCTTATAATAGCACTTGAAACCAATTGAGACTCAAGGTTAGAGGTATTAGATGTGATAATGGAATTTGAATTCAAGAACAAGCTTATTAGATGTGTAAATTTCAAGAACAACCAATTGAGACTCAAGGTTAGTAGTATTTAGTTTAAGTAACACCGTGGAGGACTGACGGTCTTTATCCACTTTGTATGCTGATCCACGACCCGTCGGTGGCGTTTATTGTAAGACTATAAATACTCTACCTCCCAAGGTAGAGTTGGAGCTCATAATAAGATTTTTCTTTCTCTCATAAAGTTCCCAGTCTCTAACTTTCTCTCTAAAACCTCTTATCGCCTATTTGTGATTATGGTTTAGTGTGTTTATGAAATCCAATATGTTACAAATGGTATCAAGAGCCATGGTTTAATCATCTCTTACATATCCTTGGATTTCTAGTGGTTTTTAGATGGTTTTAGAGATTGAAAAAGTTTAGTGGTTTTTGCATCATTTGGATCATTTCTAGTGTTAAAGTTTGAATCTTGGGTGTAGGTTTGTGTTTAGAATCATTGTATGTGCTTGGGTTTGATTTGGTAAGCTTGAATCATCGTGGTTGGGTTGTTTTTGGATTGAAAAGTGGTGTTTGTGAGATTTTCTAGCTAGCGACTTGAGCCACGGACTATTATTCTTGTTAGCGACTTGCTTTGTAAGTTGGTAGCGAGTTGTAGTTGAAGTTCTTAGCGATTTGAGCTTAGCGACTTTTCTATTGAGACAAGCCGACAAACAGTACACTTAGTGGATTCTCCACTACGGGTAGCGACTTGGTGAAAGTTAGCGACTTGTACTTGAGTTTGTTAGCGACTTGGTGTTAGCAATTTGGTGCCTAGCGAGTTGCTATTTAGCGACTTGATAACTTAGCGATTTAGTGCTTAGCGAGTTGTTCTTTAGCGACTTGCCTGTGTCTTAGCGACTTGGCATTATAGCGACTTGATAGTTAGCAACTTGGTTCTTAGCGACTTGGTTCAAGGTTTCTTAGCGACTTGGGTGATTTTGCTTATAATACGGTTTTCTTGATTTAGTAAAATCCGTGAAAGAATCTATTTCCGGTTTAATCGAGAGTTATAAAATCCGTGTAATCTGTTAACATGTCTACCAGCGTACCTACAATCATCTCCACTGTTGCCGAGGATGTTCAAGCAGCTTGACAGAACCGACTACGACTCTTGGGCACAACGAATCAGATTATAATGTCTTGGAAAGGAAAATGGGGTCAACATTCTCAAATCCATTGATGAAGGACCTTATCAAATTGAGACTACTAGAGATTTAATTGATACAGCTGTAGATGGAACAATGATCTATGGAATAGACAGACCTAAGACGTATGATGAGCTCAATGAGAAGGAGAAAAAGAGATTCGATCACGATATCGGGCGTCTAACATCATACTTCAAGGTCTTCCCAAAGACATCTAAAACTTATCAATCACAACATTTGAAGCAAAGGTGATGGGATAATGTCAAGATGCTTCTCTCGGTTCAGATTAACTGTTGAAGACAGAGAATCACAATTGTATGATGAATTTGAGCACTTCAAGATGAAACCGGATGAAAGTGTCTATGAGTACTATGTGAGATTCCATAAGCTTGTGAATGACATGAGGAACATCAAAATGACTATGCCTGACATTCAGCTGAATTCAAAATTTGTAAACAACATGAATCCCGAGTGGCACAAATTTGTCACCTCTGTGAAGCTCACCAAAGGATTGAAGAATACAAACTATGAGAAACTCTATGCATTCCTTCTTCAGAATGAGATACATGCTATGTTTTAAAAAAGGATTCTTGATCAGTTCAAAACGAATCAGGGAGAAACAAGTTCATCAAATGATTCAACTGCCTTCTACTCAAACATTGAAATTACCACCAAAGCATCTCAAGTTATACCCATGGGTAATGGTAATCACAAACTCATTCCCGATCCTATGTTCAAACAAGTCGATCTTTGATGCACGCTGGAAACTTCATTAATCAACGGCTCTCATGATTAGTCAAAACATGAACTCTCTCCACACACCAACAACAATCTCGAGGCGCATCCAATCTACACAATCAAGCCACCGCCGGAGATGGGAAGGTTATGGTGCGACCAATTCAAGAAAGGCAATATGAACAAGGGAGGGTGGAGTTGGTAGAGGATATGTGGCAAATCGAATAGGGAAGGAATGGAAATCGTGGACAAGCAAAACTTATCAAGTGCTACAAGCTGTGGAGGTGAGGACATATTGCAAGGAACCGCACATCGCCAAAATGCCCTCGAAATCGCAGTACTTGAGAGATAAGATCTTGCTTGTGCAAGCTCGAGATAATGGTGCAACTTTGGATGAAGAGGAGTTGTTGTTTCTTCTGAGAAATGCCAAGACATATGATGCGATGTGGATGAGCGACCAATTCGGAGATAGGCCACAATCATCGAATGCCTTTCAAGTTCTTGATTGTGATGCATACGACTGACGTTGATGATGAACCTATTGCACAAAATTTTTCATGGCTAGCATTTCTCCAATGGTCCCTCTAAAGTATCTTCATCACCACAAGTGGTCCATCCAAAGACAAAATCATTTACGAGGTATTAAAACTATATGATGATCTTGATGTGCAAAGATGCACGACAAAGTACAATCAACTGAAACTATTGAGTCGATATTGAAAATATGGGTAATATCAATGTTGTCCCATATGATCAATATGTGAAACAAAGTGAAAGTGAGATTGTACCAAGTGATGCATCTTCCGCAATCAATGATGACTATGTCTTTAATGAATACACTACATGTACCCCTGATGATTCTGTTGTCTCTGAACTGAATGCCTATAAAGAACGTGTTGCCATATATGAACAACGTGCCAAATTTGAGTTGACCACCCGTGAGCTGGAAATAGATGACCAAATCACGTACAATTATTAGAAAAGTAATTTTAGAGAAGAAGTATTAAAACAAGAGTTAAACTCCTTACAAGAAAAGCTTTCAAACGCTAAGCAAAACAAGAACTTCAAGAAATGTGAAAATGCTTAAGCAAGAATTCAATGCTAAGGAATCAAAACTTTTGAATGATTTTTCTAATCGAAAACTTTGAAAAACAAGCTTGAAAATAAGTTGTACATACAAGGAACACCATTCAGATGCTCACATGATCACTAAGCATAGAGTCTTAGCGATAAGCATATCATTCCCTTGTTGAGGAACCAAACCGAGGTCATTAAAAAGCTAGAAGTGCTCATAAGGTAATTTATGATGGCAATGAAATCCTTAAGCCTAGAGCAGAAACCTAGTTATACCGAATGCACCGAGGAAGATAAGAAATCGATGAAGTCACTAGGAGAAGATGAACAAGAAACTAGATGATCCTAAATGTAAAGAGAAGAAAATAACTATCATACCCCATGATTACAAAAAGAGAATTGGATTTCCTTGAACAAGTTTAAGCCTCGAGGCGTTGTTAGCAGAACAAGTGTTCGGAAAAGGATTTAGATAAGCAAAAGCGAGAGAACCTTGTTGTAACAAACCCCTCTTAGGAAAATGCCTTTAGCAACTGTGTATCCTCCCAATACACCAATGCATCTAGTTCCTAGGACTATTGCCACTAAAAGCAAGACCTTAATCACCAATATATTATATTTCAATTATTTGTTGACTTTGAGAAAACTTGTAAGAAGAGGATCACACCTTCGGGATAATCAAGGGAAAGGGTTTGAGCAAACAAAAGAATGTTACTTAATCGAGGTCATGCCTTTCTTTAAACAACTAAAAGATCAATTTGAGAGTCTTAGAAAGGGATAGATACATATATTAAAGGAATGGAAAAGGAATTTGATGCAATGGTTGTTGAGGTTAGTGACTATGAGCGAGCATTAAAATATAATGAAATTGAGAGGAAGAACTTGCATACCTTAAATGAGAATCGATTTCGATTGTATTTCTCAAGATGTGTTCTATATCGCCACTAATTGCTCTATTATCGCTTCTCAATTTCATGAGTTATCTGTTGCTTTGAAAGTGTCCCATGATCGTGTCATTGAGCTTGAAATAAAAAAAAACTAAACTAAGTAAGAAAATTGAACAAGATGATCACGATAATTTGGTAAAATATTTTTCTAAACTAGAAGTTGAACATTTTGATTTATAACTAAAGTATCTACATCTCAAAGAAAATGTTAGAACCTCAAACATCAAGATATCCTCGGATGTTCCGAGTTTGATGCGCTTTTGAAATAAACAAAGCGTGTGAGCAATGATTCAAGCTCATTGTAACACGATCGAGAAAGTTGAAAGCCCAAATCTCTCAATTAAAGGGTGAAAAGAACAATGTGACTGGCTCCCAAATGCCTACTCCTTTAGATTCTCGGCATTCTCAAACGTTTCACCTTCAAAACTTAGTAAATGCATTACAAAAGAAAGCGAGAGTTTTCTAGAAGAAAATGAAAAGGTTAAACGTCACTTTAAAGAGTTATATGATTCAATAAAAGTCACTCGTGACAAAAACAACGAAAAATAACTTCTTTACAAAAGAAATTGAGAATCTAAGGAGTTAGGAAAAGGAAACCGCCACTTGTTTTAATGAGAATGTTGTCTCAAAATCATCATCCGACCAAATATTCTCAGTATTTAAATACATTCCTCCGCATCTTAGGAATAATGAACTTGTGTTTGAAATCTGTGCTTACCTTAAGGATAGTCTAGAATGTCTCCGTGAGATTGTGGAAGAGTTTCATTAATAAGCCTCTAGACAGAAATTAGGTTTGCTTGCATTTGTGCCAAACGATCTCGTGGAGCTGCTAGAATGTTTAATTGAAACATGTCCTAAATCCTTAGGTGCGAAAGGTAAAGTCGTAATGCCTTGCTCTATGCCTAGTACCAAGCATACAAACCATTCCATGCCTAGTTTTAAGAAAGTGAACACTAATGTGCCTTCTAGTAGTTCGGATCCTTACACATCTAGTTCGTGAATGCAAAAGTAGATCAACCAACTAATGTTCCCATAATTCCCTCACAGAGTAATCATGACATTAAAGCAAGCGAGTCAAAGCCTCGGGCAATACCAAGCAAGATAGGACCTCATGAAGCTAAGAATGTGCATTGGAAGAGAATAGAAGACCAACCTAGGAACTTTAAGTTTGAGTTGAATAAAACAAATCGTGTTGATTCTAGTATTAGCCATAGGCGTCTTGTAATTAATTTGAATTCGATACTATTTGCAAACCATGTAATGATGTCTCGCTTGAATTACATTACTAATCATGAATGTGGTGTGAATGCTTTGTCTAATCTTTGTCAAATCCCAGTTAATATTGTTAATGCAAAAATCATGCTAACAAGGCTAAAAGGCAAAGGCGAAATAAAGTTAGAAAGCAAGTGAAACCCACGGAAGAACATTTAGTAAGATAGGTTATCAATGGATACATGTTGGCCATAAGGTTAATCGACAATGCCCACTAGAAAATGGATGCCTCTTGGTAGAACTATTCCCTTAAAGTGAACATACTTTGAATAGGGCAAATACGGTCACTAATACGCATCTATTCATAATGATTCCATTGCTTCTATTTACGATATGGATGTGTCTATTTACGATGTGGGTGTTCCAATCATCATTATTAACCAAATGGAACCCATTCTTGCATGGGGATCCCAATTATCCAGATTATCCATTCTTATGCGTGTTCAACTGCGGATCGTTCAAATCGTTATGTGGTACGGACTCAGCCGCTCCAAGCATATATTTGGAGACCGGTCGTGACTCATGAACTTCGTGAGTAAATTCATCGGGATAGTTAGATTCGAGAACGACCATTTTGGAGCTACTATGGGTTATGGAGATTATGTGGTTGGTAAAAGTGTAATTTTCAGGGTATATTATGTGGAAGGTCTTGGTCATAATTTGTTCTCTGTTGGTCAATTCTGTGATTTCGATCTAGAAGTGGCTTTTAGAAAACATACTTGTTTCGTTAGAGAACATGATGGTGTGGAATTATTAAGAGGTACTCGTGGTTCTAACCTATACACCATCTCTATCGAAGACATGATGAAGTCTTCTCCAATCGCTTCTTTGTCAAAGGCTTCTAAAACAAAGTCATGGTTATGGCATCGTCGTCTCAATCACTTGAACTTGGCACCATTAATAACCTTTCGTAAAGGATCTTGTCGAGGCTTACCCAGTTAAAATATGAAAAGATCATCTTTGTTCACTTGCCAACCGAGAAAAAGCACGAAATATGCCCACAAATCAAAACCCATAAACTCAGAATGGAAGTTCTTCATACCCTTCATATGGATCTGCGGACCAATGAGAGTGCAAATGATAAATGGGAAGAAATGCATTCTAGTAGTTGTTGATGACTACTCTCGATTTACTTGGGTGAAGTTTTGAGGACAAAGGATGAAACTCCGGATGTCATCATCAAACTAATCAAACGACTTGAGTTCGACTCAACAATACGGTCAATTGTTTGAACAAACAATGGCACATAGTTTGTTAACAAAGACTTAATTCGCTTTTATGAAAGTGTTGGAATCGGTCATCAAAGAAGTGTTCCACGAACTCCTCAATAGAGCGGTGTAGTTGAAAGACAAAATCGAACTCTTGTGGAAGCCGCAAGAATAATGCTAATTTATTCAAAGGTTCCAATGTTTCTATGGGTCAAGCCATTGCCAACGCTTGCTACACCCAAAATCGTTCCTTATACACACCTCTCATGGAAAACTCCATATGAACTTGTTCATAAAGAAAACCCGATCTCTCCTACCTTCGTGTGTTTGGTGCCTTGTCTTTATCCAACGAATGATGGTCAAGACTTAGGAAAATTAAGAGCAAAGGTAGATATTGGATTTTTGTTGGTTATGCACCAAACAAGAAGGGTTGAGAATCTACAACAAGAGAACCCGAAATATCATGGAAATAATTCACGTTACGTTTGATGAGTCGACCGGTCAAATGGCTCTGGACAATCCGATTCTGGACCCGCACTACAAAACAGTCCATTGGTTCATCCGCATACCAATTTCCTCTCCAAGAACTCCATATGTACCTCCAACTAAAGATGATTTGAAGAAATTATTTGATCCTATGTTTGATGAACACTATGAGCCAAGTGCTAATGATCATCAATTCCTACAACAGAGGCCGCTCATATCCTCGTGAATGAAGTCAACCCTTCGGTCTCAATATCATTAAGTCGAAGCGCTGCTCGATCACTCGGTCTCATCAACAAATCATCAATCTTGAATGTACATCATGGAACCATTTCGCATCAATGATGAAGTTAATCCCTTTGCTACTCTCAAGATGCTCCATTTGAAAACATATTTGCTCTGAATCATCATCGTAACCATCTTCTTGAGGAGACATCGACTCGCTACTTGATCCCTCAACAATGACCACATGAACACCTCGGAAAATGTACTCATGATCATCCATTGGACAACATCATTGGAAATCCTCTCGACCAGATATCCACGGAAACAACTTGCAACCGATGCCTTATGGTGCTTCTTCAACTCCGTACTCTCTAAGATCGAACCAAAAGATGTTAAAACCGCCATGAATGAAGACAGCTGGTTCAATGCCATGCAAGAAGAAATTCATGAGTTTGATCGACTTGATGTATGGGAATTAGTACATGCTCCAGATTGTGCTATGATCATTGCTCTAAAGTGGATCTTCAAAGTGAAGCTTGATGAGCATGGCGATGTATTAAAGAATAAGGCTAGATTGGTTGCAAAAGGATACCGTCAGGAGGAAGGTATTGACTTTGAGGAATCATTTGCTCCTCGCCGTCATCGAGGCAATCAAAATCTTCTTGGCTAACGCCGCAAGTAAGAACATGGTAGTCTATCGGATGGATGTAAAGACGGCGTTTCTTAACGGAGATCTTAAAGAAGCCGTCTCGTCGCCCCCAACTGAAGGCTTTGTGAATCGAGCATCCTACTCACGTTTATTGTTTGAAAAGGCTCTTTACGGTTTAAAGCAAGCTCCAAGGGCATGGTATGATACGCTATCAAATTTTCTTCTATCTACTGGATTGACAAAGGAAGGAGCATTGATCCTACATTGTTCACTAGGAAGTCGGAAAACATTTAATTCACGTTCAAATTTATGTTGATGATATCATCTTTGCCTCGATCGACCCCAATGAGTGTGACGTTTTAAAATGAAATGGGTTCTAAATTTCAAATGTCAATGATGGGAAAAATGTCATTTTTCTTGGGATTACAAATTTCACAAAGTCCCGAAGGCATTTTTATTAATCAATCTAAATATGCTAATGAGATTTTAAAGAAATTTGGATTTGATTCTAGTAACCCTGTTGACACTCCCATGATTGAACGTACTAAACTAAATGAGGACCACTTAGGGATCATGGTAGACCAAACAAAATATCGTAGTATGATTGGATCCTGATGTACCTCACGGCTAGTAGACCGACATCTTGTTCATTGTTTGCATGTGTGCTAGATACCGAGCTAAGCCTACTAAAAAGCACCTTGAGCGGTTAAGCGGGTCTTCGGTATCTCCAAGGAACCATCAATATGGGACTTTGGTGCCGAAGGACACCGGTATGTCACTAACGACTATCATGCAGATGCCGATCATGCGGGATGTCAAGATACTCGTCGAAGCACGTGCGGAGGTGCTTTCGATTTTGGGTGATAAGCTTGTGAGTGGTCTTCAAAAAAGCAAATGAGCACTTCTATTTCCTCTAGAGGTGAATACATAGCCATGTCATCTTGTTGTGCTCAAATCCTATGGATGAGATCCCAACTATCGACTATGGCTTTGAATTCAACAAAATTCCTCTGTCTTTGTGATAACAAAAGTGCTATTGCATCTCATGCAACAACGTACAACACTCTAGAGCAAAGCACATCGACATTCGACATCATTTCATCAGAGCAAGTTGAAAACGGTGTGGTGGAACTTTACTTTGTGAGGTCCGAATACGGTTAGCGCACATCTTCACCAAAGCTCTTCCTAGAGAACGTTTTGAGTTTATTTTCCACGACTTGGTCTTAAGAGCCTACAACCGGAAACACTCAAACGTCTTCAAGTGGAAGAAGAGGAGTAAAGGTTTCCTTCATCTATCTCTTGTAAATACTTATTCGAAAACAAAATACAAAATTACAAAACCTTTAAAACCAAATGTAAAAATATAAAACTTTCAAAATCCATAAAATTTGAAAATCTTGAAAATTCCAAAAATATTGTCTTTTGTCATGTTTTTCTTGATTCGATTATATCTACGGTCTTTGTCTTTGTCATTCAAAGAATGACACGGGCTTTAGATGTTGTTCGAATTTTCTTAAAAAAAAAAAATTGGGAGAAAGAGAAACAATGGTTTATTGTCATTTCAGCAAGAACCCGCTTTTCAAAGAAAAACGAGCCATGCTTTATCTTGGTTTTCAAATCTCTTGCTCGATTCTTTAAACAAATCCTTACTATCTAATGAAAACTAGTTGTTTTGAAAAATAACCGGACTCTATTTTGCAAATCATCCGGACTTAAAGTTTGTCAAAATCTCTCTCTCAATCAACAACTTATGTCATTGATTGGTAGGAGAATGATTTCAATTAAATCAAAAGGTTATTTGTCATACAATTGTTTTCAAAAGATATTCTTGCATGTTTAATCAATGGAGTTAATGTCTCAAAATCCGATCCTTATCAGTTAAAATGTTTTCATAATCAAGTCACAATTCTCCTTTAAAGCTTTCAAAATCAATTTAAATCTCAGAGATCACAAATTTCAAATGATTTGATAATTGTTATCGGGGAGAAATTGTGATTTAAATTGGATTTAACTGATAATTCGTGAAATGGTTTTATAAGGATGAACAAGCTCTCCTTCCCATGTGCTAAAAACGATTTCAAATTTTCCATGCACATGTTGAGGGGAGCATCTATCTTAAACCACAAAATCAAACGTGATCAATTTCAATGTGCGCCTTTTCCTCTAGTATGTGCAAAACTCTTTAATACCTCGAGACATATATTGAGGGGAGCTAATTTTTGAAAACCTCATCCTTCCCAATATGCTTTATCTACTTGTTTGATCGGAAGTGATGTTGATATCTTTAGAAAGTGGTAATCAAAGAAGTTAATTCTCTCTTGCCTCCGTGTGCTTAAACAATTTCAAATACATGATGCACATGTTGAGGGGAGCTCTTCTTCTAAAAATATCAAAACAATTCAGTACAAAATGCTTTGATAACATATCACAAGTATCCGGATTGATTTTCAAAAGGTTTTCAATTGGTTCCAATGGCGATAAACAATACCAAATAGACCGACCAACTTTACTTTATATATGGTGATATAAGGATGATAAGGTTAGGTATTTGTTCCCATGATCCGCTGTAACCGTAGGGATCTACCGAGGACAATCCACTAGATAGTGTAGAAGTCCTTAGGTATATTGAAAAAGGAGAAAAATGAGATATGGGAAGAGTGCGGATCGAGACCGAGCTAGTACTAGAATAAACCCAACAAGGTTCTAGCTATGAAGTCTCGGTAAGCAATCGGGGGTCAAGAATGAAAAGAATTGAATGAGAAAAGGGTGAAAACAAATAGCCCTCCATTTATTCAACCTTAGGGCGATCTGGGTTCAATTCATATACTCTTTGGTGGTTACCAAGGT
Source organism: Chrysanthemum lavandulifolium (assembly GCA_022545495.1). Classification (NCBI taxonomy): domain Eukaryota; kingdom Viridiplantae; phylum Streptophyta; class Magnoliopsida; order Asterales; family Asteraceae; genus Chrysanthemum; species Chrysanthemum lavandulifolium. The sequence continues at coordinate 225,385,233 of CM040242.1, read as the reverse complement.
AACATCGGTATTGAAGACAAGACGTCATGGACCCAATGACGCACTACACTTCAACTTCCCAAACCACTCAAGTTCCTCTTAAAAGGACTTGTTTCATTCTCACGGGGAACCGACATTATCTATCGATTTTCTCTTATAGATTGTTGATATTGAAAAAGGAGACCCTCTCCCTAGTCTCCGATATAGGATCCAAATATGGACAATTGAGTCTAGAGCCACGAGATCATCAATAAATCTCATTAGGACACTTTCAATGAAGATTCTATGTTTCACACAATGTGGAAAGAGAGATTATATCTTGAGTCCTACGCATTATCCTTGTGGTATTGCCAGAACATTCGAGTGATATGTAAACATATTCACAATGAAGATGGAAAGCCTTATGGAGCCAACATCAAACAAGCTCTGGTAGGTGGCATGTGAGATCTATTCAATAGATCAACCATGTGACAACCGAGCAGAGTAAACAATGGGGCGATTCAATCTTTTGAATCAATCTCGTTCGTGATATGGATTGACGGATATCTTTGAAAAACCGGTCGTTGTGCTTAAAACTCCTTTCTTTAGCACATCGATCGTGGTCTGAATATTTAAAATCAAAGGTGTTTATGATTGATAATTGATTTTCATTAAAACCTTCGTTGTATTGCCAAAACTCTTTCTTCAAGCAATACACGATTGTTTTCAAATCATTTTCATCAATCGGTGAATCTCAATTATTGGTTCACTCACCGTGTTGTCTTCTTTGAGACGTTCGGTTTGAGAACAGCTAGAACAATTGCGAAACCCTATCAAGGAGATTCTTAGGAATCCCACCGATCACGAGCGGTGCTTGTCTTGATCAACGGGAACTGTGGGCGTGTACCTCGATTCAACGAAGTGATCAAAGACACTTTCATGCACTTTATTGCTAACTGTTGTATGCGAGTCACGCCCGACGCTTGCGTTGATCGTAATGAAGCGGTCAATCCATAGCCGCATGCTCACATAATACATTCATTCCAAAGAAATCATGATTAGTGCATCAATGACTCGATATTTTCACTCCATGCTTCGCTACGTTGTCGCCAATATCATGAATCAACGAAAGCTTCCGCTACTCTAATGAGAATATATCATGATCCGAATGTGAGCATGTCGGTCCAAATGTCACAACATCACATAATACCAACACCACAACGGATAAGTCAGAGATTGATGTTAGCCGATGATCTCAAACCGCTCAAAACTCATTATCACGTGGATCAGTAAAAAGACCTCCACTTGGATTAACCAAACACGCAACGTGAAGAATCAATGACTACGAGCTTCGTGAGCAAAGTACTACATCAAGAATGCAAGAACAATTTAATATGTAATATCTGTTTGTATTCAATGTAATTTTAAGATGTGTTTGAGGTGACCTCCTTAGGGGAGATTGTTAGGATTTAGTAAATCCGGTTATTGAAGAGTCGGTCACCTCAAGTATATGTAATCGTTAAGCTCGTAGTCGAGATTATTATAAGTTAAGTAGTATTTAGTTTAAGTAACACCGTGGAGGACTGACGGTCTTTACCCACCGTGTATGCCCGATCCACACCCGTCGGTGGCGTTTATTGTAAGACTATAAATACTCTCTACCTCCCAAGGTAGAGTTGGAGCTCATAATAAGATTTTTCTTTCTCTCACTAAAGTTCCCAAGTCTCTAACTTTCTCTCTCTAAAAACCTCTTATACGCCTATTTGTGATTATGGTTTAGTGTGTTTATGAATCCAATATATTCTGCTTTGACTCCTTCTATGAACTATGTACCATTAGAAAGAAAATCAACCCGTACACAATGGAGAAGATTTACATATGTTGTTCATGGAGTCCATTTAGACACGATCTCGCTTCACGATGAAGAACCTATACCGCGAACCAAAGAAAATCTTCGATGCACCAAAATCCTCATTATCTGCTTGAGGATCAAGCTATTCAAGAGGAACTTAATCGGATGCTTTTCAATATGTAGTAGCACATTCTTATAATGATGATCAAAGAAGAGCTTATGAAGAAGCAAAGAAAAGAACAAGCTGCAGAGTTCTCTCACAAGACTTTAGATCACAGACTTTGGATGACGAGATTTAGACCAAAATCTTCTTTGCACCTATTGACAAAGACTTTGGATGATTTGGATGATCCTACCATGCCCGGCTTAGAAGATATCGATGATGAGTTTGAAGATGAAGGTATTTTCTCGATTCAAATGAAGATGCTGATTTCACTAATTGGGTGATAATTATAAAGTTCCACAGACTCTATCTTAAGAATTCATAAGAATCATCCTGTTGATCAAATCATTGGTCCTTCTACTTCTGGGGTGATGACAAGAACCAAAGCTAAGGGTTATTCTACACCACATAATGCTTTGCTACGCTTTGTTTATAAACAAAACAGGTTAAATCATAAGGACCATCAAACATGCCTGTTCACTTGCTTTATCTCTCAAGAAGAACCCAAGAATATAGCTCAGGCATTAACTAAAGAGAGTTGGGTTGAAGCTATGCAAGAAGAACTTCTTCAATTTAAACTTCAAGAAGTTTGGGCATTATGTGATCTACCTGATGAAAAGAAGGTCATTGGTACAAGATGGGTGTTCAGAGTCAAGAGAGATGAAAGAGGGAATGTCATCAAGAACAAGGCAAGGTTAGTAGCTCAAGGCTACAGACAAGAAGAAGGAGTAGATTATGATGAAGTATTTGCTCCTGTAGCAAGGATTGAAGCCATTCAAATCTTCCTTGCTTTTGCATCTTATATGGGATTTTAGGTTTATCAGATGGATGTCAAGAGTGCTTTTCTCTATGGCACTATTACAGAGGAGGTTTATGTCAAACAGCCTCCTAGTTTTGAAGATCCTGCACATCCAAACAAAGTCTACAAGGTGGTTAAGGCTCTTTATGGCCTTCATCAAGCACCTAGAGCTTGGTATGAGAGGCTTTCTACTTTCTTATTGCAACATGGTTACAGGAGGGGAGCCATTGACAAGACTTTGTTTATCAAGAGAGACAAGAAGGATATCATGTTGGTTCAAGTATATGTTGATGATATCATATTTGGAGCTACCAAGCAGTCCATGGTTAAGGAGTTTGAGAAGTCGATGCAAAATGAATTTCAAATGAGTTCAATGGGTGAGTTAACTTTCTTTTGGGACTTCAAGTTAAGCGATCAAAGGAGGAATTTTCATCGGTCAAGACAAGTATGTATCTGACATACTTAAGAAGTTCAATTTTGATTCTATGAAGCCAGTTACTACACCTATTAAATCTATCAACTTATTGGGCAAGGATGAAGATGGTCAACTAGTTAAAGTCAAGTTGTATAGATCTATGATTGGCTGTCTTATGTACCTCACTGCATCTAGGCCTGATGTTATGTTTACTGCTTGTTTATGTGCAAGATATCAAGTCTCACCTAAGGTCTCTCATATGAATGCAGTGAAACGGATTTTTAGTTATTTGAAACAACAACCTAAGTTGGGGTTGTGGTATCCAAAGGATTCACCTTGTCACTTGGAAGATTTTTCAGATAGTGATTATGCGGTGACAACTATGACAAGATCAACTCTTCGGAGGATGCCAATATCTTGGAAGAAGATTAGTTTCATGGCGGTGTAAAGAAGCAAACAATTGCAAAGAACATCCTCTCAAGCCAATATGTGGTGCGCAAGTTGTTGCGGACAAGTTTTGTGGATGCGAATCAACTCTTGGATTATGGGTTCAACTTCAAGAATTCTCCTATCAACATTGATAATGAGAGTACAATCAGTATTGTGAAGAATCCAGTTTATCACTCCAAGACCAAGCACATTCGATTAGGCATCACTTCGAGATTGTTATGAGCATAGGCTCATTAATGTTGTCAAGGTTCACACGGATGATAATGTGGCTGATTTACTCACCAAAGGATTTGATTTTTCAAGATTCAATCATTTGGTGGTAAGCATTGGCATGATTAATTACTGAGCTACATTTAAGGGGAGGCCTGAATGGTTAGTTACACAGTCCTGCGCTTTGCTTAAGGGGAGGCAATACAATGCCCACATGAAGTGTTTGTCATTATAGAAGAAGATGGAAAAGCATCATTGTTTTGTTCTATGAAATCTTGCTTTGAAAGAAGCTGCTCGAAAGTAATCTTGCACACGTGGAAAGCATTGCTTGTCTTATCAATGTCTTTGCTCCAACGGTCAAAAGAAGGGTAAATTCAAATAACGGTAACTTTGTTATTATGGGCTGTGATTTTTTAAATCCTACCTATAAATAACTACTTCCCGATTTTCCCTCTCATTTTTATTCGTATCAATCTTTTCCATATTTCTTTCTCTCTCACACACTTCGTATTCAAGAATCAATATCTTTTACCGTCATCCATGGCAAACCTACACACAGTTTCTAAACACAACATGGTGGCAAATTAAAACGAAGGCTAATGTCATCTTCCATGACATAATTGATTTCTTAACTGGTTCTCCAATCGCTTATGCGCTTTTAGTGGAACACGATATAATTGAGCCTCGATACATCAATTTTGGGCAACGCAAGGACACATCCGGAGAATGATGAATCTTATATTCAAGCTAAAGTTCTTTGGAAGGCTTATTAAGATTACCAAGCATCAATTCGTGAAGATTTATTGTTTGATGATGCCGTGAGCTATTAGGTTTGATAAACATCTTCTTTGGGATACACCGAGAGATATTGGATATGAAGGGTCTTTGGTCGACACAACAACATTCAAGAAGCCCTTGTTCACCCACATTGGAAGTACACGTACATGTTCTTCTTCATTGTATTAGCTCTAAAAGTACTTCTTGAGAGCAATTTGGTTCAAAGATTGCATCTGCACTGGTAGGATTGGCTACAAACCTATGTTCAACTTTTCAAGGCTAATCTTAGATGGAATGCTCTCACACATCTCTCATGGTTCAAGATGGTTAATGTATACGAGATTTATTCAAGTCTTCTTGAATAAACAACATTTAGATGTACCAAAGCCTGCAAGTCTTTTACCTATTGTGGTACAACCAACCAAGATTTTCACATTTATGGCTAGGAAAAGTGACTTGTTCACTGGAAGGAACACTCCTTTAACCACTTCAATGATGGAGGTTGTTCAAGCTATCTGCGATGAGGCAGCAGAGAGTGATGACGGAGAAGGTACTACTTCAACACAAGGTCACGCTTCTCAAAGTCTTGCATCTCAAGAAAGCGCATCACAGGTGCTGCTTCACAAGGTACTAATGTTAATGAAAGTCTGCAGTTTCTCCCACCTCATCACACCATACTACTCCTCCGATTGAGACACCAGAACAAGTTCTCTCATCATCTTCTGGAGGAGATACTACTACTATACCTCCTGAAGGTTTAGTGTTAGATAATTATATTCTAACAAGGGAGTTAGTCAGATTGAAGAAATCTTTTGAAAAACAGGCCACTCAGATTAAGAGGTTGAGGTTTAAGTTTAGAAGATTAAAGAACTTTTTATGGCCATTGGTTCAACATCACAAGTTATGGGTCAAAGCTGAAAAGAAGAAGCGAAGGCATTTTAAAAAGACTTCTACAGGCAAACATGTTCCTCGGCATTCTTCCGTCCAATTGAGGAGGAATTTAGAAGAGAATTTGAAAGAAGATCTTTGAATTTCATGAAGAAAAGGAGAATGAACCTCAAAGTCTTGAAGCACATGTAAATCTTCAAAGTCTTGAGCTGAAGGAACTGGTGTTCAAAGTACTAATGATCAAGGTGCTTGATCAAAGTCGATTTTCAAGGAACATCTCGACAGAATTAATTACACCAAGGGTGTTAGATTTTAAAGAAGAAGCTGGTCCTTCAACAATTCCACAAGAAGAAAAAGTGATACCTCAAACCAATACACACTGCAAGTGATGATGAAACTATTGTTTGAAATATTGCATGATTTATCAAAACCAAAGGTGTTAGCATTCCGTGAGTTCTTTGAAGAACAACATCAAAATTTCTCAATCAACTCGTGATAAATCCTAAAGATAAAGGGAAAGGTAAAATGATTGAAACAAAGAAGAAGAAGCTCACTTTAGCACAAATAAGTATCGCTCAAGTTGCTATGAATGAGGAAGCGACTAGAAAATTACAAAATCGAATTGAATCTTTGAAGTCGATATTGAAGAAGCTAAGGATAAAGAAGCGACTAAGAAGTTACAAGAAGAATTGAATCTTGAAGTTGCTATACCATTAAAGACACCTATTCACATTTACGCTCTACCAAGAAGACCAAATCGTGCTAAAGAAAGAAATGCAATGATGGCTTATTTAAAAGTCAAGCATATATTGGATTGCGAGAGTTGAATTATGTTGAAATGAAACAATTGTATGAAGTCGTTAGATAATCTTATCGGAAGCATGTTGATAGTATCAAAGATTTTAAAGATGATGATGCTCGGAAAGACGATGATAGAAAAGGAAGCTTAAAAGAAAAGAACAACTGAAGTTGAAGATGTTCACCATCAAAGAAGGTTGAGTTAAGGTCCGTCTGATGATGAATTAAGGAATTACTTAAGAGTTGTAGAATTTGAGTATTCTAAAGTGAGTGCGAGAAAAGAAGAGAAAAAGAAGAAGAAAAATCACCAATAACTACTTTTGAAGTTGTAGAATCAAAGGATGGAAATTATCGATGTTTCAGAGAAGATGAAAGCTTGAGTGTTTAATATGCTATGGGATCTATTGCACATAATAGATAGAGAGGATTTGTTTCATTTATATCATTTGGTGCAAGAATATTTTGAACACGTTCCATCGGAGGCGTTGGTTTAATCTTGCTTGGAGATCTCATAACTGTTTGGGAAATCAAGAAACAAGTCTTGATGAGATTTGGAAAAATTACGAAGATTGGGAGATTATCGGTGGAGATTCTTTGAAGAATGGAGTACATGTTCTAGAGTTAGAAGATGGAACTATGATTCACACGTTAGCGACGAGAAGATATCCGCTTACATCGGATCTTATGAGGAGAATGCTAGAACATGGTATGGAAGTTGAAGAAGATAATGAAACTGCTCTTATGGTCATCAAATTGTTTATCGGATGGACAACTATGGTCATGATGATGAATAAGCGGTATGAATCTTTATTGAATAAATTATTTTTGAAATATCGATTTTATTCAAAGTATCTGGCGATTAACGATACTTTCATTAAAGTACCGCTTGCGATGATGAAACCGGTTAATGATTTTGAAAGGAAAACGTTTCTTAAGTGATAAATATTTTGAAACAGAGGTTAAAAGAAATAAATGGTTTTTGAGATGGTAACAACAATAGGTTATCAATCCACCATAGTTACAAAAGGATTGGCTAATCCATGAGCAAACGGCTATGGTAAAGATATCTCAAATCCGTTATATAGTTGACAACTTGCTAATAAGTTGTATGGTAATCAACTCACCATATCAGCAAATGTAAAGATTTGGCTAGCCCACAAGTAAAATGGTTTGTGGTAAAGGCTGTGGAAAAACCATTATATGGTAATTAGTTCACCATGATTGAAAGAACTAACTAGTCCAAAAGGGTACAACTTTTGGTAAAGACAAATCAAATCTGTTGATAGCTGATGATTTGCTCAAAATCATATGGTTATCAATGTACCATGGTCTTAAACACCTAAACATTTGGCTACTCCAGAGTTAATGGCTTTGGTAAAGAGACATCAAAATCAATTAAATTTCAATGATTCACCTCTCACAGGAGTTTACACACCTGAAAGTGATGAGAATATACTGAAACTTAAACTGAATTAATGTACAAATTGTCTTATGTTGCTGAAAAGATGGAGCTTGCTGAAAAGAGTTTATTGATTCAGGTTGCTGTAAAGAATAATTTCTAAAGAATACTTTGATATAAGCACAGAGAATACAAAGATACAATCCAAAGACAAAGACACAATCTTTCCTTGAAGATGGAGATGTTAAAGATAAATTTACAAAGGAACTTGAAGTCAAGCAAGTAGAATTCAAGTTAGGGGAGGATTGTTGGGATATGAAAGTGCTGAAGATTAACAAAGTACTGATTAAAGTCAAAGTGCAGCTAAGGAAAAAGTCAAAGTACCGCTGTTGAAGTCAAAGTACTGCAAAGCTAAAGAACTGCTATATTCGTTTATGGAAAGCTTTGTTATTCTAGAATATACTTTGTTTAGATTACTTGTCGTACAAGGTTAAAATTGTAAACCGACTAGGGTTATCTTTATGCCTATAAAAGGACCCCTAGGTTGGCATTAGAGAATACAATTTTTAGAGAAGTACGCATTATTAGAGTTTTTAGAGAGTTCGATATTAGTGTTTTAGAGTTGTTTAAAAATATGTATAACAAGCAGATTTAGAGTTATTAATAATATCGTTGAAAGTTAAAGTTAATTCTTCTTAGCTTTGTTAAGTAAATTCCGCATACTTAATAGAGTTTGCTCAGTGTTTCATTGTTAATAACTTAAGATTTATCCGAAGTTATTAAACCCTTAACAAGCTATAATAGTTTGTTTGGTTAGAGTACATCGATCCAACAACAACTAATAATTTCATTAATACCATTATGAAAATACATCCATTATAGACCTGATAGAAGGTCCATACACCCAAAATATATACAATTCAACACTGACACAACCCAAATACACCAAGTAAACTACTTAAATACATACCCATCATCCATAACCTAAACTTGCCCGCCATAAGTTTTTAAAGCCAAAAACTACCATAAAAGACGATTTAACTTCAAAATAAGAATATTTACAAAAGCCCCAAACATTAAAAAACTTATTTAAACTGCCTAGACCTCTTCATGATCCTTTACTTCTCAGCAGCACATCGCACACCCTGCCTGGCGCCTTTGAATCATGAAGGAAATTTCCTCCAGATCCTTCTGCTCCGCTAACCTAAGACGGTCCAAGGGTTCATTAAACACACCATGGTACCCAAATTGTTCAAGCTCCAGTATAATAGCATGCTTGTGCTCAACACAGAGTGTATTTCCTCGATCATCTTCCCATAATCTTTCTCATCACCTCTGTTACCCTATCTTCTCTCTCTATATATATCTATCTCTCTCTCTAGCAAACAGAGCATGAAGCACCTTATCGTTATGCCTGTAACTAGTCTGTTGTGTGATTTGATCGTAAATTGGTAACCTAGACGCCATAGATTTAGAAACAAGAAGAGTTTTGAAGAAGAGTAATTATTTTATAAGTGAGGATTAGTAGAGAATGATGCGCTCATAAATACCCAAAAATATCTACACAAACCAAATTGGAGCGATTACTAGTTCGGTTCACTTCCATGCAAAACAAATAATATATATATATATATATATATATATATATATATATATATATATATATATATATATATATATATATATATATATATATATATATATATATATATATATATATATATATATATATATATATATATTCCACCTAAAAATATCATAAAAAACTACGAATTACTCACTAGCATTTTTGAAAATTTAGTAAAAAAACTTGTCATGGTTAACCAAAAATTCCTAGACCAATACGTTAATTGGTTAACCAAACAATGCACGGCCATAGTGAGATGCATAAAACTGAAAATATCATTCTAGAACATTCAGATGAATTACTCACTAGCATCTTTTCTTTTGAAGGTTATGTTGTAATACATAAAACTAAAAATATCATTCAAGAACATTCAGATGCACTTTATATCTTAAAAACAGCATTTATAAAGCAACCAATAAGAACATGACTGGAAAACAAACAACCACATATTACATCTTAAATGTTTACAATTCAAACACAATACAATCCATAGTCATTTGTTTGATAATACTAATAAAGCCTCTCTAAAAGACTAATTGATGATCCAATTCTAAACAAGTTTCCAAAGATGGTCAATGTTCCAACATAAACTTCAAAAGAAAAGACCTAACATACTTATATTACCGTCTAACACACATGAAACACAAGATACTGTTGTGGCTGATGACCAGCCAAATCTTTAACAACGTACATAAACCCAAACCTCAACATTTTGTCGTATTCAAAAAACCTTTCTTGACCAAACTTTCTCCATCACCGTATGCATTAACATGGTTAGTCATTCCCGGATTTTCTTTTTAATAGTCCATCTTCACACTAAAATAATATTCAACATCTTCGTGTTTCATCAACGCCTTCCTGTACATGTGCATTGGATTACGCTCCAAGAAATTAGCTAGCATAGCCTGCAATTATACTAAAAAATAATTATATAGTCCATCATGAAATTTAAGAGTATTTACAAAATATGCTTTTTCAATATCACTTACAAGACGTGAAATGCCAGGATTTTGTAATACCTCTTATAGAATACATCAGTACTTTCACGAAAATGATCACGATGACCATACCACATACATAAGTGGTACATTCGATCATCAGCTGCAAATGAACATAAGAAGTTCAATGGGAAAAATTTTAAACAAATTTTGTACTTATATAAATTAAACATACAATGAGTTAACAAATAAATATATCTTAAATTATACACAAATAAGATACTCACCCTTTTCTTCATATAATAACTTTGGTTGATTAAGTTTGTGGAAAACTAGAAGGGGGGTTGAATAGTTTTGCCAATTTTAACTTAGTTTCAAAAACTTTAGATTCAATGTTATGTGAAATCGTATGGATGGATGGAGAATAGTAATGCAAGTAGAGAAAGCAAGTAAAGTAAAGGATAACAATGACACAACCGATTTTTAGTGGTTCGGCTACAAGGACACCTTCCTTGCCCTACTCCACTCCCCGAGTCACCTACTCGAGAGTTCTAGCACTATGTCAACAAACTCCTTCAAGTCGGTGGAGCCTTCACAACATAAACACACTTTTTCTGTACAAAGCTAAATACCCGAGTCCTTAACACGAGAGGACCAAACCAACACTACTATAACACAACAAATATGTGAAATATGAAATACAATATCTTTGCTACAGAAATCTTGTTGAGGAACAAATCAATCAAGGACCCCTTGCTTGGATGACTTGTAGAAGCTCGTGATCTCGCCTTAGAAAAGGACCTATATGAGAATCACAACAAAAGAAAGAAGAACTACTATCTTGATCAAGAGATATGAGATTAGAAGAATGAAAGAATATATGAGAGAGTTTATAAAGAAGAGGGGTGAGTTACAATGAGGAAATGGCTCTCTATTTATCGGCAAAAACTTGCTACTGTTGCACTGATCCCACAGATCCTGATCCGTCTAGTGTAAACCGACGGATTTGTGGGACGCTCCTCATTATCCATGGGTTATGAGTCATGGGTCATGGGTCCTAGACTTTGGACCATGGGTATCCAAATAGATACAATGTATCTAGAAGATGCAATGCATCTACTCAATGGGTTATGGGTTAGCTCCATGGGTTATATATATGCTCCATAGGTATGGGTCATGGGTTATGGTTTTTACCCATCCTAATAAACTATTAGAATAAGTGAATCCTTACAACAATTAATGTTAAATGATTATATATATAAATGCTTTCCAAAAATAACATGTATCCTTATAATTTTAATTATGATAACTTTATATTTTTTATCAACAAAACACAAAGAGATCGCTAAATATTAATAAACGTTTTTACGATTTATTTGTATTAACAATCTCCCTTTTGTTGATGACAAAATATAATGTTATGATGAGTAAAACTTATGATTAGATGTATGTTTTGAAAGCATAAGTTTTACTTTTCTCCCCTTTTGTCGAAACAAAAGTGACCCTAATGAAAAATAAAGCGTGGAAAAATAGTATAATCCACGAATCACTAACTCCCCCTTGACGGCAGCTCTCCCTAGAAAAGGGCGTCAAGTGAGAAAATATAAAACCTACAAAAAAAAGTTAGTAGTAACATGCAATATAATCTTGTGATTGACGAAAAACAAGATGGAGAGCCAAGGTATGTAAATAAAGCCTTGCAATAAAAAGACAAAGTGTAGTGGTATATAGGCCACATACAAACATGTAAAACTAAGAACAAGCTTTGTTCTTTAAAATGACTCAAAAATAAAAAATAGATAAAATAATAATATCATTCCTTCCATGCGTGCGTAAGGTTAATGATGGAACTTTTGGTGAGTGATGATGTTGATGCAATCAAGGATGTGGTTAAGTATGAATCGCATCTCATCTCTAATTTCCATTGCAAGTTCCCTAGTGGATTGGCAATGTTCACAATGTAAATGATGTGGGTAATGTGTGTGGATGATTTCCGGGTTAGTTTGATTTGTGGGATGCGGAAGATGTGGTGGAAAAGTTGGAAAATATAGATCAACATCTGGAATGTTTGGAAGTGGTGGTGGAAAAGAACCTAAATGTTATTGTAAGAAAATGGGAGCTAAAGGTGGTGAAGTTACAAGGTCTTTGTAAGTTGTGTTTAGCGATGTGGGTGGTGTTAAAAAGACTATTTCTTTTGGGTTGATTTGTTGGAGTGTTTCGGAGTCATAGAGAGTTCCGATAGAGTGATCTTAGGTGGAGACTTGATAGGTGATGACGGTGGTGTGCTTGTTGGAGATGAAGGAGGTGCTACTATGGAATCATTTGGTGGTGAATGAGTAGTTGGTGATGAACCTTTTGACAATGGTTTGGCTAAGCAACAAGGCCGGATGCTAATCCATGCGTTTTTTCTAGATTCAGGTAGTGGTACTATGGAAGGTGGTAGGATAAAGTTTTGGATTTATTGAAGAGGATTGTTTGAACTAGGTGATTCATCAATGTGGGAAGATCTTTTGGATAACATGATGATGGTTGTTTGAGAGGTTGAAAGTGATGGATATGCAAGCATTTTGGGAACCTTATTTATAAAGAAAATAGTGCATTGTAATGAATGCTTAATCCAAAATATAGACTAAAATTTAATGATTAGATATGAATTTAAGGCATGTGATCATGAGAACACAAGCATTAAGTAACATACTCTTAGTGAAAGAGGTAAAATGATGAAAATATGAAAGTTTGGAACCAAAGTGAGAAAAATATAAGAGAATTTCAGCTTCTGTCTCACGGTTCCCACGGATCCTTCCCTTGAGGGAACCGTCCAACGTTAATGCTGAGATTCGTGGTGCTGGTGACTCGGGCAGCTCAAAATTTTCCTTTTGGAAACATTTGTGCCTAGTGTGTGCCTATATGCAAACCATTTGGAGTTGCAGTTATCTCGCCTCCTAAAAGGAAAAGGAAAAATAAACTAGAAGTGAGAAAGCATACTATTATGTGAGATAACCCGAGTGCTCCTAAATTCATTGTTGCTTAAATGAATGTACCCGAAGACACATATTAGTTATGTATTCTCTTTAGCATTCAAAAGACATGAGATGCAATGAAAATGGGTTTTTACTTTGTATTAATAATGAAAAAGGTTAGTCCTTGACGTGAGAAATAGCTTTTAGGAAAATGATACAGGAAGAAGTATCTTTTAGAAAGCATTTCGAAAAAGTTTCTTTGTTTAAAGAAAAGTTTATCTTTTGGTTAAGAAAAGTAGATATGAAATTACATGTTGTAAAATGAAATTTACCTTGGGTTTTGAAATTCCCGTATTGTTAGTGATTTGTGTGTGAAATAGAGATCCTAGACTCAGAAACTAAGAAAGCTAATGTTTACATACCTTGTAGATTTGAGAGTTAAATTACGATGATTGTTCCATGAGACCAAGACCAAGACGAAGCAAGTTGAATTATTCCCGCTTCAACGGTTTGGTGAGGACGTCGGCTATGTTTTCTTCGGATGCTACTTTCTCAATAGAAATGTTCCCTTTTTGAATATTATCTCTTAAGAAGTGATGACGGATCTCTATGCTTGGTGCGAGAGTGCAACACCGGATTCTTGCTTAAGTCAATAGCACCTTTGTTGTCGCATAGAATGGCTATGTCACTTAGATGAATGTCGTAGTCAAACTCTTGTTTCATCCATAGTGCTTGTTGGCATGCTTTGTCGGCGAAGACATATTCGGCTTCAGTTATTGATATGGCCAATGCAGTTTGCTTCTTCGAGAACCAAGATGTTAAGCAACATCCCATAAAAGTACATACACCACTTGTACTCTTTCGGTCAACATAATCACCTGCATGGTCAGAATTTGCATATACAATAGTTTCTACCCGTGCCCTTAGGATACCATAATCCTAATTGAGTCCTACCCTAATGTATCTAAATATTCTTTTGACCGCTTCTAGATGTGATGTTTTAGGGTCTTCTTGAAACCTATCACATAGACAAACACTAAACATGATATCCGGCCGACTAGCCGTAAGATAGAAGACTACCAATCATGCCAAGGTATTTTGTGTTATCAACGGATTCACCGTCTTCATCTTTTGTAAGTTTAGTGTGGGATGACATTGGTGTTCTTATGGGTTTTGACTTTTTTAAACCAAATTTCTTTAACATCTCTTTTATGTACTTAGATTGATTAAAGAAGATACCATCTTCTACTTGTTTGATTTGTAGACCAAGAAAGAAACTTAGTTCTCCCATCATACTTATTTCAAACTCGTCATGCATGATTTTAGAGAAATCATCACACATGTCTTGACAAGTAGATCTGAATATAATATCATCTACGTATATTTGAACAATAATTATATGTGATTCCTTTTTCTTAGTGAAAAGTGTATTATCAACTAACCCCATGGTGTAATTGTTTTTTATTAAAAATGACTTGAGTCTATCATACCAAGCTTTTGGGGCTTGTTTAAGACCGTAAAGAGCTTTCTTTAATTTATACACATGTTTAGGTTTTTCGAAATCGATAAAACCCGGAGGTTGAGCTACATAAACTTCTTCGTTAATAAAACCATTTAGAAAAGCACTTTTAACATCCATTTGAAAAAGCTTAAGATCATTAGCACAAGCATAAGCAAGAAGTATTCTTATAGACTCTAATCTAGCCACGGGGGCATAGGTCTCATCAACGTCTATGCCTTCTTGTTGATTATACCCTTGGTAAACGAGTCTAGCTTTGTTTCTTGACACTACACCATTTGCATCTAACTTGTTTTTATATACCCATTTAGTTCCTATTATGGTTTGGTTACTAGGTGGAGGGACAAGTGTCCAAACATAGTTAGAAACAAATTAATTTAACTCTTCTTGCATAGCCATTACCCAAATTTCATCTTTTATGGCTTCTTGTGTATTCTTAGGTTCTATGGTTGAGACAAAACAAAATAAACTACTTTGGTTTTGGACTTGAGACCTTAAGGTTCTTTCATTTAACTTTCCTATGACCTTATCTACGGGGTGATCTTTAGACTCTTTAATATTGATGATTTCATTGTTTAATGGTTCATCTTCTTTGCTTGTATTTTTTTTTTATTTCTATGGCTTCACTTTCGACTATCTCATCATCGGCAAGAGGTAGGGTAGGTTTAGGTGGAATCTCATCAAATTTTACGTTTAATGACTCTTCAACCTTCATTGTTTCTTTATTTAATATAACATAAGCTTTGCTATTAGGAGAGTAACCTAAAAAGATACCTTCGGTTGATTTAGGATCAAATTTAGTTAGGTAATCTTTAGTGTTAAGTAGAAAACATTTGCTACCAAAGAGTCTAAAATGTTCTAACGTAGGCTTTTTGCCTCGAAGTAACTCGTATAGAGTTTTACCTAAAAATGGTCTAATTAAGACTCGGTTGAGTATGTACGTTGATGTATTAACGACATTGCACCAAAATTTTTGAGGAATAGATTGCTCATTTAACATGGTGCGACTCATTTCTTGTAGGGTTCTATTTTTCCTTTCAACTACCCCATTCGATTGTGGAGTGCGAGGAGCCGAGAAATTGTGAGTAATACCATTAGCATCACAAAAGCTCCAAATTGCACTTCATTATCGAATTCCCTACCATGATCCGTTCTAATAGACACTATAGGACTTCCTAATTGTCTTTGGATTTTCTAACTTAATATTTCAAATTAATCGAACGTTTCAGTTTTATTCTTTAAAAATTTAGTCCATGTGTACCTAGAGTAATCATCCACTATGACCAAAGTATAGTAGTTACCTCCATAAGTTTGAATAGCGGATGGACCAAATAAATCCATGTGAAGTAGTTCTAGACACTTAGTAGTAGAGACCATATTTTTAGCTTTGTGACTAGCATGGACTTGCTTTCCTACATTACAAGCATCACAAAAATGATGTTCGTATTTTAATTTTGGTAGATCTCTTACTAGTTCTTTAGATGATAGCGATTGAAGAAGTCACATATTGGCGTGACCCAATCTTCGATGCCATAAGGTCGAAGTAACATCTTTAGAAGTAAGACAAAATTTGTCTTTAGGTTCATTACCGATTTTAATGACATAGGCTCCATGTTTTCTAATGCCTCTTCCTATAGTAATACCGTTTTTCAATATTTTACTACCGGTTTCACTAAAAAGTACGTTACACTTTTTATCACATATTTGTCCTATACTTAGAAGGTTGAAGATTAGGTTTTCTACGTGACACACATCATTAATGGTTAAAGATTGTGAGAAATTGTACCTTTACCGATGATTTTGCTCTTTCTATTACCAAATACCACATTTCCTCCATTGAAGGATTTATATGTGGAAAATAAGTCTTTATTACCGGTCCTTGTGCACCCGCTATCCTTGATCCATTCATCCGGATCTAGGTCGACCTTTAAGCACACCTAAGAAAACAATTAACTCAAAAGTTTGGTCCCCATTTGTTCATGGGTCCATTAGTGTTATACATTTCATTCATATTAGGCATGTATGGAAAAGGTGAGTATGCATTCCATGGTGCAAAGTTTTGAAATGGAAAACCGTTTTGTACATTAGGATTCCATCCCATTTGATGGTGATTACTTCTCGGATAAATATTATTAGGTCTCCTTATAAATGTGTTAGGTTTTGAAAACGATGGACCTTTGTTTCTCATAAAAATTTGGTTTTGTTTTAGTGGTGGTGGTTGTCTAACAGTAACGTGGGTTGGTTTCTTCTTATTTACGATAACAAAATCGATTCTAGATGAAGTAGCTACACTATTTCTACTGTTTGCATCAGCAGACCCACGGATCCTTGGTTTTACACTAGCCGGTTCCCTTTTTGTGGGATCTGTGGGATCCGTGAATATTGACTTTTTTTTCTATTGCTTTGACGAATTGTGTTTCTTTATTTTCGCTAGTTGATGCATCAAGTTGCTGAATACCTAAACCTTTTTGGTTGTTTCCTGTTTTAACGCTATCTAATATCATATCAAGAGTATTAGTACTCATTCTAGCAATCTTGGAATCAAGATTATCAACTAGTTTTTGAAGTTGAACACAAAGCTCACATTTCCCACTTGCTACATTCCCTTTTTCTAAACGTTTTAATTTGCTTTTTAATTCAACGACTTCCTTTTCTAAACGTTCATTTTGGTTTTTCAAAATCTTGTTTTTGTTAATTACTTTTAGACTAATTTTTCAAAGTTTATCATATTCACGATGCAATGAATTATCATCTAATGATGAGATACTACAATATAGAGATTCGGGACATACCTCGTTTGAGTCATTTGCCATGAGACAAATTTCTTCGTCCTCCTCCTCACTCATTCCCCACGAACCACTCACGAACGCTTTTTGTTCGTCACGTTTGGGACACTTACTAATGAAGTGCCTAGGGTCCCCTCATTTCAAACATGCGCGTTCATCCCTTGATTTCTTGTCTTCTTTGCCTTTCCAGAACCCCTTCTTGTCGTCATATAGTTGTTTGACATACCTTCCCTTTCTTCTAAAGAACTTCTTGAAATCCCTTACCGCCATAGCATATTCTTCGTCATCACTATCCGAGGAAGAGTTTTCTTCATCGCTTGAGACCTTCTTGGCTTTTAAGTCAAGAGATTTGTGCTTCTCTTTCTTTTCTTTTGAGGCTTCAGATCTTTAGCGAGGACAAGTTCATAGACCTTTAGATTGCCTATGAGTTCGTTGAGGGTGAGGATTGACAAGTCTTTTGATTCTTCGATGGCCGTCACCTTTGATCTCCACTTGGATGGAGGTGCCCTTAGATATCTACTAACATGATTACGACTAGAGAAAGTCTCATCAAGTGATTGTAATGATGTAATTATAGTATTAAAGTTAGCAAAAGAATTATCTATATTATCCTCATCCGATATTGAAAATTGTTCATATTGTTGAACAAACAAATCTATTTTATAGTTTTAACTTGTTGATTTCCTTGATGAGTTACAACTAAAGAATTCCAAATTTCTTTAGAGGTTTTAAGCATAGAAATTCTTTCAATTCCTTTTGGGTAAAGCATTGTATAAAACCATTTTAGCTTCACTATTTTTGAAAGCTTTTTCTTTTGATCATCGGTGAGTTGATCATGAGGTGTGTTTACTAAATTTCGGTTTTACCCAAAATTTCGGTTTTATCATCTTCATAGTGGCTTCAAAATCGCCTTCAAGAATGATGTACCAAAGATCAATATCTTTTAACTTCACATACGTTTGAATATATTTTCCAATAAATAAAACCATTAGTTTCAAGTAGTGGAGGTCGTTGCATAGATTGCCCTTCTTTATAATTTTCGAACCCATTGTGATCGAAAAGTTTTTAAAATACTATTTACTTTAAAACTTTTGTAAACTTAGCTCTTGATGCCAATTGTGGAAAACTAGAAGGGATGGGTTGAATAGTTTTGCCGATTTTAACTTAGTTTCAAAAACTTTAGATTTAATGTTATGTGAAATCGTATGGACGGATGGAGAATAGTAATGCAAGTAGAGAAAGCAAGTAAAGTAAAGGATAGAAATGACACAACCGATTTATAGTGGTTCGCTACAAGGACACCTTCCTTTCCCTACTCCACTCCCCGAGTCACCTACTCGAGAGTTTAAGCACTATGTCAACAAACTCCTTCAACTCGGCGGAGAAGCCTTCACAACGTCGCTTACACTTTTTCTGGAACAAAGCTAAATACCGAGTCCTTAACACGGAGGACCAAACCAACACTACTATAACACAACAAATATGTGAAATATGAAATACAAGATCTTTGCTACAAAAATCTTGTGGAGGAACAAATCAATCAAGGACCGCTTGCTTGGATGACTTGTAGAAGCTCGTGATCTCGCTTTAGAGAAGGACCTATATGAGAATCACAACAAAAGAAAGAAGAACTACTATCTAGATCAAGAGATATGAGATTAGAATAATGAAAGAATATATGAGAGAGTTTATAAAGAAGAGGGGTGAGTTACAATGAGGAAATGACTCTCTATTTATAGGCAAACACTTGCCACTGTTGCACGGATCCCACGGATCACTTGCAAAATGGATCCGTCCCGTGTAAACCGAGAGATCCGTGAGACGCTCCTCATTATCCATGGGTTATGGGTCATGGGTCCTAGACTTTGGACCATGGGTATTCGAATAGATACAATGTATCTAGAAGATGTAATGCATCTAGTCAATGGGTTATGGGTTAGCTCCATGGGTTATGGATATGCTTCATGGGTCTGGGTCATGGGTTATGGTTTTTACCCATCCTAATAAACTATTACAATAAGTGAATCATTACAACAATTAATGTTAAATGATTATATATATAAATGCTTTACAAAAATAACATGTATCCTTATAATTTTACTTATGATAACTTTATATTTTTTATCAACAAAACACAAAGAGATCGCTAAATATTAATAAACGTTTTAATGATTTATTTGTATTAACAAAGTGAAGCTGAGTTGCACCTAGAAATTGCACATCTATTTTCTGACTTCCATCAGAAATTGTACATCTACTTTCTGTAAACGAATTTCATATCAACTTCAATATATGTGTTTTAACATAAGACATTTACCAAATCATATTAATTTAATTTAAATGAATTGTAGACACAATTTATAATTAGGGATAATACCATTAAAAATCATCATACCTATCAAAAAATACTCTTCTAAGTAGCGAACTAAAAAAAATACTTTTGTGAGTACTAATGTTGACATTTTTGACTTTATGTGAGTATTATAATATTTTTACCCTTCAAAATTACATAAATGATCCCTATAGGTTCGCGAAATTGCATCCAATGTCCTTAGGGTAAATTACATAAATGGTCCATCTCGTTGGAGAAAATTGCATCCACCATCCCTAACTATTTTTTTGATTTTTTTTAATTTTTTTTATTTCGTTTGTTTTTTACCGATTTTTTTTTCAAATTTTTTTCGGATTTCTATTTCATATTTTTTTTTCAGATTTTTTTGTCGAAAAATTTTTTCTAAAATTTTTTTTAGAAATTTTTTTTCGTGATAAAAAAACAAACATTTCCTGATAAATTTTTTTCACTTGTGACAAAAAAAAAGTTTCTAATTTTTTTTTCACATGTGTCGAAAAAAAAATTCCCAGAAACAAATTTGAAAAAAAAAATCGAAAAAAAAAAATTTAAAATGTATAAAATAGGACGCTAAAAATTTTTTTGACCAAAAAATTCCGGAAATTTTTTTTAAAAAAAAATCGACAAAACAAATTTTGGAAAAAAAAATCGAAAAACAAATTTTGGAAAAAAAAATTCGAAAAAAAAGTATAAGGACGGTGAATGCAATTTTCTTCAAACGACAGGGACCATTTATGCAATTTACCCTAGGGACGGTGGATGCAATTTTCAAAAATCTGAAGGGTAAAATGGTTATCACATGTTTTTACTGCTCACATAAAGACAAAAATGTCAACATTAGTATCCACAAGAGTATTTTCTTTAGTTCGCTACTTAGAAGAGTATTTTTAGACAAGTATGATGCTTTTTATTGGTATTACCCCTTATAATTAATACCTGAAGTGCGTATGGGTAAGGCGTCACGTGTGTTTGGAATCTTGAATAACATCTCATTACTCCATCATATCCTCTGGTTCATTCCCTCCTTGGTCATTTCCAGTTACTAAAATGAGTCATCTCCTTCCTGTACAAAATGTAACAACGTTTCCTCCATATCCATGTTCTCCAAAACAAATTCAGCCCATCTTCTACCTGTTATCTCAATAGGTCCCTCTGTTGATTTGACTATTCTTATCTTTTTGCGATGCCTTCTTAGGCCTGTCAAATACAAATGGTTGTTCCCATTGAAGGCATCCTTAAAGAAGACCTCATGTAGTATAAGTGTGTCAGGATACTTATTGTTGTTCAGTGACACAACAAATTCAATAGGCATTTTCCTACAAAATATCAAAACCTTAAAGATTACAACACTTTCAAGCTACCAGATCTTTCAAGCTACCAGATCTTTATATACTAATAGATCAAACCTACAAGATTTGAAAAACATTCATCTTCATCCTTTATTCTTTTTTTGATAGTAACCATAAAGACATGACCATACATGTTTATCTTTGTTACATAATAACATCATATTCAAGCTAAACTGATACTATTAAACTACATAATCATTCCTTTATTATAGTTGTCATATGTTTTCCTAATCAACTTCCAAAATCACCAATTGTTTGTGTATATGTCAGACCAAAATCGCATGAAATGCATGCTTTTGCGTATTTTCAATTCCAGTCCACAAAAGGCCCTGATCAATAATAGATTGCAGTTCACAAAGAAAGATGAGAAACAAAAGAGGATGGTGCAAAAAAGTAATTTGCACCAAATTACTTGTCACAGCGTTCTCTGTGAAAAACTAGAAGGGGGGTTGAATAGTTTACCGTTTAAAATCTTTGTTTTGAAACTTTATTGTAAGATCAATTGATATTGATCAAAGATATGTTAGTGAAGAATAGACAATATGCAAGCAATATATAATAAGTAAATAAGGAAAGAAACAATCAAACCACGACAAGTTGTTTATAGTGGTTCGGTCTACAAGGACTCTTTTTCCTTTCCCTACTCCACTCCCCTAGTCTCCAAATCGAGAGTTATCTTCACTAATCAACAAGGTCCCTTAACCGGCGGAGAAAACCTTTACACGTCGCTTACACAATATTTCCGACACAAAGCTAGATGTCGAATTCTTTTACAAGGGTACAACCACTCCCACACACTATGTATTTTGAGGACTAAAATACTAACCACTCACACTCAGAGGTTTAAGATGGTTTGGTATAATAATGATGTATGAACATTAATAGATCATACAATAACAAAGCAAACAAGCCTTTCAACTATTTGTTGAAGCTTGTTTATGCCTTTATCTTCTTTGCTACAAAAGAGGATCACTAGAATAAAATGAAACTGAGTTAGAGGTAATAGAAATAGAGAATGTATGTGTTTACGCTAAGAAGGGATAAGAAAACAACTTGGGTTGGCTTGCTATTTATAGGCCAAAATGAACAGCAGTGGCCACGGACCACGGAACCAAAAAAGGGTTCCGCCCTTGTTATTTTTTGGTTTCGTTGGTCGGACAGTAAGATTACAAAGATCTTTCCAAGATCACCCAAATCTAACCAAGATCATGTAAGATATGTAGAGTCCAATTCTAAACAAAATATTCTATGAAATCTTCTAAAGATTTCCAATGTGATGCAAGCCATGATGTAATATGTTGTTTTCTATTTTTAGAATTAATATGTAAAAAGTAAATACATATGTAATGTTGTATTTAAGAAACTAAAACATACTTGTTCAAAAAATGTTGATGCACATTATGGTTTAGAAGGATATCAAAGTTAATTGATACATAACTAAGCAAAATGTAAATGCTTAAGTGATGAAGACCTTATTTAAGGAAAGCTTGTTTTAATGTCTATTAATCTTGACAAGCTTTATACTTTATGTGGAAAACTAGAAGGGGGGTTGAATAGTTTTACCAATTAAAACTTTGTTTTAAACTATTTAGATCGACTTATGTCAATCTATTTAGATGTGTGTTGGATGTTGATAAACAAACATATAGAAATATAAATATGTAATGAAAATATAAAGAGTTAGAAGCACAAAACCACAACGCGAGTATTTATAGTGGTTCGGCTACAAGGACACCTTCCTTGCCCTACTCCACTCCCCGAGTCAGCTACTCGAAAGTTTGTAATCACTACACAACACCGACTCCTTGTGGTGGAGAAAGCTTCACAACGTTGCCTACTCTTTATCCGGTACAAGGCTAGATACCAGGTCCTTTTCACCAAGGAGAACCAAACCTATTACAACGTCGCCTACCCTTTATCCGGTACTAGGCTAGATACCGAGTTCCATTACAATGGAGGAACTACTACCCAATACTACAAAACACCTAACCCCAAAGGAGATCTACTTCTTTACACAACATCAACAAGGATATCAATATCCTTTGACCCAATACTAATCTATCTTGTACATTGAATCACACCATATCGAATGTACACTTTAGACACCTTTCACTAATCCCTTTAGACTCGATCTTCAAGACACCCTTCACTAATGTCTTGTGACTTGACTTCTAGGCACCCTTCACTAATGCCTCTAGTCTTGATTTCTAAGCACCCTTCACCAATGCTTTCAATACGGAGGATCGACACCCTTCACTAATATCTTTGTCTTGACACTTGAGACATCTTCCACTAATGTCTTCAACACTACACTTCCTATGAGAAAGAAGAAAACTAACAACAAGAGAACCTCAGTAGTCTTTATGATAACGAAGCATGGCAACTCGTGGACTTGAGCTTGCTTGACTTCAAAAGGTGGTGATCTCGCCTTTAAGAGGAACCTAGAGGATCACACAAAAACAAAACTACATACATAGATCACTTGGATCTGAGATTAGAGAGTTTATAACTCAAGGAGAAAATATGTGAGAAAGGGGTGCGAAACAATGAAGAAATGGCTCACTATTTATAGAGAGAAAATGTCTACTGTTCCACGGATCCCACGGATCCCTCACTTGAGGGATCCGTCCAGTGCAATACTGGGGATCTGTGGGACGCTCCCCTTTGCCCATGGGTTTTGGGTCATGGGTCATGGGTCATGGATCATGGTATCAAAGTAGATACAATGTATCTCTAAGATGCAATGCATCTAGTCCATGGATTAAAACTATGGGCCATGGATTAAAACTATGTATAACTTAAGCATGATGTCATGCAATGGGTTATGGGTCAAGCTCCATGGGTATGGGTCATGGACTTTGGGTTGTACCCAACTATATTCAATGTATTTGGTAAATGAGTCAAATACTTAAGTTTCTACCCATTATAATACATACTAGTTATGTATATATTTGCCCAATATGTAAACACTAGTTGTTGTACATATGTATTTATTAAATCATAAAATCACTTATACTTGTTTTATTGTTTTATGTGAAAACGTAAGTGTGTTAGGAAACTATTGGCACAAACCATTTACGTATTTTATTTGTTTCGTTAAAATGATTTTACGTTTGTTATCGACAAAACATTAGAAGATCGTAAAATATAAATAAGCGTTTTCTGGCTTATTTGTATTAACAATCTCCCTTTTGTTGATGACAAAACATAAAATTGTTTTAAGGAAAACTAAAATTGTAAAAGTTTGAGTTGTAGTTTTACTTTCTTCTCCCTTTTGTCGAAACAAAAGAGCTTGAAAATAAACTAACACATTGTTTTAAGAAAACATGTGAAAAGAAAGAATAGAGAGCAAGTGACGGGAAGAGTTCTCGTCTTAACTCCCCCTTGACGAGTCCATCCCTTTGTGAGGGTGTCAAGTAAATAAAACTACTAAGCTAATGTATTGCAACCAGGTTTGCAAATAGTTTTGTCTTAGTGATGATAATGCTCCCCCTAGATAATTGCAACTTTGCAAGGGGACGTCATGAAATGTAATCCTAATATTGCAAATGATCTTGCAATATAATGCTTTGACACAAAGCTCCCCTAGCTTTAGAGTGTCCAAGTCTTGTAAATTGAAAATCTACAAAATTAAAGGTTAGACGACAAGTATAATGCATAATTTCCTACAAATACGACTCAAGTTAGTAGAAAACTAATCTTCTGTTGCACGGATCCCACGGTTCCCTCCTTGGAGGGATCCGTCTAGGCAAATATTAGGGATCCGTCTGTCTGATGACAAGATTCAGTAATGGTGATATAAAAAATAATGTTAACATCAAAGTGAGATATGAATTATACCAAATAATCATATACTCAGAAATATAGCAAATATCATGTAATTTCATTTAACAAAACTAGAGATATGAGGTACATGACTCTAAAAACTAAGAAAATAAATAATACATGGTTTTGAGTTGCTAGACTATCTAAGTTACGCTTGATACTAAGACACCACTAAAATCCTCTAGCTCAAGTTTGTTTAGGTTTAATCTCGTCGAAACGTTCGAGGAGGTGATAAAACATGAAACGTTGATCTTCCCGTACTTCATGTATCAAACTTTCAACATGTTGACAATGATAACAATATTTGTCATGGCTAGGTAGTGGTGATGGAATAAATGAAATTGCTTGATGTGAAGGATCAAGTGAAGCGGGTTGAGGAGCCTCAAACGATGGAGGGATTGGTGGAGGCGCATTTGAAGATGGCTCGACCAAGAATGATGGTGGTGGTAGAGAGGTTTCAACTTCCATGTGGTCGGGTGGTTGACTTTGATAATTTCTCATAATCCAAACGGGATTATTTGATGGTGACAGCGAAAAGAAAACCGTAGCTAGTGTTGACTCAACACCTTGATTTTGTTCCATTATTCCTCCTAATGAGGACAATGTTGTTGGTGGTGGAGGATGAGATGGCCTAGGAGGCAAATCCTCTAGATTGTAGAGGTGTGGTGATGAGAGTGGAGTGGTAAATGATAGAGCTCTAGGCACCAATGGTGATGGTTTAGTGGAAATGGGATTGTTTGGTCTAGGAGGGATGGTGGTGTTTGGCATTGGTAGTTTTGTGGGAACTATCCTTTTAGGGATTGGTTTGATTGGAGGAGAAATCCTACCATTTGTGGATTTAACCGGAGATGATTCGGTTGATGAGATTTTGTGTACAACACGAGCAATTTTCTTGGGTGGTCCTTTGGTTGATGAGTTACCACTTGGAGCTTTCCTCATGATGAGATGATTCAAAAAGGTTTGTAAAGATTTCTAAGTTCTGAAAATGAAGATGAGGGTGATGACTTTAGGAGTCCTAACAATGTGGTTTATAAAGCAAGGGATTTGGCAAGTGCATTTAAGACTTAAGCCACTAAAATTCCTTGGAATGTGATTGATTAGCATGCACAAGAGTCAACTTCATAGTTGTACTGATCTAGGAACTTAATTAAGATGAGATGGAGTGTTCAAGTTAGCAAGATGGGCTTGAAATGATTGTTTTAGCTAGAGTTGACATAATCTGTCATACGGATCCCACGGTTCCCTCCAATGAGGGATCCGTCTAGGCTAATCCTAGGGATCCGTCTCTTAGCAGATAGAAAAGAGTAACAATGATGTTTATAAGGTCTAAATCCTATACCTTCTTGAGTGTTTCAGTCCATCTAAGTGTATTAAATGAAAGGGTACATAAATGCTTAAGGGCAATGAGTGATGTAGCTAATAATTGCCTTTTATAGGAGAAATTGGAATTTTTATGAGTACCAATAAGTGACCAAGGATGACACTAAAGTTTTGAGAGTGTCAAATGGAGCTAAATGATCCTAGAGACCAGATAGTAACTTAAGATAATGTCTTGGAAGATGTCCTAAAAGCTTAAGATGAAAAAGCTAGAATTTGACCCATTTCAACCTATTTTGAGATAAGGATGACTACAATCCACTTGCTATAGTTGAAAGATTTATAAAACTAGATGTTTTAACATGTGAGGGATTATGTGTGAGTATGAGAGCGGAAGAGTGATGAGATAGATATACAGGTGTTTTGAGTGTGATCTAAATGAGTTATGCGTGAGTACGAAAAATTTACTCAACTTTGATAAGGACTCAATTTTCCTTAAGGCACTATGTCTATCTTAGTGTGAAGTGATCTAAAGACATGTTTTGAAATACAATTATTGCAATTGCATTTCTGTTTTCCGGATCCCACGGTTCCCTAAGAATAGGGATCCGTCTAGCACAAACTTTGGAATTCATCTCTCTGTTAAGCAGAACCTTTACAAAAGGTATGCAATGGTTTGCACAATGCATCATATTTCAATGCTAGTGTTTTTCTAAGAGGTTATAACACTAATGTAGTATAGAAATCAAATGTAAGATATTTTATTTCATAAAGGAAATTACATTACATTGATAAAGCATGGATACTAAGGATTGATCCTATTTGAAAAAAGACTAAGTTCCTTGAGCGTTCTCGCTAGATGGATCATCAAATGGTTAATGAGTGTTTGCCGATTTAGAAATGAAGAAAGTCTTCATGAGAGATGTATTTAGAGGTTCTATCATCTTGTTCACAAGTACGTACAACGGACTTTGAAATTGAGGATGGAAGTACATGATGTTATGATAAAGGCGTGTCAAGAACATTCCATAAGGGATTAGTTTATTCTTGGAGCCTTGAAGATTTACAATTCGCCTTGCGAAGAAGTAGGCGAGATTGTATGGTTGTTGTGTTAGCAAACAATACATTATGTGAGTGATGAGTGTGCAAATACTCATCATTTTTATACTTTTTAAACTGCAAAAACATCTGAAAACACTCAGAAATGCATCAAAATGATGAAAATATCACAAATAAGTTTTTTATGTGTTTTAAATGCAAAAATACCAAAAATAGGTGAAAAACGTATCAAGTTTGCATAATTGGCAGTTTTAGTCCCCCAAGTTTCAAAAGTTGTCAAATATAGTCCCTAGTAAATCAAAATAAAGTAAAATATCATTTAAGGTCCATGGGATTCAAAAGTTGTCAAAACAAACCCTTCAAAGTTTAAAAATTGCAAAATGACAACTTAGGTCCCTAAAGTTTGAAAAATGTCATAAATAGTCCTTGGATATTTAAAAAATGGAAAATTATCAAATGTGGTCCTTGTACTATTCATAAATGGCAGGATTGGTCCTTGAAGTAACTTTGGAATGTTGGCAGTTTTGGTCCCTCAAAATCGAAATTACATGAATGGTCCTTGTATTAATAACAAAACCAATTGGACCCTTTTGTATTATTACCCCACCAAAACCAAAGACCCCTGTCAATATCCTTGACCCCCCATTTTGAACCCTTGCCTTATTATTAAAAGCGGTCAAATAAAGTCAAACCCGCCAAAACCGTTTTCACTGCTTCTCCTCACCCATCTCGAAAACCAAAACCGGTGGTTTCACCGCCTACCACCTCACCACCACCTTTCCACCTGTCTCCCCACCGCTGCCCCACTCCCTTCCACTCCACATCCTCCCAATTGCATTAATTACAAAACACGCTCAAAGATATTTTTCCGCCAAAATGCTAAGTGCGATTAAGATGATATCAAGGCCTATCCAATGGTGGGAATTAATCGAGGTCGACAAGAAGCTTTTGGATGTCTATTAAAAGGAATAGAAGATAGAAATAGGTGTCGCATGTTTTAGACCACTTCATAGTGTAAAATTTACTTTATGTACATTACTAGTTTAAATTTAAGTTTTCGATTGTAATATCAAGTTTATTTCAAGTTAAAAATCACTTTTGTATTGTAATTATTCCAAGCTTAATAAGATTTCAAGTTTTATGTTTCTTGATAATTCAATTAAGTTATTTATACTAATTAGAAGTCACATGAGCTCTTTTACCCTTGAACAAGCTCGGATAAGCTTATTATAGCTTTTCATAAGCCTGCATTAGATTCTAGTTGTTTAATTTAGAAAAACCAGAAAAAGTCAAAGAAAGTCAACAAAAGCTCAAAATAAGCTGTTGAGGTTGATAAGCTGGGGTAATTAAGCTGGAGTGGTATTTAAGCTTGGTATTGACACACCAAGTTTAGTTCTGGTCCTTGTTTCTTTGATCCATAAGCTTATCAGTTGTAAGCTTTTTCATTAATTTTGTACTATTTTTATAGTTTACTCTAGAATAGCTTATTGGTAGCTTGTTTTTATAATTTTCAGCTTATTATTAGTTTTTATCTACATATCATCAGTTTCATAAATATTAAGTAGTCATTTCCTTTGTTTTACTTAAATATCTAATAAATAGCCTAAAATAGACTAAAAATAGAAACAGCTTTTCAATAAGCTTATCTCTAGTTTTTAATGTTTATTAGTACTTAAATAAGTCAGTTAAAGATAGTTTATTAGAAAGCTTAGCTTAAAACAACCATTTTCAGTCAAAAGTAACCAAGACAGTTCCATTAAGGGATGTTTGGCAAAAGCTTTTATCTGTGTTAAAGGTTTGTTCAGAGGTTAAGACCAGTTTCTTGAGTCTAATTTAGGTCCATTAGAGTCAGCTTAGTGATTTATTTGCACTCTAATACAGCAAAAGTCAAAATCACTTGTAATCTAGCTTATTTCTTTAACTGTTAAAGATTTAGTAGCAATAAGCTCAATATAGGTTTAGAAATTGTTAGAATAGCTTAATCTAGCCTTATTTCATCTTAGTTCATTGATTTCAGTCCAAAAATTGCAATCAAATCTCATAAAAGTCAAATTTCATTTCAGTTTTTAAAAGTCAAAAGTTGAAAAACCAGTTTTTGGAAAACTTTGTGGAATTTTCATGGATTCAGTTTTGGTCCAAATTAGTTGAAATTCAGGACAATTAACTTCAATTGGTCATGTTTTTAAAAGTGATTTTGTGGAATTTTAGAAGACCTCTATAAGCTCTAAATCACCGTCCAATATAGTTGATTTGCCACATTCACAATCGCCTAATCTTGAGTGTGAGCAAGCACTTTGTAGATCTTGCAGTTCAAATAAGCTTTTTAGGGGCTGAGTTTTGGTCCATGTGTAGTCTAGGTAATCTTGAAAACCCAATATCTGTTTTTCCCTTAGCTTATCGGATTGCTTATGCAATAGCTTAAAGTAGACCCCAAGTAGGCGATTTGGTTTTGCACTTTCATAAGCTCAATCTCGAAGAGCATCATTAGTGGTCTAGAGTAGTATTAATTAGTTTCATTAGGCTTATTATAGTGTACTTTAGCTCTGCTAATCATTTAGTTGAATTTGGTAGCTTGTAACTTATTCTAGTAGCTTATTAAGACTCCCTTTTCACTACAATTTCATTTTCTCACACATAAGCCTTAGCTTTTATATTTTTCATAGATTAAGAATAATATTTTAGAATTTTCTTGAATTTTTCATAATTTTCCATCACAGCTTGCTATTTTTCTTATTTTAAATCAGTTTTTAGGACTTCTTAAATAGCTTTTAATTCAAATAAATCAGAAAAGCTTCAAAAAATAATTTTCAATTTTATAGCTTAAGATAAATATAAAAAGCAAATAAATAATTTTTCCGAATTTTCTTAGCTTAAATAGATTTTCTATCATTTTAATTAGTTTTAAATAGTAATTAATTAATAATAAATACATAAAAAGTCTAAAAAATATATTTTCAGTTTTAAAATAAGTTTTATAATACTTTAGATTTTTTTAAGTCATAATTTTACTTTTCTAGCTTTATTTCATATTTTCTTATATTTTAGGGTATTATTAAATAGTTAAAAATAGTTTTTAACTATTAATAATTAAATAAATAGTCATAAAAATAATTTTATTTTTCCAATAATTTTCTTGCATCATTAGGATTGTAAAAATATATTTTCCATATCCGTAGGTATTTTACTTCTTTATTTTTACGTTTTATTTCGTACGTTACGTAATTTTACTTAAACGTACGTTTTAGGTTTTAAACGTTAATCGATTTTAAATATAGAATTAAAATGACTTCAAAGTCTTTATTAGATTTAATTTCCTTAGTGTAATCAATCATCACCCTTTCCTGTTCAATATTCACCCGATCACAGATTCGTTGTACTACAGATTTCACACCTCGTTGGGACTTAACGACCTGAGGAAACACTATACTCCTCTGGACTTAATTGTATTGGTTTTAGACTGTTTGAATTATATTACGGTTGACCATTCACAAGTGGTTGACTTGTGTAATAAACCTGACTGTCTGGAGCGAATCAAATTTTGGCGTCGCTGCCGGGGAGGTGTGTTGCGTTCTACGAATTTGAAGCATCAGTGTTGTTGAATATACATCCATTGTATATTTACCATCCTTGTTCATATTTTCTTATTAGTATCATATAAAAACAAAACGGTTCTCAGTGTTGTTGAATATACATCCATTCTATATTTACCATCCTTGTTCATATTTTCTTATTAGTATCATATAAAAACAAAGCGGTTCCGAAAACATTTTAAAATCGGTTTCAACAAACACAAAAAAACCCAAAAAGATTTTCTTTCTTATATTTACAAAATGTTTATTCAAAAAAATCCAAAATATCCATCTTTACCCTCTCACATCTTTGATTCTTCATCCCAACCCTCTGTAACCCTTTGATTCTTTCTATGTCTTATCCTCACCCTCTTGGTTGTCAATGGTGTGGTGGTCCTTATAATGGTGGCAATTGCCCCGGTTGTAGCATGGTGGAATCGGGAAACAGTCTGTCTATAACGGGATCCCTATTCCTACCATAACACAACCGATTTATTCCATCGGCTACCACCTTTGTGAGACTCGGCAGCTTTCTTGTTGTGAGTGCGTGGTGGTTCACACTACACTTCGATTGTCAATCGGGAAACACGCTTGTCTATGAGCGGGTTCACGATAACAATTATGACTACAACACATATAACTCACGACCACATCGGTTTCTTGTTGTGAGTATTGTGGAGGTCCACACTTTAGCTCGATTGTCAAACAAGGAATCCATTTCCTTGTAACAATTACGACTCTTCGTATCATGACTAACCTCCACGGTACCAAATGAATCATGCACCACCTCGGCTGAGCCACTTCCTCAAAATCTTCTCCTTGATCTTTTGGATTTAGTGAAAGATTTGAAGGAATGTAAACATTCCCAAGATAATCCAAATCAAAATCCATGGAAAAATTGTTAATGAAGAAGCGGTGCTAAATTAGATTCCCAATTGCGGTGAAAACTCTATTAGGGAATTAATTAAAATACAAAAAGCAGCCAAATCTAGCTCTAGATTCCGTTCATTCACGATGGCGATGATGATGAAGTTACCCTTGATATTCGTCAATTTTATGCGGGTTCATCAAGTTCATCGGTTGAAATTTCTTCCATGAAAATCGGGAGAAAAGACTATGATGGAATTACTAGCGAAGAACAAATGGAAATTGTAAAACATATGTATGCTAGTCCTTCTCAACTCCCTCGATCTGTTGTTATCACACCGATATTCCCACTCACTCTCTAAACATGGGGATGAGCATCTTGACACTGTTCACGAAAAGGAATCGGGCAAATTCATAAAGTCTAGTGTTGAGAACCTTGTCCCAATCCCGAGAGAGTCACAGGAACTTCGATCATATGTGTGATTCTCTTTCCCTCTTGAGTGTTCAAAGATCATTTTGAAACTTTCTACGATCTTAGCGACGATTGTGCTTCCTATGGAAACATCGAGTATGTTGAGACATCACTCCACGATCGATCCTCTTCTTGAGGAGTTCACCGATGAACTCGCTCACATCATTCAATTTCATCGGAAAGTGATGATGATCTCTTTGATTTCAAAGCCGACCTAGGAGAAATTGAAAGTCTCCTTTGTAATGATTGTTCACTCACTTCTCACCCTAACAGTCCAATAGAGAATGTTAATCACCTTGTTCCCAAAGCATTCAAAGCTACTTTCACCAATCCTCTATTTGAATTCGAATCTGAATTCACTTTAATTTCTGATAATTCACTCTTTGATATTCAGAACGAGGTAAGTGATGATTCCATAATAGAACAAGGGTTCACAGACTTACATCACTTGTATGATTCTCTTTACGAGGAGTTCTCCTTTGAACTCACTCATATCATATCTCCACGGAGTATGATAACTTCCACTTTGATCTAGACAAAATGATCTTTGTGTTCGGAGGAAATGTTCTCAACCATGAGAACTTGCTTGATATCAAAATCCCATCCTCCCACCCGAATATGTCTTGATCAAATGAGCTTAAATGATGAGATTCATGATCCGAAATCATGAATTCTCCTTCGATGATGATGAGTTAGTCAAGATCTTTATCATGACTTTCTTTCTCTTCTTCACCTATCCGTGGCTTCTCCTGTTCTTCACTCCTTGGGAATGAAGACACTATCTTTGACCCGGCATTTTCATTTATCATTTGTGAGCGGTTCTATGTATATCTCATCGGTGTGGAACTTTCCGTACTTCAATGTTTATACAAACATCTTGAATGAAAGTCCATGGAGATTGTCTCTTTCACTTACTTCCCATGAACAAATAAATGAGGGTCGAGTCAAGCTAGCGACTCGGTAATCAAAAACGATAGTTAAACATGGGTTTTCACCGTGTGTACCACCTAGTGTGGGGAGATGCCCCACATGTTGTATATAGATCTTAAAATGAATGAAAATTGTAAATATTAAAAGAGAATAATTGTTGTGTTTCTACACTTAGCTAGTAATGTTATCTTTTACGTTCTAAGTTTCGGCATAACGGTAGGTACTTTGAATATTGAGGACAATATTCATTTCTAAGTGTGGGGAAATTCAGCGAATTTGATCATAAATGTACCCTTTTAGTTCCTTTTTCCCCAAAATGGCCAAATTTTAATTTTTTAGTGGAAGTACTATATACTAAACACAACAAATGGTAATCAGTCCACCATGTCTAACCCATAAGGATTGGCTAATCCATGAGCAAGCGGCTCTTGGTAAAGATATCTCAAATCCGTTTATGGCTTGCAATTTGCCCAAAATTGTATGGTGTTCACTTCACCATATCTTTAATTAGTGAAAAGTTGGCTAGCCCGCAAGTTTATGGCTTGTGGTAAAGGCGGTTGGAAAACCATAATTGGTAATCGACTCACCAAAGATATTTTATCTAAGAGTTGGCTAGTCCGAAGAAAACGGCTTGGTAAAGACAAATCAAATCCGTTCTGACTTATGATTTGCTCAAAATCATTTGGTTATCATTATGCCAAGGTTCTTACTTGAACTAAAACAATTGGCTACTCGAGTAATGGCTTTTGGTAAAGAGATGAAATCCATTAAGTTTTCTTAAAATATTGCTAGGGACTAGCAATATCTTAGTGTGGGGAATGATGAGTGTGCAAATACTCATCATTTTATACCTTTAAACTGTAAAACATCCGAAAACACTCGAAATGCATCAAAATGATGAAAATATCACAAATAAGTGTTTTATGTGTTTTAAATGCAAAATACCAAAAGCAATGAAAACGTATCAAGTTTTCATAATTGGCGCTTTAGTCCCCAAGTTTCAAAAGTTGTCAAATATAGTCCCTAGTAAATCAAAATAAAGTAAAATATCATTTAAGGTCCATGGGATTAAAAAGTTGTCATAACAAACCCTTCAAAGTTTAAAAATTGCAAAATGACAACTTAGGTCCCTAAAGTTTGAAAAATGTCATAAATAGTCCTTGGATATTTAAAAAATGGAAAATTATCAAATGTGGTCCTTGTACTATTCATAAATGGCAGGATTGGTCCTTGAAGTAACTTTGGAATGTTGGCAGTTTTGGTCCCTCAAAAATCCGAAATTACATGAATGGTCCTTGTATTAATAACAAAACCAATTGGACCCTTTTTGTATTATTACCCAAGCCAAAACCAAAAGACCCCCTGTCAATATCCTTGACCCCCCCCCATTTTGAACCCTTGCCTTATTATTAAAAACGGTCAAATAAAGTCAAACCCGCAAAACCGTTTTCACTGTGCTTCTCCCTCACCCATCTCTGAAAACCAAAACCAGTGGTTTTCACCTGCCTACCACCTCACCACCACCTTTCCACCTGTCTCCCAAGCTGCTTACCCATTCCTTCCACCTCCACATCCTCCCAAATTGCATTAATTACAAAACCGCTCAAAGATATTTTTCCGCCAAAATGCCAAGTGCACGATTAAGATGATATCAAGGCCTATCCAATGGTGGGAATTAATCAGAGGTCGACAAGAAGCTTTTTGGATGTCTATTAAAAGGAATAGAAGATAGAGAAATAGGTGTCGCATGTTTTTAGACCACTTCATAGTGTAAAATTTACTTTATGTCTGTTCTAGTTTAAATTTAAGTTTTCAGTGTAATATCAAGTTTATTTCAAGTTAAAAATCACTTTTGTATTGTAATTATTCCAAGCTTAATAAGATTTCAAGTTTTTATGTTTCTTGATAATTCGTATTAAGTTATTTATACTAATTAGAAGTCACATAAGCTCTTTTACCCTTCAAACAAGCTCAGATAAGCTTATTATAGCTTTTCATGAGCCTGCATTAGATTCTAGTTGTTTAATTTAGAAAAACCAGAAAAAGTCAAAGAAAGCTCAAAATAAGCTGTTGAGGTTGATAAGCTGGGGTAATTAAGCTGGAGTGGTATTTAAGCTTGGTATTGACACACCAAGTTTAGTTCTGGTCCTTGTTTCTTTGATCCATAAGCTTATCAGTTGTAAGCTTTTTCATTAATTTTGTACTATTTTATAGTTTACTCTAGAATAGCTTATTGGTAGCTTGTTTTATAATTTTCGATTATTATTAGTTTTATCTACATATCATCGGTTTCATAAATATTAAGTAGTCATTTCCTTTGTTTTACTTAAATATCTAATAAATAGCCTAAAATAGACTAAAATAGAAACGACTTTTCAATAAGCTTATCTCTAGTTTTAATGTTTATTAGTACTTAAATAAGTCGAGTTAAAGATAGTTTATTAGAAAGCTTAGCTTAAAACAACCAATTTCAGGTCAAAAGTAACCAAGATGGTTCCATTAAGGGATGTTTGGCAAAAGCTTTTATCATGTTAAAGGTTTGTTCGAGAGGTTAAGACCGGTTTCTTGAGTCTAATTTAGGTTCATTAGAGTCGACTTAGTGATTTATTTGCACTCTGTCTGACAAAGTCAAAATCACTTGTAATCTAGCTTATTTCTTTAATCATTAAAGATTTAGTAGCAATAAGCTCAATATAGGTTTAGAAATTGTTAGAATAGCTTAATCTAGCCTTATTTCATCTTAGTTCATTGATTTCAGTCCAAAATTGCAATCAAATCTCATAAAAGTCAAATTTCATTTACATTTTTAAAAGTCAAAGTTGAAAAACCGGTTTTGGAAAACTTTGTGGAATTTTCATGGATTCGATTTTGGTCCAAATTAGTTGAAATGCAGGACAATTAACTTCAATTGGTCATGTTTTTAAAAGTGATTTTGTGGAATTTTAGAAGACCTCTATAAGCTCTAAATCACCGTCAATATAGTTGATTTGCCGTGTTCTCAATCAGCTAATACTGAGTGTGAGCAAGCACTTTTGTAGATCTTGCACAGGATTCTAATAAGCTTTTTAGGGGCTGAGTTTTGGTCCATGTGTAGTCTTCTAGGTAATCTTGAAAACCCAATATCTGTTTTTCCCCTTAGCTTATCAGGATTGCTTATGCAATAGCTTAAAGTAGACCCCAAGTAGACTGATTTGGTTTTTGCACTTTCATAAGCTCAATCTTAGTAAGGCATCATTAGTGGTCTAGAGTAGTATTAATTAGTTGCATTAGGCTTATTATAGTGTACTTTAGCTCTGCTAATCATTTAGTTGAATTTGGTAGCTTGTAACTTATTCTAGTAGCTTATTAAGACTCCCTTTTCACTACAGTTTCATTTTCTCACACATAAGCCTTAGCTTTTATATTTTTCATAGATTAAGAATAATATTTTAGAATTTTCTTGAATTTTTCATAATTTTCTGTCACTGCTTGCTATTTTTCTTATTTTAAATCAGTTTTTAGGACTTCTTAAATAGCTTTTAATTCAAATAAATCAGAAAAGCTTCAAAAAAATAATTTTTCAATTTTTATAGCTTAAGATAAATATAAAAAGCAAATAAATAATTTTTCCAGAATTTTCTTAGCTTAAATAGATTTTCTATCATTTTAATTAGTTTTAAATAGTAATTAATTAATAATAAATACATAAAAAGTCTAAAAAATATATTTTCAGTTTTAAAATAAGTTTTATAATACTTTAGATTTTTTTAAGTCATAATTTTACTTTTCTAGCTTTATTTCATATTTTCTTATATTTTAGGGTATTATTAAATAGTTAAAAATAGTTTTAATTATTAATAATTAAATAAATAGTCATAAAAATAATTTTATTTTTCCAATAATTTTCTTGCATCATTAGGATTGTAAAAATATATTTTCCATATCCGTAGGTATTTTACTTCTTTATTTTTACGTTTTATTTAAATGCGTTACGTAATTTTATTTAAACGTCGTTTTAGGTTTTAAACGTTAATCGATTTTAAATATAGAATTAAAATGACTTCAAAGTCTTTATTAGATTTAATTTCCTTAGTGTAATCAATCATCACCCTTTCTGTTCAATATTCACCCGATCATGATTCGTTTGTACTACTGATTTCACACCTCGTTGGGACTTAACGACACGAGGAAACACTATACTCCTCTGGACTTAATTGTATTGGTTTTAGACTGTTTGAATTATATTACGGTTGACCATTTATAAGTGGTTGACTTGTGTAATAAACTTGTTATGCGGAGCGAATCAAATTTTAGGCGTCATTCTTAGGGAGGTGTGTTGCGTTCTCACAATTTGAAGCATCAGTGTTGTTGAATATACATCCATTGTATATTTACCATCCTTGTTCATATTTTCTTATTAGTATCATATAAAAACAAAACGGTTCTCAGTGTTGTTGAATATACATCCATTGTATATTTACCATCCTTGTTCATATTTTCTTATTAGTATCATATAAAAACAAAACGGTTCCCGAAAACATTTTAAAATCAGTTTTCAACAAACACAAAAAAACCCAAAAAGATTTTCTTTCTTATATTTACAAAATGTTTATTCAAAAAAAATCCAAAAATATCCATCTTTACCCTCTCACATCTTTGATTCTTCATCCCAACCCCTCTGTAACCCTTTGATTCTTTCTATGTCTTATCCTCACCCTCTTGGTTGTCAATGGTGTGGTGGTCCTTATAATGGTGGCAATTGCCCCGGTTGTAGCATGGTGGAATCGTGAAGCAGGTGCATCTATAACCGGGATCCCTATTCCTACCATAACACAACCGATTTATTCCATCGGCTACCACACCGTGAGACTCGTGATTTCTTGTTGTAGTCTTGTGGTGGTTCACACTACACTTGATTGTCAATCGGAAACACGCTTGTCTATGGCGGGTTCACGATAACAATTATGACTACAACACATATAACTCACACCACATCGGTTTCTTGTTGTGAGTATTGTGGAGGTCCACACTTTAGCTCGATTGTCAAACAAGGAATCCATTTCCTTGTAACAATTCGACTCTTCGTATCATGACTAACCTCCACGGTACCAAATGAATCAGCACCACCTCGGCTGAGCCACTTCCTCAAAATCTTCTCCTTGATCTTTTGGATTTAGTGAAAGATTTGAAGGAATGTAAACATTCCCAAGATAATCCAAATCAAAATCCATGGAAAAATTGTTAGTCAAGAAGCGGTTTGCTAAATTAGATTCCCAAATTGCCGGTGAAAACTCTATTGGGAATTAATTAAAATACAAAAAGCAACCAAATCTAGCTCTAGATTCCATTTCATTCCCGATGACGATGATGATGAAGTTACCCTTGATATTCGTCAATTTTATGCAGGTTCATCAAGTTCATCGGTTGAAATTTCTTCCATGAAAATCGGGGAGAAAAGACTATGATGGAATTACTAGCGAGAAGAACAAATGGAAATTGTAAAACATATGTATGCTAGTCCTTCTCAACTCCTCGGTCATTGTTATCACACCGATATTCCCACTCACTCTCTAAACATGGGGATGAGCATTTGACACTTGTTCTGAAAAGGAATCGGACGAATTCATAAAGTCTAGTGTTGAGAACCTTGTCCCAATCCCGAGAGTCACAGGAACTTCGATCATATGTGTGATTCTCTTTCCCCTCTTGAGTGTTCAAAGATCATTTTGAAACTTTCTACGATCTTAGCGACGATTGTGCTTCCTATGGAAACATCGAGTATGTTGAGACATCACTCCCACGATCGATCCTCTTCTGAGGAGTTCACCGATGAACTCGCTCACATCATTCCACTTTCATCGGAAAGTGATGATGATCTCTTTGATTTCAAAGCCGACCTAGGAGAAATTGAAAGTCTCCTTTGTAATGATTGTTCACTCACTTCTCACCCTAACAATTCAATAGAGAATGTTAATCACCTTGTTCCCAAGCATTCAAAGCTACTTTCACCAATCCTCTATTTGAATTGAATCAATTCACTTTAATTTCGATAATTCACTCTTTGATATTCGAGCGAGGTAAGTGATGATTCCATAATAGAACAAGGGTTCACGGACTTACATCACTTGTATGATTCTCTTTACGAGGAGTTCTCCTTTGAACTCACTCATATCATATCTCCACCGGTATGATAACTTCCACTTTGATCTAGACAAAATGATCTTTGTGTTCGGAGGAAATGTTCTCAACCATGAGAACTTGCTTGATATCAAAATCCCATCCCTCCCACCCAGAATATGTCTTGATCAAATGAGCTTAAATGATGAGATTCATGATCCAAAAACCATGAATTCTCCTTCTGATGATGATGAGTTAGTCAAGATCTTTATCATGACTTTCTTTCTCTTCTTCACCTATCCCGTGGCTTCTCCTATTCTTCACTCCTTCGGCAATGAAGACACTATCTTTGACCCCAGCATTTTCATTTATCATTTGTGAGCCGGTTCTATGTATATCTCATCGGTGTGGAACTTTCACGTACTTCAATGTTTATACAAACATCTTGAATGAAAGTCCGATGGAGATTGTCTCTTCCACTTACTTCCCCATGAACAAATAAATGAGGGTCGAGTCAAGCTAGCGACTCGGTAATCAAAAGCGATATTTAAACATGGGTTTTCACCGTGTGTACCACCTAGTGTGGGGAGATGCCCACATGTTGTATATAGATCTTAAAATGAATGAAAATTGTAAATATTAAAAGAGAATAATTGTTGTGTTTCTACACTTAGCTAGTAATGTTATCTTTTACGTTCTAAGTTTCGACATAACGGTAGGTACTTTGAATATTGAGGACAATATTCATTTCTAAGTGTGGGGGAAATTCAGCGAATTTGATCATAAATGTACCCTTTTAGTTCCTTTTTCCCCAAAATGGCCAAATTTTAATTTTTTAGTGGAAGTACTATGTACTAAACACAACAAATGGTAATCATCCACCATGTCTAACCCACATAAGGATTGGCTAATCCGAGAGCAAGCGGCTCTTGGTAAAGATATCTCAAATCCGTTTATGGCTTGCAATTTGCCCAAAATTGTATGGTGTTATTTCACCATATCTTTAATTAGTGAAAAGTTGGCTAGCCCGCAAGTTTATGGCTTGTGGTAAAGGCGGTTGGAAAACCATAATTGGTGTCGACTCACCAAAGATATTTTATCTAAGAGTTGGCTAGTCCGAAGCAAACGGCACGGTAAAGACAAATCAAATCCGTTCTGACTTATGATTTGCTCAAAATCATTTGGTTATCATTGTGCCAAGGTTCTTACTTGAACTAAAACAATTGGCTACTCCGAAGTAATGGCTTTTGGTAAAGAGATGAAATCCATTAAGTTTTCTTAAAATATTGCTAGGTACTAGCAATATCTTAGTGTGGGGAATGATGAGTGTGCAAATACTCATCATTTTATACCTTTAAAGCTGTAAAAACATCGAAAACACTTTCGAAATGCATCAAAATGATGAAAATATCACAAATAAGTGTTTTATGTGTTTAAATGCAAAAATACCAAAAGCAATTGAAAACGTATCAAGTTTTCATAATTGGCGCTTTAGTCCCCAGTTTCAAAAGTTGTCAAATATAGTCCTAGTAAATCAAAATAAAGTAAAATATCATTTAAGGTCCATGGGATTAAAAAGTTGTCAAAACAAACCTTTCAAAGTTTAAAAATTGCAAAATGACAACTTAGGTCCCTAAAGTTTGAAAAATGTCATAAATAGTCCTTGGATATTTAAAAACTGGAAAATTATCAAATGTGGTCCTTGTACTATTCATAAATGGCAGGATTGGTCCTTGAAGTAACTTTGGAATGTTGGCAGTTTTGGTCCCTCAAAAATCCGAAATTACATGAATGGTCCTTGTATTAATAACAAAACCAATTGGACCCTTTTGTATTATTACCCAAGCCAAAACCAAAGACCCCTGTCAATATCCTTGACCCCCCATTTGAACCCTTGCCTTATTATTAAAAGCGGTCGAATAAAGTCAAACCCATGAAACCGTTTTTCCTTTGTGCTTCTCCTCACCCATCTCGAAAACCAAAACCGATGGTTTCACACGCTACCACCTCACCACCACCTTTCCACTGTCTCCCCATTGCTTACCCATTCCCTTCCACCTCCACATCCTCCCAAATTGCATTAATTACCAAAACACGCTCAAAGATATTTTTCCGCCAAAATGCCAAGTGCGATTAAGATGATATCAAGGCCTATCCAATGGTGGGATTTAATCGAGGTCGACAAGAAGCTTTTGGATGTCTATTAAAAGGAATAGAAGACGAGAAATAGGTGTCGATGTTTTAGACCACTTCATAGTGTAAAATTTACTTTATGTACATTCTAGTTTAAATTTAAGTTTTCGATGTAATATCAAGTTTATTTCAAGTTAAAAATCACTTTTGTATTGTAATTATTCCAAGCTTAATAAGATTTCAAGTTTTATGTTTCTTGATAATTAGTATTAAGTTATTTATACTAATTAGAAGTCACATAAGCTCTTTTACCCTTCAAACAAGCTCGGATAAACTTATTATAGCTTTTCATGAGCTGCATTAGATTCTAGTTGTTTAATTTAGAAAAACGAGAAAAGTCAAAGTCAACAAAAGCTCAAAATAAGTTTGTTGAGGTTGATAAGTCAGTAATTAATTTGGAGTGGTATTTAAGCTTGGTATTGACACACCAAGTTTAGTTCGGTCCTTGTTTCTTTGATCCATAAGCTTATCAGTTGTAAGCTTTTTCATTAATTTTGTACTATTTTTATAGTTTACTCTAGAATAGCTTATTGGTAGCTTGTTTTTATAATTTTCAGCTTATTATTAGTTTTTATCTACATATCATCGGTTTCATAAATATTAAGTAGTCATTTCCTTTGTTTTACTTAAATATCTAATAAATAGCCTAAAATAGACTAAAAATAGAAACAGCTTTTCAATAAGCTTATCTCTAGTTTTTAATGTTTATTAGTACTTAAATAAGTCGATTAAAGATAGTTTATTAGAAAGCTTAGCTTAAAACAACCATTTTCGGTCAAAAGTAACCAAGGCAGTTCCATTAAGGGATGTTTGGCAAAAGCTTTTATACGTGTTAAAGGTTTGTTCGGAGGTTAAGACCAGTTTCTTGAGTCTAATTTAGGTTCATTAGAGTCGACTTAGTGATTTATTTGCACTCTGTCTGACAAAGTCAAAATCACTTGTAATCAGCTTATTTCTTTAAGCATTAAAGATTTAGTAGCAATAAGCTCAATATAGGTTTAGAAATTGTTAGAATAGCTTAATCTAGCCTTATTTCATCTTAGTTCATTGATTTCAGTCCAAAAATTGCAATCAAATCTCATAAAAGTCAAATTTCATTTCTGTTTTTAAAAGTCAAAAGTTGAAAAACCAGTTTTTGGAAAACTTTGTGGAATTTTCATGGATTCAGTTTTGGTCCAAATTAGTTGAAATTCTGGGACAATTAACTTCAATTGGTCATGTTTTTAAAAGTGATTTTTGTGGAATTTTAGAAGACCTCTATAAGCTCTAAATCAGCTGTCCAATATAGTTGATTTGCCCTGTTCACAATCAGCTAATACTGAGTGTGAGCAAGCACTTTTGTAGATCTTGCACAGGATTCAAATAAGCTTTTTAGGGGCTGAGTTTTAGTCCATGTGTAGTCTGCTAGGTAATCTTGAAAACCCAATATCTGTTTTTCCCCTTAGCTTATCAGGATTGCTTATGCAATAGCTTAAAGTAGACCCCAAGTAGACTGATTTGGTTTTTGCACTTTCATAAGCTCAATCTTAGTAAGGCATCATTAGTGGTCTAGAGTAGTATTAATTAGTTGCATTAGGCTTATTATAGTGTACTTTAGCTCTGCTAATCATTTAGTTGAATTTGGTAGCTTGTAACTTATTCTAGTAGCTTATTAAGACTCCCTTTTCACTACAGTTTCATTTTCTCACACATAAGTCTTAGCTTTTATAT
Source organism: Chrysanthemum lavandulifolium (assembly GCA_022545495.1). Classification (NCBI taxonomy): domain Eukaryota; kingdom Viridiplantae; phylum Streptophyta; class Magnoliopsida; order Asterales; family Asteraceae; genus Chrysanthemum; species Chrysanthemum lavandulifolium. The sequence continues at coordinate 225,341,957 of CM040242.1, read as the reverse complement.
TTTTCATAGATTAAGAATAATATTTTAGAATTTTCCTGAATTTTTCATAATTTTCTGTCACATCCTTTGCTTGCTATTTTTCTTATTTTAAATCGGGTTTTAGGACTTCTTTAATAGCTTTTAATTCAAATAAATCGGAAAAGCTTCAAAAAATAATTTTCATGTAAGATATGGGATTTCACAAACACACTAAACCATAATCAACATGGGCGTTCAAGATAGTTTAGAGAGAAAGTTCTAGAGAGAGAAAGGAAGAGTTGGGAACTATGTGAAACAAAGAAAAATAGTATTGAAGCTCAACCCTCTACCTTGGGAGGTAGAGGGTATTTATAGTGTCTTACAAATAAGCGCCACCTACGGGTGTGGATCGGGCATACGGTGGGTAAAGACCGTCCAGTCCTCCACGGTGTTACTTAACAAACTACTAACTAACATATCATAACTACGACTACGAGCTTTCTATTGAATGCTTATACTTGAGGTGACCGACTCTTTAACGTTGAATTTTCTAATTCCTAACAATCTCCCCTAAGGAGGTCACCTCAATTACAATGAATACAAGCAGATATTACATTAGATTGTTCTAGGATTCTTGATTAAGTCCTTTGCTCGATGGCTCGTAGTCTTTGATTCTTCATTATTGCATGTTTGGGAATTCCAAGTGGAGGTCTTTAAGCGATCCACGTGAGAATGATTGTTGAGCACCTTTGAGATCATCGGTCATATTAAATCTCGACTCTTCCTTTGTGATGTTGGTATTATGTGATGTTGTGACTTTTGGACCGACATGCTCACATTACGGATCATGATTTCTTCTTATCGAGTAGCGGAAGCTTTCGTTGATTCATGATATTGGCGGCGTGGCGAAGCATGGAGTGAAAATATCGAGTCATTGATGCACTAATCATGATTTCTTTGGAAATGAATGTGTTGTGTGAGCATGCGGCTATGGATTGACCGCTTCATTACGATCATTACAAGCGTCGGGATGTACACGCATAAAGCAGTTAGCAATAAAGCGCACGAAAGTGTCTTTGATCACTTCGATGAATTGAGTACACGCCCACGGTTCCCGTTGATCGATACAAATCTTGCTGTGATCGGTATAATTCGAAGAATTTCCTTGACGGGGTTTCGCGGTTGCTCTAGTTGTTCTCAAACGGAACATCTCAAAGAAGACAACACGGAGTGAGTGAACCGGTGAAATGAGATTCAGCGATTGATGAAAAGAGATTTGAAAAACAATCGTGTATTGCTCAATAGAAATTGTTTTGCAATACAACGAAGGTTTTAATGAAAATCAATTATCAATCATAAAACACCTTTTGATTTGAAATATTCGTACACGATCGATGTGCTAAAGAAAAGAGTTTTTAAGCATAATGACCGGTTTTCAAAGGTATCCGTCAATCCATAACTGAACCGAGATTGATTCAAAAGATTGAATCGCCCCATTGTTTACATTCGGTTGTCACATGGTTGATCTATTGGATAGATCTCACATGCCACCTACCGGGAGCTTGTTAGATGTTGGCTCGAGAGGCTTTCCATCTTCATTGTGAATATGAATGCATATCACTCGGATGTTACGGCAATACCACAAGGATAATCGTGGGACTCAAGATATAATCTCTCTTTCCACATTGTGTGAAGCAGAGAGTCTTCATTGAAAGTGTCCTAATGAGATTTATTGATGATCTCGTGGTTCTAGACTCAATTTGTGCATATTTGGTTCTGTCTTGGGAGACTAGGGAGGGTCTCCTTCTTCAATATCAACAATCTCTAAGAAAGTCGATAGATAATGTCGGTTCCCGTGAGAATGAAACAAGCCCTTTTAAGAGGAACTTGAGTAGTTTGGGAAGTTTTAGTGCGGTCGTCCTTTGGGTCCATGACGTCTTGTCTTCAATACCGATGTTACCATCGGTAGCATATGAATTGAACCGGTTTACGCCTAAGGTTGAATTGTTGGAGGCTATTTATTTTCACCCTTTTCTCATTCAATTCTTTTCATTCTTCAACCCCTTGATTGCTTACGAAACTTCATAACTAGAACCTTGTTGGGTTTATTCGATTACTAGCTCGGTCTCGATCCGCACTCTTCCCATATCTCATATTTCTCCTTTTATCATCATACCTAAGGACTTCTACACTAACTAGTGGATTGTCCTGGGTAGATCCCTCCGGTTACGGCGGATCATGGGACCTCAACCTAACCTTATCATCCTTATATCACCATACATAAAGTAAAGTTGGTCGGTCTTTTGGTATAGTTCATACGCCATTGGAACCAATTGAAAACCATTTGAAAAATCAATCAAGATACTTGTGATATAGAATCAAAGTATTTTGTATCTTAATTGTTTTGATATTTTAGAAATGCTCCCCTCAACATATGCATAAAAATTTGAAATTTGTTTAGCACATGGAGGCAAGAGATCTTTGAAATCGTTAGATTAAGAATGAAAGGTCCAATCTTTTGATTAACATTTTCTAAAATGATCATCATCACTTCTAATCAATTTGAGTAGATAAAACATTTTAAGGAAGGATGAGGTTTTCACAATTTTGCTCCCCTCAATATGTGCCTCGAAACATGAAAGAGTTTGCACGTATTAGAGGAACACACTAGAGACAATTCGATCACGTTTCAATAATTTGAGGTTTAAAATAGATGCTCCCCTCAACATGTGCATGGAAAAATTTGAAATCGTTTGTCACATGCGGGGAGGAGAGCTTGTACATCCTTATAAAACCATTTATCAAATTATCGGTTTAAATCAATTTAAATCACAAATTCTCCCCGATCACAATTTTCACATCATTTGAGATTTGTGATCTCTGTGATTTAAATTGATTTTGAAAGCTTTAAGGAGAATTGTGACTTGATTATGAAAGCGTTTTAAGCGATAAGGATCGAATTTTGAGACTTTAGACTCCAACGATTTACATTAAACATGCTTGAATATCTTTTGAAAACTTAATAATAACCACGATGCGGTACCATTGTTTGAAAAACACACTTTTTATTTAATTGAAAATCATTCTCCCCTCAATCAATGACATAAGTTGTTGATTGAGAGATAGATATTTTGACCACCGATAAGTACGAGATGATTTTCAAAAATTAAGTCAGAGTAATTTTTCAAAGCAATTAGTTTTCATTAGATAGTAAGAAATTGTTTTAGAATCGAGCATGAGATTTGAAAAACAAGATAAAGCATGGCTCTGTTCTTTCTTTTATAACGGGTTCTTGCTGAAATGACAATAAACCACTATTTTTCTCCGCCTCATTTTTTTTTTTTTTTTTTTTTTTTTTTAACAAAAACTATGTACATTCGAAGAACATCTAAAACCCGTGACATTCTTTGAATGTCAACACAAAATCCGTAGATGATATCGAATAAGGAAAAACATGACAAAATAACAATATTTTTGAGAATTTTCAAGATTTTCAAATTTTAGGGATTTTGAAAGTTTTATATTTTTATATTTGCTTTTGGAGGTTTTGTAAGTTTTGTATTTTGCTTTTAAATAAATATATACAAGAGATAGATGAATAAAGACCTTTACTCCTCGTCTTCCTCTTGAAGGCGTTTGAGTGTTCGGGTTGAAGGCTTTTCAAGCCAAGTCGTGGAAGAATAAACTCAAAGCGTTCTCTTGGAAGAGCTTTGGTGAAGATGTACGCTAGCGGTATTCGATCCTCACAAAATAGAGTTCCACCACACCTTTTCCACTTGTTCCACGATGAAATGATGTCGAATGTCGATATGCTTTGCTCTTGAGTGTTGAGCGTTGTTGCATGAGAGAGCAATAGCACTTTATTATCACGATGCGAGAGGATTTTGTTGAATTCAAAGCCATAGTCGGATAATTGGGATCTCATCCATAAGATTTGAGCACAACAAGATGACATGGCTATGTATTCGACCTCTGTAGAGAAATAGAAGTACTCATTTGCTTCTTTGAAGACCGACTCACAAGCTTATCACCCAAAAGCGAGCACCTCGGGCGTGCTTGACGTGTATCTTGACAACTGCATGATCGGCATCTGCATAGGCCGTTAGTGACATACCGGTGTCCTTGGTACCATAGTCCCATATTGATGGTTCCTTGGAATACCGAAAGACCCGTTTAACCGCTTCAAGGTGCTTTTAGTAGGCTTAGGCGATATCTAGCACACATGCACACAACAAACAAGATGTACGGTCTACTAGGCGTGAGGTACATCGGGGATCCAATCATACTACGATATTTCGTTTGATCTACCATGATCCACAGTGGTCCTCATCCGACTTGGTTCGTTCAATCATGGGAGTGTCAGCGGGGTCACTAGAATCAAATCCAAATTTCTTTAAAATCTCATTTGCATATTTAGATTGATTTATAAAAATGCCTCAGGGACTTTGTGAAATTTGTAATCCCAAGAAAAATGACATTTGTCCCATCATTGACATTTGAAATTTTGAACCCATTTCATTAGAAAAGCGGTCACACTCATTGGGGTCGATCGAGGCAAAGATGATATCATCAACATAAATTTGAGCGTGAATTGAATGTTTGCACGACTTTACGGTGAACAAAGTAGGATCAATGCTCCTTTCTTTGAATCCGGTAGATAGAAGAAACTTTGACGTATCATACCATGCTCTAGGAGCTTGCTTCAAACCATATAGGGCCTTTTTCAAGCGATAAACATGAGTAGGATGCTCGGATTCACAAAACCCTCGGGTGGTGGCGTAAACCACTTCTTTAAGATCTCCATTAAAAATGCGGTTTTCACGTCCATCGATAAACAACCATGTTCTTGCTAGCGACATTAGCCAAGAAGATTACGATCGCCTCGATCGAGCAAGCTGGAGCAAAAGATTCCTCAAAGTCTATACCTTCTTCTTGGCGATAACCTTTAGCCACTAACCTAGCCTTATTTTTCAAAACATCACCATGCTCATCAAGCTTCACTTTGAAGATCCACTTAAGAGCAATGATCATAGCACAATCTGGGTGGTACTAATTCCCATACATCTAATCGATCAAACTCATGAATTTCATCTTGCATGGCATTGAACCATTGTCTTCATTCATAGCAGTTTAACATCTTTAGGTTCGATCTTTGAAATCTTGAGTTAAAGAAGCACCATAAGGCATCGATAGCAAGCATTTACAGTGGATACCGGACGAGAAGGGTTTCAATGATGTTATCAATGGGTGATCATGTGTCCATTTTCTAAGATGTTCATGTGGTTGTGGTTGTGGAACCGAAGTAGCGAGTCGATGTCTCTGATGAAGATGGTTCGAGATGATGATTCGAGGAGCAAATATATTTTCAAATGGAGCATCTTGAGGTAGCAAAGGGATTAACTTCATCACGTGAATCGAAGCATTTCCATGATGTACATTTGATGATTGAAGATTTGTTGATGAAGCAGTTGATCGGCGACGGCGCTTCTTGGCTTAATGACATCGGCCGAAGGTTAATTTCATTGGCGAGGATAAAGCGACCTCTGTTGATGGGATTGACATATCGTTTTCACTTGGCTCAAATTGTTCATCAAACATTGGATTAAGCAGTTTCTTTAAATCATCTTGATGGAGGTACATATGGAGTTCTTTGGTGATGAATTTGGAACAAGCGATGAACCAATGGGATTGTTTTGAAGTGCGGGTCGAGCTGGATTGTCCGAGAGCCATTTGACGGTCGACTCATCAAGCGTAACGTGAATAGTTTCCATGATATTTCGGGTTCTCTTGTTGTAGATTCGGTATCCTTTTACATTTGGTGCATATCCTACAAAAACTCCAATGTCGCCTTAGCTCTTAGTTTACCTAAATCTTGACCATCATTCGTAGGATAGCACAAAGCACCAAATACGAAGGAATGAGAGATTAGGTTTTCTGTTGTGAACAAGTTCATATGGAGTTTTCCATGAGCAGTGTGAATCGGGGATCGATTTTGTGTGTAGCATGCGGTGGCAATGGCTTCACCCGGAGAAACATTGGAACCTTTGAGTAAATCGACATTGTTCTTGCGGCTTCCACAAGAGTTCGATTTAGTCTTTCAACTACACCGTTACATTGAGGAGTTCGTGGAACACTTCTTTGATGGTGATTCCACACTTTCATAAAATTCACTAAGTTGTTTGTTAACAAACTCGGTTCCATTATCATTCGGATGATTACGGCGGTTTTGTTAAGACGAACTGCAATTTGTTTGATGAGTTTGATGATGATATCGGGTTTCATCCTTTGTCCTTAAGAACTTGACCGGTGAATCTAGGTAATCATCAACCACAACTAACACATATTTCTTCCCAAAGATATTACGCACTCTCATGGGTCCACATAAATCCATGTGAATTGTATGAAGAACTTCGTAATTGAGTTTGTAGGTTTGGGTTTATGGGCATACTTCATGCTTTTTCCCAATTGGCATCTTGAACAAAGATGATCCTTTTCATACTTAAGTCTAGGTAAACCTACAACTAAGTCCTTTACGGAGAGATCATTGATCGTGCGAAGTTCAAGTGATTGAGGCAGCGATGCCATAACCATGACTTTGTTTTGAAGCCTTTGACAACAAGCAAATTGGAGAAGACTTCATCATATCTTCGATAGAGATGGTGTATAGATTTGAACCACGTGTTCCTCTTAAAGTTCCTTACCATCAAGTTCTCTAACGAAACACGAATGTTTTCTAAAGGCTACTTCTAGATCGAGTCACGAAATTGACCAACGAGAGCGAGTTATGACCAAGACCTTCCACATAATACACTCACGGAGATAACACTTTTACCAACAACATAATCTCCATAACCCATAATTGCACCGAAATGATCGTTTCGAATCTAACGATCCGATGAATTTACTCACGAAGTTCATGAGCGTGACGGTTTCGATCATATGCTTGGAGCGACTGAGTCCGGTACCACGAGCGATTTGAGCGATCTGCGGTTGAACACGAGACAAGAATGGATAAGCGGATAATTGGGATCCCCATGCAAGAATGGGTTCCATTTGGTTAATAACGATGATTGGAACACCCGCATCGAAATAGAAACATTCATATCGGAAATAGAAGCAATGGAATCATTATGAATAGATGCGGTACTAGTGTCCGTATTTGCCCTATTCAAAGTATGTTCACTTCTTAAGGTAATATTTCTACCGATGAGCATCCATTTTTAGAGGGCATTGTCGATTAACCTTTTGGCCATAGGTATCCATTGATAACCTATCTTACTAAATGTTCTTCTGTGGGTTTCCTTTGTTTTCTAACTTTCTTTCGCCTTTGCCTTTTGCCTTCTTAGCATGATATTTTGCATTAACACTATTGGTGGGGATATGACAACATTAGACAAAGCATTCACACCACATTCATGATTAGTAGCGAATTCAAGCAGACATCATTACGGGGTTTGCAAATAGTATCGAATTGAATTAATTACGATGCGCCTATGGCTAATACTAGAATCAACACGATTCGTTTTATTCGACTCAAACTTAAAGTTCCTAGGTTGATCTTCTACTTTCTTCCAATGCACAATCTTAGCTTGCGAGGTCCTATCATTCCTTGTATTGTCTTGAGACTTTGACACCTCGCTTTAATGTCATTTGTTTACTCTGTAGAGGAATGGGAACATTAGTTGGTTTTGCTAATTTATGCATTTCTGTTTAGATGTCTTTGGGATCTGAACTATTTGAAGGCACATTAAAGTTCACTCTCTTAATGATGAAGTCTTGGGATTTGAACTCCTAGAGGCACACTCGAGTTCACATTCTTAGCACTAACAGATTTGGAATCTGAACTACTTGAAGGCACACTAAGGTTCACGTTCATAACATTTGGCATTGAATGACTTGCATGCTTGGCACTAGGCATTGAACAAGGTATCAAGGAATTGACTTGCTCACCTAAGGTTTTAGGGCATATTGTAATTAAGCATTCTAGAAGTTCTTGAGATCGTTTGGCATATAAGCATGCATGACCGATTGCATTATCAAGTGGTTTCTCTAACTTATCCTCTTCTACAATCTCACGGAGACATTCTAGGTTGTCCTTAAGATATGAGAAATATGTTTGAATTGCAGGTTTGTTATTCCTAAGATGAGGAGGAACATATTTCACGAGACAAAGCATATTTATTACAGACATGCCCCTTTGAAGCACCATTCTCCCCATTGGTCATTGGCATTTTCCTTTTACGACTCTTAAGATTCTCAATTTCCTTTTACAGCGAGGTTATTTTTCGTTATTTTTGTTCTGAGTGACTTTAATTGACTCAAATAACTCATTGAAATGACGTTTAACCTTTTCATTTTCTTCTAGAAAACTTTCATTTTCCTTTTGTAAGGCATTAACCAAGTTTTGAAGATGAAAATTTTGAGAATTCGAGAATCTAAAGGAGGAGGCATTTGGGAGCCGGTCATATTGTTCTTTTCACCCTTTAATTGAGAGATTTGGGCTTTCAACTTTACGATCGTGTTACGGTGAGCTTGAATCATTCGTCACGTTTGTTTAGTTCAAAAGCGCATCAAACTACGGAACATCCGAGGATATCTTGATGTTTGAGGTTTTAACATTTTCTTTAAGATGTTGATATTTTAGTTGCAAGTCAAAATGTTCAACTTCTAGCTTAGAAAAATGTTTTACCAAATTATCGTGATCATCTGTTCAATTTTATCACTTAGTTTAGAGTTTTTGATTTCAAGTTCAATGACACGATCATGGGAGACTTTCAGCATAGCAGATAATTCATGAAATTGAGAAGCGATAATAGAGCAATTAGTAGCGATATAAAACACATCTTGAGAGATACATTCGAAATCGATTCTCATTTAAGGTATGCAAGTTCTTCCTCTCAATTTCATTATATTTTAATGCCCGCTCATAGTCACTAACTTCAATTATCATTGCATCAAATTCTTTTCCATCCCTTTAATATCTGTATCCATCCCTTTTAAGACTCTCAAAGTGATCTTTTAATTGTTTAAAGAAAGGCATGACTTGATTAAATAACATTCTTTTGTTTGTTCAAAACCCTTTCCCTTGATTATCCCGTGGGTGTGATTCTTTTCTTACAAGTTTTCTCAAAATCAACAAATAATTGAAAGATCACATATTGGTGATTAAGGTCTTGCTCTTAGTGGCAATAGTTCTAGGAACTAAATGCATTGGTGTATTGGGAGGATACACGATCATTGCAGCATTCTCTAAGGGAGGTTTGTTTCAACAATATTTTCGACTTTTGCTTATCTAAGTCCTTTTCCAAAACACTTGTTCGGTGTTAACAAAGTTTGAGGCTTAAACTTGTTTAAGGAAATCCAATTTTCCTTTTTGTAATCATGGGGTTTGATCATTATGTTATTCTTTTTACATTCGGGATCATCTAGCTTCTTATTCATTTTCTCCTAGATGCATCATCTAATTTTCTATCTTCCTCGGTGCACTCAACGCAACTAGGTTTCTGTCTAGGCTTAAGGATTTCATTACCATCATAAATTACATTTTGAGCACTTTTAGCTATCTTTCCGTACTCGGGGTTGGGTTTAACTATGATGGGAACACTATGCTTATCGCTTAAAACTCTATGCTTAGTGACCATGTGAGCGGTTTGAATGGTATTCCTTGTGCGTACAACTTATTTTCAAGCTTGTTTTCAAGGTTTTAGATTAGAAAAATCATTCAAAAGTTTTGATTCCTTAGCACGAATTCTTGCTTAAGCATTTTAACATTTTCTTGAAGTTCTTGTTTTGCTTAGCGGTTTTAGAAAGCTTTTCTTGTAAGGAGGTTAACTCTTGTTTTAATACTTCTTCTCTAAACTTACTTTGTCTAATAGTTATGCGCATTTGGTCATCCATCTCACTGCTCACGGTGGTTAACTCAAACTTAGCTCGTTGTTCATAAATAGCAACACGTTCTTTATAAGCATTAAGTTCGAGATAACGAGAATCATCGAGGGCACATGCGGTGTATTCATCAAAAACATAGTCATTGTTGATTGCGAGAAGATGCATCACTTGGTACAACTTCACTTTCACTTTGTTTCACATATTGATCATATGGGACAACATTGATATTACCCATATTTTCAATATTTGATTCAATAGTTTCGATTGATTGTACTTTGTCATGCATCTTTTGCACATCGGCATCATCGTATAGTTTTAATACCTCGAGATGAGTTTGTCTTTGGATGGGCCAGCTTGTGGTGAAGATGAGACCTTAGGAGAAACCATTGGAGAAATGCTAGCCATAAAAATTGTGTGTGCGATGGGTCCATCATCCACATCAGTCGTATGCATCACAATCGGCGACTTGAAAGGCATTCGATGATTGTGACCTATCTCTGAATTGGTGCTCATCCACATCGCATCATAGGTCTTGGCATTGCCTCGACAAAAACAACAACTCCTCTTCATCCAAAGCGGCACCATTATCACGAGCTTGTACAAGCGACATCTTATCTCGAAGTATTACGCATTACGTGGGCGTTTTGGAGATGTGCGGTTCCTAGCAATGTGTCCTTCACCACCACGTTGTAGCATTTGATTGGTTTAGCTTGTCCTTGATTTCCATTCCTTCCTCGATTCGATTTGCTACATATCCTCTACCACTCCACCTCTTCCTTGTTCGTATTGCCTTTCTTGAGCCCATTTGCACCATAACCTTCCATCTCGGCGGTGGCTTGATTGTGTGGATTGGATGCGATTATTTCATTGTTGTTGGTGTGTGGAAGAGAGAAGGTCATGTTTTGACTAATCATAGAGCCGACTGATTAATGAAGTTTCCATGTGCATCGACATCGACTTGTTTGAACATAGGATCGGGAATGAGTTTGTGATTACCATTACCCATAGGTATGACTTGAGATGCCTTGGTGGTAATACCAACATTGGTGTGAAAATTGTAGAATCATTAGGTGAGCTTGATTCTCCTCGATTGGTTTTGAGCGCTCCAGAATCCTTTTCTCAAACATAGCATGCCTCTCATTACGAAGAAGGAAAGCATAGAGTTGCTCATAGTTTGTATTCTTCAATCCTTTGGTTAGCTTCACGGGTGACAAACTTGTGCCATTCGGGATTCATGTTGTTCACAAACTTTGAGTTCAATTTGAATGTTTGGCATGGTCATTTTGATGTTCCTCATATCGTTCACAAGCTTATGGAATCTCACATAGTACTCATAGACACTCTCATCGGTCTCATCTTGAAGTGCTCAAAGTCATCATATAGTTGTGATTCTCTGTCTTCAGCAGTTAATTGAAACACGAGAGAAGCATCTTGACATTATCCCACTGCCTTGGCTTCGGTGTTGTGATTGATCGACTTGTAGATATCCTTTGGAAGACCTTGAAGTATGATGTTAGAAGCCACGATATCGACATCGAATCTCTTTTCTCCTTATCATCGAGCTCATCATATGTCTTTGGTGCATCTATTCCATATATCATTGTTCCATCTGCATTGTATCAATTAAGTCTCTAGTAGTCTCAACCCGATAAGGTCCTTCATCGATTGACTTGAGAATGTTGACCCATTTTCCTTTCCAAGGCGATGCGATCGATTCTTTGAGCCCATGAATCATAATCGATTACATCAAGCATAGGTGGACGAGTATCGACCTGCTTTGCAGAGCGTCCTCGACTCTGGAAGAAACAATAGTAGGAGCGATGTTTGCCATGATTACAAGTTCTCACGATTTTACAATTCTTTGATTAAACGGAAATTGATTCTTTCACGGGTTTTACTAAACCAAAGAACAACCGTAAGAATGTATCACGAAGAAGTGACAAGTAGCAAAACACACAACTCAATTAGTTATCAACTCGCTAAACAACCAACTCGCTCAAGGAGCCAACTCGCATTAGGAATCAACTCGCTAAATAGCTAAGTCGCATTAGCATCAACTCATGACACAATCAACACGCTTAATGGAACAAGTCGCTAAATAGCTAACTCGCTTTAGTATCAACTCATAGCAAGACACACAACTCGCTTAGAACCCAAGTCGCATGAAAATCAACTCGCTAAATAGCCAAGTCGCATATACTAACTCGCATCCGAAACAAAGCAACTCGCTTTGAAGAAAAACAAGTCCGAGACTCAACTCGCTTAGTCCTTTCTTCACAAATAACCACTTTATCAATCAAAACAACCAAACCACAATGATTTAAGCCTTCCAATTCAAAACATAAACACATATGATGATCCTAAACACAAAAGTACAAGCAAAATTCAAACTTTAACACTAGAATTTGTCCAAATGAATCAAACTCTTCTAAACACTTAATACCCCAAAACCTTATGAAATCCACCAAAACAAAGAGCATGAAAGATGGTGATCAAACCATGGCTCTTGATACCAATTGTAAGATATGGGATTTCACAAACACACTAAACCATAATCAACATGGGCGTTCAAGATAGTTTAGAGAGAAAGTTCTAGAGAGAAAATGGAAGAGAGTTGGGAACTATGTGAAACAAAGAAAAATAGTATTGAAGCTCCAGCTCAACCCTCTACCTTGGGAGGTAGAGGTATTTATAGTGTCTTACAAATAAGCGCCACCTACGGGTGTGGATCGGGCATACGGTGGGTAAAGACCGTCCGTCCTCCACGGTGTTACTTAACAAACTACTAACTAACATATCATAACTACGACTACGAGCTTTCTATTGAATGCTTATACTTGAGGTGACCGACTCTTTAACGATGAATTTTCTAATTCCTAACAAGCGAAACCCTAAGAAAGGAAGAGTTAATATGATGTGATGTATTACGGGCAAAAAATGATTACCTAACGTTTTTACTAGGTTTTTATTAACAATGGCATTTAACTCACTTAATGTTTGACATTCTAGTGGAACATTTCTTTTTAGGAAGAAAAAGGTTTTTATTTTGCATGGAAAATTGTTATCCAGAAGGACGGTTCCCACTGTTCCCTTCTATCAGGGATCCGGCTAGTATATCTATAGGGATCCGTGGATCTGTAGTAACAAAAAGATTTTTGATAAAAACATAGATTTTTAGATCTTATAGTTTTACACCAAGATATGTGTATTAGCCTATATTTTTTTAGCATGCATTTAATGGTTTCTAATGTATCATGAAAAGACACGAAAGATATAAATCGAAAGAAATGACAAACACATTATGATAATAAACTAGATTATTAGTAATATTTCATTTCAATGCTTAGAACGATACAAAGGATTGGGTATATAACACCAATGTAGATTAACAACACAAAGTATATGTCTCCATATGAGAACTTCATCATAGGGAACACGAGGCGATGAGTGTTCTGATGATGAGTACGAGGCGATGTAAACCATGTTGATGACGAACCTTGTTGGTTTTGGTTTGAGATGAGATGAGATGAGGAAGATGAAGTTTTGAATGTGAAGTAATTTTTGAAAGTGGAAGATTTGAAAAAGTGGGGATTTGGTAGAGAAGTGATCGGAAGGGATATTTATGGGGAAGGAGGAATTTTCAAGATTTGTGTTTTGTTTTATTATTAGAAAGATATGATTTTTGGATTAAATGAAAATAAAACATAAGTTTTATAAACCTTGACTTTAGACAAAAGAATAGCACGTATGCGAGAAAGACTTCCTAATGAAGCTACATGTAAAATATGAATATGCACAAAAGATAATCATATAAATACTTATGTAAGCATACTTATTTATCAAGCTAATGTGGAAAGTTATACCTCTAATGCACTTAGGAATGTCTTTACAAATGACACACCAAGTTTCAGTAGACAATTCCGGCTCCTTTGTGTTTAAGATACCTTCTTAGGGAAGGTATTCTTGTTACCAAGCAATTCCTATGGCTTGGTAGGTATGAGCTTTAACTAAGCAACATGACAAAGAAGATTAGTGCAATTAAATAAATAATAAGAAAAAAAAAATGTTGTCATCTAATCAACATCCAAACAAAGAGTTTTAAAAACATGGTATTTATTTTTGTAAAAGACCTTCTTTGTAGTTTTCAATTAACCATGGATCGTATCAAGTTTTCAAAGTACAATATACTTTAAGGAACTTGGTAACGAAGCTCTGATGCCAATTGTGGAAAACTAGAAAGGGGGGTTGAATAGTTTTACCAATTAAAACTTTGTTTTAAACTATTTAGATCGACTTATGTCAATCTATTTAGATGTGTGTTGGATGTTGATAAACAAACATATAGAAATATAAATATTCAATGAAAAGATAAAGAGTTAGAAGCACAAAACCACAATGCGAGTATTTATAGTGGTTCGGCTACAAGGACACCTTCCTTGCCCTACTCCACTCCCCGAGTCACCTACTCGAGAGTTTGTAATCACTACACAACACCGACTCCTTGTGGTGGAGAAAACTTCACAACGTTGCCTACTCTTTATCGGTACAAGGCTGATACGGGTCCTTTTCACCAAGGAGAACCAAACCTATCCTGCGTCGCCTACCCTTTATCGGTACTAGGCTGAATCGAGGTTCCATTACAATGGAGGAACTACTACCCAATACTACAAAACACCTAACCCCAAAGGAGATATACTTCTTTACACAACATCAACAAGGATATCAATATCCTTTGACCCAATACTAATCTATCTTGTACATCGAATCATACCATATCGAATGTACATTTTAGACACCTTTCACTAATCCCTTTTGACTCGATCTTCAAGACACCCTTCACTAATGTCTTGTGACTTGACTTCTAGGCACCCTTCACCAATGCCTCTAGTCTTGATTTCTAAGCACCCTTCACTAATGATTTCAATACAAAGGATCGACACCCTTCACTAATATCTTTGTCTTGACACTTGATACATCTTCCACTAATGTCTTCAACACTACACTTCTTATGAGAAAGAAGAAAACTAACAGCAAGAGAACCTCAGTAGTCCTGATGATAACGAAGCATGGCAACTCATGGACTTGAGCTTGCTTGACTTCAAAAGGTGGTGATCTTGCCTTTAAGAGGAACCAAGAGGATCACACAAAAACAAAACTACATAAATAGATCACTTGGATATGAGGTTAGAGAGTTTATAACTCAAGAAGAAAATATGTGAGAAAGGGGTGAGAAACAATGAAGAAATGGCTCACTATTTATAGAGAGAAAATATCTACTGTTCCACGGATCCCACAAATCCCTCACTTGAGGGATCTGTCCAGTGCAATACTGGGGATCCGTGGGATGCTCCCCTTTGCCCATGGGTTTTGGGTCATGGATCATGGTATCAAAGTAGATACAATGTATCTCTAAGATGCAATGCATCTAGTCCATGGTTCATAGATTAAAACTATGGGCCATGGATTAAAACCATGTATGACTTAAGCATGATGTCATGCAATGGGTTATGGGTCAAGCTCCATAGGTATGGGACTATGGGTCATGGACTTTGGGTTGTACCCAACTATATTCAATGTATTTGGTAAATGGGTCAAATACTTAAGTTTCTACCCATTTATATTACCCATTATAATACATACTAGTTATGTATATATTTGCCCAATATGTAAACACTAGTTGTTGTACATATGTATTTATTAAATCATAAAATCACTTATACTCGTTTTAGTGTTTTATGTGAAAACGTAAGTGTGTTAGGAAACTATTGGCTCAAACCATTTACGTAATTTTTTTGTTTCGTTAAAATGATTTTACGTTTGTTATCGACAAAATATTAGAAGATCGTAAAATATAAATAAACATTTTTACGGCTTATTTGTATTAACACTTTACAAAAATGAAATTTACTTTTGTCGTTAACAAAACTAGGTAAAGATCATAAAATATAAATAACATTTAATGACGATATTTGTATTAACAATCTCCCCCTTTTTGTTAGGGACAAAACATAAATTTTATTTTTATCAAAGATGTAAAGTTGTACAAGATTTATAAAAATATGAAATTAATTTGAACTTGAAAGAACTAGTTAGTTAGATAAAGTTGACAATCAAAAGTTTATTTTATCTTATGACTAGTTTATCCAATTATTTGGTTTTTTTTTTAACAATTTTGACTTTTTGAATGTCAAAGCATGGTGTTGACTTTTTTAACAATACATGGATTGTGAAAAAGCTACAAAAGAAAGGTTAGTAACAAGCATCATCACAATTATACAAGTAATTTTCAACCAACAAGTAATAACCAATAACCATATAAGAAACAACATTCATTTGTTAAGATTTTTATGACTTTAGAAGTCATAAAAGAGAACACAATGGATGTGTTGATATATAAAGAAATCCTAAAAATTAGAAAAAAAAATCCTAGAAAAAAAATAACATAGAAAATAAAAATAAAATCCTAAAGAAATATCTAGAACCATCCTATTGAGGAGGTGGATGAGAAAGAGTGTTGATACGCTCAAGGATATGATTGACGATAAACCTCATCTCATTTTGTAACTCATGGACCATGATCCGGGTCCGTTCACTAAGATGTGTGGTCCGCTCACAATTTGAGCAACCGTGTCTAGGTGGGAAAATAGGATCAAGATTAGGTGCTGGTTGATTGGTGGAAGTGTTGTTGGTGTTTGATGGAGTGATGAGGGAGGAAATCAAAGCATTTTGCATTTGCATAGCTTCACTGAGGTGAGAATCCACCATATTGGAGAAGTTTTGGAAGTTTTCTAGTAGAGCTTGTATCTCCGCTTGTGATTGTGGGTGATCTTCCCACATAGATTCATCAATGTCATCAATATGAGGAGACAAAGATGTTTGTGGTAGAGCATGGTCCCCATACAATGGTCCATGAATGTCATTATGGATTGGGTGGAAGAGACGAGGCCTAGGTTCCAAAGGGGCGTTTGGTTCAAATGATGGGCGTGGTGGTTCATGAGTGATTCGCTCAATGGTACTGAATGATGGTAGTTGAGGTGGATTTGCGGGCCTAGGAGGTAGGTCCTCTAAGTCTTCTAGGAATGGGTTTGTAGATGTTGGTGGAGTTGAGAATAGTTCTAAAGGTATGAGCTTTGGAGATTTAGTGGTGATGGTGATTTGGATGTTTGGATTGGAGCCGGTGGTGGAGAGGTGACAATGGGTGTTTTTGTAGGTGGTAGAGTGGTGATGATAATGGGTGATTTTTGAGGTGGTGTTGGAGTGCTTAGAGTAAGAAAGTTTTCATCTCTTATTGGGGATGAGATGGTTAGATGTGATGATTCGGAGGAGGAGCTAATGTTTACAAAATAACAAGGTCTAACACTTATTCTTGCGGTTTTCTTACATGGTTTGTTTGATGGGGATGATGTGGATGACTTTGTCATTTTTTGCTTAAGCTTATTCTAGGAGAAGATGAGAGAAATTGTTGAGGTGTGAGGATGATCATCTTTGAGGCTCTTAATTTATAGGATTACGAGATTATGGAAAATTGTATTTGATTTGATGTTAAGCCATAGAAATGAAGTGGTTTCTAATGATTTGGAAGAGTTTTAATGCAATTCATATAATCTAAGTCAAGCAATACAAGAAGATTTGAGAAAAAAGACCAAGATATGCAATAAATGGGTTCTAATGATTTCAAGATCTTGAAGTTTAGATCATCCACGGATTTCAAGGAACCAAAATTTTGGTTCCTTCCTTTATGAAAAAAGGTTCCTTGGGTGAATATTGGGAATTTTTGAATTTTAGTGGGAAACGGATATACTATATGTCTAAGTAAGTTAAACTAGTTCTAATATGAATAAAAAGAAGTAAAAACTATCCTAGAAACAAATTTTGGTAAATTAGAGTGCGGGAATGATCAAAATTCAGCAACTTACATGGGCATCCTATGGTACCAAAAAATTACACAGACGAATCTCAAATTTTGGGTCCGGCTGGTCCGTGAGTGCAGAAACGGCGGCACCAAAATTTTTAAGGAACGAAACCAAAAATTTGGTTCCGTGAGATCCGTCCTATGCAGAATTTTTGGCAGTGGCATTTTTTGACCCCCGGGCACTTTTCTGAATCCTCAAATTTTTCTTAAAACATATAGAGATAATTATTTCTAGTTAGGAACAAGCAATAACACACATATAAACATAAGGGAGCATGTATTTTCAACAAGGGCTGTTGATTTTCACTAAAAAGTGAAAACGGGTAAAATTTGATAACATCCGTATGGTACCCCCCCCCCTGCATGAAAACGTTAGCATACATCAATGTTTGAAGTTAGTTTATCATCATACGAAGCGATAACACATAAATAATATCATACAACATTGTTTCTTGTCTTGTTCCAAACACCCTCTTAAACCTCAACTTACTTATCCAACTTCTTGTAAATCTTGGTCATCATCCTACCAAGGCACTTGAACATCCCCTTGGTTTGCTTGAACTCCTCCGTTGGGTTCTCCACTTCTGGAAGTGAGGCTTAGTACTCATGTGGTTGAAGCCTCGAGTTGGGAAAGACCGTCTTCGGAGCTATTTGATGATGATGAAGGAGTTGGAGGTTTTGGCCTTTTTCCCTTTGCCTTAGTCTTGGATACTCTTTCATCACTCAAGGGCACAAATATGTGAGGGATTAGAGAATAGTCTAGTTTCAACCCTCTAGGACTTAGCGGAATGGGTGCATAAGATCTATAAAGACGGGGTTAGGAGCATCCCGTATGGAAGAGCAACGGAGCCTTAAGTAGGAATGTCTACCATTCTCCTAGAAATGTAGTATGCCAAGTTGAATGGTTGACGAGTAGACAAGCTATAGAGCATGTAGAAAAGGAAAGCATTGATGTGGTCTCGGTTTCCTATGGTGCTAATGACATTGGCTCTAAGAATTTCCTCCCACTTTTTGAATTAAGGCTTAAGCTTATTGAGTTCCATACCGTATGGATCTGGTTAACTTCCTTTCCCGCTCGAGTGACACGGGTTGGTGCTACCCTATCATTAAAGAGGTGCTCATGAATGATGTCCTTTTCTACCAAAGGAGTTTGGTAAGGAGGAGAACGGTCATGAATAGCATCAAGGATGGTGAGTGACCACTTATCCTAGTATAGACAAGTACCAACACAAGGAATTCCTAACACTTGAGAAAATTGGTTGAGGGAAATGGTGTAGTCATTTTGATTGATCTTAAATTTGAGATCCATGAGATCATCCTCATTTGTTATGGAAACAACACTAGCATAGAATTCTAGGACAAACCTAGGGCAAATTGGCTCGTCGATGTCAAGGAGACAATCGAAGTTGATTGTGGCTAGTTCTTGACGGAGATTTGTTCCGTCGAAAAAAGATGGATGAATTGTCCTACCCTCATGAAAATACCTTTTCTCTAGACTCTTAAAGATCTCAACTTGTTCTTTGGTAAGGCCTTTAGTTTTGTGGTGTTGAGGGATGTATCCAAGTGTATCTTTGTGATCGTAAAATTTTGCGGCTACCATGTTTGTTCCTAGGAGCAAGAATTTACCAGTTTTAGTAAAAATGAAAACTTAATTAGCACTTTTGTTCTAGTGTGTGCCTATATGCAAACAATGTGGAGTTGCGGTTATCTTGACTCATTTTATGCATAAAATAGTTTTTATTAGTAGTGTTTGCCAAAATGCAAGAGATAACCCAAACGCTCCTAATTCAATGTGGCTTCATTTGAATATATCTGGGAATGCATATTAGTTATGCATTACCTTTAGTATTCAAGAGACATTATGCAAGTGCTGAAAATAACTTTTTTATGAACAATGAGAAATTATTTTCCTACAAGTGAGAAGTTTTTCAAAATTTTGACATGGGGTTTTTAGTTTAATTAGAATAATGCCTTATTATAAGTAACTTCTAACTAGTGGAAAACATGATTAGTTATGCAATTTGACAATGTAGTTCATAATTTGTGTTAGTAGTTATGCAATTTAACAATGTAGTACATGTTTTGTGCAAGAATATACATAATCCCCATGTATTCGTTTTGTGCATAAATTAGAACCCTAGACTCATAATTAAGAGAAGTAATGTAGTTAGGATACTTATAATGATGTTTTTAGCTGTGATTAGTTGAGGAAGAAACCTTAATAAGGAGTTAGGTATGTTTGTGGCTCGTTTTGGTAAAGTGAGTTGTGAAGAAGAAGGTGTTTTGTATTTTAAACTTTTGCGACTATTAGCACCACGGACCAGACGGACCCAAAAAATTCGTTACGTCTTTGTTGTCGTTTAGTGCCGTGGGTACTGCATCAAAATTTTGCTAATTTGTTTTGTTTTGGTTATTCTAAGCTTTAGGCTATGTTTTAACTATATGTTTGGTTCCATTAATCCTAAACCAAGTCTAAGAAGATTAAATGGTTCTCGTTTAAGAGGTTTAGTTAGGATGTCGGTAATGTTATCTTTGGAGGATACTTTCTCGATTGAGATGTTTCCTTTTTGAACATTGTCATGAAGGAAGTGATGGCGAATTTCAATATGTTTCGTTCGGGCATGTTGGACGGGATTTTCTTTGAGATCAATGGCTCCTTTGTTGTCACAAAGTATAGAGATGTCATTGAGATGAATTTCGTAATCCACGAGCTTGCTTCATCCAAAGAGCTTGTTGACATGCCTTCCGTGAGCGTGCTAAACCAGTAGTTGAGATAGCGAGCCGTTTGTTTCTTTGTGAACCATGAGGTGATACAATGTCCAACAAAAGTACAAATACCACTTGTACTCTTTCTATCGACATAGTCACCGGCATGGTCCGAGTCGGCATACATTATGGTTTCTACACCCGTTCCTTTGGGATACCATAATCCTAAACATGTAGTTCCTTTAATGTATCTAAATATTCGTTTCAAGGATTCTAAGTGTGATGCTTTAGGATCTTCTTGAAAGCGAGCACATAGACAAACACTAAACATAATGTCGGGTCTACTAGCCGTGAGATAAAGTGAGCTCTTGATCATTCCTTTATATTTAGTGTTATCTATGGATTCACCTTCCTCATCCTTGGTGAGTTTTGTTTCCGAGGACATGGGTGTTTTAGTTGTTTTTGAGTCTTCAAGACCAAATTTCTTAAGCATATCCTTTATGTATTTAGATTGGTTAAATAATATGCCATCTTCTAGTTGTTTAATTTGAAGTCCTAAAAAGAAGTTTAACTCACCCATCATACTCATCTCAAACACGTCATGCATGATTTTAGAAAAATCATCACATAGCTCTTGACAAGTTGATCCAAATATGATGTCATCAACGTATATTTGAACTATGATAATGTGTGATTCCTTTTTCTTGGTAAAGAGAGTATTATCTACTAATCCCATGGTATATTTGTGTTCAACTAAGAAAGTCTTAAGCCGATCGTACCAAGCTTTTGGTGCTTGCTTAAGTCCGTATAATGCCTTTTTAAGTTTGAAAACATGATGTGGTTTTTCAAAGTCGGTTAATCTGGGAGGTTGAGCAACATATACTTCTTCGTTAATGAACCCATTTAGAAATGCACTTTTAACATCCATTTGAAATAATTTAAAGTCATGATCGCACATGCGTATGCAAGTAATATTCAAATAGACTTAAGCCTAGCTATCGGTGCATAAGTTTCGTCGTAATCAATTCCTTTTTATTGATTATAGGCTTGTGCGACAAGCCTAGCCTTGTTTCTAGACACTACACCATTTTTGTTCATTTTATTTCGAAAAACCCATTTCGTTCCAATTATAGTTTTATTTTTAGGTTTTGGAACTAATTTCCAAACATCATTTCTAATAAATTGGTTTAGCTTCTCTTGCATAGCAATTACCAAAAATTTCTCTTTTATTGCTTCGTTTATGTTTTCGGTTCAACGGACGACACAAAGCAAAAGTAGTTACTTTGATTTTGGGCTTGTGATCTTAATGTTCTTTGATTTAATTGTCCTATGACTTTTTCTAAAGGGTAACTTTTAGATTCTTTGATATTTATAATTTCTTTATTTAGTGGTTCATCTTCCTTGTCATTTTCAATAATTTCTTGACTTTCAACAAGTTGACTTTCAACTAAGTCATCATCTACCAAAGGTGATGTCTTAGAGGGAGGTGGACTTTCGTCGAATGTTATGTTCAACGATTCCTTGACTCTCATTCTTTCTTTGTTTAAAACTATGTATGCTTTGCTAGTTATTGAGTAATCAAGAAACACACCTTCATAAGACTTTGGGTCAAATTTGGTGAGATAGTCTTTGGTATTTAGAATGAAACATTTACATCCAAACACTCTAAAATATCCTAAAGTACGCTTTTTGCCTTTATATTTCATAAGGTGTTTTGTTCAAGAAAGGACGTATTAAAACACTATTTAAAATGCAAGTGGAAGTGTCAACGGTGTTACACCAAAACTTTTGAGGTATGTTTTGTTCATTAAGCATTGTTCTACTCATTTCTTGAATAGTTCTATTCTTACATTCTACAACCCCATTAGATTGGGGTGTTCGAGGAGCCGAGAAGTTATGTGTTATACCATTTGTATCACAAAAGTTTCCAAATTGTATTTCATTGTCGAACTCGCGACCATGATCTATTCGGATCGACACAATGTTAACACCTAGTTGATTTTGAATTTTCTTACTAACTATTTAAAATTTATCAAAGGCTTCGTTTTTAGTTTTCAAAAACATTGTCCAAGTGAACCTTGAGTAATCATCTACTATGACTAAAGTGTAGAGATTGCCTCCATAACTCTTCTGACGGATGGACCAAATAAGTCCATATGCAAAAGCTCTAGACACTTAGATGTGGAAACCATGTTTTAGCCTTATGGCTACTATGAACATGTTTACCAATTTTGCAAGTCGCAAAATTGTTGATCATATTTTAATTTGGGTAGATTTCTAACTAGCTCTTTTGAGGATAGGTTTTGAATGAGTCTCATATTAGCGTGACCTAAGCGTCTATGCCAAAGAGTAGAGTTATCATCTAAGGTTGTTAGGCAAAGTTTATCTTTAGATGTTCTATCTATTTTCATGAAATATATGTTATTTTTCCTAACTCCTTTAGCTATGGTGATACCATCTTTTAGTATTTTACTACTATTTTTTTCAAATAGTACTTTATACTTTTTATCACATAGTTGGCTAATACTAAGTAGATTAAATCCTAATATATCAACATGAGCAACATTTTGAATAGTTTAGGAGTTATGAGCGATAGTACCTTTGCAAATGATTTTGCTTTTGAGATTGCTACCAAAAGTAACATTACCTCCGTCATACTCTTGGTATGTTGAGAAGAGACTTTTGTTACCCGTCATGTGTCTTGAGCATCCACTATCTTTTATCCATTCATCAGGTTCTAAGCTAACTTTCAAGTATACCTATGACACAAATAACTCAAGCGTTTGGTCCCCAATATCTCATGGGTCCGTTTGGGTTAAACATACCATTTACTTGATTCATGTATGGAAATGATGGGTAAGGGTTCCATGGCATGTAATTTGGAGTTTGATATGGTCTAGGGTAGTTTTGATTCCAACCGGTGTGTTGATATTTGGGTTGTATGTTGTAGTTGCTTTTGGGAAAGGGGTGTTTGGCAATAGGTGTTTTAGGCCGTTGTTGAGTAGTTTTAGATCTAAATTCATTTCTAGCAAGTCCTACTCCTAATGTAACAGCAGGTTTTAGTTTAACAACATCCTTGGTTTTCTTAGTTACCTTGACAAATTCACTACGGTCCGTTTTGCAAACCTATTGTCCTACTGCAGACACCACGGACCCAAATTTTTCAGTGGACGGAACCAAATTTTTGGGTCCGTCTGGTCCGTGTTGTACTGTTACAGATGTGACAATTTGTTTGTCTTTTTTGGCCGTTTTGGTTTGACTATTTGGAATCATTACTTCATTAAAACCTAATCCACTTGTATTTCCTGGTACTTTTTAAATTCTTACTATTTCATCGGCACAAGAAATTTTTTTGTTAAATCTTTTAAATTTAGAGTGAGTTTTAACTTTTCTATTTCAAGACTAAGCTCTTGACATGATTTACAACCATCGTCATTTGCTTTGCCTTTTTCTAATCGTTTTGCCTTTTCTTTTAACTCATAAACTTTATTTTCTAAAAACTCCTTTTTAGTCTTTAAAAACTTGTTTTTAGTTATGATTTTTAAGCTAAGCTCACACAATTGATTATACTGTTTTTGCAAAGTATCATCATCAATAGAAGAGTAAGATGAGTCGAAATGTACCTCGTTTGATTCATGTGCCATGAGATCGATCTCATCCTTACTTGATTCTTCGTCATCATCACTATCACTCCAAGCACCGCTTACAAAAGCTCGTTGACTTTTGCTTTTAGGTGGCTTGGGGCAATCTCCTATTAGATGACTTTTATCACCGCATCTAAAGTACTTCCTTTCACCTTTTCCCTTTTTGTCATCTCGGTCTTTCCGAAATGACTTCTTTTCATCTCGGGGTTGCCTTACGAACTTTCCTCTTCTTCTAAATTTTTTTTGAAATCTCTTACGGCCATGGCATACTCCTCGTCTTCACTATCCGAGCAAGATTCTTCATCATCACTAGATTCCGTTCTTGCCTTTAGAGCAACGGATTTGACTTTCTCTCGTTTTTCCTTTGATGATCTCCGAATCTTTCTCCATCACCATTTCGTGTACTTTGAGATTTCTAATTAGCTCGTCAAGTGATATTATTGAGAGATCTTTTGATTCCCCAATAGCCGTCACTTTTGCTCTCCACTTCGTATGGAGTGCTCTAAGAAATTTCCTGAAAAAGTTCTTACTGCGAAAAGATTCATCAAGTGCTTTAAGAGAAGTAACAATAGTATTAAAGCGAGCAAATCCACAATCAATGGTTTCATCTTCAGGGATAACAAATTGTTCATATTGTTGAGCAAGAAGATCAATTTTGTTATCCTTGACTTGTGAATTCCCTTGATGTGTAATAATTAAAGATTCCCAAATATCTTTGGCAGTTTCACACATAAAAATTCTTTCATATTCTTTTCTAGGCAAAGCATTATAAAGCATCATTTTAGCTTCATTATTTTTAGCTATTAATTTTTTTTGTTCATCAATTGAAATATCTTTTGTTGTAGGATTAAAATCACCTTTAATAATAACAAACCAAAGATCTATATCTTTTGATTTTACATATGTTTCAAAACGGTTTTTCCAATAGATAAATCCATTGGTTTCAAAGAGTGGTGGTCTTTGAATATATTGCCCTTTTTTTAAAGTTTTCGGAATCCATTGATCGTTTCAAGTTTTATAAAATACAATATATTTTAGAAATTCTTGAGCAACAAGGCTCTGATACCAATATATTTTAGAAAAAGTAACTTTAGGGAAGAAATGTTAAAACAAGAGTTAGACTCCTTGCAAGAAAAGCTCAATAAAACTGTTAAGCAAAAGCAAGAACTTCAAGAAAATGTAAAGATGCTTAAACAAGAGTTTAATGCTAAGGAATCAAAACTTTTAAATGACTTTTCCAACCTAAAAGCTTTGAAAAACAAACTTGAGAACAAACTGTACATACAAGGGAACACCATTGTGACAACCCGTACTTTCAGGTCATTTCTCGACACAGTTCATGTCTCATTATTTCAACATTTTAGTAAACTTGGTTTACTTGTTTCAAATTCGCGTAACCTGGAAGGTTTAGCGGCGAATTCATGATCATGACATTCACGTACATTTCATATGGACTATGATTAGTCTACATTTCATTGACATCATGTGCATTTCATTAGTTCATGCCACGACATTCCATTTTCACTTTCAACGCGTAATTTTTATGTTTAATAATTTTTATCGCGTGAGTTTTTATTTTGATTATTTAACCCGTTATTTTCAAAAATGATCCGGTATTTTAAACTCACATTTAGTTTATAAAAACTATATTTTAGTTTTCCTAGTGTTTCACATTTATTTGGTATTTTAATCGTTAAAGTTTAATTATTACGTTGTTTTCTTAAAAATCTTCGATAATTATTTTATCACCCGATTTTCACAAGGAAAGTATTTTTACAATTTTATCACCTCAATACAACCTATTTTGACTTATTAAAACTTGCTTGCACCAAAATTCTCATTTACCTATAATTGTACATTTACTTACATTTTCTTACTTTCTTCTACAAATTATCACAAAAACATACAAGTTGCAACATTTAAAAAAAAAAAAAATATGAAGAGACAAACCCTCCCAAAAACCGGCCAAGGGAGGGCTTGCGATAATTGAAGCATGGTTTATGTTTTCTCAATAATTCACACAAGTATACAAAGTCTTACACTCAAATAATATTTCACACACATTTCATTATTATCAAAGTGTAAAACAAACTTTCTCTCTCTTTTGCTCCATCAAGAACCGCCACATAGAGAAGAACCAAAGGGATCAAAAATTTTGCAACTTCAAGTGTTATTTCAACCTAGTTGATATCCTTTTCATGGTTTGAAATAAAACCAAGGATATTTAAGATAAACCTTTGTTACCTACACCTCTTCACTTGCACTAGTAAGCATATTCTCATCATTTTTAAGTTTCCTTATCATTTTCATATGCTTCTTATCATTTTTGGAGCTTATATGCATGTTATGTAGTTTATACCATTTATTTCTTGATTTTAAAGTTATATATACATATTGATCATCCTATAATTACTCCCATGGTATTCTTTGGTCTTGATGGTGATTAGGAACCCATGACACCCTAAGAAGGTGTATGGTAGGATTAGATTAGCTTTGGAGTTGATTTGAAGGGATTAGAATAGGTTTTGTCCGAGAAAAACTATTTTAGTAAACTATATTTTACGTTCTGTCCTTAAAACGAATTTCTGGAAAACCCACTGATGATACAACCTTTTGGCCTTGATAATTAGAAAATATACTTTAAAAGCGAATCCGTGGCGCTTGAGCGGATAAAAGCGGAGTTATAACGAAGCCGTGGTGAATTTTTAAAGATTGGCGGCGAAAAGTATATTTTTACGAAAAGACAGCATGCGGTTTTACATATTTCGGGTCAAAAGCAGCCTTAAGCTTCACAAATTATTTCGACTAGTCAAAATATATTAGTTTACTTGATACTGACTAAGGACATATTTTACGTGAAAGCGGTTTAAAGCGAGAAATATATGGCCGTTTTCATAAAGTTGCCGTAAATATTATTTTACGAAAAACTATATTATTTCTACGTTACAAGTATTTCATTAGCTATATCGTCCATGTTTGCGGCAGTTTTTAACTATGATGCAAAACTTTTTATAACGAAGTGGCTTCTAGTAAAATCAAGTTCACCGGCCATATTTTTCAAAACAAAAAGCCGTTTGTCAAGCGGAGTTATGGTAAATTAATTACAGATGT
This sequence comes from Chrysanthemum lavandulifolium, assembly GCA_022545495.1. Classification (NCBI taxonomy): domain Eukaryota; kingdom Viridiplantae; phylum Streptophyta; class Magnoliopsida; order Asterales; family Asteraceae; genus Chrysanthemum; species Chrysanthemum lavandulifolium. The sequence goes on along the minus strand of CM040242.1, from coordinate 225,314,738 downwards.
TCGAACATTGGCCGAAACTCATTTTCTGCACAACATTAGCCAAAACCACCATCTTTAGCCTTTGATATCTTTATGATCGAGACCTTTTGGACGAAAACTCCTGAACTGAAACTTCTAGATATCGATACAAACTTTCCAAAACCGTCGAGTTCGTTCTCTAACGATCGACGTACACCATTTTACGACCACTTTTCCGGAGCCATTTTTGTTAATTTCATGATTTTTCCGACGACATTGTTTTGCGACGAAAATGGTAATTTCACCAAAATCATTATAAAACTATTGTAGGATGACATTTTGGCGTAAAAACTTGTAAAGTCATTTTTGAAGGGTCAAGGCGTCAAAAGAGTATTTTTAAATGACGAGTAATATTTTCAAAACCGTAAATGGTATAAATAACATCACAAGTGCATGCATAACATTACATTGCAACTTATTACATATCATATCATTCGTAATAGGTCATTTACGAGATTCACGCTATACCTCGATGTATCCACTTTTGCCATCGCATTATTGTCCATGTGAGTTTCATAGCCCTGCTTTTACTTGTTTACATAAGCATTTTGGGGAGATACATGCTCAAATTGTTTTCCTTTACTTTCACAAGTACATTAACTTTTATGGATTACCGTGAGTTCCATAGCCCCACTTTTCTTGCTTTAATGCTTTTATTAAACTCTTTGGGGGAGATACATGCTCAAACTGTTTTTATGATTATCATGATTAATTGAAACTACATGCTTAACTGAACTTAATGTTTAGTCATATCCGGTATCTTTATCATTGGACTGAATGTCTTGGGATTATCATTGAATGAAGGTCTTGGGATTACCATTAATTGAATGTCTTGGGAACTTCATTAATTGAATGTCTTGGGATTTTCATTGAGTGAATGTCTTGGTATAATTTATGTCAAGTAAACATTGATACATTAAGTCGAGGCACTATTATGTGAATTCATTGGATATCATTCATTTGAACATAAACTTTACACATTTTGGCAATGGGTTGTGAACACACAGGTTGCAAGTTTTGTATGGGCGGAACTTGGGCGAGTGGATTTTCAATGCCTTTCTTGCATAAACGATTTTGAAAGGCTTTACATTTCTTCATAAACTCTATGAACTCACTCAACCTTTGTGTTGACACTTTTAGCATGTTTTTATCTCGGTATCTAAGGCATTCACTTCATGACATGCATTTGGACACATCATGGAGTCGCGATGACGGCGCGTCTCACTGGGTTTCGTGCTTTAAAACATCGTTTGAATTGTAACAAACTTATTTCCGCACAAGTTGATTTTCATTTGGGACCTATTTTGTAAACTCGATTATTTTATTAAATCAAGCGATGTATTTTCCAAACGACACTTTAGGTCGTTCAATATAACTTGTGATTGTGGTGCTATGACGGTCAATCCCGAGAATTCCATTCACGCAAAGCGAGTAATTTGGGGTGTGACAACCATTGATTGCTCACATGATCACTAAGCATAGAGTCTTAGCGATAAGCATAGGATTCCCATTGTAGAGGTACCCAATCCCGAGTTTGGAAAAGTTGCTAGAGCTGCACAAAAGGTAGTCTATGATGGTAATGAGATACTTAAGCCTAGGCAAACACCATCATGTATAGGAAGCACTGATGAGGATAGAAAATTAGAAGATGCCTCTAGGGAGAAAATGGCAAAAAATTTAAATGATCCTAAGTGTACAAAGCATAATATAATGTTTAAACCCCATGATTACACTAAAGAAAACTGGATAGCCTTGAATAAGTTTAAACCTCAAACTCAATTAACCCCTGAGCAAGTATTCTGGAAGAAAGATTTGGATAAACAAAAATCGATAACTGATTGAGAAGAATCCTCCTGTAGGAGAATGCCTCCACCATTGTGTATCCCCAATACACCTATGCATTTAGTGCCCGAACTCTTTCTACTCAAAGCAAGACCTTAATCGGTCTATCGTAGTCTATCAATTGTTTTTGACTTTGAGAAAACATGTAAGAAGAGAATTACACCCACTGGGATTACTGAAGGGGAAAGAGGTTTTGAGAAAACTAAAGAGTGTTATTTAACTGAGGTCATGCCTTTCTTTAAACTACTAAAAGAACAATTTGAGAGTCTTCAAAAGGGTATTGATACAGAGATTAAATAAATGAAAAAGGTGTTCAATGATATGGAAATTGAGATCAATAATTATGAACGTGAACTCAAATGTAATGAAAATGAAAGGAAGAATCGCATATCTTAAATGAGAACTTGATTTCTAGTTGTGTTGCTCAAGATGTGTTTTATCTGTTACAAATTATTCTATTATCGCTTCTCAATTTCATGAATTATCATTGCTTTGATAGTTTCCCATGATCGTGTCGTTGAGCTTGAAAATAAAAATTCAAAATTGAATGAGAAAATAGAACAGGATGATCATGATGACTTGGTAAAACATTTTTCTAAACTGGAAGTTGAACATTTTGCTTTGCAATTAAAATATCAACATCTCAAAGAAAATGTTAAAAACTCAAATGTCAAGACATCCTCGGAAGCTCCTGAGTTTGATGCAGTTTTTGAAATAAGCAAACGTGACGAATAGATTCGAGCTCATTGTAACACGATCAGAATATTGAAAACCCAAATTTCACAATTGAAGGGTGAAAAGAATAATGTGAATGGCTCCCAAATACCTCCGTTAGATTCTCATAATTCTCAAAACTTTCATCTTCAAAACATCATTAACGTTTTACAACAAGAAAATGAGAGTTTTCTAGAAGAAAATGAAAAGGTTAAACAACATTTCAAAGAGTTATATGATTCAATGAAAGTCACTCGTGACAAGAACAATGAAAAAATAACTTCTTTACAAAAGGAAATAGAGAATCTGAAGAGTCGGGGTAAAAGGAAAATGCCAATTGTCGGTGATGAGAATCTAGTATCAAAGGCATCTGCGGATTCTAAGTATCTTTGTGTTGTAAAGTATCTTCCCCCTCATCTTAGAAATAACGAACTTGTATGTCAAGAATATTTTTCGTATCGTAAGGATAGTCTAGAATGTCTCCGTGAGATTGTCGAAGAGGATAGCATAAATAAACCACTTGATAGAGAAGTTAGGTATGCATGCTTATATGCCAAACGATCTCAGGAGCTTTTAGAATGTTTAAGAGCATCATGCCCTAAATCCTTTTGTACTAAATATAAAGTCATTATACCATGCTCTATGCCTAGTATTAAGCATGCGACTCTTGATATGCCTTGTTCTATGCCAAATGTAAAGCATGTGAACTTTGATGTGCCTTCTAGTACTTCAGATCCCAGCACTTCTAGATCAGGAACACAAAAAGTAGCAAAGCCAACTAATGTTCCCATCATTCCCTCTACAGGAGTAATTAGTGACACTAAGGCAAGCGGGTTAAAGCCTCCAGGCAATACAAAGCAAGATAGGACCTCGCAAGCTAAGAGTGATCAATGGAAGAATCTAGAAGACCACCCTAGGAACAATAAGTTTATATTGAATAAGACGAATCGTGTTGATTCTAGTATTAGTTATAAGCGTCTTGTAATTAATTGATTTCGCTACTACTTGCAAAACATGTAATGAATGCTTGATTTACGGTATTAATCATGAATGTGTTGTGAATGATTTGAGTAATCTTTGTTAAATCTCCGTTTAAAATGTTAACACTAGAAAGCAGGATAAGAAGGTCGAAAACCATGGTGGAAGAAGGCTGAAAACATTGGAAACCAACAGAAGAAAATTTAGTAATGTAGGTTATCAATGGATACCTCGTGTAGTAAATTCAATCTTAATGTGTTGTGCCTAAATTATCTAGATCAATGCCCATTAGGAAATGGATGCCCACCGTAGAGTGATACCTTTAAAAGTGAACACACTTTGAATAGATCTCTGTCACTTCTAGTCCCGCATCTACCTCTAGTGATCTCATTGATTTTATTTACGATGTGGTGTTCGGTCTTGTTTACTAACCAAGTGGAACCCATTCTCGCATGGGGATCCAAATTATCCAGTCATCCATACTTGTTTGTGTTCAACAACGGTTGTTCAAATCGTTATGTGGTACACGGACTCATTTGTTCCAAGCATATGATGGAGATCGCTCACGGCTCATGAACTTCGTGAGTAAATTCATTGGGACCGTTAGATTGATAACGCCCATTTTGGGGCAATTATGGGTTCTGGAGATTATGTTGTTGGAGATAGTGTAATTTCCAGGGTATATTATGTTGAAGGTCTTGGTCATAATTTGTTTTCTGTTGGTCAATTCTGTGATTCTGATCTAGAGGTAGCCTTTAGAAAACATACATGCTTCGTCAGAGAACTAGATGGTGTTAAACTTTTGAAAGCAACACGTGGAACCAATTTGTACACCATCTCTATCGTAGACATGATGAAGTCTTCTCCAATCTGCTTGTTATCAAAGGCTTAGAAAACAAAGTCTTGGTTATGGCATCGTCGTCTAAATCACTTGAACTTCGGCACCATTAATGATCTTTCTAGAAAGGACCTCGTAAGAGGCTTACCCAGATTAAAGTATGAAAATGATCGTCTTTGTTCAGCCTGCCAATTGGGAAAAATCAAGAAATATCCCTATAATCCCAAACCTGCAAACTTAGTAATGGAAGTTGTTCATACTCTTCATATGGACTTATGCGGACCAATGAGAGTGCAAACAATAAATGGGAAAAAATATGTGTTAGTCGTTGTTGATGACTACTCTCGGTTTACTTAGGTTAAATTTTGAGGACAAAGGATGAAACTCTATATGTCATCATCAAACTTATCAAGCATTGCGTTTGACTTAACAAAAGCGTCGAAATTATCCAAACGGACAATGGGCCGGTTTGTTAACAAAGAACTAAGTCGAGTTTATGAAAGCATTGGAATCACCATCAAAGTTTTCCACATACTCCTCAATGAGCGGTGTAGTTGAAAGGCGAAATCGGACTCTTGTGGAAGTGCAAGAACTATGCTAATTTACTCAAAGGTTCCAATGTTTCTCTGGGCTGAAGCCATTTCCACAGCTTGCTATACTCAAAACCGTTCCCTTATCCACACCACTCATGAAAAAAATCCATACGAACTTGTCCACAATCGAACACCTGATCTCTCTTTCCTTCGTGTGTTTGGTGCTTTATGCTATCCAATGAATGATGGTCAAGATTTAGGTAAATTAAGAGCTAAGGCGGACATTGGAGTTTTTGTGGGTTATGCAACAAACCGGAAGGGTTACCGAATCTAGAACAAAAGAACCTAAGATATCATGGAAACTATTCACGTCACGTTTGATGAATTGTCTGGGCAAATGGCTCCTGGACAATCTGGTTCAGGACCCGCATCTCAACATTCATCTTGTAGTCCCATCAGTTCTTCTCTTGTACTGAATTTGTCAACTGCAGTTCCATATGTACCTCCTTCTGAAGACGATTTGAAGAAATTGTTTGATCCGATGTTTGATGAATACTATGAATCTCTTGTCAATGATCAGTCTACACCATCAACAGTGGCGGCTCCTAATCCTGTCAACACAGATAATCCATCGGTTTACGTGTCACTAAGTCAAGAAGCGCTGCGGATCAATCATCATCATCATCAAATCCTCAATCCTCGAGTGTACATCATGGAAATGTCTACGCCTACTATGATGGAGATAACCCCTTGCCACTCCGGAAGATGCACCATTTAAAACATTTTTGCCCACGATCCGACATCCGAACCATCTTCATCGAGGGACCCCAACTCGCTACATCATTTCCTCAACAACACCACGAGCATTTTAGAAAATGGACACATGATCATCCATTGGACAATATCATTGGGAATCCTTCTCGTCCGGTATCCGATCGTAAACAACTTGCTACTGATGCCTTATGGTGCTTCTTCAATTCCATATTATCAAAGGTCGAACCGAAAGATGTTAAAACCGCAATGTCTGAGGACAATTGGTTCAATGCAATGCAAGAAGAAATTCACGATTTTGATTGTCTTGATGTTTGGGAATTGGTACCTGCTCCTGACTGTGCTATGATCATTGCTCTCAAATGGATATTCAAAGTAAAACTTGATGAGCATGGTGATGTGTTGAAGAACAAGGCAAGACTTGTTTCAAAATGATATCGTCAAGAGGAGGGTATTGACTTTGAGAATCATTTGCTCCAGTTGCGTATAGAGAAATCGAAATCTTCTTGGCTAATCTTCGCTAGTAGGAACATGGTGGTTGATCAAATGGATGTGAAGATTGCCTTTCTTAATGGAGATCTGAAGAAATCGTTTATGTCGATCGACCTAAAGGCTTTGTGGATCGAGCGTCCTAATCATGTCTATCGCTTGAAGAAGGCTCTTGACAAAGGAGCATTAATCCCACATTGTTCACGGAAAGTCGGGCAAACATTTAATTCATGTTCAAATCTATGTTGATGATATTATTTTTGCCTCGACCGACCCTAATGAATGTGACCGTTTTCAAAGGAAATGGGCTCCAAATTTCAAATGTCTATGATGGGACAAATGTCATTTTCTTGGGATTACAAATTTCACAAAGTCCGGAGGCATTTTATTAATCAATCTAAATATGCAAATGAAATTTTGAAGAAATTTGGATTTGAAACTTGTAACCCGATTGACACTCCATGGTGGGCGCACAAAAGCGGATGAGGACCACTCGGGGATCATGCTCGATCAAACAAAATATCAGTATGATTGGATCCTGATGTACCTCACACCGATGAACTTGATATTATGTTCGTTGTATGCATGTGTGCTAGATACCGAAGCTAAGCCTACCAAAAGGCACCTTGGAGCGATTAAATGGGTCTTTCGGTATCTCCAAGGAACCATTAACATGGGACTTTGGTATCCTAAGGACACCAATATGTCACTAACGACATATGCGGATCTGAGACCATGCGGTGTCAAGATACATGTCGAAAACACGTCTGGTGGTGCTCAATTCTTAGGAGAAAAGCTTGTGGTCGGTCTTCTAAGAAACAAATGAGCACGTCTATATCCTCTGAGGCTGAATACATAGCCATGTCATCTTGTTGTGCTCAAATCCTATGGATGAAATCCCAATTATCTGACTATGGCTTTGAATTCAACAAAATCCCTCTGTATTGTGATAACAAAAGTGTCATTGCTCTCTAATGCAACAACGTTCAACATTCAAGAGCAAAGCATATCGACATTTGACATCATTTCATTAGGGAAAAAGTGGAAAAAGGTGTGGTGGAGCTATATTTTGTGAGAACTGAATTTCAGCTGGCAGATATCTTCACTAAATCTCTTCTTAGAGAACGTTTTGAGTTTATTCTTCCATGACTTGGACTTAAGAGTCTACAACCGGAAACACTCAAACGTCTTCAAGAGGAAGAAGAGGAGTAAAGGCTTTTCTTCATCCATCTCTTGTACATATTTATTCAAAAAGCAAAATACAAAATTATAAATCCCACAAAAAGAAAATAGAAAAATATAAAATTTCAAAATCCATAAAAATCAGAAAATCTTTGAAAAAGCCCAAAAATATTATTTTTTCCCATCTATTTCTGTTCTTCGATAACATCTACGGACTTTGCTTTGTCACTCAAAGAATGGCATGGGTCTTTAGATGAAGTTCGAATGTACATAAACCGTTTATGAAAAAAAATGGGATGGAGAAAAATGATGGTTTATTGTCATTTCAGGCAGTAACCCGTTTTTTAAAGAAAGAACAGAGCTATGCTTCATCCAATTTTAAACCTCTCACTCTGATTCTACTAACCTATGTGTAAAACAAGATATTTTTCCTTCTAACGATTCTTCTGAAAATTATTTGTCATCTAATGAAAACAAAATTGCTTTGAAAATAACTCGGACTATATTTTTGAAAATCATCTGGTCTTATCATTTGTCACAATATCTAACACTCAATCAAAAACTTATGTCATTGATTGAGGGGGAGAATGATTTCAATCAAATCAAAAAGTTATTTTTCAAACAATTGGCATGTAATCGACCAAGGTCTAATTTTGGATAATCAAAAGGAACAATGTTTTTGTACAATTGGATCCAGACCAAGGCTAATGTTGTGTTTTCATAAGATACTTAAGCATGTTTAATCATTGGAGTTTAAAGTTTCAGAATCTGATTCTTATCAGTTAAAATGTTTTTCTAAAGCAAGTCACAATTCTCCTCAAAAGTTTTTCAAAATTAATTTAAATCAATAGAGATCACAAATCTCAAAGGATTTGAAAATTATGATTGGGGGAGAATTTGTGATTTAAATTGGATATAAACTGATAATTTGATAAGTGGTTTAGAAATATAATAACAAGCTCTCCTCCCCACATGTGCATGTTAAGTGCCAAACGATTTCAAAATTTTCCATGCACATGTTAAGGGGGAGCATTCATCTTAAACCAAAAAGAATTGAAACGTGGTTGATGTGTCTCAAAGTGCAGGTTCCCTCTAATATGTGCAAAACTCTTTCGAATCTCGATGCACATATTGAGGGGGAGCAATCAAATGAAAACCTCATCCTTCCCAAAATTGCTTTATCCAAAGTATTTAAAATACAAGATTTGATCGGGAAGTGATGATGATCATTTTAGAAAAGTTATTCAAAGATTGAATCTTTCATTCTTAATCTAAGATTTCCAAGTCCTCTTGCCTCCATGTGCTAAAAGAATTTCAAATACTTGATGCACATGTTGAGGGGGAGAATTTCAAAATTATCAAAAACAATTAAGGTACAAAATGCTTTGATTATATATCACAAGTACCTTGATTGATTTTCAAATGGTTTTCAATTAGTTTCGAGGCAGAATGAACAATACCAAAATACCGACCAATCTTACTTTATGCATGGAGTTATAAGGATGGTTAGGTTAGGTATTCGTTCCCACGATCCCGCCAGAGCTGGAGGGATCTACCCAGGGACAATCCACTAGATAGTGTAGAAGTCCTTAAGTTTGATGAAAAAGGAGAAAAATGAGAACATGGGAAGAGTGCCGACTGAGACAGATCTAGAACTGGAACAAACCCAACAAGGTTTTAGTAATGAAGTCTTGATAAGCACTAAAGGGGTTGAAGAATGAAAAGAAATGAATGTGAAAAGGGTGAAAAGAAATAGCCTCCAATAATTCAACTTTAGGCGTAAACGGGTTCAATACATATACTCTTGGTGTTTACTAAGGTAACACCGGTATTGAAGACAAGACATCATGGACCTAGTGACGACTGCACCTAACTTCCCAAGCTACTCAAGTTCCTCTTAAAAGGGTTTGTTTCATTTCTCACGGAAACCTACATAATCTATCGACTTTCTCTTAGAGATTGTTGATATTGAAGAAGAGACCTCTCCATAGTCTCCGGCATAGGAAACCAAAGTGCACTATTGAGTCTAGAGCCAAGAGATCATCAATAAATCTCGTTAGGATACACTATTCTTGAAGATTTGCTTCTTCACACAATGTGGAAAGTAAGATTATATTTTAAGAGTCCTCGCATTATCCTTGTGGTATTGCGTAACATCTGAGTGATATGTAAAGTATTCACGATGAAGATGGAAATCCTTCAGAGCCAACATCAAACAAGCTCTTGGTGGGTGACATGTGAGATCTTTCATAAGATCAAGCTTGTGACAACTGGATAGAAACGATGGGGCGATTCAATCTTGAATCAACCTTGGTCCGAGAAAGGATTGCGGATACCTTTGAAAACCGATCGTTGTGCTTAAAATTATTTTACAGTAGTACATCGATCGTGTATTAATGTTTCAAAATTAAAAGGGTATTTATGATTGATAATTGATTTTCCAATAAAACCTTTGTTGTATTGTAAAACACTTCATATTAAGCAATACGATTGTTTTCAAGTTATTTTAATCAATCGGTGAATCTCAATTATTTGGTTCACTCACTCCGTGTTGTCTTCTTTGAGACGTTCGGTGCGAGAACGGCTAGAAGCAATTGCGAAACTCATCAAGGAGATTCTTGAATTCTACGATCACATGCGGTACTTGTACCGATCAACGGGAACCGTGGGCGTGTACCTCAATTCAACGAAAGTGATCAAAGACACTTTCGCGCTTTTCATTGCTAGCGTTGTTTGCGGGAACACCCGACGGTTGTAGGTGATCGAAATTGAGGAGCCAATCCATAGCCGCATGCTCACACATCGCTTTCACATCTAAAGAAATCATGATAAGTGCTTATCTTCATCAATGGCTCGATATTTTCAATCCATGCTTCGTTAAGTCACTGGAAATATTATGAATCAACAAAGCTTCCATACTCGATGAGAAGATATCATGATCCAAAATGTGAGCATGTCGGTCCAAAGTCACAACTTCACATTATGGCGATACAACAAAAGGATGAGTCGAAATTTCATGTGGTGATGATCTCAAAGTGGCTCATATCTCACCATCACGTGGATCAGCTTAAAGACCTCCACTTGAATTAACAAAACATGCGGAACATGAAGAATCAAAGGCTACGAACTATAGAGCAAAGAACTTAATTAAGTTTGTTATGTAACACAGTGGAGGACGGACGGTATTTACCACTATATGCGATTCACATCACGTAGGGCGTGCCTTGTAAAAACTATAAATACCCTCTACCTCCTAAGGTAGAGGGTTGGGCTTCATAATTCATTTTTCTTTGTCTCACTAAGTTCCCAAAACTCTTCCACTTTCTCTCTCTAGAACCTAAACCATACGCCCCTTATTGTTATGGTATGATGTGTTTATGAAATCCAATATGTTACATAGAGATCTCGTAGGCAATAACCTTAAGGTATTCTCAAAGAGTTAGGGATAAAAGCATACCCTACGACCATAGAAAACAAAACGCGTTAAGAATAAGGACGTGACAATTCAACCACTCATAAAAGATAACTAGGGAGTAATAGTATCTAGGTAGACACATTTTTAATCATCATACGAGCACACATCAATAGACATAGACTACCCCTTAGTTTAGATAATTAGATAAGTAGAGTTATCGGTAGAAGTACCAAAACCCCCAAATCCAAACCCTAAAATTTTACCCTTAGCTTTATAAAAAAATATAAAAAAGATAAAAAATAATCTTCCTCAACCTTAAACCTTAGCGTAGTACATCTCTCACTAGCATTCCTATTCCCTAGAGAATGATATCAATACCGAGACTTACCCAATACTACACTACAACGATTAGGTTCATCGCCTAGGGTGTTGAAAAACTTGCTCGAGAAAAGGAAGTTCCTTTGACCCCGAACGTTATCGCCGCATCGGAGTTTTAAGCGTACTGCCGGGAATAGAATAGCTAGTTAGATTTCCATCTCATTTAGGTTCCTAGCTTGATTCCTATCAAGTAAATTTTTCTCATTTTTAGCTTCTTTGTAGTCTATCCCCTTCTTTGTGTTTGTGTTCAGAAAACCCTTTTCATTTGTCATTGTGGCAAGTGAAGTTGCATTTGAATCATTAACAAATGAGGAACAATTGAATTTCACAGTTGGATTGCTTTTTATTGTTCTAATGAATTTGTGAGTGATCTTAGAGATATCCAAAAGGAGACGGGTGTAAGGTTAGATGGATTTGATAAATTTTGTGCTTGTGTGGCTTCTATTCAACAATCATTGTTAGGATCAACTCCTTTTAGTGAGACCCTCTGGAAAAATTTTGAGAAAATCCTCCTAAGCATAAACCATCAGTTGTTGTCTACATCACAACTTGAGGAAATAGATAAGGAGTAGTTATCCAACCTTAGGCACCATGAACAAAAAGACCTAGATCTTTAGAACATGGAACCGAAATCCGAACAAGATTGTGAGATAGTAATAGTTGAACTACCTGGTTGCATGCGTGGGATAGATTTCACTAAAACATATGACACGCGTAAGGAATCCTTTAGGCAAATAGAACATAGTAGCCAAGTTTTTTAGAACAATTCCTATGAATCAGACCAAAAATTTGAAATGGCTAAAGAAGGATTTGAGATGCTTAGGAGTGTATTTGGGTAAGATCATACTAAAACACATGATGAACATATAGGAGATCTAGATATAATGGAGAATGAGGTGGAAACTCCAAGCCCACAAGCCCTACCATCACTTGAGGAACACACACCACCTATAACTTACACGGAAGAAGTAGAAGAGACTATAGGAACCCCGATTGATAGAGAACCTTTGGACCAAACACCACTTGAGAATGTAGGTTTAGATGCTTGTTGTCATTACCTCTCTCTTAGTCCTAGGGAAGTTCCAAATTTTGATGAACCGGAGCCTCAACCAAAAACCTTACCCAATTTTCCGTCTTTAGATGTGAATCTAGGAATTGAATTAGGCCCCAATACACCCATCAAAATAAATAGTCTTGGTAGGTACTTGATAAAGGTAGTAGACTCTAGGCCATGTAAAGTGGAAGGCGATATAGGAGTAACCCATGACCTTACACACTTAGATCACCCATTCATGGTTGATAACAAGAAACATTATGGGTTTAAACCGGGTTTATTAGGTCAAGATGGATCATTATTTAAGAATCTTTTGAATTTGATAGAAGATGATCCATTTTTAGAAAAGAGATTTGATTTACCCGCTACACCAATAGAATTAGGTAAGGTTATAATGAATGGAGCACACCCCTTTGAGCATATAAATCACCCATCACCCTCTCCTCACGTAGCAAATTTCCACCCTAAGGGTGTGTATCGCTACTACCACCCGCACTTAAGCTTAAGTGTAGGAAAAACTTCCCCTTTATCCGTTAAATAAGGGTAGAGTCAAGCTCGTTACTCGAACAAAAACAAGCGCTTCTTGGGAGGCAACCCATGTGTATTTGTTTTTCATTTCTATTTGTGTATTTATATATCTTTTTCATTATTCTCATGTTAGACTTTGTGAAAATGCTTTATTTTATTTTTAACCTCGTCTTAATTACAAATAAAGGTATTTTACAAAAAGATAAGTGTAGGGAAGATCAAATATGAATTTAAGAACATGAACATGAGAATTACAATTAGTGAAATTGATATATATGTGTGTTTGTTATAGTCAAATGCTTGTATCGAGTCATAATGGATGTTTTCAAGAATTTTCCATTTTAAAGGTGTAATTTTTCGAAAACGCAGACACCGCTTTATCGGGATAACTGACGGCGTCAGATCACAACTGACGACGTCGGAGGAGTAAAACAACTTATTACTTTCTCTCGTTTATGTGCTACTTATAAATTTTTGGAAATTCTCGTGTCTTAATTTTCTAGAAAATCTGCAAACATCCATTCCACAAGCATTATATAGTTTTACCGCCGATTTTACGCGAAGGTTTCGTCTATTTTCTTAAAGTGTGCAGGTTTTATTTATCAAGAAGAAGAAACATAAGATTGGATTAAGCTTATCACGCATACATTCTTCTTGGAAAGAATTTAACCACTACTTCGCACGGATCCTACCGAGATAATTAGGGGAGTACTAGTTTCTTTCTCTTTTAATTACCTTCTGTTATCATAACTTTGATACTTTCGGGGAACATTGGGGACAATGTTCAGTTTAAGTGTAGGGAGGGAGAATAAAACGGGAACTTTGAAACTATGCTTATCCTTGATCATTTGTCTTGTCCTATTTCATTTGTGTAATAAACCATGAGAGATATTTGTTAGGGCAATTTTAGCGCCAAATTTAAAATTTTTATGACTTGTGCGGTGGGTCTTTATTCTTAATAAAACGTCTCATGAATACGAGTTATATGACTAGCACAAAACCCTTTACCACTCAAATTCCACCCGAAAATGTGAGGTTCGCCCCTAGATCTATAGGAATTAAAGCATTCACCTTTAATGTTTTGAGAGTGTACCGGTAGTATAATAGATTCTAGAACTTGTTTTGTGATGCATTCCAAGATCGCTAGTGAGACTACACTTGTGTAGTTAGGAATAACTAAATAATAAGAGGAATTAGGATAACCCTTGTTTGATACCCGTATTATAATTACTTCTTCCACATCGGTTGAGTAATTCCCCTACACCCTTGCGATGTACTCATCTTTAGTACACAATACCCCTAGTTAACCCCTCAGAGCCTATCCTTTTCGCGGTTCTCATGATGTTTCGGTTTTCCGGAATATCAATGAAGAGCATTGTTTACAATCCACCCCCAAATGTACACCCAAATCGCCTCAGCCTACTTTGTATGCACTCACTTTTAGTGCATTATTGTTATCATACTAAACCTTTAGTTCAATTATCTAGTTACTTGCATGGTTGCTAAGTCGAGTCATATCTTTTGTACACAGTTTTGGGATGATTGGGACTCATGGGTAAAGTTAAATTTTATGGAGTGACGGGGAAAGAACGTTAAATTCAAATTCCCTTTATTTACGTAATAATGTACTCCAAGTGTTTTGATCTTTTTGTTGAAACACAGACCTTGATAGATCTTTAAAGCACTCGTAGATCGATAGTTATGCTTATATAATCACAAACACACTATTAGACAGTCTCTATAACTTGTATTCAAACGGAATTTAAACACAAGAACAAACACAAATAACTAAGAACAATTTGATCCTCTATGGATCTTTTTAATAATACTAAAACTTTGTTTTTCAACCCGTACATAATTCATACTATTGTGTTCCTTTTATACACAAGGAACCCTAACCCGCTTCCCAAGAAACGATAAACATAAAACTAAATAAGATATACAATATAACTTCCTAATAAAGCTCATGCATATCCTAACTAACTATAGAATACGCGGAATATCTATATCCATGAAACCAACTACACGTTTATATCGTGAAACTCTTCTTGAGCGTAATCCATGAACTTCAGAGATTCCTTCATCAAGATTTTCAGTGAAATTTCCACTTTGCATAATTCCCAACAATCCTCCCCTAAACTGGAATTTGACTAGATTAAGTTCCAGTTTCTTGATATATCTTTAACACAACAACATAAGAGGATTGTAATCGAACATCAGCAGCAAAGAACCAATCAATCACATCTCTATGATGACAAAACTTTGAAACTCCAGATCTTTGCAGCAACAAATGACATAATGTACATCAAAACATATTAGTTTCATACTATTCTCATCACATCCAGGTGTGTTAACTCCTATGAGAGGTGAATCATTGAAAATAATGGATTTGATGTCTCTTTACCAATAGCCATTACTACTGGAGTAGCCATATGTTTAAGTTTGAAAACTTTGGTACACTGATAACCATCTGATTTATTAGCAAATCAGCAACCATAAACGGATTTGAGATGTCTTTACTTGTAGCCGTTTGCTCAGGACTAGTCAATTCTTAGGTGAAAGAATCCCCTTGGTGAATTAATTACCAAATATGGTATTCCACTGCCTTTACCACAAGCCATATAGTTGTGGGCTAGCCAATTATTGGATTCCAAAAAGGAATAAACCATGGTGAATTGATAACCATACAACCCTCAGCAATTAAGCATGGGTGGTTACAGACCCTACGATTTTGAGTAAACCATTACAGCTATCAACAGATTTGATGTGTCTTTACAAAAGTTGTACCCTTTGGACTAGCCAACTCTTTGATGTACACAAGGCACAACTGGTGAGTCGATAACCATCAACAATGTACAACAAACATGTAAGAAAAGTTAGACAAACATAGAATATACATAGTTTTTTTTTTTTTTTTTTTTTTTTTTTTTTTTTATCCTCTATGTCCTTAACCTTACTCTTTAATTCCACAATCTCACCACCAAGTGTAGATTTACCACCAGCAGATTGCTCAGTGGTAATGGGAGCATCATTGGACCTCTCAGGAGAAATAATAACATGCTCAATGATAGGAGAGCTTTCAACAAATGGCTCTCTTACAGGGCTAGGTGTGGGCTGTCTATTAACCTCATGCCCAAACTCATCAAGATTATCATGAGGAGGTGGTGGACTAGGACTAGGTATAGACACAAGTGTAGGTGGAGGTTGGTCAGAAGTAACATGTGCTGCTTCAGTAGTTTTGGAAGGGCCCTCATCCATGGCAACTGATGGAGTACCATCAGCAGCAATAGTAGTAGAGGGTGAAGAACCAACAACATTACCCTCATCATCAACCTCATTACCATGAGGCAACATAGTCGCTAGCAAAGGATGATGTTCCCCTCAAAATGAGTTTTCATTGAAGCAAATAGTTTAGCACTTTTCGAGCACCTATGGGACAAAAGGCTTTGACTTGGGTTGTAATGTCTAAAATCATTTGCAAAACCTAGGGTACATTAAAAACATATGCTTTTTCCTCTGAACATTTTCAACCATGTTATCAAAATATATTTAGAAAATTATAAGTTAACCCCTATATGATGGACATACAATCCCACAACCCAATTGAGTAGAAAATTGATCCCATCCCCGACTTATTATTAATACATTGAAGTAAAGTATGTACCAAAACCTCCACATGGGGCAAACCTTGTTTTTCGCCACAAATGTTTCTAGTACTTTGATAACCAAAAGCTCTTAGCCCAAAGAAGTATTTCCTCGAATTAGAATGATACACCCCATCTACATCATCCAAACAAATATTTCTTCAAATCAACTCCTCCGTCACAACATACTCGCCCATCAATCATAGCGATAATCTCGTGTCACTCCGCTTTGTAGCGATGCCCAAAATTGTGTAACCAATGATTCATATATCACACTTGGAGAATGTGTTAAAGCATAATAAATCTTTGATTGCTTCAAGAAATCCACCATTGGTTCATATAATTCATGACCCTTTGTCGCTCCCGTAAAAGCCACTTTGTTATGATCTTTCTTGAAGTGAAGCGCCATGTGAAAATCGTGATAAGAGGTTATGATTCACGAAGCGAAGTGTTTTTAATTTTAATGAGGTGGGAATCGGTATTTTGAGCGAAGATATGCAAATTGGTTAATAATGGAAGTTACCCAATTGATGGTCAAATATATCGGAACTCATGTTGACCATATCTTACGTGGAAAATAACTTTACCCATTTTCAAACTTAACACTTCATGAAACAAGTCAAACTAGCGAAGAAGGTCACTCAATGAAACGGCTCAAGTGGCTAAGTATTCTTGAAGAAATTTCTTTTCTTTGTGACACCCAACTCGCATTAATTATCATAAAACCTTGAATCCGCCTATAAGATAGTCCCAATGCACACTTATCACAAATTATTTACCCCAATTATCTTCACAAACCCTAAGTTCTCCAAAATACCACAATCATCAACAAAACCATGTCAACCAAACCGGAGGTCATCGATTCAACCTCCTCTCCATCATCATCATCTTCATCATCATCATCCGGTGATGATTTTCGCTATTTTGCGATCTTCTTATCAAAATGAACCTCGACCTTTTAAATCCCCTTTCTACCTTCTTCTAAAGATGATAGTGTAGTGGATCCAAGTGAGTGTTACGGTGATTACGATGACTCGGATCGTCTAGCGCCACTCTTCAACAAGAAGAGACATCACACCCCAACCTTCAACACCTCAACCTCAACAAAGGCCACGTGCGGAGAGAGGTGGTGTTAGCTCTTCTGTGCCATGTTTTGGTGCTTCATCACATATCGTTAAGGAAAGCGCATAAGGAAGATGGAGTAGTTGCTTTATGGTGGAGCAGTAGATGGAACAAGCGAAGATTTTTCAGATCACAAATCCATCTACCATTTCCACCATCTTCATCTTCGTTTTCATCAATCCATCCTTCCCATTTTTGTCTTCAGCTTCTTCGTCGTACTGGTCATGCAAATCCAGCGTTTGGAATAGATGATATGAGCTAGTAGATGATAGGAGCTAGTATTAGTTTAGTAGATCTTGTGTAGAAATGGTCTTGTATTATCATTAAAAGTTGATTGTAAGCTGTAAGCTGTAAGCTGTAAGCTGTAAGCTATAAACTGTTTCTTGAATGAATGAACAATTGAACTTCAGTACTTCTTTTTAGTAGAAATAATAAGATCACTTCAAGACTTCTCTTCGGTAGAAACAAGCTTTAAGCTTACTTGACCATTTTCAAGTAACTAAACATGGTGAACTTCAACTTATATAGGCATTCGCAAAATGCAGACAGAGAAACACACAAACCAAAACAAAAGCAGACAATACTAAAAGAACATTAGGCGGTTAGTGTTAGCAAACTAAAATATAAACTATAATTTACAAAGTTTACAACATGAATCCTCCCACAGGCATATGCCTCCCCGAGGCCTATGCCTCCCTTAAACTTTGCGTTAAGGGTTAAGCATCCCAATATTGACCACTAGGTGTTGAAACCTTGGTCCATCAAAAGCCTTAGTCGATAAATCGCCACATTATCATCGGTGAATCTTAACCACTTTTATCAAATGTTTTCATATGCATCTCTTATAAAGTGGTGCTGATTTCAATATGCTTAGTTCTCTTGTGAAAAAGCGGATTTTTAACTATGCATATGGTACTTTGATTATCAATAAAAATTGTTGTGTTCATGAAGTTAAACCCATAATCCAACAATTGATTTTGTATCCATAGTACCGACCA
The DNA here is from genome assembly GCA_022545495.1 of Chrysanthemum lavandulifolium. Taxonomy (NCBI): domain Eukaryota; kingdom Viridiplantae; phylum Streptophyta; class Magnoliopsida; order Asterales; family Asteraceae; genus Chrysanthemum; species Chrysanthemum lavandulifolium. The sequence goes on along the minus strand of CM040242.1, from coordinate 225,296,234 downwards.
CAACAATTGGCGGCGACAACATTACGCACTGCTCAATGAGTGGAGGTAGCCACAATAGTTTGTTTCTTGCATTGCCAAGAAATCAATCTCTTGCCAAGGAATTAGCAACCTCAGGTTGTGGATCTCCTATCCAGATTGCACCAAGATAATCACTATCACTATATGCTTCCAACTTAAAAGGAGACTCTTTTGGGTACCAAAGACCTAAATGTGGTTGGCCTTTGAGGTACTTAAAGATCTTCTTGACGCATTCAGATAGGAAACAAGTGGAGTGACTTGATGTCTTGAACAAACACTCACAAAGAAAGGTAATATCAGGGCTGGAAGTCATTAAATACATCAATGAACCAATCATAGATCTGTATAAGTGAACATTCACAATGGATCTGGTTCAATGTTGTTCTTAAGTTTTGAGCTTCATAAGGTGTAGTGGCGGTTCGACATTTTCCATACCAAACTTCTTCAAAATGTCCTCACATATTTATCTGATGATAAAAATACCATCGATTCTGTGAACTTGGAGACCCAAAAGAAAGTAAGCTCCCCATAGCACTCATCCGAAACTCTCCTTTATTAGCTCCTCAAACTCCCCGCACCAAGCTTCTTTAGTGGAGCCAAATATGATGTCATCCACATATACTTGAACAAGTATGATGTCGTGGAATTCTTCTTTAGGAAAAGTGTTTTGTCAATGGCACCTCTTCGATAACCATGATTCAAAGCAGAAATGATGAAAGTCTAGCATACCATGCTCTTGGTGCCTGATGTAGTCCATAGAGAGCTTTAACAACCTTGTAAACATGTTTAGGATGATATGGGTCTTCAAATCCTTTGGGTTGAGTGACATAAACCTCCTCTTCTATTTCACCATACAGGAAAGCACCTTTGACATCCATCTGATATACCATAAACCCCATGTAGGATGCATAGGCCAAGAATATTCGAATGGCCTCAACTCGAGCAACAGGTGCAAATACTTCATCATAATCAATTCCTTCCTCTTGTCTGAACCCCTGAGCCACTAATCTTGCTTTGTTTTTAATCACAACCCCCCTTGCATCTCTTTTATTCTTCAAAATCCATTTTGTCGCAATTGCATACTTACCATCAGGTAGTGGTACCAAGATCCAAACCTGCTATGAAATTGTTGCATTGCTTCAAGCCAACTTGAATCTTCAAGAGCTTGAGTAACACCGTTGGTTCCACTTGAGAAAAAAACAAGCAAATGACAATGCTTAAAGTCCGTATGATTGTCCCTTTCTTTGGTTTGAGACATAGGAAAGAAAAGCAACGTGTCCATATTTAGAACTTGTCACACCCTTCTAGTTCTTACAGTGCTAAAAGATCACCAATTACATTAGATTGAGGATGAGCAATGTTGATCCTTTTTGTAGCAAAGGAGGTTAACTTCAATAGATGTATCAAGATTAGTCACGCTTGGCTCAAAATCAATGTCATAGGAAGGTGAGGTGAAGATGTCACTTTGGGTTGATGATTACCAAGATCCAAGGACTTGGAAATCGTGTATAAGGTTCTCCAAAGTCCGTGGACACTTTAGTAGAAATGGGAGAAGAAGCAGCATGGCTATCGCCAGATTTGGTGATGGTGGGAGAAATAGGATTACTGGTCGGAAGAATCATGATTTCCATCGATCGCTTCGTGCAACCTCCTCATCAATCTTTTCGACTTCAAGATTAGTCGCATACTCTTGTTTCTTAAGCCTAGCAAGGTCCTCTCGCATATTGTGACTCATCTCCACTCTCATCAGAGGTAACTTTAAGAGTATTGATCGATGCCAAACCGTCAAGATTATCACACAAGCTGACCACTTGTGAATGGTCAACCGTAATAAACTTCAAACAGCTCAGACACCAATGCAATGAAGATCAGGAGAGTATAGTGTTTCCCCAGGTCGTTAAGTCCCAACGAGCTGTGCGATGAATAATCAAACGAATAGTGATCGAGAGAATTTGAACGGAAAAAGAGATATGATTGATTATACCTAAAGAAAAAGTTTATAAATTACGAGGGCTTAAATGCAAATTAAAGAAAATTAAAAGATAAATTATATTAAATAAATGCTATCACTATTTTTAAAATGATGTTTTGATTTTCTTTTATAAATTTAAATTAAAAACTACGTAACGTACAAAAAAGAAAATATGAAAGCTGAAACAATATTAATCCTAAAAATATAAAAATGACATTTTACAAACCTAATGATAAGAGAAAATTTTTAGAAAAGAAAATTATTTTTATTACTATTTATTTAATTATTATTAATTAAAACTATTTTTACCTATTTAATAATACCCTAAAATACAAGAAAATATGAAATAAAGCTACAAAATGAAATTATGACTTAGAAAAATCTAAAATAACTAAAGAGAATTTTCAAAACTAATTTTATATTTTTCGATTATTTTCTATTTTCTATGAATTAAAACTATTTGAAACTACTTAAATTACTAAAAATTACAAATTAAACTATGAAAAATCTGAAAAATATTTTTTGACTTTTTATATTTATCTTAACCTAGGAAAATTGAAAACTTATTTTTTGAAACTTTTCTCGAATTAATTGTATAAAAGGTAATTAAAAAGTACTAAAAAGATTTAAATGAGGAAAAATAGCAAACAAAGTCTTTGGAAAAATATGAAAATTCAAGAAAACTCTAAAATGATATTCTAATTCTAGGAAAATTATAAAACCTATACTAGTGTGCAATATATAAGAGTCAAGAAGAAATGTGCTTAAAATAAGCACTCACAATAAGCTAAAGTCTACTAAAGAGAACCAAATGACCACAGGACCTAACTTATGCTAAAACTATTAGAAAACAGCCTAATTCAACTACTCTAAACCTATGGAAAGCAAGATACAAGAATCTAGTATCAAATGATCTTAAAAACCAAAAGCGACCTCAACCACCCACTGCGACCTATAAATAAGTCGCTAGATAAGCCGATACCTAGAGCCGCCTATCTCAATCTCAAGTGGACCTAGCAAAGGGCTTGTAAACCAAAAATTGGCCCAAGAAAGGCTCCCAAGAGCTTGTTGTGAGCTCTACAAAACACATGGCACACCCGCTACTCCGCAGGTGACACCTTCCAAAAATGAGACCAAGTTGACAAGCTAATTTAGAGCTTTTACAAAATTATTAAAATCTACAAAATTCATATTTCAAATCCCGACCAATTGAAGTTTTAAACCCAAAATTTCTCTTGAATTGATCCAATAATGAATCAATTAAAAATCACCCAAGTTGGGTGGCGAGATTTTCCACTTTTGACTTTCAATACGAAATGATATTTTGACCAAACCGAGATTTGAATCCAATTTGTTAACCGAGATTGATGTTTTATGCTAAAGTAAGACTAATGCAAGCTAACCTAACTAATCCTAAGCCTTTTGCAAGCTTCTGACTAGTGATTCCAATGTATGGGCTTATGAAGCGCTTGATTGTAATTTTGACTTTAAGGGATTATGCATGCAAACTATAGACTAGAATGGATGCAAATGATCCGTGAAAGACTAGTGCTACTAACCTTGACATCGAACTAACCTCAAACTCGGTTTAACCATTTGATCCAAACACTACTTTCAAGACTATAATGATCCTTAAATCTCTAACCAACGCCTCTATACCTTGACCATCATCAACTTAGGTCCTAATATTGTTACAATACCTAAATGTTAAGCACTTCAACTATACTATCAATTTTACTAGTATGCTAATTATGCATTCTAAAAAAAATAGGAAAGGGGTAAGGAACTCACATTTGGTCCAGTTATAATGTGGCTTGAATCAAGACCATAACTACCCAACCTAAGCTAACACATCCCACTCCAAGCTCGCAACACCCAATTTCATACCCATCTCTTCATGAAGTGCCTGTTTGACTTTTGTTGACCGAGTACCAAGTTTGCTTGACTGCTCGATAAGCTTATTCAAAGCTATAAACGACTTGAATAAGCTTATATAAGTTGATATAAAGCTATTTGAAGCTTGATGTTTAATAATGTTAAAAGCATTTTATTATAGAAAATGGAAAACAGAAACTTAACCAAGCTTTGAATTAATCTCGAAAATTAGTTACAAGTGATATAATAGCTTAAGTTTGATATAAGGAAGATTAAAAATACAATTTTAGGACTTAATTAAAACTTAAACATTAAAACGACATGCATGAAAACTAAAAACTAAAGACTACTCTTTGCTCTTCTCCTCTTTCTTCTTTTTATATGCAAAAGGTCTTCCACTAGACTTCTGAGCTATTCCCACGTGCATTTGGGACCATTGGATGGCTTGAGCTATTATTGGCGTTTGATCATTTTTGGCGCCAAAATGGATATATGCCGATGGGGGTTTGAGTGTTAGGTTGAAGAAGCAATAAATGCATCTTGGCTTGTTGGGTGAGGTGGAAGGATAAGGGAGTGGGAGTTGAAATGGAGGTGAGGGTGCCCGTGTTTGCGTATATGGTGGTTGAAGGAGAAGAAAAGGAGGAACAAGTGGCGGGGTGTTTTGTTTGACCGGGGTTGACACGGGTTTAATATTATAAAGGGGGTCAAAAAAGGGTCAAAGGATATGGCGGGGCTCAAAAGGCTTATTGGCGGGGCTCAAAAACAAAAGGGTCATGGTTTGCTTTAATAATCATAAGGACCATTTTGTAATTTCGAGATGGAGGACCAAAGTGCCATTTCGATTTTCCAGGACCAATCATGTACATTCGAAATTATAATCCAAGGGCCAAACTTGACAATCTCCAATATTCCAAGGACCAAACTTGTCATTTTGAAACTCAAAGGACTAAACTTGTAATTTCTCAAAACTTTTGACATTTTTCACCAAGGACTAATTTTGACAACTTATGATTTTAAAAGGACCTTTGGTGACTTTTCTTTAAAATAAGTGCTCGGGGACTATTTCGACAACTTTTGAAACTTGGGGAATTTGCGCCAATTATGCAAACTTAGCTCATTTTCATCTAATTTTAAACATTTTGTATCTGAAACATATAAAATGCAATTTTGAGATATTTTCGAGATTTTGATGCATTTAAGAGCATTTTTAAATGTTTTGCGATTGATTTAACCAAAATGATGAGTATTTACACACTCATCAATCCCCACACTAAACTATTGCTAGTCCCTAGCAATCTTTTGAGAAAAACTTAATGGATTTGAATCTCTTTACCAAAAGCCATTACTCGAGTAGCCAAATGTTTCGCTTCAAGTAAGAACCTTGGTACAATGATAACCAAATGATTTTGAGCAAATCACCGACTTCAACGGATTTGATTTGTCTTTACCGAAGCTTGTTTGCTTCGGACTAGCCAACTCTTAGATAAAATATCGTTGGTGAGTCGATTACCAATTATGGTTTTCCATCGCCTTTACCACAAGCCATAAACTTGCGGGCTAGCCAACTCTTTACTAATTAAAGATATGGTGAATGAATACCATACAATTTTGGGCAAATTGCAAGCCATAAACAGATTTGAGATATCTTTACCAAGAGCCGTTTGCTCTGGATTAGCCAATCCTTTTTATATTAGACATGGCGATGATAACTATAAAATCGAGTAAGTGCAAAACACTTACTCCAAAAAAATTTGCCAAAAATGGGGAATTGGGTATAATACATGATAAAATTCGTGAGAATTCCCCCACACTAGAAATGAATATTTCCTCAATATTCAAAGTACCGGTTATGCCGAAACATAGAACGTGAAAGGGAAATACTACGGCCATTATTTGAAAGATTTTTTTTTTTTTTTTAAACTTTATATACAACAATGGGGCAACTCCCCACACTAGGTGGTACACGGTGAAAACCCATGTTTAACTCATCGCTTTTGATTACCGAGTCGCTAGCTTGACTCGACCCCGAATTCATTGGTTCATGGGAAGTAAGTGGAAGAGACAATCTCCATCGGACTTTCATTCAAGATGTTTGTATAAACATTTGAAGCACGCGAAAGTTCCACACCGATGAGATATACACGATCCGCTCACAAATAATAAATGAAAATGCCGGGTCAAAGATGGTGTCTTCATTCCCGAAGGAGTGAAGATGAAGAGAATCACAAGATATTTGAGGAAAGGAAGAAAGATTTTGATAACAATCAAGATCCATTCTTCATCCTCAAATGTAGACATATCGGGAGGAAGGGTGAGGTAGTATCATCAATAAGCAAACTCTTATGATAGAGTACACCTTCCTCCGAGCCAATATCATCCTTAAGATCAAAATAGAAATGATCATATTCGGAGGAGATATGTCATGAGAGAGTTCACCGGAGAACTCTTCATGAAGAGAATCATTCACATGAAGTGAAATTGTGAACTCTTGTTCCATTGTAGACTCATCACTATCCTCAATCAGTATCAAAGAGTGGATTCTCAGAATTAAAGTGAATTCGAGTCGAATTCAAATAGAGGATTAGTGAGAGTTGTTTTGAATGCTTCAGAACAAAGTGATTAATATTCTCTCTTGACCGTTAGGGTGAGAAGTGAGTGAACGATCATTATAAGGGAGACTTTCAATCTCTCCCGGATCGGCTTGAAATCAAAGAGACCATCATCACTTCGATGAAAGTGGATTGATGTGAGTGAGTTCATCGGTGAACTCCTCAAGAAGATGATCGAGATCGATTGTGGAAGTGATGCCTCAACATACCGATGTCTCCATATGATGCACAATCTTCGCTACAATTAGAGAAAGTCTCAAATGATCTTTTGAACACTCAAAGGGAAGAAGAATCATACATATGATCGAAGTTCCCGTGACTCTCTCGGATTGGGACAAGGTTCTCAACACTAGACTTTATGAATTAGTCCGATTCCTTTCGTGAATAGTGTCAAGATGCTCGTCCCCATGTTTAGAGAGTGAGTGGGAGCTTGGTGTGATAGCGATTGTTTGAGATGGAATCTCAATCTGGAATATCAACCGATGAGGAGTTGAGAAATAATATTCTTAAAGGAATACTCTCCTCGTCATCATCATACATACGCCTTAAGAAATTGGGAACGCCTTAGAGCTGCTTGCTCTAGGACTAATAATTCTTCCCTAGATTTGCGGGCCTCTCGTTCTTGCTAGCAATTCTCCCATGGTCTTTTCACCACTCACTTGATTCTTAAAGTTACGAATCATATCATCAAGTGTTTTCATTCGGTTTCAAAATCTTGGGAAATTTCTTTAGCAACAGCTCGGTGGAGTTTGAACCGTATAGTCTTTGTGGAGGATGGAAATTGTCAAACCGGAAGTATAGTAATTTTGATTCCACGGTTGACATTGAAAATTATCGTGAGGACCTCCACAATTCTCACAACAAGAAACTGTTGAGCACGGACCGGTGAATTATATGGATATTGGTTATAACCAAAGTTCGAGCATCACCGAAAACTGCTCATAGACAAACGTGTTTCGGATTGACACTCAAATCCTTGGTGAGGACCTCCACAAAATTCACAAAGCTTATGTTGATTATATGAAGATAAGTCGGGCTGTGGTGGGTAATTGGAAAATTTGAGGGTCGTTAAATGAGTTCGGATTAGGATCATAATCAAATGAATTCCTCGAACCACAAAACAAACAACTCCGCTCCGAATATCATTACCACACTTTGTACACGCACACTCAGCGACATGGTGAACCAAAAAGAGGCTCACCACAACCGACACAAGGAATAAACGATTTCATTTGAGAGTAATGAGAAGGAATCGGTTCATTCAAAGAATCTTCAAAACCAACATGGTGATCGAATGACTATCAAGTCTCAAGAACATTTTGAAAAATCCGAGGTGGGATAAGTGGTGTGCTCGAGAGCTAGCAATTTCCACCACTTCCGTTATGGTCTCCTGTTCGGTTCTTGAGAAACGTGAAGATTAGGCAAGTCATTCTTGCTAGTCACCGGTCTAAACTCGCATGATTGCTTTTAACCGTAAATTGTGAAAGTTTATGATCAATTTTAGGCGGCTTAGGAGCAATTGAGGTTAGATCTTTGGATAACCGTAGGTTGGACGTATGTAGCACCTCCATTATCGGATGGAAGTACCGGTCCTTTGTCACCCCGTTTCTCGTTCCATTTCCCTACGCAGAATTAATGGATCATCACGAACAACACGAATTCTTGACATTTGTGATAAAGTATGAAGTTTTCAAATTGCCGAAATTGTCAGTAGTCGAGAGATTCTATGAGAATAGAAGAAGTTAGAATCAAATGGATAGAGGGTAAAGGGATAAAGAATCAAAAGGATAAGAGGGTAAAGAGGAATATTTTTGGTATTTTTGAAAACATGTTGTAAAAATAAGAAAGAAAATCTTTTGGGTTTTGATTTTAAGATGTTTTGGATTTTGGATTTTTATAAGAAAATATAAACATATATAGATGGTATAAACAAGGAGTGAATATTCAAATCACTAATCTACTAAACGGAAGATAATTAGCACGGCTCCCGGCGTGGCGCAAAAATTTGATCGATGCCAAACCGTCAAGATTATCACACGTGTGACCACTTGTAAATGGTCAACCGTAATAAACTTCAAACAGCTCGGACACCAATGCAATGAAGATCGGAGAGTATAGTGTTTCCCAGTCGTTAAGTCCCAACGAATGCGATGAATAATCAAACGAATAGTGATCGAGAGAATTTGAACGGAAAAAGAGATATGATTGATTATACCTAAAGAAAAGTTTATAAATTACAGGGGCTTAAATGCAAATTAAAGAAAATTAAAAGATAAATTATATTAAATAAATGCTATCACTATTTTTAAAATGATGTTTTTTATTTTCTTTATAAATTTAAATTAAAAACTACGAACGCACAAAAGAAAATATGAAACTGAAACAATATTAATCCTAAAAATATAAAATGACATTTTACAAACCTAATGATAAGAGAAAATTTTAGAAAAAGAAAATTATTTTATTACTATTTATTTAATTATTATTAATTAAAAACTATTTTTACCTATTTAATAATACCCTAAAATACAAGAAAATATGAAATAAAGCTACAAAATGAAATTATGACTTAGAAAAATCTAAAATAACTAAAGAGAATTTTCAAAACTAATTTTATATTTTCTCGATTATTTTCTATTTTCTATGAATTAAAAACTATTTGAAACTACTTAAATTACTAAAATTACAAATTAAACTATGAAAATCTGGAAAATATTTTTTGACTTTTATATTTATCTTAACCTAGAAAATTGAAAACTTATTTTTGAAACTTTTACGAATTAATTGTATAAAAGGTAATTAAAAAGTACTAAAAACTGATTAAAATGAGGAAAAATAGCAAACAGTGCTGGAAAAATATGAAAAATTCAAGAAAACTCTAAAATGATATTCTAATTCTAGGAAAATTATAAAAACCTATACTATTGTGCAATATATAAGAGTTGCAGTGAAATGTGCTTAAAAATAAGCACTCCACAATAAGCTAAAGTCTACTAAAGAGAACCAAATGACCAAAGGACCTAACTTATGCTAAAACTATTAGAAAACAGCCTAATTCAACTACTCTAAACCTATGGAAAGCAAGATACAAGAATCTAGTATCAAATGATCTTAAAACCAAAATGATACTCAACCACCCACTTGCGACTATAAATAAGTCGCTAGATAAGCCGATACCTAGAGCCAGCTATCTCAATCTCAAGTGGACCTAGCAAAGGGCTTGTAAACCAAAAATTGGCCCAAGAAAGGCTCCCAAGAGCTTGTTGTGAGCTCTACAAAACTCATGCACACCAGCTACTCCGCACGTGACACCTTCCAAAAATGAGACCAAGTTGACAAGCTAATTTAGAGCTTTTACAAAATTATTAAAATCTACAAAATTCATATTTCAAATCCCGACCAATTGAAGTTTTAAACCCAAAATTTCTCTTGAATTGATCCAATAATGAATCAATTAAAATCACCCAAGTTGGGTGAAACCGAGATTTTCCACTTTGACTTTCAATACAAAATGATATTTTGACCAAACTGAGATTTGAATCCAATTTGTGAACTGAGATTGATGTTTTATGCTAAAGTAAGACTAATGCAAGCTAACCTAACTAATCCTAAGCCTTTTTGCAAGCTTACAACTAGTGATTCCAACAGAAGTGGGCTTATGAGCAGTTTGATTGTAATTTTGACTTTAAGGGATTATGCATGCAAACTATAGACTAGAATGGATGCAAATGATCCGTGAAAGACTAGTGCTACTAACCTTGACACTTGAACTAACCTCAAACTCGTTTAACCATTTGATCCAAACACTACTTTCAAGACTATAATGATCCTTAAATCTCCTAACCATCGCCTATACCTTGACCATCATCAAGTTAGGTCCTAATCGTGTTACAATACCTAAATGCTGCAAGCACTTCAACTATACTATCAATTTTACTAGTATGCTAATTATGCGATTCTAAAAAATAGGAAAGGGGTAAGGAACTCACAAATGGTCCGGTTATAATGTGGCTTGAATCAAGACCATAACTACCCTAACCTAAGCTAACACATCCCACTCCAAGCTCGCAACACCCAATTTCATACCCATCTCTTCATGAAGTGCCGTTTGACTTTTGTTGATCGAGTACCAAGTTTGCTTGATCATGTCGATAAGCTTATTCAAAGCTATAAACGATTTGAATAAGCTTATATAAGTTGATATAAAGCTATTTGAAGCTTGATGTTTAATAATGTTAAAACAGTTTTTATTATAGAAAATGGAAAACAGAAACTTAACCAAGCTTTGAATTAATCACGAAAATTAGTTACAACTGATATAATAGCTTAAGTTTGATACAAGGAAGATTAAAAATACAATTTTATGACTTAATTAAAACTTAAACATTAAAACGACATGCATGAAAACTAAAAACTAAAGACTACTCTTTGCTCTTCTCCTCTTTCTTCTTTTTATATGCAAAAGGTCTTCCACTAGACTTCTGAGCTATTCCCACATGCATTTGGGACCATTGGATGGCTTGAGCTATTATTGGCCGTTTGATCATTTTTTGGCGCCAAAATGGATATATGCCAGTGGGGGGTTTGAGTGTTAGGTTGAAGAAGCAATAAATGCATCTTGGCTTGTTGGGTGAGGTGGAAGGATAAGGGGAGTGGGAGTTGAGCTGGAGGTGAGGGGTGCCTGGTGTTTGCAGACATGGTGGTTGAAGGAGAAGAAAAAGGAGGGAACAAGTGGCGGGGTGTTTTTGTTTGACCGGGGTTGACCTGGGGTTTAATATTATAAAGGGGGGTCAAAAACAGGGGTCAAAGGATATGGCAGGGGCTCAAAAAAACAAAAGGGTCATGGTTTGCTTTAATAATCATAAGGACCATTTTGTAATTTCTGAAAGATGGAGGACCAAGGCTGCCATTTTTGATTTTCCAGGGACCAATCATGTACATTCTGAAATTATAATCCAAGGGCCAAACTTGACAATCTCCAATATTCCAAGGACCAAACTTGTCATTTTTGAAACTCGAAGGACTAAACTTGTAATTTCTCAAAACTTTTGACATTTTTCACCAAAGGACTAATTTTGACAACTTATGATTTTAAAAGGACCTTTGGTGACTTTTCTTTAAAATAAGTGCTCGGGACTATTTCGACAACTTTTGAAACTTGGGGGACTGAAACGCCAATTATGCAAACTTAGCTCATTTTTCATCGATTTTAAACATTTTGCATTTGAAACATATAAAATGCAATTTTGAGATATTTTCGAGATTTTGATGCATTTAAGCATTTTAAATGTTTTGCGATTCAGATTTAACCAAAATGATGAGTATTTACACACTCATCAAGTATCACCCGCAAAATGGTTGGGGAGAAGGAAGGTACAATAATAGGATGTTCATCATCCTCAAACTCACAATCGAGTCAACATCCATGGTATCTCGCAATGTCGATGGGAGAATCGTGTACCGCATTTTGGTTAGCCACATGTCTAGAATAACCCAAGTAATCGCCAAGTAATCAAGATCAAAAGACCAAACATGACCTTGTCCTTGAACATTAGGCTTGTCTTCTAGAAATCTCGTGTTGAGTCTCCTCAATCTTCTTAGCGATAAATTGTATACCCTATAAGCCTTACTATGACCGAATACCCCACAATATACCCCTCATCGCCTTTCTCATCAAATTTCCCCAATGGATCACCGGTGTTCGAATGGTCACTTAACATCCAAACGGTTTGAGGTAATGTATAGCGTGAACTTTCCCGTGAGAAGTTCATAAGGTGTCTTGAAATGAGGTCTAGTAATGGATACCCTATTGAGTACATAGCATTGATCTTGATGCCTCTATTAAGGTCCTATTCTTTATTTTAGCTACCCCATTTTGTTGTGGGGTTCTTGGAGTGCTATAGTCCCTTTTTATCCCTTTAGACGTATAGAGTTCTATCAATACAGCATTCTTGAACTCTGTCCCATTATCACACCGAATTCCTTTAACCTTTTTGTTCAACTGGTTTTCAACAAGGGTAATAAACTCTTTCAACACTTAAGATGTTTCATCTTTAGTCCTCAGAAAGAATACCCAACAAAATCTGCTATAGTCATCGGTGATTACCGACGGAAATACTTATGATCAATACTCCCGACTTGAGTTGGACCAAAGAGATCCATATGCAACAATCGAAGAGGTCCGAAATAATGCTCACATCAAGAATGGCTTTGTATGAGGCTCGTGTTGCTTTCCTTTGTTGCGAGCAATCTGCTTATGTTCATTGGTGAAAACTTTGGAAGGAAGTCCTTGAACAAGACCCGTTTAGAAAGCTTGTTTATGGTCTTGAAGTTCACATGAGCCATCCTTCTATGCCATTTTGTAGACTCATCCAGGATGCTTTAGCCACCAAGCAAGTGAGATCACCTTCGGTTGAACATGATTCAAGTTGAATGTTTATAGATTGTGATTTCTAGGAACTCTCAAGAAATTGATGTATCTTACGGTAGTTTGAAGTCTTTAGATAGCACAAGACATTCATCCTCGAGAAGAATACTTTGTTCTTGGTGTCACAAATTTGTGAGGCCGAGAACAAGTTGAAGAGTTCTGCTTCTTAACATAGTACACATTCTCAAAATCCATTGAGGTGTTTTGATGGTTCCTTTCCTGTGATTCTACCATCACTTCTACCAAAAGTGACATTGCCTCCTTCTTTAATGGGTATGAAATTATGCATCATTTCTCTGTTTCCGGACATGCTTCGGAACAACCACTATCAACAATGCCAACGTCCTTATGCTTAAGAGGATGATCCTACAACAACAACAAAAATATACAAAATATAAGTACACTATGGAGGCTCAAGTCATTCTTGACTTGAGCATGCCTGTGGATCATAAGATTTAGCCCATGTAGAAACAAAAGATCCACCATTGTTCTTGGACCTCCATTGAAAATTTGGTCCCTTTCTAGTCCTAGAACAACTCTTGAGGCTTCACAGCAGCATTCCCAAGTTCCCATCCCATCATATATAGAGTCAACACATCCAAAGCCAATAACCTTTTGAAAATATGAACTTGTTGGTTTCACATAAGGTCTAGCAATGATCTTCCAAGGAGAAGGTTTATTGGTTGCTTGTGGAATAAAAGGTGGTATATCATTAATATTTGTCCATATTGGTCTAGAGTTCTTTTGACCAAAGACTGCACCCATTCTTTGCTCATGAAAATTACAATCCTTAATTAAATGAAATTTGCTTCCACAAACAAAACATGTCTTCTTCTTAGAAGATTTATTCAAAGGAAAAGATGTTCTATTACAAGCAAAAGCATTCAAACCACAAGAATTAATGTAATTTTTTAGCAAACTTAAAAGCATTATTGTTCAAAGAATTAAAAGACAAGTCTTGAAGAAACGGCTTGGAAGTTGATTCCTCAAGAAGAACTTTAAAAGGCTTGTAAGCGCCTTGGGTGTAGGCTTGGGCAAGGTCTTGGGAAGGTCTAACTAGTCATTTGAATCACACGGTACTAGAAGTAGACCTGGTCAAAGGACTTGTCACCACACAACAAGAGACAAAGTCGGTAGATGAAGAATCGGGTCCGCAAGTCTTTTGACTTTTGCCATAAAGATGGTGTGATCTATCAAAGTCAACGGGATGGAAAGGTCAATGGGCATATGTTCACCTCTAATAGGTCCACGTACAACATGTAAATTACCCTCTTTTACAAAGTTAGCTAGTCCTGCTGGTGTAGATTTACATGTGTCATCTCTAGCTTCTAAGCCAACATATTTCTTAAAACCTAAGGCTACTGTAGAGTTAGGAGTTTTACTGCTATAGATGAAGCCAGCTAATTTGTTTCCATTCATTAACCATTCTTTATGCCTAGCCACTTCCTCATCTAGTTTCTCTTTTAGCACTTTGTTTTCAGAAACTACATTAGCTTTTTCTTTCTCAGTTCTTTTTAAATCAATTTTAGTGCATTCTAAATCACTTTCTAACACCCTTAACTTCTCATCATAAGCCAATTGATTCTTTTGAAACCAAACCTTTGTCTTTCTAATGTTTTTAAAGCCTGCTTATAAGCCTCAACTTCAACATAGCATTCATTATATCTAGGTTTCAATTCATCATAGGCTACTTTAAGTTCATTATAACGTTCACTACAACCAAAAACACGGTTGTGTGACGAGGATGCCCATCAAGGCAACTTGATCATGCCTATCCTCCTCAAGTACAACTAGCCAAGAATCCAATATTCTCCGAGCCAGGACCATCATCATTCTCATGCTCATGCATCTTCCAGACGACATGGTCATCCACGGTGACAAGTCTTGAGGAGTTTCCGACCTTGAATTTCCACTTCCTACGAATCATTGATAGAAGTATATCTCACTTCATCACCAACCTTCCTGTCCTTGCATTCTCTAGAGAAGTGACCCATCTGACCACAAGTAAAGCATTTGACCTTGCTTTTGTTAAACCTAGCTGGATCTCTTCCTTGGAAGCCAAACTTTCTCCCTGACTTACTATCAAATTTCTTGATGTTCATTAAGAGCATAGCCAGTTGCCACTTCAAATTCATCTCCTCCATGTCAAATGGATCCACCTGTTCAAAGTCCTCAAAGGCTAGTTGCTGCTGAGTGTCATAATGAGCAACAAAAGAGTGAATCACATCTTCCAAAACACCACTAGTTTTAGGTTGAGAACTTGATGAAGTAGTAGTGTAGGATGATGATGCTGAGGAAACAGGACTTGGAGCATAAGTCATCCTATTTGAGGAGGCCCCAACAAAAGCTGTATGACTAGGAGTGGATGGACAAAAAGGACTTCTCACATCAGGATCAAGAGATTTAAGTCTGTTGTATAGCTCATCAAAAGTGAGCATATCCAGCCCACCTTTAGCTTTGAGGGCAATGCTTACCTGCAACCAAGATGAAGGTAGAGATCTCAAGAACTTTGAGTTGCAGTCATCATTATCTGGCTTCTTCAGAGATTTGGAATTCTTGAAACTGTTGTTTCAACATTGACTTCCTCATTCTCCTGGACTCCTCATTCCCACCAAACCTAGCCTTGATGGCCATCCATATATCCTTAGCATCCAGCATGTAGTGAAAATCACCCAAGTGATCTTCAACAATAGCCTGAAGGAGAATAGTTCTTACTTTGTGCTCTATTTGAACGGCCAATATCTCTTCGAGATTTGGGAGGAACAATAGTAACATTACCATCAGGATCTGTGATAGTCCTCTTCAAACTGTTCCCCTTCTTTACAATTTCCCAGAGATTCCAATCAATGTTGGAGATCCAGTTCTGCATCTTCATTGACCACAAATCGTACTCCTCCTTCTTGAGATAAGGAAACTTAGCATTGCTGTTAGAGAGGCTGAGTTGTTGCATTGAGGTGTTGTTATTGTTGTTGGTGACATCCATACCATCATCAGATCCAGGCATGGTGAAAGTTGAATTGTTTTGGTTGTATGGGTGTAAAGGAAAGACTGTTCTTAGTATCGTAGAGACTCTCCCGAGGCTCTGATACCACTTGTTGAAACACAGACCTTGATAGATCTTTAAAGCACTCGTAGATCGATAGTTATGCTTATGTAATCACAAACACACTATTAGACAGTCTCTATAACTTGTATTCAAGCGGAATTTAAACACAAGAACAAACACAAATAACTAAGAACACTTTGATCCTCTATGGATCTTTTTAATAATACTAAAACTTTGTTTTTCAACCCGTACATAATTCATACTATTGTGTTCCTTTTATACACAAGAACCCTAACCCGCTTCCCAAGAAACGATAAACATAAAACTAAATAAGATATACAATATAACTTCCTAATTAAGCTCATGCATATCCTAACTAACTATAGAATACGCGAATATCTATATCCACATAAACCAACTACACGTTTATAATACTTGACAGAAACTCTTCTTCACAGAATCCATGAACTTCAATGATTCCTTCAAGAAGATTTTCAGTAATTTCCACTTTGCATAATTCCCAACACTTTTCAATTCGGGTTAAATTAGTGTTAGAGTAATAAAACTCAAGTGTAGGGATGTGCCTATAAATCCTTATATTTTGATGTTATCGTAGAGGATGGTAGAGTAAAAGTGTATGAAAAAAAAAAAAAAAAAAAAAAAAAAAAATCAAGAGAAAGAGTGTTTAATAGTTGGTTCTTTCATGTTTAGATGATACAAGAACACGTTGAAACAAATGATTTATATTGTCATTTCATGTAAGAGCTACATATTCAAACAGGGAGTAATTTTAAGACACAATTAGCATTTTGGGACGATAACCCGTGACACCTAATATGTATTTCCATTAACTAATTAACATATACTTTCGATCATGTAGCTACTTAGAGCATGAGGTTGTGCGAGTATTTAATAAAAGATTTAGGGCGCTTTTGTGGGTAAGAAACTCAATGGAATCAACTTGATGAGGACTGGTTGAAAACTTGAAATCGCTCATCAAAGCTTTCAAGTGAGGTGATTCATATTGATACATATTTTGTGATTGTTATTAGTAAACACTACCAAGGTAGTTATTTTTATTTCGTGGCGTGATCGATATCAATACGAGGATAATGTTGATCTTGAAACAACGAGACATGTTTGGGAAGAAAGGGCTAAAATAAGATTGAGACGATTGTGGGTATTAGTTCAAGAAAATGTAAAAAAAGATGGTGTAATACCGACTGCGATTGGAGATTGGTTTGCCCCGAATTTGTACACAAAGAAGATTGGGATGGGATTCTTGCATCACGGATGACGGAATAATGGAAGAAACGTTACTGCTGGGTGTTGCAAAGGGATAAAGCAGGATCGTATGTTAGACACACCGACTCGAGGTGTGTCGGTTTATAATTCACCGTACATGCTGAGTATCGTAAAATTACATACATTTCAAGAAATGTCTTTAATTATT